>JAOWBW010000035.1:3602382-4202382 GCA_026119855.1 Campanula takesimana | reverse complement strand
ATCTGGGAATTTTTTTGCTACATAATAAATTTCACATAGGATGCCTAGTCAACAATTCCGTTAAAATATTGATGGAAAGATGACGGTGTCCTAATCTCCACATATTTTTCTTAAGTAAGGGGGCTAATATAACAATTAACTTGTATAAGGGCATATCTGCATCTTAGACCTAAGTACAGGGCATAAATCTATATTTTCCCCCATTAAGCTACTTTTATACTTTTGTCAACGGATTAGTTACCTCAATGTACCTTGTTACCTCAATGTTCCTTAGACCAACTCGATGTTTAACTATGTTTACAGCTAATTTAGTGTCTAAATGTTCTTCTACTAATATTATTCACTAAAATGTTTGAAGGAAAAAAAAAGATAGAAACTTCATCATGAACCGCCCATTCCAGATTTCTGTGGTCGCAAATGACACCGAATCAAACCGATACCCACATTGTGAAACCTCAAGCCCAACTGACTAAAATATCAGACTTTTGGCAAAATCAAGTGTCAAATATTCTGAATAATTTTGGTAAATTAATGAACTCCGACCAATACTATCAATTTACTCCTCAACCCCAAATTGAACAACCCACCAAAACTGAGGAATATAGAGGCGAGTGAGAACCCGTCGTTGGGGATAAGAAATTGAGGCCGGAGAAGAGTTGAGTAGGAGGAAGGAGAGGATGGTGGTTTTTTGTTATGACCTGGGTAGAAGATCAATTCAATTGAGATATTGAATTGATAAATCGAAATGGGAGAATTAAATAATAGACTAGGTAGAGAAGAATTAGAGGGATTCCAGTTAGAATCAGAGGATTTAGATGAGAATATAAATGAGAAATTGGGGGAGAAATCAGATTCAGAGGATGAGAGAGAGTTGAGAGAGTTTGTTAATTCATTCATGCCTAACAATGGCGAAAACAACTCAACTAAATACAAAGGACGCACATGGCACATGGCACGTATCCTAATCGACTACCAGAACGGTAGCGTTTTGAGGTTCACATGGAAAACACCCAAGTAATTCAAAACGACGACGTCTGAGCTAAAATAAAAGAGTACAAAGGAAACGTACGACCCTTAACCTTTATTCCCTAAAATGAAATGATGCCGTATGTGGATACCTCCAAACATAACGGTCATCCCCAATTATTTGAGAAAACCTAGTTCATAACATTCCTTTCCCCATCAGAGAATCCTTGTCTTAAGGATTAAATAAAGGGAAATTCGCCGCAATAACGGACCTGTCTTCCCAGGTGGCGTCTTCGGGTAGGGCATTTGACCATTGATTCAACACTTGGGTATCCAGACTATTTCCCTTCCGTACAAGTCGCCGATCCAAGACTGCAATGGGCTCCACTAAGAATTGGCCCTCATCACCAGTATAGGGCAGGGTTGGATTAGGAACGACATGTTTGCCAATCTTGGGTTTGAGCAGCGAGACGTGGAAGACTGGGTGGATCTTGGAAGAAGGAGGTAATGTCAGTTTATAGGCTACAGTTCCCACCCTTTTTTCAATCTGGAAGGGTCCATAATATTTTGGGGCAAGTTTCATGTTCCTCCTCAGAGCTAGGGGCGTCTGTCTGTAAGGTTGGAGTTTAAGGTACACCCAGTCGCCTACTTGCAGTACCCTTTCAGTTCTGCCCTTATCTGAAAATTGTTTCATTCTTCCCTGTGCTGCCACTAGAGCTTCATTCAAAACCTTAAGTTGTTTGTTCCTTTCCTTAATAAAGTCTGTCACAGCATCAACCTTGCTGTACTGCTCATGACTAAATAAGGTTTGAGGGGGTACCCATACAAGGCTGCAAAGGGAGTCATGTTGAGAGCAGTGTGATGGTTGGTGTTGTACCACCATTCAGACTGAGTTAGCCATATAGCCTACATTTTAGGCTTTGCACTAGTGGCTGTTCTGAGATACATCTTCAGACACCTATTTAATCACTCAGTTTGGCCATCTGTTTAGGGGTGATAGGCTGTGCTTAGGTCCATTTTTATGCCCAGAAGAGAGAAAAGGGATTTCCAGAATTGACTTAAGAAGATTTTGTCTCTATCAGTTGTAATAGAAACTGGGAGACCATGATATTTATAGATGAAATCAAAAAAACTTTTGGCCACCGTATAGGCTATATAGGGGTGTTTAAGGGGAATGAAATTGCCATACTTGGTGAGCCGATCCACAACTACTAGGATGGAATCCCAGTTGTGAGAGGGGGGGGGGTTAGGCCCTCAATAAAATCCATGGCTATGTCAGCCCAAGGTTTGGTAGGAATGGGTAAAGGTTGAAGAAGACCAGCTGGGTGAGTGTGCTCAGATTTATGTTGCTGGAATATGTCACATGGGCTTATTTGGTCCTGAATCTGCTTCTTCATGCTAGGCCAGAAGAAATGTTGGGACACTCTCTTAACTGTACCTTGTATTCCAGAATTACCCCCTAGAGGAGAATGGTGCAATTCTTCTATTATTTTCTCCCTTAGTCCACCTTTGCTGCCAATGACCAGCCTGCCTTTGTACCTTAACAAACCCTTGTGTAGAGTGTAAGAAGAGTAAGCCTCATTCTGTAGTAAAACCCCTTCCAGAATCTTTTGTATCTCAGTGTCTCCTTCCCAACTAGCCAAGACTTCATGCACCCAACTGGGTTGTAACACAGTAATTGCATTGTAATTAATGTCTCTTTGATCTTCAAATACCCTGGACAAAGCATCTGCAGCTTTGTTCTCCACCCCCTTTTTATAGGTGATGGTGTAATCAAATTCAAGCAGCTTAGAAATCCACTTCTGTTGTAACCCCCCCAGTGATCTTCTGATCCATGAGATATTTAAGACTCTCATGATCAATTTTGATTTGAAACTTATGTCCACACAAATAGTATCTCCATTTCTCCACTGCCATAATGATAGCCAAGAATTCCTTTTCATAAGTTGACAGGCCCAAGTGTTTAGGCCCCCAAAGCCTTGCTGATGAAAGCAATTGGTTTCCCCTCTTGCATCAAAACTGCACCAACTCCATTATAACAAGCATCTATTTCTAGTACAAAAGGTTTTTTGAAATCTGGCATAGCAAGAACAGGGGCTTGAGACATGGCCGATTTCAGATTCTGGAAAGTTGTTGTGGCCTCCTCATTCCAGTTGAAGGAATTATTCTGTAACAACCTGGTTAAAGGTTTGCTAATAACCCATAGTTTGTTATGAACCTTCTATAATAACCTGCCAAGCCTAAAAACCCTCTTAGTCCCTTAACTGTGGTGGGGGAGTGGCCAATTCACCATGCTGGTTACTTTAGAGGGGTCAGTTGAGACTCCCTTATCAGATACAATGTGGCCCAGGTATTCAACTTCAGAGGCTCCAAAAGTACATTTTCTCCTTTTAACATAGAGCTGATGCTCCCTTAATATCTCAAGTGTACCTTTTAGATAGCTGATGTGCAGTTTCAGAGATGGGCTATAGATTAAGATATCATCAAAGAAAACCAAAATAAATTTTCTCAAAAAATCCTTAAAAACTGAGTTAATAAGGGCTTGGAAAGCAGCAGGGGCATTAATGAGCCCAAGGGCATCACTTTGAACTCATAATGGCCATGGTGGGTTTTGAAAGCTGTTTTGCTAACATCCTCTTCCCTCACTTTAATTTGGTGGTACCCTGATCTCAAGTCCAGTTTAGTGAAGAACTTAGATCCTTGTAGCTCATATAACAATTCATCTATGATAGGGATGGGAAATTTATCTTTAATTGTCATCCCATTCAATTCCCTATAGTCTATACACATCCTCCAAGTCCCATCTTTTTTCTTGACCAACAAAACAGGAGAAGCGAAGGGACTACAACTATTCTGTATTACCCCATGTTCCAATAATTCAGCCACAATTTTTTCAATTTCATTCTTTTGAAAATAAGGGCACCTATAGGGTCTTTATTGATTGGTTGGCTTCCCTGTTTTAATGGAATGCTATGGTCAAATTCTCTGATAGGGGATAGTCCTGTAGGTTCTGAAAACACATCAGGGAATTCATCTAACAGGGTTTTGATTTAGGGATGAATGGGTTTTTCTTCTTGGGCTACTGACAATGAATATAACTGTAAAATGGCCCCACATGGGTATGAAGCTAAGTGTTTACCTTCAGTATTAGCTTGCATCAGCTTCATAACCATAGTGTCCTGCACCCCATTAAAAAGACCGTGTGTCTTACTTTAAGATACCCGCGGGAAAAACGGAGAAGTTCCCTCGAGAAATCAAACACGGCATTTTATGTTCAAAGAAAACGGAGTCGCCAAGTTAATTTAATTTTAAACCCAAACTTAGCGGAAAAGGTTAGAGAAAATGAGTTCGGAGGTCACATTACATCTTGGGAAGAACTTAATCGAGGTTCACCCAAGATGCCTCGGAAAACCGAGTCTCCCTAAGTTCGTTGACCAAAAATATGCAAGTGTGTGTGTGTGTATTTTGAAAATGGGAGAAACCGACTTGTTTTTAGAAAGTGATTTTGGAAATAAAATGTAGGCATGTTAATGCCCTTTTGTTTTGCAAAGATAAACTATCCAAGTAAAATAAGGTATTTTCTTAGGGACGGACTTTCACTTAGCCATGGAAAAGGCTAGCAAAGTTAAGGGGGGGGGGGAAATCTTGGTCATCCTATGCATCAAACCCATGTAAGAATAAACAAGACAAAGGTCAAGACCATGGTTTGAACAATCATTGGAGAATAATAGCAATAATACATTTACTTGGATAGAATCACAATTTAGATGAATAAGGATTAAGACCTTATCATCTAAGTAAGGTAAATCTCTACAAGATTTGGAATATATGAACATTTAATAAATACATACATACATATATATATATATATATATATATATATATATATATATATATAGAGAGAGAGAGAGAGAGAGATAGAGAGAGAGATTATGATAAATGTGCAAGGCTCTCTCCAAGATGTGCAATGGATCACCAAGACAAAATTAAAGACATAAATGTAAATGACATAAATGTAAATGACATAAATATAAATGCAAGGCTCTCTCCAAGATGTGCAATGGATCACCAAGACAAAATTAAAGATATAAATGTAAATGACATAAATGTAAATGACATAAATATAAATGACATAAATGTAACAAATACTCCTCTCCACTTAGTTCATCATTTTAATACACCATAAAATGTAAGATGAAACCATTGGGATCATGAGAGTACTTGGATCCAATCATTCACATATATAAAGACTACATTTTTATAATCAAGAAGATGAACAAAGCTAAAATTCCAACAAGAAAAAGATGAAGATGACAATAAAGTAAAGATTCAACCTTTAAGCAATATTGGGGTAAATCATTAATTGATTGACCCAAGTTTGCCTTTTTTTCCTTCTTTACTTAGAGATCTTGGACTCTAAGATTTCACTTAACATGGATTGATCACCATTTTTCACAAAGAAATTTACTTCATTTTGGAGAGAAGAAAATTTTAGAGGGTAACTTTAGGGGAGAATTCTTCATAAAATGAGAGAGGATGAGCTCTCTATTTAAAGGATGGATTGGGGCCTTGGTTGTAACTTAAAAGTTACATTTTGGCCCTTCAACTATTGGCTTGTTACTTGCTTAGGGGATAAGCAAAATGAAGATATTTTTTTATAACAAAATGGGTTGAAATTGGGTCAGTTTGTGCACAAAATGGTGCATTTTCGGATGTGAAATGAGCTGGGAATTGATTTTCCAGAAAGGGGTGTATGGGTGACACAAGGTGGGTGAAGGACCAATGGGAACAGGGCAAGTGGGGCTGTGATGGGTGAGGGAGACAAGGGGGAGGTGACCGACCAATCAGAAGCGAGGACGTGGCAGGGATTGTCGGGCGCGTGGGACTCACGCGGGGACAAGGCGGCCTCCTCCAGTGAATCCCGGGCGGCCACGTGCCGGATGTCGGCTGGCTCTCCGTGCGCTTTGAGAAACGCACAACGTATGTGCGACCGTTCTTCTTGGCTCTTTGGACTTTTCTGGAAATTCACACAAAGTCCTTTATGGGCTTTGTGGGGGGATAAACCTGAGGTCCTTGGTCCATTTTTATTACCAAAAGGCCCCTCCCTTTCCAGAATAATTCCGTTAATGCCTAAAATACCCCTTGAACATTATAATGACCCAATTAAATCCCAAATAACCCCTTAATTCCATAATTTGATTATTTGAGGATAGTAATCCAGATCGGGGTACTTACAGAGCCCCTCGGCAACGGTGCTTAAGGAGGAAGCAGGGTTGTCGATAAAGAAAGAATCCTAATCCGGTGAACTACCAAGATGGGATAGAAGGTAACCGAGGTGGTCAAGTGGCTTGACCCTTATCTTTAAAGGATTCCTACGTATCCCTATCCAAGGGAATCAAGCCGGTCGTAGTTATGGGCGATAAGAAACTTTAAGGCGGCTCAAACCTAAGGGTGACCGTTGAGGTCGGGTGAGGAACTTAGCGTCTCAAGCCTAAGGGTGACCGTTGAGGTCGGGTGAGGAACTTAGCGTCTCAAACCTAAGACCTAGGTGGATATCTGTCATCCTCTCCTAAGGTGTAGGGGAATATCTGTCATTCTCTCCTAAAACGGGCTTGACTCTCATTTGGTCAGAGGTGGGACTTGGTCAACTTGGCTCTATGGAGAGGGTTGACTGAAGGAACAGGCATGACTCTTGGCTGGTCAGAGGCGAGAACTTGGCTTTATGGAGAGGGTTGACTTAAGGAACGGGCATGACTCTCGACTGATCAGAGGCGGGACTTGGTCAACTTGGCTCTATGGAGAGGGTTGACTTAAGGAACGAGCATGACTCTCGGCTGGTCAGAGGCGGGACTTGGTCAACTTGGCTCTATAGAGAGGGTTGACTTAAGGAACGGGCATGACTCTCGGCTGGTCAGAGGCGGGACATGGTCAACTTGGCTCTATGGAGAGGGTTGACTTAAGGAACGGGCATGACTCTCGGCTGGTCAGAGGCGGTACTTGGTCAACTTGGCTCTATGGAGAGGGTTGACTTAAGGAACGGGCATGACTCTCGGCTGGTCAGAGGCGGAACTTGGTCAACTTGGCTCTATGGAGAGGGTTGACTTAAGGAACGGGCATGACTCTCGGCTGGTCAGAGGCGGAACTTGGTCAACTTGGCTCTATGGAGAGGGTTGACTTAAGGAACGGGCATGACTCTCGGCTGGTCAGAGGCGGGACATGGTCAACTTGGCTCTATGGAGAAGGTTGACTTAAGGAATGGGCATGACTCTCGGCTGGTCAGAGGCGGGACATGGTCAACTTGTCTCTATGGAGATGGTTGACTTAAGGAACGGGCATGACTCTCGGCTGGTCAGAGGCGGTACTTGGTCAAATTGGCTCTATGGAGAGGGTTGACTTAAGGAACAGGCATGACTCTCGGCTGGTCAGAGGCGGAACTTGGTCAACTTGGCTCTATGGAGAGGGTTGACTTAAGGAACGGGCATGACTCTCGGCTGGTCAGAGGCGGGACATGGTCAACTTGGCTCTATGGAGAGGGTTGACTTAAGGAACGGGCATGACTCTCGGCTGGTCAGAGGCGGGACATGGTCAACTTGGCTCTATGGAGAGGGTTGACTTAAGGAACGGGCATGACTCTCGACGGGTCAGAGGCGGGACATGGTCAACTTGGCTCTATGGAGAAGGTTGACTTAAGGAACAGGCATGACTCTCGACGGGTCAGAGGAGGGACATGGTCAACTTGGCTCTATGGAGAAGGTTGACTTAAGGAACGGACGTGACTCTCGACGGGTCAGAGGAGGGACATGGTCAACTTGGCTATATGGAGAAGGTTGACTTAAGGAATGGACGTGACTCTCGGCTGGTCAGAGGCGGGACTTGGTCAACTTGGCTCTATGGAGAGGGTTGACTAAAAGGAACGGGCATGACTCTCGGCTGGTCAGAGGCGGGACTTGATCAACTTGGCTCTATGGAGAGGGTTGACTAAAAGGAACGGGCATGACTCTCGGCTGGTCAGAGGTGGGACATGGTCAACTTGGCTCTATGGAGAGGGTTGACTTAAGGAACGGGCATGACTCTCGGCTGGTCAGAGGCGGGACATGGTCAACTTGGCTCTATAGAAAGGGTTGACTTGAGGGATGGTCATACGTCATTTTGGACTGTCGGGACAAAGGTTTTGTTAACCTAAAATGACCACTCTGGGGGACAAAGGTTTTCTTAACCTAAAATGACCACTCTAGGGGACTAAGGTTTTCTTAACCTAAAATGACCACTCTGGGGGACTACGGTTTTCTTAACCTTAAAATGGCCACTCTGGGGGACAAGGTTTTCTTAACCTAAAGTGACCACTCTGGGGGACTAAGGTTTTCTTAACCTAAATGACCACTCTGGGGGACAAAGATTTTCTTAACCTAAAATGACCACTCTGGGGGACTAAGGTTTTCTTAACCTAAATTGACCACTCTGGGGGACAAAGGTTTTCTTAACCTAAAATGACCACTCTGGGGCACCAATGTTTTCTTAACCTAAAATGACCACTCTGGGGACAAAGGTTTTCTTAACCTAAAATGACCACTCTGAGGGACAAGGGTTTTCTTAACCTAAAATGACCACTATGTGGGACTAAGGCTTGACTTGGGTCAACTCCACCTTTGGGAGTTTGATGGGAAAAACTGGTCTTACGTCCCACTAAGGACTGCCGGGGACAAAGGCTTTAACCTAAAATGACCACTTTGGGTCGAGGCTTGACTTGGGTCAACTCCACCTTTGGGGAGTTTGATGGGAAAAACTGGTCTTACGTCCCACTAAGGACTGCCGGGAAAAAGGCTTGACCTAAAATGACCACTTTGGGTCAAGGCTTGGGTCAACTCCATCTTTGGGGAGTTTGACGTGAAAACTGGTCTTACGCCCGACTAAGGACTGCCGGGACATTTTAACTTGACCCCTTTTGGTCAAAGTTTGGACTTTGGTCAACTCAACTCTACGGGATGGTTGACACTCTTTCTTGACACCGGGGGAGAGCCTAGGGGCGACCTTTTATGGACGAAAAAGTCCAAGATTTTGGAAAATCATTCTTTGTCAAAAGCATTTTGCTTGAAACATTGTTTTTGACAAATGACACCAAATGGTCAAATTTGGAAATGCTTATTTCTAAAGGCAAATCTTTTAACGAAGCATGTTAGTCAATTTTTTTATTTTAACTTAACCATGAGGTTTGTCATTCATAAAGTCCTTCGGAGCTTTGTCCATTTCTTAGGAGTGATCGGGAATAGAGAACCCTTTTGCCGTTGATGTTGGGGTAGCCCCATGTCCTTGTTGTCATTGATGTCGGGGTAGCCCCATGTCTTTGTCGTCGTTGATGTCGGGGTAGCCCCATGCCTTTGTTGGTGTCAATGGCGGGGTAGCCCCAATATCATCTTTTGTCCTTTGAAGTGAGGTTAGGAACACATCCCTTTTTCATGACGTACCCTTTCTTTTACCTAGGCCGCCCTTTCGGGTTTTCAACCTAGCGGGCATCTCTTTTACGTCTTTTATGGCACACCCTGTTTTTTGCCTAGGCCGTCTTTGCGGGTTTTCGATCTAGCGGGCTACTTTTTTGGTGCCTTTCTCCCTTTTCCTTTTTTATGAGTGATCCAGCCGACTCGATAGAACGGGGACTTTTGAAGGATGTTGTTACTTTGAAGTTGGTGTCCTTTTGAAGGATGTTGTTTTGAAGTTGGTGTCATGGATCATCTTTCCATAGTTCGGCCATGGATCATCTTTTGTCGAAGTTGGTGTCCTTTTGAAGGATGTTGTTACTTTGCTGATGTAGATCGCTTTGCTTTACGGTGAACTCCTCGGGATGTTCTTTAAGGTGGACCTTTGCAGTGTACTTGGTGAGCTTTTGAGGCAGACTTCTTCTTCGCATATATTCATTTCCTTTCCTTCTTTCCATACATTCATTTCCTTTCCCTCTTCTCATTTCTTTTTTTTTTTTTGAGGGAGAGGGGAAACATTAGCCCCAACTTGCTATCTTGGACATTGGCTCATTTATAGCCCCTTGGTGGAATATCTGTCACTTCTAGCCTTGACTTTGAAGATCCGGGAAGTCCTTTGCTTGGTTGCGCACGTGCGATCACGGTTGAATCTGGGTGGTTGAGCAACAACATCCTTGCCTTCTCATTGTCTTGGGATGCCTTTGATGTGCATCAAGAATTTGTACGGGAAACATGTATCGGGAAATGTGTATCAGGGATATGTATAGAGGAAGGTTTGCCATTAATGCTTTCTTCATGCCAAATGATCACAACATTTATTCACATCAAGATTAATTATTTGCACTTATCATTTTTCATTTGTGTTAGGTCCATTCGTCCTTAATGAGTCGTCATTGACTAGTATGCTTAGAAGTCAATTCATTATTTTAGGACGTAGCAATCAGTTGATAATAACAAGTAAGGCAATTTCAAAAGTAAATGTATATTGCAAATAATGTCTCAAGTCTAGAGAGAAGAGAAGGAAAATGACTATTTTATTTAGATAACTTTATACATACATGTCCCAAGTGCGGACCTTTGTAAAAATAAAAAGACACAGTCCGGGACGGACTTTGATGAAAGTCTAGATCCTACGAGGCTGGAAGACCCAGTTCTTTTTTTTATTATTATTTTTTAGGGATGGTCTCCCATGGAGCACGATGATCCATTTTCTTCCTCAATTGTTGGAGGGGTTGTCGGCGGCATGTTCCATATCTCCCACGAGGAACTCGGGTTCCGTGTCATCAGGAAAGATGTCGCGAGGTCTCCACTTGGCTTGGTGTTGTAATTGCCGGATTCGTTTACTCATGAGTTGGGAGTTTGCTTTGGCCATCTCCTTTCCTTTCAAGGTGCATAGCCTTTGTGCGTGGCACTCGTCGAAGGTACGGATCTCCATTTGATGTAACCGCTTTTGGGCTTCCGAGCACGGGTCTCTCCTTGCAGACAGTGTTCCAACCTTTTGATCTTGTTGTGGATGGTTGTCTCGGATGCCAATTCAGATGTGGGGTCCTTGGTCAATGTTTCCAATGGACAGAACCGCAAAGGACTTTAGCATTTTAAACCTCAAGGTGAAATTATAACCATGATTCGAGAGAAACGCTTCATTAGCGGATTAGCCTTTTAGGAAAAAAACTGATCTTTTATTTTAAGAAAACTTGATCTCCATTTTTTTTTGGAAAAGCATACTTTTGTTTTGAGTGAAAGACTCACACACATTTTTTATTTTTTTTATGCACACTTTTGACAAGGAAATAATGATAACGATCTTATTAAGAAAACTGACAATGGACTCAGAATGGTCACCACATGGCACTCACCGGGGAATCAAGACTAACTAAACCTAACAGACATCTTAACTAACCTTTCATACATCCTAACAGTAGACTATGACCTTTCCAAAGGGAAGGGGTTCTGATATTCCTCCCCTAACCATATCTATCACTTCGTTATCAACTTCCCAACCTGGGGCATTCAAGCTTTCCTTTCACGATTAACTTCCGGATGACGCATTTTACAGCGATGCAATCGTCGGTATCATGTCCATGATAGTTGTGAAAGGCACACCTCTTGTCTCGTCGAGACGCTTTTTGGGGTTTTTAGGTTGAAAATTGACAAGAGGTGATGTGAGGCCTTGCTTAACCAATCCCTCAAATACCTTGTGTTGGTCCCAGAGGGCAACAAGGGTATAGAACCGCTAGAGGGGGGTGAATAGCGGTCCAAACTTTTTCGTAAAATACCCTTAAAAATCAACCGAGTACTTATCAGTTTGGTCAACTGCAGTTTAAAGCACTTAAACTGAACTGATAAAATGCACAGCGGAGTTTTGCGGTTTTGGCCAAACTGATAGTTAAAGAGTTGGGCGGTTTGACTCGGGTTGAAAACACTATGATGCAACCGATAGATCAAATTGAAGATCAAAGAAAAACACAATTCACTTTTCAAGTCATTTCGTATATGTAAGGATCTCGCCCCCGCGCGGAGGATCGCAACGAGTTTTGGGGGCGAAAGGCCAAACGCGGTTAACATGCAAAAAAATAACGGAGTCGCCACTTTTGTTAATTATTTAACCCAACAAAAGAAAAGGTTAGAGATTTTATTAGTTCGGAGGTCAGGTTACGCCTTGGGAAGAGTTTCACGTCACCCAAGTCATCTCGGATAGGACCGAGTCTCCCTAATGTTAGTTAACGAAAGTGCATGTGTGTGTGTGTGTGTTTTCAAAATGGGAGAAACTGACTGTTTTGACAAAACCAGTTAGTTATTTAACAGAAAAGGTTTATTTTGCAAACTTTCTGGTCAGGAAAGGAAGAAACTGGAAAATGCCCTCCCCGGCCAAAGTAGCCATACGGATGGGGAGGGCTCTCCGGTGCATTTTTACAGTTTATCAGAAAACAGTCCAGTTTCAGTCAAAACAGAGTATCTTTGCTGAAACTGGACTGAAATGTTGATTTCCAGTTTATGATTAACAACAAAACTTTGAAAAGTTCATTCCTATCCACTTTGATCATCAAAGGAACCCCAAAAATAAAGATTTGGGTGTGATCAAAGGCAATCATTGGAGAAATTTATGAAAAGTTGATGAATATGGCATTTAAACCAAAATGACCATTTTGGTGGATAAAGATTGAAACTTTACCACCAAAATGGACTTATTATACAAGATCAAACCTTTAGGGACACAAATATAACATAAAGATCAAACCTTTATGTTCCATACTTGGTGATTTATGGTTAGATCATGGTTGGGGTGATAAAGATTGGAACTTTATCCCCCAATCATGACTCTTATGGCCAAATAAAACAAAATCAACATGAAAATGTAACAAACCATGATCATCTTTAGGTTTTACCCCATAATCACACACTAGGTGTGAAGGGAACCTTGAATCACCTCATGATTTGGATCATATACATATATAATCATAATATATATAGCTTGAAAGGCCAAGACTTGTATAATATATAGATATAGTGCTTGAAAATGGACAAGACTTGCAAGAAATGTAAAGTGCTTGAAATGGACAAGACTTTGCAAGAACAAGAAGAAATAACACAAGATAAACAAGTAATATGAACAAAGATAAAAGAGTTTGAGATGAAGAAGAAGATGGGGAGAAGGAGGCTTCACCTATGATAGTTATGGCTTATCTTCCTCTCTTTTCACTCAAATATGTGTATCACTCACTTTCTGCTCTCAAACTGGTAGAGTTTCAACTCACAAAACGTTTTCTTCCCCCTGAAATGATCAGCATGGGTTTCAATTTATAGAGGCTGAGGGTGCCCAACATAGCCGTACGGCTAGGGACCTCATGCACCCAAACCATCCGTACGACTCGACTTGGCGAGCTTCTGGATTTTTCTAAGTTTAATTCCAGTTCAGTCCTGGAATATCAGGTTTATCCTAGCAAGGTCCTGGCCCATTATTTTATCCCTAAATGGTACCAAGAATTCCTCTAAAGTAGGTCAATTCAGATTGGGGTACTTACAGAGCCCCTCGGCAACGTAGCTTTTGAAGAAAGCGGGGTTGTCGACAAAACAAGCATCCCAATCTGATGGGAGGATGGCTTGGCCGATTTGGGTGAGAGATTTCAAGGCTACTCAAACCTATAAGCATCCCAATCCGACGGGAGGACGGGATAACCGATTTGGGTGAGAGATTCTAAGGCTACTCAAACCTATAAGCATCCCATTTTGATGGGAGGACGTCATAGCCGATTTGGGTGAGAGATTCTAAGGCTACTCAAACCTATGAGCATCCCATTTTGATGGGAGGACGGCTTAGCCGATTTGGGTGAGAGATTCTAAGGCTACTCAAACCTATAAGCATCCCATTTTGATGGGAGGACGGTATAGCCGATTTGGGTGAGAGATTCTAAGGCTACTCAAACCTATAAGCATCCCATTTTGATGGGAGGACGGCATAGCCGATTTGTTCTATGGATGGACCTAGAGGTATAGGATTCCTACGTATCCCTATTCGAGGGAATCAAGCCTAACGTAGTTCGGGTGAGAGATTTTAAGGCTACTCAAACCTATGGGCCGTAGGTGGATATCTATTCATCCTTTCCTAAACAGGCATGGCCCGAAGGTCGGGCTTGGTCAACTTGGCCCTATTCGGAGGGGTCGACTAAAGGGGGCTGGCATGGCTCAGAGGCTCAAATGATGGGCATGGCTCAGAGGCTAGACTCGATCGACTTGGCTCTATCGGAGAGGGTCGACTTGAGGGTAACTGGTCTTACATCCTACTAAGGACTGCCGGGACATTTGGTCAACTTTTCTCACGGCGGAGGGTCGACTACACAAACTGGTCAACTTATCTCATGGCGGAGGGTCGACTACACAAACTGGTCACCTTATCTCATGGCGGAGGGTCGACTACACAAACTGGTCAATTGGTCAACTTATCTCATGACGGAGGGTCGACTACACAAACTGGTCTCACGTCATCACAGACTGCCGGGACACATTGATAGGTTTTCTCTAACCTGGCCACTCTCGGGGACAAAGGTTTTCGTAACCTAATCATGACTATACTGGTCTTACGCCCTACCAAGGGCTGCTGAGGCGATAACATCTTAACTTTCATCCTGGACTTATGAAATACGGTCGGGTCAACAAAATCCAATGGTCTTACGTCATGCCGGACGGCCAAGGACGAATTTCACGGAGCCTAATGGACTTATGTCATTCCGGACTGCCAAAGGACGAATCTCGCAGATCCTAATGGTCTTACGTCACGCCGGACGGCCAAATGACACAATCTCACAAAACCTAATGGTCTTACGTCACACCGGACGGCCAAATGACAAATCTCACAAAACCTAATGGTCTTACGTCACACCGGACGGCCAAAGGGAAAATCTCACAAAACCTAATGGTTTTACGTCACACCGGACGGCCAAAGGACACAATCTCACAAAACCTAATGGTCTTACGTCACGCCGGACGGTCAAAGGACACAATCTCACAAAACCTAATGGTCTTACGTCACGTCAGACGGCCAAAGGACAATTTTTCAAAATTTTAACTGGACTTACGAAGAACGGCCACGTTAACTTCCCAAATTCAAACTTTTAACCTGGACTTACGAAGCGCGGCCGGGTTAATTCTCATTCTTAACCTGGGCTTACGAAGTATGGCCGGGCTAATTACACACTCTTAACCTGGGCTTACGAAGTACGGCCGGGCTAATTTCCACATTTTTAACCTGGACTTATGAAGAGCGGCCTGGTTAATTTCCGCATTTTAACCTGGGCTTACGAAGCACGGCCGGGTTAATTTCCACATTTTTAACCTGGGCTTACGAAGTACGGCCGGGTTAATTTCCACATTTTTAACCTGAGCTTACGAAGTACGGCCTGACTAATTTTACACTCTTAACCTGGGATTACGAAGTACGGCCGGGTTAATTACATACTCTTAACCTGGGCTTACGAAGTACGGCCGGGCTAATTTCCACATTTTTAACCTGGACTTACGAAGCGCGGCCGGGTTAATTTCAAGATTTTAACCTAGGCTTACGAAGCGCGACCGGGTTAATTTCCACATTTTTAACTTGAACTTACGAAGTACGTCCGGGTTAATTTCCACATTTTTAACCCGGGCTTACGAAGTACGGCCGAGTTAATTTCCACATTTTAACCTGGGCTTACGAAGCGCGGCCGGGTTAATTTCCACATTTTTAACCTGGACTTACGAAGTACGGCCGGGTTAATTTCCACATTTTTAACCTGGGCTTACGAAGCGCGGCCGGGTTAATTTCAACAAAGCTGGTCTTACGTCCATCTAGGGACTGCCCGGGGACATTTTCATTGGGAACCTAATTTTTCTAGGATCAATTCAAGTTGCATGAGCCAAGAAGGGCATTTTTCGGGGTATTTATGACAAGGGGCTTTGAATGGGTAGGACCACAAAGCTAACTTTCAACAAAAAACCATTAATTTTGGCAGGGCTAAAGTAGCCGTACGGCTAGGGGAGGAAACACTCCTTTTTCATTCAATTTTGTTCCAGGCCTGGTCATCTTCTTAAATGCCACAGTCTGAGGTTCATCAATCAGTTCATCACCTTCATTTCGAAAGCTTTCTCCTCCATAGAGCCTTTTCTCATGGAAAAACCACCAAAATTGTCCAAAATTCATCAAGAATACTTTGCGGGCAACCTTAGGCTTTGGATGCGGTACCATATGAGGAATTACAAGGGATTTTTCCAGTCCAAATTTGGTCTCCAATCTCTTTGGTCCCTCAAGGAGTTCATCCCAGATCTTGAGCTATTAAGAGCCGCTGCGTCCTTTTGGGATGTCAGGAGACATGTATATTGCTTCTCCTATAATGAAATCACTCCAACCTATGAGGATTTCAAGGCTTTGGTGGGCGGTGTGGACACGGAGGTCATTGCTCTCCCCTCAGTTGATGACACCATGTGTGTCGAAAGGTTGGTCTCTCTTCTCGACATTCCTTGGAAGAGGCCCAATGTATGGTTCTTAATCATACTTTTATTGACATTTCGGATCTCCCCAAGAAGTTCATGGATCGCACAGATGAGGCTTCTTGGAATGCTTTTGGTTTGTGCATTCTTGCATTTTTCTACATGGTTGGCTCCAAAGGTACTTGTCATAGGGTTTACTGAGTGTCCTTGAGGAGTGCCGTGCGGGGAAGGATATTGTCCCCTTGATCTTGGGCGAAACCCTTCATGGCATGGACCGCTTGGCTTTGGGAGACGGCTTCATGCGTAGTGGTAGCCCCGCCTTACTCACTTTGTGGTTGAGGGAGAGGTTGATGGCCATTCCCGAGGCTCCTATCTCTCACAGACCGTGGTCTTATTCCTTGAGAGGCATTCTCTTAGACTTCACTCAGAGTGAGTGGGAGGCTTACATGGCTCGCCTCACGACTGACGAGATCCGTTGGTTAGTCCCACATTGGCATATCAGCTCGGTGCGGGAGTATCAGGATAATTCCCCTTTTGTTCGGGTGCCGGGACTCTTGGGATCGTCTTATTACATCCCTTCTTTGGTCCGTCGTCAGTTTGGATTACTGCAGACTCCACTGTTGGAGTGGTCTGGTGTTAACCCGGAGCATTTGAGGTTTCCGTCCTTGTCTATGTGGGATTCTTCTACTATTTTACTTTTTCCCGATTGTGGACTTCTTCCCTCTTTCTGGCTTGGGTACGTCTTGGGCGTGCAGCCAGCATGGTTCTAACCACGGTCTACTTGGACTGGAATGAACAGACTATGCGACAGACTCAGAGGCTCATTGAAGAGAGGCGTGAGGCTATTCTTGGTGGGACTCATGACCCTAGCAGGGTTTTGAGGGAGACCGAGGCCGTGGCAAGTGGCCATAACATTACTGGAGACATTGTCGAGGACTATCAAGTCTTGGCTGATAGAAGAATGGCTGCGATGCCTAGGGCATGAATGGAAGATCTTCGAGCTCGGGCCATTGCCAATGCGGCTTTGAGAGCAACCGGATGATTGAGGATGTCGGGAGGATACCCGATCATGGAAGGGGAGGGATCAACATCTTTGATGTGAAGAAAAAGAAGACTCGAAGAAGTCAAAAGATGAAGTGGAGGGACGAGGAACAGTGATAGTCCTATATTTCCATGTATCCACCCAATGCCATTGCAGACACATTAGTTCATTTTAGGTGTCTTAGTTATGTCTTAAGCATGTTAGTTGAATCGAGAGTAGACCGTGCTTGAACTCATCAAAAAATGTTTTAACTGTAATGAAAATGGTTACTTACGAAGCCAATTTGCATTCACATGGAGTCTTTGCTCGAAACCAAATTTGATTTTTATTCATTTTTTAGAACGGACCAATAATTGGCTGCCTACGTTCCCCTCTTACAAATGAGACTAAGGGCTCAGGTCATCGTAGTTCACTTTTTACAAATTTTGGGTGCGACCCTGTTTTTTCTCTAGACCGCCCAAATGGGTTTTCAATCTAGGTGGGTATATTCTTTTAGCACCTACAGTTTTTTTCTTTTTAAACAAAGTAACGACGGAGCTTGTCACCGTTGACCGGGTGCATGATGGGGTTGCCATCCAAGTCCGCAAGCCTCATTGCACCTCCTGAGAAGATCTCCTATACCACGGAGGGACTGATCCACACGGGCTCCCATTTTTCGTTGGGGTTAGACCTCCCGGGGGGTTTTTCCTTAAGGACCAAATCTCCTACCCGAATTTCTCGGGGCTTCACCTTTCTATCAAAAGATCGCGCCATTCTCCTTGGTAGGCGTAGATGTGCTCCATTGCCTTCAGACGACGTTCATCCAGCAAGGCCAATTCATCATACCGGCTCCAAAGCCAATCAACCTCATGGATTTTGTTCTCCAACAAAATTCTCGATGACGGTACCTCCAGTTCGGCTGGGAGCATGGCCTCCATTCCATAAGTCAAGGCAAAAGGGGTTTCCCCAGTGGCGGTTCTAACCGAGGTCCGGTAGCCCCACAATGCTAGATGTATCTTTTCAGGCCAATCTCTTCCCCGCGTTGCCATTTTCTTAATAATCCTTTCGAGCGTTTTGTTGGCGGCCTCCACTGCACCATTGGTCTGGGGCCTATATGGGGAGGATTTGTGGCGAGTGACTCGGAACTCTCCCAATAATTGGTCACATTCACCTTCGAAGTATGAGCCATTTTCGGTGACGACCTCGTTCGAGACCCCATACCGACACATGATGTTTTCCTTTATAAACCCCGCAACTTTCTTGGAAGTGAGGACCTTGTAGGATTTAGCCTCTACCCACTTCGTGAAGTAATCCATGGCTACCAACACAAACTCGTGGCCATTGCTCCCGGGCGGGGAAATTTTCCCAATGATGTCAATGCCCCATGTTGAAAAAGGCCATGGTGTGGTCATACAGTAGAGATGGTGAGGTGGTAGGTGGTTGAGGTTAAAGAACCGCTGACACTTGTCACACCTTTTCACAAATTGTATGCAATCAGTGTCCATTGAGATCCAAAAGTAGCCCATCCGTAAGATGACTTGCATTAATGCCCTCGCATTCATATGAGGACCACACACTCCGCCATGAACTTCTTGCATGAGTTCCTTTGCCTTTTCCATTCTTATACACCTAAGGAGAAGGCCCTAATGGCGCTTTTTGTACAAGATGTCCCCCAAGATGACATAGTGGGATGCTAGCCGTTTGAGTGCCGCCATGCTTTTAGCTTTTACCCCATCCACATATTCTCCCTTTTTATTCATGAAGGAAGTTTCTCCTTCCTTGAGGAATCGGTAAATCTGGTTGTACCATGGCTCCTCCACCTTTTCTGGGGTGGCCTCAATCTCATAACAGTATGCCGGATTTTCTTTCCTCCCAACTCGGAAAGGTTTTATTGACTTTCCCTCGGGGATTTCTACCAATGAGGCCAAAGTAGCTAAGGCGTCGGCAAAACGGTTCCGATCCCTCGGCAAGTAGTGGAAGCTAACTTCTTTGAATTGTGCCATGAGCTCTTCCATGTAGGCATGATATTTTTGCAAACCAGGGTCCAGTGTTTTCCACTTGTTGGAGACTTGGTTGATGATCAAAGCCGAATCTCCGTATACCTCCAATTCTTTCACATTCCTTTCCAGGGCTGCTTCCAAGCCAGCCGTGCATGCCTCATATTCCGCGGCATTGTTGGTTACATCAAAGTTCAACTTGATGGCGATGGGGGTGTGCTCATCTTTTGGGTCAACCAAGAGCAATCCAATGCCATTTCCTCTTTTATTGGCGGCACCATCGAAGAACAATTGCCACCTATTTTCTCCTTCGAGGGCAAAAATCCCTTCATCAGGGAATTGCGGCTCGGGCTCCTTTTCCACATTACTAGGGAAGTCTGCCAAATATTCCGCTAAGACCCTTCCTTTGACTTCATTTCTTGACACATAACTGATATCATACTCAGCTAGGAAGAAAGACCATTTGGCAAGTCTCATAGACAATGATGGCTTTTCCAACAAGCACTTGATGGGGTCTATCTTGGAGATGAGTTGTATTGGATGGGCATGCATGCAATGCTTCAACTTTCTCACGACCCATACCAATCCGACGCAAGTCTTTTCAATTGGGGAGTAGTTGAGCTCGCTCCCTTGTAGCTTGCTGCTCACAAAGTAGATGGCATTCTCTACCTTTGAATCCTTTTTGTCTTGGGCCAACATTGCTCCTATTGACGTATCAGTCACTGTTAGGTAGAGCAAGAGTGGCTTATCCTTGTGCGGGGGGCATAGGATTGGAGGGTGGACGAGATAGGCCTTAATCTTGTCAAAGGCCCTTTGGCATTCCTCATTCCATTCAACCTCGGCATTCTTCTTTAGCAATTTGAAGATGGTCTCACATGTGGGAGTAAGCTAGTTTATGAGCGGCTAATGTATTGCAATCTTCCCATGAAGGCCTTTACCTCTGTTTGGGTGCGAGGTGGCTTCATTTCCACAATTGCCTTAACCTTTTGGGGATCAACGATACCCCGTTCAGTGACCATGTACCCCAAAACCTTTCCACGAGAAACCCTAAAAGTGCACTTGGCCGGATTGAGCCTCATGGAGTGCTTTCTAAGCCTGTCAAAGATCTTTCTCAAGTCTATCAAATGTTGCCCGTCGGTGCCCTTGGAATGCACAATCATGTCATCGACGTACACCTCTATCTCCTTATGGATCATATCATGGAAGAGTGCGGTTGCGGCCCTTTGGTAGGTATCCCCAGCATTTCGCAATCCAAAAGGCATTACGGTGTAGCAAAAGGTCCCCCAGGGGTGGTGAAGGCGGTCTTCTCCTGGTCCTCCTCGGCCATCTTAATCTGGTTATACCGGCAAAACCGTCCACAAAAGATTTGACCTCAAAAATAGAGGTTGTATCTACAAGCATGTCGATGTTCGGGAGGGGGAAATCATCTTTGGGACTCGCCTTATTGAGATCCCTAAAGTCGACACAGCATCGGACCTTTCCGTTGGCCTTTGTGACTGTTACTATGTTGGATAGCCACGAGGGGTACTCTATCACCCTTATGAAGCCGACCCGGAGAAACTTCTCAATCTCCTCTTTGACTTGCAAAGACCATTCCGGTTTGATTCGCCAAAGCTTTTGCTTAACAGGTTTCACCTCGGGATCCACGGGGATCCTGTGTTCAACGATCGAAGAATCCAACCCCGGCATATCCTTATAAGACCAAGCAAACACATCCATGTACTCCTTAAGTAGCTCAACCAAATCTTCCCTCTCGGCTCCTTTGAAGTAGCTACCAATCTGTGTCTCTTTCAGCTCATTTTTGTTGGGTTTTGAGCAAACATGCGCAGCGGAATTAAAACCCAAAAGCCTAGATCCGATCACGATGATTAAATTAATACGAGGATGAATTTAGAACACTAACCGTGACGGAGCTTTAAAATTCTGAGATCTTCAATCTTTGTTCTTCGCGCTTCTTCGAATCACGAACGCAGGAACGACCGCAACACTTGGATCACGAACTTTGAAGGAGTTGATGCCAACGCCCTCTATGTTTATCCACACACGAACGAATATCTAGAACGATTCTAGATCTGGATTGCTAGACCCATTAGAAAACACGCTTTTCTAATCTTCAAAGGCTATATGATTTTATTGGTGTTCTTGAGCTTTTGATTCTCAATCTAAACTCAAGAAATATGTTTCTCAAACACATGGAGGCTACCAATAATGATACAATATCAATCCATACTGATTAGGGTTAAGAGAGAGGTATTTAAACTCATTAGTCCTAAACCTTTTAGGAGAAATAGGTCAAAACCCGTCAAAACACGAAATCAGATTTTGGGCCCAAACAGGGCCTGCTCGGCCGAGTCTTATAAGGTGCTCGGCCGAGCACCTCTGTGTCAAAACTTTCTGTTTCTCATGCTCGGCCGAGTCCTTTGAGGTGCTCGGCCGAGCACCAGCAAAAAGTCATTTTTAGCCTTTTAAACAATTCGTTCTTTTGTGTGTGACCCCATAGGATTATATTAAGTTAGCAATGAGTCCAACCAAGGTCAAACTCATAAATCATGAACGGACTCTAGCAAGCCATCATGACTACCCAATTAATATAACTTAAAGAAGTTCGTAATCCTCAATAGAATATATCACTATCCTTTTGTCTCACGATATCATATTGAACATAAGTCATGGTCCATGTCAACTTATATTGTTCAATGCTTTCTCGATCTTGAGTAGATTGATAAAGAGCAAATGGTATTGATCTCATCAATTCATTTGAGCGCGGCCACGCATTTCATCAATCTCACTCTACGAGAGGCCTAAGCAGATATCTCTCTTGAGAGAGGTACAAATCCCATATTGACTTATTACCTTTCCCTACATGAATCCGATTATGCCAATCGTAGCCTTTATAACCACCCGGTTAGGAGTGACGTTTGAGTACGTCAAACATAATGTTCATCATGTGGAAGACTGTAATAATCTCAGGTCTAAGGATATCAATGATATAACTATTATGAGATTTAATTATGACATTTGACCATGACATAAATCTCATAGGTGGGTCATGTCCAGTACATGGTCACCAACATGTACCCATAAGCTTAATCTGTATCTAATACACATGATCATCACATGATCATCAATTAAACTTATACTAGTTCTTCATAAGTTCTAGGGACGGGGATTATTATAATAAACATGTAAAACATATAATAACCTAAGGTTGTTATCTCCAAAACAAATGATGTAACGTAAGGCCTTTCTCAAGGGCCTAGAGCATAATTCCAACAATTTTCAGTCCCGAAATTCACCTTAGTTAAAACCTCTTCGGCAGCTTGGGCACGGCTTTCCTTTCGGTCAGCAACCTGCTTTGATGATTGTTTAATGTTTTGTTCTTTTAGTGTGTCTGCATTATTAGGTGATTCATCATTAACCGTTTTTATATTATTAGTTAATTTATCATCTAATAAGTTGGCAATGAGGGGATACTCGGAAAGGTCTATCATTTCATTCAATGCAAACGGGAAAACAATGTTGGATACAAGTTCATAATCCTCGAGCGTAAGGCCCTCGGAGGAGGAAGACTCAAATTCAAAGACAAGAGATTGAGGGGACTCGACTACATTGGGTCCTAAGACACTCGACTCTAGGGGCGGGGAACCAATCCAAGCTTCGTGGTCATTTCCTCCTTGCTTGCCACCGGTCCAGAGAAGGTCACCCAATTCTTCAGAGGCATGTCCGTCGGGCTTACCAAGGTGCGAGGGTCAAAGATCCCAGGAGATCCATCTCCTATCACAGCAATCATTTCCTTTTCGAGGCCAATCAGATCAGGCACGACCAACTCCTCCCCAAACATTTCTTGCATTACCGCACCATCCCATTCGTCGTCCATGACTTCCTTAGTGGCGTGCTTGGGAGCTATCTCCTCAAACTTTCATCTACCATTTCGACCCCAAACGGGCTCCCTTTCTTGGCCAGCCTCCATCGTAGACAAGGCTACAAATTCCCTTACCATCTCAGGCACTCCCTTAAAGGTGTATTCGTGACTCATAGTGGTCTCGGTAGGACCGGTCATCTTGGGTGCATCCAGAAATGCCCTCCTTACGGGGTTAGCCACCAATCCTCAGAATCTTTTGAGATCCTCTTGCAGCTTATCCCAATTGGTCACCATTGGCTCCTTCGGCTCTGGGGCATCAGCTTGGACCCCTCCTCTCACAATGTAGCGGTTCATATCGAAAGTGTAAGGGCGGAGGTTGGAAGCCTTAAACGGAATCCCTTGAGCCCTGGCTTGGCTTCTTTTTCGAGCCATTTCCTTATCCATCCTAAGGCCTTCGGGGGTGGGTTTGTATCCCAAACCATGGAGCGTCTTTTGCTCCTTGATCTCAACAATCTTGTGGATCCCTTGGAGTTTCTTTCCAAGACCAGGCCCCGGGAGGTAGCGCATCAAACGCATCATTCTCATTGCAGGGGGAATCCTGTCCTTGGTGAGTGTAAGATCTAGACAACAGATGTGGGTTTTGGATGGTATCTCGGTGAAGCCGGTCAAAACCATGCCGCTCTCCTCATGTTTGATTTCTAATACGGGAATCCCATTGGTGTTGGTTCCTTCTGTAGTAACACTGTCCCCATAAATAGTTGTCAGATTACCCTCTTGCATATATTTTACGCACTGGTGGAGGGTGGAGGCTACCCCGTTGACTTTATGGAGCCATGGGCGTCCCAATAGGGCGGTGAATGATATGGGGATGTCAAGTACTTGGAAGTCAGTTGGCATCATTTGTTTCCCAAACCAAAGGTTCAAGGTGGCCATCCCTAGGAGTGAGCGCGGCCGTGGAATCATAAGCCTTAACGGTGATCATGGAGGGCTTTAGGTCGGTGGTCTCTAGACCAAGTAGATCCATCATCTTAGCGGGGAGGACATTCATGGCGGAGCCATTATCAACCAAAACCCGAGGGAGGCGGCGCTCATCCAATTGCACCGTGATGTAGAGGGCTTCATTGTGGTTAGCCCCAAATTTCGGCAGGTCCAAGACCGTGAATGTGATGACATTCCCATATTGAACACTTCCAATCATTTGCACGGCCTCTTTGGGGTTAGCCGTGGTAGGTACCATAGTTTGGGCCAAGCATTCCTCCAGTTTGAGCTTGTGAGGGTAGGAGGAAGTGAGAAGGGACCACAAAGATTTGTTAGCTTGTGTCCTCTTGAGTTGGGTTAAGACAGGATCCTCTTCTCTGGAATCTAGGGCTTTTGCCTCACTAGCAAGAGGGGGGAGGCATTCGGTGTTCTGGTGACGGAGGTTTCCTAGGGTTCTCCATGTGCACTTGCCTGGATCGAGTTAGTACACTCACTTCAAATGGGTCGTCAACCTCTTCCGCCCCTTTCCCGAGTGACGGGGTTTTGGGTACCATATGGCCATGCTTCCTTTCTTAACTCATTCACCATGAACATTCTTTTCGGGGTGTTTTCCGACTCGCGGATCCTTTCTAGAGAGATAGGGTGGTGGCTTTGGCTCCTCTCAACTCCTACGGTTTCACGGAGTTTTTCCAAAGTGAGCATGCAACAGTAGCAATCCGGTAATACGGACCCATCAATCAGTGGTGGCGGTGGAGATAACGGTGGCAAAGCTAAGAAGTCGTCTAAGGCCGGGAAGCCTTCTTCTTCCAATCTCGGGGAAGGAACACGTGGAGGCATATTTGAAGATACCTCATCATCATCACTTTCACATAAGATTAGGAGCTCCTCACGGGGCATAGAGCGGATGGCACCTTTCATTCGGGCGAGGTACCCTTCATAGTTGGTGATTTCTGGGGTCTTTGCAATTTTGGACCCATTCCTTCCCTTGGGGTGACCCACCTATTTAACTGTCCTCTTGCCGGTGGATGAACTACATGCTTCAATGACATGGAAGCAATCATCGTGCGGAGGATAAACCTCATTTGAGCCCTGGATCTCGCTGTCTACTGTGCTCTTAACGGACTTTTCCATTTCCTCCATGCATTCTTCGAATGTTAGCTCATGCTCGGTGAGTGTTATTACGATCAACTCATCATCATTTTGGTGGGGGACCCTTGCACTCATCACATTGGCAATCATAGAGTCAGATGGGCATTTCATGTTTCCTTCCTGCACACATGTCCATAGGGTTCCTTCCATTCCTCCCCAATCTCAGTCATCGGGACATTGAATTCCAAAAAGTTTATCGGTGTCGGCCCCCCGAACTCAATCATATTCACATCGGCTGGCCCAAATTCAATCATATTAATGCCATAGTTGTTGGGGAACGGGTTGTTGATCACATTTGGACTTCGGGGGCATTCAAGCTTTCCTTTGGCAATCAAGTCTATGATGATGCGTTTCACAGCGGGGCAATCATCGTTGTCGTGCCCATGGTAGCTGTGGAATGCACACCTCTTACTCTCGTCAAGGTACCTCTCGGGGTTTCTGGGTTGGAAGTTAACCAGTGGTTTTGCGAGGCCTTGTTTAACTAACCCCTCAAACACCTTTCCCAAGGGCATCCCAAAGTCCTCAAATCTAACATACGGGTGCCTTTCCCAATTCCTGGCCTTTTGCGGATTTTGTCTTGGATTCTCCCCTTGGATATTGTTTACAGCTCCCACGGCTTCCTTCCCTTTACCGACTGTCGGGGGCCGATATCTGTAGGAGTTGCCACTGGCCTGAGTAGAGGATTGCTTAATGAGGGTCTTCTCGAACTTAGACCCAGCAGTGACCATTGCCCGGAGGTTGGGGTAAAAATGATGACTGATCAAGGTCCGCAGCTTAGGTTTCAGACATGATTGGAAAATGTCCAATTGTTCTTATTCTGTGGGTGGATTAGAGATCTCCCCAAGTTTATAATTCCACCTCTTATATAACTCTCCTATTGGTTCATCTCCCTTTTGCAGGGTGCTTTGCAGATCAACTCGGTTGGTTTCCCATTCTAGGCTTGACCGGTATTTGGTGAGGAATGCTTCTTTGATTGCATCCCATGTTGCTCGGGATTCATCTTTTAAGTGAAAGAACCACTTGAGGGCGTTTCCTCTCAAGGAAAGTTGGAAATGATCGGCCATTTGTTGCATGGTACACCCTTTTGCTCTCATGGCTAAAGTATAAGCATTGAGGTGAGTCTGGGGGCAGGCAGTTCCGTCAAATTTGTCTATCTCTGGAATTTTGAACTTGTGAGGTAGAGGAACAATCTTGTTGGGGTCGGTGATCCCCAAGGAGGATTTCCTTTTGTTTATCCCCTCAAATCTCTCTTCCATTTGTTTCAATTTCTCTACCAACCACCCCATATGGGGGTCCACATATGGGCTTGAGTTGATTGATCCCACGGTTTGTCTCGTTACTGGCATTGTGGTGGGAGGTGAAGTGGTGGATGGGACCATCGGAGGAGGATTTTGAGGTGGCAAATGGGTGTAGACATACCATGGTGCCGGGTTACTTGTCGGGAGATATGGTGGGATAGCCTCAGAGATTTGGGCCATTGGGTGGTAAAGTGGGTAAGGCACTTCTCGGGATGCGGTTGGCAAAGCCGGAGGTGGCAAGCCAACGGTAGCTGGAGCCAAGGGTGCTCAGCTACTTGGGATTGTGTCATACAAGTTGAACCCTGGCGGGTACATGGGAAAACCGCCCGGCGGGACAAATGAAGCATGAGTGGTAGGCACGTTTTGGTGAGTGGTGGCTTGGAATGCGGGACATGAGGTCTCCACATTTGGGTAAACTTGAGGGGGCGGAACCCGGTTATATCCTCGGGGCTGCACATTCTCAATTCCCTCTTCATCAGTGATCTCCACAAAACTTCCGTCGTTTTCAAACACAACGGCTACCCCTCTCTGCCTCATGGCTTCCATAACCCTATTCTGCACATCCTCATGACGTTTCCTGACATTCTCTTCCCGGGCCCTGGCAGCCTCTAGAGCTTGTACCAACTCTTCCCTACTAAGACCATTCGGATCCGCTGCGTTGTCACCCCCACTACTACTTCCTGCCGGACTAGCCATTCAGAGAAGTCTGAGTGAAGTTGCTGATGAACTGGCAGACTTGGCACTAATCAGACGATGACCCGGAACTCTGACCCACTTCTTACGAGCTGCGGAGGAGAGGGAGGTTCATTTCAGACTCGGGTATCAACTCGGGTTGGTGTTTGGGAGAATGGTTTAGGGTCATGCAACACGACGGTTCATTATTATTAATTATGTTCATGTTTACTTAAAACACATTTATTCCTAACTGGTTGGAAAAGATTTCTCTTCTTTTTCGCAACTATTCTACATCCTGGATCAGTGGAGGCCATCACTACGCCTATAGACCCCTCGTTTTTCACCTGCCTTGCACACTCCCAAGGATGGACTGTCCCGGGCGAGGGTCCTATAGGGCAAGCGGCTTCCACCGATCGAAAGAACGAACCTAGGGTTTAGTGCGTCACAAGATTCCCAATGCGCGATCCATTCCAATCATGATTAAGCCCCGGTTAAGATCGAGATTCCTCTTAGGGACATAAGGGATTTCCGGCATAACCTCATCTTTGATGAGGGCTCTCGAACCTTATCCTTGGGCTTAAGGATGATTAGTATGGACCATTCATTAGGGCTTGACAACACGGTGTCACCCCATCCTTAATACGTGACTTAGGTTAATTACGGTCAACATTAATGCGTAAGTAAAGGACCAGGTCAAAGTTGACCATGGTCACACTTGCTTTCACAAGGAGTCATGACTCGGGCATTAGCTTGGCCACAATTAATCTCAGGCACGTATTAGGGACGTGGTAACGTGAGCTAGACCAGAAACCAACCAAGGTCTCGGTATTTGTGTGTCACGGACGAGTGTGGTTGACTCGGCTCGGAAGGGGAGGTGGAATGGACCCGTGCGCGCTAGAAGGGCACAAGAGCACCAATTAAGCTGCATCGTGGCATCCATCCCAGGTTTAAAGGGTATTTGGAATGTGCAAGGCCAAGTGCGCATAGTGTGAAGTCATTCTATGTTCCCTTTTGAGTTAAAATAGAAATTTTCAATTCGTTTTATCATCATGAACAATGTATAATCAACAAAAATGAGCAAGCATGAATGAGCTATTTACACAAGTAATCAAGCAAGAACATGAACAAACAAGGCCAAAACTTGATGTATAACAAATTGTGCACAACCAAAGAATCCTTTGAAATCAAAACTTTACAAGAAACGATCCTTTTGAAAACCATTTGCAAAACAAGTTGTGCACAATAAAGAATTCAAAAAAATCTTTTACAAAATGGGTCATGCACAAGGAGGTTTTGAAAACCCAAATTTATGTCCAAAAGTTTGTGCATGACCAAGCTTCAAAAACCAAGTTTTGGCTAGAAAAGAAGAAGGTAATGTGCTCAAACAAAACTGTAAATTTGGAACCTGGACAAGCAGAAGCCAAAGGGACACAGAATGTTCCTGCCCTGCATAAAAATTGTTAAATTTTGGAACATTCTGTTCCCTGCCCAACATAGCTGTACGGCTATAGAATGCTGGCAATTATTTTTTGCAGTTTTTCATCATCTGATCATCAAGCCCCAGTTTATTGCACATCCAGAACAATTTCCACTCCAGAAAATTCAAACAGAAACACAGCACACACAAAACAACACAAAAGTTAATGAAAACGGGGGACGGGAGTTTGACCCACACATAAATGTCCCCAAAGCTTCTTAAAAAAGAAGTTTGAGAACATTTAACTCCCCAACGGAGTCTCCACTATAAGGATCCCGCCCCCACGCGGAGGATCGCGACGAGTTTTGGGGGCGAAAGGCCAAACGCGGTTAACATGCCAAAAAATAACGGAGTCGCCACTTTTGTTAATTATTTAACCCAACAAAAGAAAAGGTTAGAGATTCTATTAGTTCGGAGGTCAGGTTACGCTTTGGGAAGAGTTTCACGTCACCCAAGTCGCCTCGGATAGGACCGAGTCTCCCTAATGTTAGTTAACGAAAGTGCATGTGTGTGTATGTGTTTTCAAAATGGGAAAAACTGACTGTTTTGACAAAACCAGTTAGTTATTTAACAGAAAAGATTTATTTTGCAAACTTTCTGGTCAGGAAAGGAAGAAACTGGAAAATTCCCTCCCCGGTCAAAGTAGCCGTACGGATGCGGAGGGCTCTCCAGGGCATTTTTACAGTTTATCAGAAAACAGTCCAGTTTTAGTCAAAACATAGTATCTTTGCTGAAACTGGACTGGAATGTTGATTTCCAGTTTATGATTAACAACAAAACTTTGAAAAGTTCATTCCTATGCACTTTGATCATTAAAGGAACCCCAAAAACAAAGATTTGGGTGTGATCAAAGGCAATCATTGGAGAAATTTATGAAAAGTTGATGAACATGGCATTTAAACCAAAAATGACCATTTTGGTGGATAAAGATTGAAACTTTACCACCAAAATGGACTTATTATACAAGATCAAACCTTTAGGGACACAAATATAACATAAAGATCAAACATTTATGTCCCATACTTGGTGATTTATGGCTAGATCATGGTTGGGGTGATAAAGATTGGAACTTTATCCCCCAATCATGACTCTTATGGCCAAATAAAACAAAATCAACATGAAAATGTAACAAACCATGATCATCTTTAGGTTTTACCCCATAATCACACACTAGGTGTGAAGGGAACCTTGAATCACCTCATGATTTGGATCATATACATATATAATCATAATATATATAGCTTGAAAGGCCAAGACTTGTATAATATATAGATATAATGCTTGAAAATGGACAAGACTTGCAAGAAATGTAAAGTGCTTGAAATGGACAAGACTTTGCAAGAACAAGAAGAAATAACACAAGATAAACAAGTAATATGAACAAAGATAAAAGATTTTGAGATGAAGAAGAAGATGGGGAGAAGGAGGCTTCACCTATGATGGTTATGGCCTATCTTCCTCTCTTTTCACTCAAATATGTGTATCACTCACTTTCTGATCTCAAACTGGCAGAGTTTCAACTCACAAAACGTTTCCCCCCCCCCTAAAATGATCAGTATGGGGTTCAATTTATAGAGGCTTAGGGTGCCCAATATAGCCGTACGGCTAGGGACCTCATGCGCCCAAACCATCCGTACGACTCGACTTGGCGAGCTTCTGGATTTTTCTAAGTTTAATTCCAGTTCAGTTCTGGAATATCAGGTTTATCCTAGTGAGGTCCTGGCCCATTGGTTTATCCCTAAATGGTACCAAGAATTCCTCTAAAGTAGGTCAATTCAGATTGGGGTACTTACAGTATATGGATTCAAGTTAAAGACCACAAACAGAAAAGTAAATGACAAGACAAAAAAGTAAAGATCAAACACACAATTTGAAGAGGTTCGTTTTTGAATGAACTACGTCCTCTACATAGATGGTTAGTCTAGGATTTTCTAATAGCTACTAGACTTGTATTAATTAGAGGAGATTTTACAAGATGATTCTAAACTCTAATCAAACAATCTAACCTATAAAGCTATGAAAAATCAACCGGTGTATTCGAAGCATATAATATATGTGATTATATAAATTGGGTGTGTGTGTGGAAAAAAATCAAATTCTCTAAGTATCTAAATAATGGTTTGAGCAAATGAAGAACTTTCTGTGTAAAGGCTGAGTATGGAATGGTTGATGGCTTGAAGCTTGATGAAAGAATTCTGGGTTTGCTAAGGAGATGGTTTAAGGTTTGAATATCTGGGTTTCAATCTTCAAAGCAAACTTGAATAATTGGGAATAAATCTCTTGAAGCTCAGCAACCTTCATTGTTGAAAAATGAAGGCTATTTATAGGTAGTGCACCCTTGTGACCGTTGGATAAAGATTTGAATCAAATCTGATGGGTACAGTGCTGTTGAATTCCCATTGATTGAGCTGTCATTGTCATCCTTTGATTTGTCTTGTAGTCCTAGGTAGTTGTAGCACCACTACCTGACATCTGTCCTTTGTTGCAGAAAGGACTAACGGTAAACAATTCAAATTGCTTGGACAATACCGACATTCCTTGTAGTAACTCCAAGTTAACTTAGAGTTATTTTGACATGACATAAAATATTCTTTTACGGTTGAAAAGAGAATATTTGTCTAAGGAATAAATGACTTCTCTTGAATTCTTCATTAACTGATCGGTGGTTCCACTAGGCATAGGAGCGGTTCCGAGAATGAACTTGATGTGCGGTTTCATAAGAAACTGAAGCACGCGGTTACAAGATTGCGGTTCCATCAAGTGTCATCAGCGGTTCAAGAGAGACTTGAGGAGCAGTTTCATCAAAACCACAGAATGCGGTTTGATGAAAAATAAGCAACTCTATGCTGGCGGTTCTTAGATAGCCCGAATGCGGTTTTAAGATCTAAACCACTAATCTAACCGAACTCAATACTCAACCTAGACAAATAAAATCTAGAAATAGACTTGTCTAAAAGTTGAAGTAAAACTTCAGTACATGCGGTCCTAAAATCCATAAAAAAGACACGTGGCATGGATCAATCAAATTAAGTGGGTGTACTAACAATGAATCCTAACACCTTGCTTATGGGTATTCCGAAATCCTCAAACCTTGTGAAATGGGGTTTGGTTTGGCATTTGGATTTTCTTTCATCATTGAACGGAGCGTGGCGGGGACAAGAATCACCGTCTCTCGATGCAAAGAGGTTCTCATTGAGTGTCCTTTCGAACTTAGCTTCCATTTGCTTTCTTTTTCCCAATGGATGATTGAGGGGATTTTGCGGAGGCGCAGGGGCATAGGCATACCCATAACCTTGGTTGCTTACAGGAATATACATTGGAGGCATGCAAGGAGCTTGTGGTCCAAAAGGTCTTGGATTGTAGAAATGATACGGGTCACCCCGGAATCTCATCGGGAAATCTGGTGGAGGCAAGTTGGAGATGCCTGGTCGGGTATCCATATATGGTGGTTTGAACAGTGACCGAGCTCCGGTGGCTTGGTTGATGGCATTAAACCGAGAAGGGATATGATTGGGAAAGTGTTGTGGGTATGATGCTCGAGGCGTAACTGGTGTGAACAGTGGTTTGCGGGCCTTTTGAGTGGATTGTGTTTGGGGTTTTATAGGAGGTGTCCTATGGGAGATGTTGGATTTGGGATGAGGCGGAGTGAGGAGGATTTGAGTGAGAGGCTTGTTGTGGATGATGGCGTGTTGGGGCGAAGAAATGGGGGTCTCGGTATTTTGGTGAGATGGAGGGGACAATCTTTGGTTGAAATTTGGAGTTGGGTGGCTTCCACCTCTTCTTTGTGATTGGTCACTTTGGTGAAGAGCCCCTCAGTTTGAAGTAGAGCTGTGACACCTCCTTGTCTCGTCGACTCATCAAACGGACTCTGTGTTTCTTTGTGGCTCTTTGTGATGACTTCTTCCGTAGCCCCGGAGGCTTCTAGAGCTTGTAGAAACTCTTCTTTCGTAGGGCTATCCGGATTGTTTGCGACGTCATATCCCAAGCTACCATCCATTTAAGCGGTCTTTCCGAGGTACTGGGTTAGAGAAGTTGCGGTGACCGGGGAACTCTCTAATTCCACAGGCACTAGGTGGCGACATGATGCTCTCTTCCACTTCATCTGAGCTACGGGGAAGACAAAAGATAGCTTTAGGCTTGGGTAAACACTGGGTGAACGCTTGGGCCAAAGGAGCACGTATCTTAGAGTCCTCTATTTTGAGACATTTGACCGGGCCGAAGTTGCTACGTTCCTCTCACCACGAGGGATGAGGTCCCACGTGATGAGAGGCTCAGGTCACCATAGTTCGAATGGGTTTAGAATTCTAAGAGGAAAAGACGAACATGACTGACTTCTTGGAGGATAACGGGGGTCCATCCAAGGATATGACTGACTTCTTGGAGGATAACGGGGATCCATCCAAGGACATGACTGACTTTCTTGGAGGATAACGGGGATACATCCAAGGACATGACTGACTTCTTGGCGGATAACGGGGATCCATCCAAGGACATGACTGACTTCTTGGAGGATAACGGGGATCCATCCAAGGACATGACTGACTTCTTAAGGATTTAACGGGAATCTTAACAGGGACCTAGGGGACTACTCCTAAGGATTTGGCGGGTCTTCGGAATCCATCCAAAGATTGACTGGTTATCTTCCAAGGACTTAACGAAATGACGCTTGTTAACGAAAGAATGCAATGTGTCAAAAACGAGAAGCAAAAAACGGAGCGAACTCATGTAATGTGCGATTATTTATTCTGTCGCGATCCCGGACCCCGCGGGCCCGAGACCGCGATCTGGACGTCGACTCTAAAACCAAAACTGCGAAATACTGAAGTTAAAAATTTCATTTGATACCAAAAGGTGATGATCCCAAGTTTTACAAAACCAAGTTTGATAAAAACCAATTACAAATATCATAAACTTCCACAAGTTCATGCTTAACAAAATATAAATATACAATTCTTACTGACGTCATTGTTTGGTACAACTACCCCAAAAAGGTTACACATTTACATAATGTAAACCAACCTATAACAACCTTCCCCAAATAATATATCCACACTCGACGTCCTCTTTCTCGTGATCAGCGAGACTAATCCTTAGCACCTGGGGGGGTTAAGGAAAAACAAGGATAAAAGAAAGGGGGTGAGATAAATCTCAATAAGTTACTAATGCAACTACATGACATGCTATGATGCAATATACAATAAGCAATAATAAATATCACATAGCACATAGAATTTATCACATAACAGATAGCAGCGGAAATAAACATATAACAAAGGATATAGCCAAGGTTTTCCAAACCGGAACATCCAAATAAAGGATCGCTGCGCAGCTTCAATAATCCACAAATCATCATCTTCATAATAGCATGAAAGCCGAAGAGAAAACCCCGGTACCGGAACCAATAACCAAATGAAATGTCACAAGGGACGGGAGACATGCCACAAAGTCATGCTCCAAGTAAAGCTAAAATGCACACAAAGGAGCTAGCTCTTCTCACATCCAAGGCCAATCTGGAGGAGGGTAATAATGGGGCAAAACAATGGTCAACATCACAATGGACTTGGCCGTGCCATCATAATGTTTCGCATCGCCCAAACACACACAAAATACCAGCTGGACTTTCACGTAAGGCTAAGTAATAAAATACTAGCACGATAAACAATCATTGATTCCAAAGTAGGGAATCATACCAAGAAGTCACCAAGAAAGTGAAACGTACCCACAACGCACAATTAAAGTGTTCCAATAATCTCAATTAACACTTAATAAATTTCAAACACAAACTTGATCACAAAGGACTCAATTCTATCACTAGAGTGTACTACAATGATCACTAAGGTCAACTAGAAGGAAACCCAAGACTTAGACCAAAACACGTTCTTCAATCACACAAATTAACAAATGTTAAACTTTCAGAGGTCTGTGCGGCCGCCCAAACGGGTCTGTGCGGTCGCCCAAAAAGGCCCTCAAACAAGAACAAAAGCTTTCAGATAGATGTGCGGTCGCCCAGACAATTTTGGGCGGTCGCCCAATATTCTGGACTGCCGGAATTCGGGAAGAACAAACTGGGTTCTTCCATTTTTAACCCAAAACACATTTCAACCAAAATCCAACCTTCTAACTAGCATACTAATGTACCTACACAACTAATAAGTCTAAAAAGACTCATATAACAACCAAAATCAAGAATCAAACCCAACATTCACATATTCACCATTTTTAACTCAAAATCCAAATAATTCCCAAATAAATTCCAAATAAATTGAAACCTCATCCAAACTTCAAATATAACTATAAAAGCATTATATGAACTTCATATAAACATGATATGAATATTTTAGCATCAAAATGGGGAAAAGTAACTTACTTGAATTTTCTCAAATTTGACGGAATTCAATTCTTTTTGGTTCTACGCGATCCTATCGAAGATCTAAACACATTTCACGTTTTAAGAAATGAGAAATAACTAGAAGAAGATGAAGAAAATGAAGAGAGAAGTAAAGAAAGAAAACTTACCCCAAGCTAGAGAGAGAGGGAGAGAGATGGCTGGAAAATGATGAGGGAGGTGGAGTGTATGAGGGAGAAGGAGGTGTAGGGAGAGGGTAGGAGTATGATTTAAAAACTTACACAAAGACCCCCTCCTCTAATACTACCCAACTCAATACTCCCCACTAACAACTAAGACCCAATATTTCTACACTAGCACTAATGACCCAAATAAAATGCTAAGCATAAATATTATGACACATAAATTGCACACAAATTATTTAAATAAATAATAAAATAAATAAATAAATGGGCAATTAAATAAATAATAATAAATTTTTTACTAATAAAATAGAGCCTAGATTTCGGGTCGTGACATTCACTCCCCCTTAAAGAAAATTCGACCCGAATTTTAACGAGACTCACCTTAAACAAAAAGCCACGGAAATTTCCTCTCGATCTCGTCACGAAGCTCCCACGTCGACTCCTCGATATTATGATTCCTCCAAAGAACTCGAACCAACGCGATGCTCTTGCTCCTCAACTCTTGGACTTTGGTATCTAAAATCCGAACCGGTCGTTCCTCATAAGTCATATCGGGCTCAATATCCTCCGGTACACTCGGTAACACGTGAGACGGATCATGAACATACTTCCGAAGCATAGAAACGTGAAAGACGTTGTGCAACCGGTCTAAAGATGACGGTAACGCGAGACGATACGCTAGAAGTCCAACCTTTCCCAAAATCTCAAACGGGCCAATAAACCTCGGAGCCAATTTGCCTTTCTTCCCAAACCTACGAATACCCACCTTCGGAGACACTTTCAAGAATACCAAATCACCAATCTGAAAACTAAGATCTCGCCTTCGGTTGTCTGCGTAGCTCTTATGTCGACTCTGGACTGTTTTCAATCTATCCCGGATAACTTTGACTTTTCCAACTGAATCCCGAAGCAAATCGATACCCACGATCTTCGCTTCACCAACCTCATCCCAACAAATAGGCGATCTACACTTTATTCCATACAAAGCCTCAAACGGTGCCATCTCGATGCTAGCCTGATAACTGTTGTTGTAAGAGAACTCCACTAACGGTAGGTGCGAATCCCAAGAATCAAAAAAGTCTATCGAACACGCTCGCAACATATCCTCCAAAATCTGAATAGTCCTCTCGGATTGACCATCGGTCTGAGGATGAAAAGCCGTACTAAATCGCAAATCTGTACCCAAAGCTTCCTGAAACGCCTTCCAGAACCTAGAAGTAAACCTCGGGTCTCGATCTGACACAATGCTAACCGGAACCCATGCAATCTAACGATCTCATCAATATAAAGGGTCGCAAGCTTCTCCATCGAATATCTGATGTCAATGGGCAAGAAATGGGCACTCTTGGTCAATCTATCCACTATTACCCAAACACTGTCATACTTCCTACGGGTACGAGGTAGTCCCGTAACGAAATCCATAGTCACATGCTCCCATTTCCACTCGGGAATCTCTAACGGCTGAAGTAATCCCGCGGGTCTCTGATGCTCGGCTTTGACCTGCTGACACGTTAAACACTTCGAAACATACTCGGCTATTTCCCTTTTCATATTAATCCACCAAAATTGTTGCTTCAAATCCTGATACATCTTCGTACTGCCCGGATGAATAGTATACCTCGATTTGTGACCCTCATCAAGAACTCTTTGTTTAATTCCATCAACATCCGGAACACACAATCTTCCACGGAAAGTCAACACTCCACTCGAACTCAAAGAAAAATCCTCAAAATTCTTTCTTTCAATTTACCCATTATCTTCACCAACTCGGGATCTTCTTTCTGAGCTTCCTTTATCCTCTGAATTAGGGTCGGAGACACCCTAATATTCGCAAAAATAGCCCCATGTCTCGATTCACGAGGAGACCAATCTCGAACATCCTCAAGCATTTTCCATTCACGGACCATCATCGAAGCCACATAAGATTTTCTACTAATCGCATCGGCTACCACATTCGCCTTCCCCGGGTGATAAGAAATCGTACAATCATAATCCTTCAACAATTCCATCCATCGGCGTTGCCTATTATTCAACTCTTTCTGGGAGAAAAGGTACTTCAAACTCTTGTGATCCGTAAAAATTTCAAACTTCGCCCCATAAAGGTAGTGCTTCCATTTGTGCAACGCAAAAACAATAGCCGCTAACTCCATATCATGAGTGGGGTAATTCTGTTCACTAGGGGTCAACTTCCTCGAAGCATACGCAATTACTTTCCCATTCTGCATCAACACACAACCCAAACCCTCTTTCGAAGCATCACTGTAAATCACTAGGCCATCGCTCCCATTAGGCAAAGTCAAGATCGGTGCGGTAGTCAACCTCTTCTTCAATTCCTCGAAACTCTTGTCACATTTCTCGGTCCACACAAATGGGACATTCTTCCGGGTCAACTGAGTCATCGGAGTAGCAATCCTCGAAAACCCCTCAATAAATCTTCGGTAATAACCGGCTAAACCAAGAAAGCTTCTAATCTCTGTCACTGATTCGGGTCTCTTCCAATCCACTATAGCCTCTATCTTTGAAGGATCCACAGAAATCCCGTCTTTCGAAATCACATGACCCAGAAATGACACCTTCTCGAGCCAAAATTCGCATTTACTGAACTTCGCAAATAATTTCTCCCTCGTAAGAACGGATAAAACTGTCCTCAAGTGCTGCTCGTGCTCCTCTCGAGATTTCGAATAAACAAGAATGTCGTCGATGAAGACTACCACGAACGAATCAAGATAGGGATGGAAAATCCGGTTCATCAAATCCATAAATACGGCCGGCGCGTTCGTCAACCCAAACGGCATAACCAAGAACTCATAATGACCATACCGAGTGCGAAAAGCAGTCTTCGGAATATCCTCCGATCGAACCTTCAACTGATGGTACCCACTCCTCAAATCAAGTTTAGAGAAAACCACGGACCCTTGAAGCTGATCAAATAAATCATCGATGTGCGGTAAAGGATACTTGTTCTTCACCGTAACCTGATTCAACTTTCTGTAATCTATACACAATCTCAACGAACCATCTTTCTTCCGCACGAACAAAACGGTGCTCCCCACGGGGAAACACTAGGGCGGATAAACCTTCGATCAAGCAACTCTTGCAACTGAACCTTTAATTCCTTCAACTCTGGGGGAGCTAACCTATAAGGTGCTTTCGAAATCGGAGCCGTACCCGGCAAAAGATCTATACAAAACTCAATCTCACGGTCGGGAGGCATATCATACTCGGTAGAGAAAACATCGGGAAATTCCCGAACTACTCGAACACTATCAAAACTAGGGGATTCCTTCCTAGTATCAAGAACACTAGCCAAATACCCCTCACAACCACTATGCAATAATTTTCTCGCTTTCATAAAAGAAATTAAGCGAACCTTTCTACTCAGAGGACTAGCCTCAAACAAATTTAGGCGCATCGGGAATAGAAAAAGTAACAGTTTTCTTACGGCAATCAACGGAAGCATGAAACTTGCTCAACCAATCCATACCCAAAATGACATCAAAGTCTTGGATAGGAAGAACTACCAAATCCGCACGAAGGACTCGACCACAAATAACCACATCACAAGCACGAAAGACTCGATCAGAAATCAAGCATTCTCCTATAGGGGTCGACACCTCTAGCACGTACGGTAAAGACTCGAATGCAGCATTTAACAGAGAGGCAAATTGCACAGAAATGTATGAATGAGATGATCCTGGATCTACTAACGCTCGTGCGCTCACATTAGACACAGAAACAATACCTCCAATAACAGAAGGATCATCGGTCGCTTGTTGTTGATTCATGGCATAAACCTTCCCTTGAACTTTGGGCTTCCCAGCGGCATCCCTTTTCTGACCCTGATTAGTACCAACTCCTGACCCGGATGCTTGTACTCTACCTCTCGGGCAATCTTTTACAAAGTGACCCATTTGACCACAATTGGTGCACCTTCCTTGCTTCTTCCAACAACGGTCTTCAGAATGACCTTCCTTTTGACAATACGAACAAAGCCTACTAATTTGGCTCCCTTGGTTCCCGGAAGTGGTACCCGGGTTCCTTGGGATCGGTTGCCCTCGGAACTGAGATTGTCCCCCAAAGTTACCTCGGTTATCGGAACGGTGTTGTGGCTTGCTTTGCCCTCCCGGCTTGCTCGGGTTAGCTACCTCGGTCTTCCTTTTATGCTCCCCAATATCTTGCTCTATTAAGTAGGCTCGGTCCACCGCATCTTGGAATGTCACAATCCGTTGAGCAATCAGTTGAGTACGGATGGAGGTCTTCAATCCCCGAATGAATCTCATAGCTTTTTGTTCCTCGGTCCTCACCAAATAGTCGCAATACCGGGCTAATTCTATGAACTTAGCCGAGTATTGTGCTATAGACAACACACCTTGCTCCAGGTTGAGTAGCTCGATCTCCTTTCGGTTTTGATCAACAACCGGAATGAAATGCTCCTTGAATTTGCGCACGAACAACTCCCACGCATACACCGTGTGAGTATCATCCCAAGTAGCTTTAACACCTTTCCACCAATGCTCGGCGGCTCCCACAAGCTTGTAAGCCGCAAACCGGACCTTGTCCTCATCCGAACACCCAAATACATCATAAATCTTCTCCATCGACTCAATCCACAACTCAGCCTTCCTTACATCGGGCACCCCATTGAATTCAACCGGTTTCAACTTCAGAAATTGCTCCAATCTATAGCGGGGTGGTGCTTGTTCTACCCTCGGACCTTGATCATGTATGGCCTTCATGGCCGCCTCGAACATGCCTTGAAACATAGCACGGGCTTCTTCCCTTGTATCATTCTGATTTGCATTACCGGTACTACCTTCACCACTCCTTCTACGAACCATTGTAAACAAGTACCTGCATAAAACATCAACCGTTAATCACTCCGCACACTACTACCCACCTAGGTCATACTAATCCACCTAGACTTATACTTAGAGCTAATGCCATAGCTCTGATACCAACTGTCGCGACCCCGAACCCCGCGGGCCCGAGACCGCGATCTGGACGTCGACTCTAAAACCAAAACTGCGAAATACTGAAGTTAAAAATTTCATTTGATACCAAAAGGTGATGATCCCAAGTTTTACAAAACCAAGTTTGATAAAAACCAATTACAACTATCATAAACTTCCACAAGTTCATGCTTAACAAAATATAAATATACAATTCTTACTGACGTCATTGTTTGGTACAACTACCCCAAAAAGGTTACACATTTACATAATGTAAACCAACCTATAACAACCTTCCCCAAAAGAATATATCCACACTCGACGTCCTCTTTCTCGTGATCAGCGAGACTAATCCTTAGCACCTGGGGGGGGGTTAAGGAAAAACAAGGATAAAAGAAAGGGGGTGAGATAAATCTCAATAAGTTACTAATGCAACTACATGACATGCTATGATGCAATATACAATAAGCAATAATAAATATCACATAGCACATAGCATTTATCACATAACAGATAGCAGCGGAAATAAACACATAACAAAGGATATAGCCAAGGTTTTCCAAACCGGAACATCCAAATAAAGGATCGCTGCGCAGCTTCAATAATCACAAATCATCATCTTCATAATAGCATGAAAGCCGAAGAGAAAACCCCGGTACCGGAACCAATAACCAAATGAAATGTCACAAGGGACGGGAGACATGCCACAAAGTCATGCTCCAAGTAAAGCTAAAATGCACACAAAGGAGCTAGCTCTTCTCACATCCAAGGCCAATCTGGAGGAGGGTAATAATGGGGCAAAACAATGGTCAACATCACAATGGACTTGGCCGTGCCATCATAATGTTTCGCATCGCCCAAACACACACAAAATACCAGCTGGACTTTCACGTAAAGGCTAAGTAATAAAATACTAGCACGATAAACAATCATTGATTCCAAAGTAGGGAATCATACCAAGAAGTCACCAAGAAAGTGAAACGTACCCACAACGCACAATTAAAGTGTTCCAATAATCTAAATTAACACTTAATAAATTTCAAACACAAACTTGATCACAAAGGACTCAATTCTATCACTAGAGTGTACTACAATGATCACTAAGGTCAACTAGAAGGACACCCAAGACTTAGACCAAAACACGTTCTTCAATCACACAAATTAACAAATGTTAAACTTTCAGAGGTCTGTGCGGCCGCCCAAACGGGTCTGTGCGGTCGCCCAAAAAGGCCCTCAAACAAGAACAAAAGCTTTCAGATAGATGTGCGGTCGCCCAGACAATTTTGGGCGGTCGCCCAATATTCTGGACTGCCGGAATTCGGGAAGAACAAACTGGGTTCTTCCATTTTTAACCCAAAACACATTTCAACCAAAATCCAACCTTCTAACTAGCATACTAATGTACCAACACAACTAATAAGTCTAAAAAGACTCATCTAACAACCAAAATCAAGAATCAAACCCAACATTCACATATTCACCATTTTTAACCCAAAATCCAAATAATTCCCAAATAAATTGCAACATCATCCAAACTTCAAATATAACTATAAAAGCATTATATGAACATCATATAAACATGATATGAACATTTAGCATCAAAATGGGGGAAAAGTAACTTACTTGAATTTTCTCAAAGTTGACGGAATTCAATTCTTTTTGGTTCTACGCGATCCTATCGACGATCTAAACACATTTCACGTTTTCAGAAATGAGAAATAACTAGAAGAAGATGAAGAAAATGAAGAGAGAAGTAAAGAAAGAAAAACTTACCCCAAGCTAGAGAGAGAGGGAGAGAGATGGCTGGGAAAATGATGAGGGAGGTGGAGTGTATGAGGGAGAAGGAGGTGTAGGGAGAGGGTAGGAGTATGATTTAAAAACTTACACAAAGACCCCCTCCTCTAATACTACCCAACTCAATACTCCCACTAACAACTAAGACCCAATATTTCTACACTAGCACTAATGACCCAAATAAAATGCTAAGCATAAATATTATGACACATAAATTGCACACAAATTATTTAAATAAATAATAAAATAAATAAATAAATGGGCAATTAAATAATAATAATAAATTTTTACTAATAAAATAGAGCCTAGATTTCGGGTCGTGACATATTCATTCAAGTTTACTTAAAAAGTTTTCTTGACTTGATCCTAAATGGTTGGAAAATATTTCTCTTCTTTTTCGCAACTACTCTAAACCCTGGATCAGTGGAGGCCATCACTACGTCTATAAGCCCCTCGTTTTTCACCTGTATTGCACACCCCCAAGGACGGAGTATCCCAGGCGAGGGTCCTATAGGGCACATGGCTTCCACTGACCAAAAGAATCAAACCTAGGGTCTAGTGCGTCAGAAAGTTCCAATGCGCGGGCCATTCTTATCATAGCTAAGCCCCGGTCAAGGTTAAGATTGACTTAACGCTTCAACGAAATTCCGGCATGACCTCATTTTAATGAGGGATCTCGGACCTTAACCTTAGGCTTAAGGATGATTAGGATGGGTCAAGCATTAGGTCTTAACGACACGGTGTCAACCTATCCTTAATATGTGACTTCGGTTAATTATGGTTGGAATTAACGCATAAGTCAAGGACCGGGTCAAAGATGATCTTGGTCACACTTGCTTTCACAAGGAGTCGTGACACGGGCGTTAAATTGGCCATAATTAGCGTTTGGACGCATATTAGGGACGTGATGACGTGAGCTAGACCAAAAACCAACCATGGTCACAGTATTTGTGTGTCACGGACAATGTGTGGTTGACTCGGTTCGGAAGGGGAGGTGGAATGGACCCGTGCGCACAAGAAGGGCACAAGAGCACCAATCGAGCTGCATCGTGGCATCCACCCCGGGTTTTAATGGTTTTTGAAACGTGCACAAGGTCGAGTGCGCGTTGTGTGAAGTCTTCTATGTTCCCTTTTGAGTTAAAATAGGAATTTTCAATGCGTTTTAATATCATGAACATGAACAAGAGTATATACAAAATATGAACAAAAAATTTCAACAAGTAATTTGCGCAAGTAATCAAACAAAGATATGAACAAGAGTCAAAACTTTGTACATGGAAAGGTTGTGCACAACCCAAGGTTTTGAAAACCGAAAATTTTGCAAGAGGAGCAAGGTCCTTTGAAAATCAATTTGTACAAAATATTTGTGCACAACAAAAGAGATTTAAAAAACCAAACTTTCCCAAAATGAGGTTATGCACAATGAGGCCTTGAAAACCCAATATTTTATGTCCAAAAATTTGTGCATGACCAAGCTTTGAAAAACCCATTTTTGGTTAAGAAGATGAAGGTGAATGTGCACAAGTAGAGGCTGTAAATTGGAACCTGGACAAGCAGAAGCAAAGAGACCAACGGAATGTTTCTGCCCTGCACAAAATTGTTAGTTTGAAACATTCTATGGGCCCAGCCAAACCAGCCGTACGGCTAGCGCAGTAGCCCCATTATTTTTTGCCAGTTTTCAGCTTCTGATCATCAAGCCCCAGTTTATTGCATTTCCAGAACAGTTTCACTCCCAGAAATTGAAACAGAAACATAAAATACACACAAAATATGCACAAAGTCAACAAACGGGGACGGGAGTTTGACCCACACAAAAGTGTCCCCAAAGATTCTAAAAAGAAGTTTGCAAACACTTTATTCCCCAGCGGAGTTGCCACTGTAAGATAACCGCGAGAAAAACGGAGAAGTTCCCTCGAGAAATCAAACACAGCATTTTATGTTCAAACAAAATGGAGTCGACACGTTAATTTAATTTTAAACCCAAACTTAACGGAAAAGGTTAGAGACAATGAGTTCGGAGGTCACGTTACATATTGGGAAGAACTTAATCGAGGTTCACCTAAGATGCCTCGAAAAACCGAGTCTCACTAAGTTCGTTGACCAAAAATGTGCAAGTGTGTGTGTGTGTGTTTTGAAAATGGGAGAAACCGACTTGGTTTTAGAAAGTGATTTTGAAAATAAAATGTAGGCATATTAATGCCCTTTTGTTTGCAAAGATAAACTATCCAAGTAAAATAAGGTATTTTCTTAGGGACAGACTTTCACTTAGCCATGGAAAAGGCTAGCAAAGTCAAGAGGGACAATCTTGGTCATCCTATGCATCAAACTCATGTAAGAATAATCAAGACAAAGGTCAAGACCATGGTTTGAACAATCATTGGAGAATAATAGCAATAATACCTTTACTTGGATAGAACCACAATTTAGATGAATAAGGATTAAGACATGATCATCTAAGTAAGGTTAATCTCTACAAGATTTGGAATATATGAATATTTAATATATATATATATATATATATATATAGAGAGAGAGAGAGAGAGAGATTATGATAATAATTAAACAAATACAAGGTAAATGTGCAAGGCTCTCTCCAAGATGTGCAATGGATCACCAAGCCAAAATTAAAGACATAAATGTAAATGACATAAATATAAATGCAAGGCTCTCTCCAAGATGTCCAATGGATCACCAAGCCAAAATTAAAGACATAAATGTAAATGACATAAATGTAAATGACATAAATATAAATGACATAAATGTAACAAATACTCCTCTCCACTTAGTTCATCATTTTAATACACCATAAAGTGTAAGATGAAACCATTGGGATGATGAGAGTACTTGGATCCAATCATTCACATATATAAAGACTACATTTTTATAATCAAGAAGATGAACAAAGCTAAAATTCCAACAAGAAAAAGATGAAGATGACAATAAAGTAAAGATTCAACCTTTAAGCAAGATTGGGGTAAATCATTGATTGACCCAAGTTTGCCTTTTTTTTTTTTTTTTTTTTCCTCCTTTACTTAGAGATATTGGACTCTAAGATTTTATTTAACATGGATTGATCACCATTTTTCACAAAGAAATTTACTTCATTTTGGAGAGAAGAAAATTTTAGAGAGTAACTTTAAGGGAGAATTCTTCATAAAATGAGAGAAGGTGAGCTCTCTATTTAAATGATGGATTGGGGGCTTGGTTGTAACTTAAAATTTATATTTTGGCTCTTCAACTATTGGCTTGTTACTTGCTTAGGGGCTAAGCAAAATGAAGATATTTTTTTATCACAAAATGGGTTGAATTTGGGTCATTTTTGTGCACAAAATGGTGCATTTTCGGATGTGAAATGGGCTGGGAATTGATTTTCCAGAAAGGGGTGTGGGGGTGACACAAAGTGGGTGAAGGATCAATGGGAACAGGGCAAGTGGGGCTGTGACGGGTGAGGGAGACAAGGGGGAGGTGACCGACCAATCAGGAGCGAGGACGTGGCGGGGATTGTCGGGCGCGTGGGACTCACGCGGGGACAAGGCGGCCTTCTCCAGCGAATCTTGGGCGGCCACGTGCCGGATGTCGGCTGGCTCTCCGTGCGCTTTAAAAAACGCACAACGTATGTGCGACCGTTCTTCCTGGCTCTTTGGGCTTTTCTGGAAATTCCCATAAAGTCCTTTATGGGCTTTGTGGGGGATAAACCTGAGGTCCTTGGTCTGTTTTTATTACCAAAAGGCCCCTCCCCTTTCCAGAATAATTCCGTTAATGCCTAAAATACCCCTTGAACATTATAATGACCCAATTAAATCCCAAATTACCCCTTAATTCCACAATTTGATTATTTGAGGATAGTAATCCGGATCGGGGTACTTACACTTACCCATTTTGAATCCCATAGTCATCTCCTTGAAATCAAAAGTAATGGGACTGATTGTCTTCAGCCACTGTACCCCCAATACTGCATCACACCCCCTAATTTGATCACCCTCATATCAGTTTGGAACTCTATGCCCTGCATTTTCCATTGAAAATTTTTACACCTCCCTGGACTATTCAAGGTACTTCCATCAGCCACAGTAACAGGCACATCTGATGTAGGTTCAACCACACACCTAAATCTTTCTGCAGTTTGGGCTCTAGAAAATTGTGGGTACTACCACTATCAATGAGCACATGGAAGGTCTTGTTCTTAACCTTGCCCATCATTTTAAGGGTTTGGGGAGTTTGACTTCTCGAGAGGGCATGCATAAATATACCAAAAGCCTCATATGTTTCTTCCTGTTCTATATCATCCTAAGTTTCCACTGAATCATGCCATACTTCCCCTTCATCACCCTTTCTACTCCCAACATAAAAATCTGTCTATTCTTACACTTATGTCCCATCTTAAAAACTTCATCACAGTTTTAATATAGCCCTTTTTCTCTTCTAGCTTGCATCTCTGCATGGGTTAGCAGTTTCATGGGGTAAGGCTTAGCATTAGAGTTTTCAGTTTTCTGGTTAACTGAAGAACTAGTGCCAGTTGGGAATTTAGTGAAGGTGAGGCTAGTTGTAGGCTTTTGAGTGCTTTGGGGTTGGCTGGGGTTTGTCTTGAAAGTTGGTGAATATGGTGTGTATGTGGAAAAGCTTCTGTAGGGGTTTGTTTTGGTTTTCTTGTTTGAGACCTCCCAATGTGATTCTTCCACCCTGGCAATGCTTATGGTTTGAGTCAGTGTGGTAGGGAATTGACTCTGCACCCTAAATCTAATCTCTTCCTTGAGGCCTCTTATGAAATTGTTAACATAAAACTTCTCCTTCAAAGACGGATTTTCAGCCCTCATAATATCCCTTAGCTTCTCAAATTTATCCTGGTACTCCACCACATAATTAATCTGCTGTAAGGAAGAGAACTCCCCTTCAATGTTCTCATATGCTTGAGGACCAAATCTAGAGGCTACTAGTTGAGTAAACTCCTCGATCCCATGCTAAACAATCAATCTCCTCACAATAATTCTGATACCAGGACTCAGCATTTCCCTCAAAATGCATGGTAGCCAACTCTACCCTATCATATAAGGGTACATTCTTATATTTAAAAAACTTGTGGCATTTTTTAATCCATCCCCTGTGATCTACCCCTAAGAATTTTGGAAATTCTAGTTTGAGGTTTTTCTTATACAACTCATTCATTCCCTTATCAGTCCTTGCCTCATCAACATAATTAAAATTTGGAATGACCTTAACAGAATCATCAATTTCCACAGTTTCATTGTTTACCTTCCCTTGCAGATTCAAGTTTGGTATTCTCTCCCTTGGAGGGGTTCCCAACACAGAGTTTGAGCCACTAGCTCCTTGTACTCCTTTTCCATTCCCTTCTGGTGGTCTGTCAGTGTTCTTCTCAGCCCCTCCACTACCTTTGCATATTCATCAACAACATCCTGATTTCGTCCATGTTTTTGGTAAGTGTAGCTATATCCCCTTTCATTGCAGTGGTCTGGATCTGCAAATTTTCCCCCAAATTTGCTACCATACCAGTAAGCTTCTCCTCAGTTGCCTTGATATTTTGCTCCAACACTTGGAAACGAGTGTCAACCATGGTTCACAGGCTACCTCTGGAAGGAGATAGCTCTGATACCAGTTTTGTTATGACCTGGGTAGAAGATCAATTCAATTAAGATATTGAATTGATAAATCAAAATGGGAGAATTAAATAACAGACTAGGTAGAGAAGAATTAGAGGGATTCCAGTTAGAATCAGAAGGTTTAGATGAGAATAGAAATGAGAAATTGGGGGAGAAATCAGATTCAGAGGATGAGAGAGAGTTTGTTAATTCATTCATGCCTAACAATGGCGAAAACAACTCAGCTAAATACAAAGGACGCACATGGCACATGGCACGCATCCTAACCGACTACCAGAACGGCAGCGTTTTGAGGTTCACATGGAAAACACCCAAGTAATTCAAAATGACGACGTCTGAGCTAAAATAAAAGCATACAAAGGAAACGTACGACCCTTAACCTTTATTCCCTAAAATGAAACGATGCCGTATGTGGATACCTCCAAACATAACGGTCAACCCCAATTATTTGAGAAACCCTAGTTGATAACATTTTTGTCTACGAACTATTGACGACTGAGGACAAAAGACCACTGCAAAGACATGCCGGCCTGAAAAAGAGAAATTGGAGGGTTGAACGACGGGTTTGACCAGAATGGTGAATCGAGATGGGTAAGGAGTGAGGGGAGAAGAGACGAAGGTGGGGAAAAATTTGTTTGTTTGGTGTTTTTTTTTTTTTTTTTTTTTTTTAAGGTTAGACTATTATAAGGGAGATGATGTGTATTTTTTGTAATTATTTCACTTTTATGCCTTTTATTATGAGAAATAGTTTTAGGGTCTAGTTTTCATTAAGTTTTTAATGAAATTAATCAAGTGAAGTCACATGACCAGATTTCGTTGATTTTTTAGCAAAACTATGGATGGAGTGAGCACATTTGAAAAAGTTTAGTGAGAACATTCGAAAAAAAATAAAGTTTAATGAGAACATTGAAAATTAGTCTATAGTTCAGTGATCAAAATATGCTTTTTGCCAAAAATGTTTTTTGAGCCTATTTGTTTGGGACAACAATCTCTAATAGTCTCTATTTTTACATTTTTAGGACACCATTTCTCTAAAAGTCTCTATTTTGCGACAACATTTATCTAATGGTTTCTATTTTGGGATACCATTTTCTAATGTTCTCTACTTTAACATGTTATTTTTATGTCAGTAGTGACTGTAATTGTTGTATCAAAAATGATTGTGACCTCCACTTACTGTGACCTCTAAATAGTCCATGTTCTATCCTAATTCAAGCAGGGATGGTCATAGACGATGGTAAAAGGTATTTATGAAACCATTTTCCGTTTCAATTACTATGTTTTTTAGTAGTGTAATAATCCCCCATTTACTATAGTTTCAGGGACTGTTCATACTTATGGACATAAGAAGAAAAAAAACTTGCAAACATGATACAAATTTGTTTTGCACCCGTCTCAACGATTGCATATATCTGGGGGATTTAGTGCCTGAAGGAGTTAGGCTTTTGGTTCTTGCTAGAGAGAAGGGGGATTTGTAAAGGGTTATAATCTCTCCATGCAAACTCCAACTTAATCGCAGGAATATAGAACCAAAGACAATTAAATTAAAGGAAATACCCAAATTAATTTTCTCCTAAGCCAAACAAAATTCATTTGGGCTTTTTATGTAAAGAGACGAAAAACTACAAAATTGAAGAACACACTTTGATCGATGATCACATTCGGTCTCCAAGTGAAGGAGGCTTACCAAGCAACCATTTAATTGGATCATTAATCCCATCCTAAATAATCCAGGCTTTAAAACTGACAACCAAACATGCACTAAAGTTATTACATCTCTCTCAACTGATAAACATAAACGCAGCTCTAATACATCACCATCTTCATAAACATTGCACATGAAAATAAAGTTTAAGAACTGATGCATCTAAAAACAACAAAAGGAACTTGAAACCACTCTTCATTGGCACACTAATACTAGAAAAACAGTGTTCCTAGCATCAAATACCATGTTTTAGATGACAGGAAAAAAAAAAAAAAAAAAACAGAAAGGAAAGGGTAAGAGTATAATAGTCGACCCGAACAATGGCAGAGTGGCCGTGCAACCAAAAGGTACAAAACACGATCATATTCTATCAGCAATGTACTTCACAAGATCATCCATTGGCTTATTAGATCCAACGGTTGCAGCAACCCCCCTGCGTCTAATTTTAATTCTTGCAAGATAATCAGCTGCGATCCATGCAAAGCTCAGCATTACACTCTCACCACTCCCATCTGGCTCCTGCATCTCCAGTGATTTTTTCACCCAATCACGATGATAAGTGACCTTGTACCAAGCCGATGCCTTCTTTTCATAAATGGCGTTCTTGTCCTCATCAAAAAGATGACCCAAATCTGGATCCAAATTCTCAAACTCCGTGCGGAACTCTCTCCTCAAAGCATTATATGCATGCAGAACTCTCTCTTTCAGTTCACCTTGTTTTTTGCTACTTGACTTGGGCATTGACCAAATGTGACCAATCACAATCTCTTCCTCCTTGTTGACCTTATACTGCCCGAGAAGACCATTCACCTGCCCGTCATAAGAGCACTTAGAAGCCCATGCTTCTTCAATGAATCTTGAGGATCCTGAAATCTCGAGGTCCGTATCATAAGGAATGTTTTCAGGAACAAATGCTAGCTCAGAGGATTCAGCTTCTTCTATGCCATAACCATCTTTAATTTGACGGTAAAGCTTTCCCAGTATTTTATTTGACTTGTATGATTGGAAATACTCTTTCCCCATGAAGTCGGGATACATCCTTGGTTTGAGCTTATAAGGCAGAGTCACGGCCTTGCCAGTTTTGGGGAAATCAACAGCTAGGGCAGCAAGCTCTGCAAGTTTAATGCAATCTTCATCTAATGCTCCATCATCTTTTAGGTCAGCATGGACAACATGGGCATTGCAGATTGCGCCAAGGCTCTCAGTCAGCAGGTTCTGGGTGAAAAATCTTATAATGTCCTGTAAGTCAATAAACCAAGTGAATATAAAATAGATCCCAAATTAGTTAACAAGAAAAAAAAAACTACACAAAATTGACTGAGAACTTCAGTAAATCATGTATGTTAATACTCCCTCTGTCCCTAAATGAGTGTCCATTTTCAAAAAATCTTTGTCCCTAAATGAGTGTCTTTTTTGAACATAACTTTCTCCCTAAACGTTTTTTTTCGAAAAAAAATTCACCGGTTTCTTTATACGTGCAAAACTAAAGGTTTGGAAAGGAGATTACAAGATTATATATGAATCGTTGTTACCAAATTGTTCAAAAAGTTGAGATTTTCAGTGTCCCTTAAAATGGAATTTGGACACTCATTTAGGGACAGAGGGAGTAGTTGTTTTTTCTGTTATATAATGCTTAAGTTGTGCAATATCAGTCATGCGTTTAAGATGAAGTTTAACCCCATTTTATAATCAGACATGGCTTTTCAACCAGAAGTCAACAAATTTCTGCTGATAATAGACACAAGACTATAGTGGTCTTCAATAATTGGTACATAATCTTATCATCTGCATCTATATTTTAACTTCTACTCAGTGATAGCTAAGAACCCGGTAAGGTCACTGGACAGCTGTGTAAATAAATTCTAAAGATTTTAATTGTTGTGTTCTGATTGCTATGAGGCTTGATTAGAAACCATTAAACTTAATTGTGTTATATACTCCTTCTGTCGCATGATAAATTACGCACTTCCTTTTTGGTCAGTCCCAAAATTAATGTCGCATTTCTAATTAAGAATAGTGTCTTAGTGCAATTTTACCATTGTGCAAACAGAAAATTTTGGGGGAAACTAGTTCCTCGAGGAACTAGTTTCCCCATAACTGCAAACAAATAAAACACATTCCTCAAAAACATTGACAAGTCAAATGTGAAATTTATTATGAAATCTGAAATTTATTAGGGGATAGAGGGAGTGTTTACAGAAGACTAGAATTTGATTAGTTGCATGACATACAACCATGCTCATAATAATCACCAGAAACATGTTAGAATTTTGTAAATAAAGGTTACTTGAAAAAGTGAAATGATATACGTGTACGATGGTGTCTGCTTTTCATAAACCAAACAGCAGCATGTATTCAAGTAACCAATATGGAGAGCAATACCAGAACGCAACCGACTAAAGGTCAATTTTCTAAAGGAAACAAGTTGTGTTGTAAATTTTGAAGTCAAATTATAAAATTCAAATACTCCCTCCGTCCCAAAATGATCTTCTCATTTGCCATTTCTTTTTGTCCCAAAAAGTACTTCCCATTTCTACAATTTGGGTTTAAAAGTGCATAAACAACATGGCTAGTGGAGTAAATGTTCATATTCTTAAAAAGTTTGAATAGTCAAATGGGAAGATCAGTTTCGGACGGAGAGAGTAGAGCAGATAATTACCTGTTGTTTCACATCACGTGGAAGTTCTTTGACTTCTGGAACTGCATAGTCCATTGGCAACCAGCTTGTCTGACTAGGGGGGACAAGATTTTGGTCCCACGTCACGAAGTACAGATCTCCATCAAGGTCACTTCCTGATGCTTCATTTGCATGAGGCCTATCCCCGTTTTGAGGGAAAACCAAACAATCGTAAAGATGATCCAATCCAGGGACATCCACTGCCTCTAGAATTCTAACATCTCCAGGATGAAGACACGGGTTCTTTGCAATAACCACAAGGCCCTTGATTACTTGAAGATTTCTTTTTCTTTCAGAAAATTTTGATCCATGTTTAGCAAAACAATTCTCGAGGGACGGGTTTGACACTTGGATAAAGCACTGGCCTTGCTCAAGAACCCCCAACTCATCGAAACATCCCATCAACCACCTGCCCGAAGGCACAAAGATTCTAGCCTTTTCTCTAAGGTCCCGAAGCTGGGCAGCTCTAACACTAGTTAACATGCCCCGTAAATGAGGTTCAGTTTGAGGATCGAAACCTGCACTCAACATTATAGCTGCAGTATTGCCTTGCTCAGCACATGATGCAGTAAGAATATCGAAAGCCACACTGGTGTCCACAAGCATCTGATTCAATTTCGAGATCATGATTTCCTGCATGTTCCAAAAAACTCCATCTTCAACATTTAAAGCAGAAAGTAAAGTGATAATCTGTCTGTTTAGGAATCCAGGCTGCAACCTAGTCCACGAACATATTTCAAGAATTGTATGGTCCGAGTCAAACTTGTTCATGCTTTTCCTCAAGTAAAGATTGATATTATCATCATTTGGAGGCCAACAAGCGACAACGCCTTTGCAACCTGCATACCTTATCTGATACGCACATGGCGGATCATCTTGAAGTTTTAATCTTTTTGCCACTTCCATAGCAAGATCCGGTGATATCATCCCAATGCCATCCGAGAAAACATACTCATTCCTTTTAACATCAGGATGCATTAAATCAACCGCACTTCTAGGCACCTCGACAGTGGCATAAGTGGAAGAGAAGCACTGTCCCATCCTAGCAGCACATTTTGCAACGTTCCTGTTATGAAACTTCCCCATCCAAGCTTTTATGTCATTGACAGTAATATTCCTGTCTTCAGCGAAAAACCAGGCTGATCGATCTCTCAATTGATTAGATGAGAAAGCCAAAAACGAGTAGTTACGACCACACAAATAAAACCCTTGACTCAGAATGTTCTTCACCCTTCTGAACATTGTCGTCTTCTGGGGGGTAGAATTTGAGGTGATGTCCTTCACAATAGGAGCAGGATAAAAGTTAAGCACGTTCTTGTTCAATGTTTGCATCCCTTCATCCATGAAGGTAACCCTTAGAAATCGATCGGCTACTGATTTATAATTCCTAAGGACCCTATTAGAAAGCTCAACTTCTGGTGGAACACAGTAGGCTTTACTGGGTGTAATTATCAATCTTCGCACCTCAACAATATCACTTAGCTCTCTAGGCCTCTCAATAAGCTTAGGATTCTTCAGCAACCACTCCCGAACAATTTTCAGCCTCTTATAAGCATCATATAGAGGGTGTCTGTAAGAATAGATGTGCTTTAATGCAGCTACGATAATCTCCTCTGGTTTGGTTCTCAGTAAATCATAAAAACTTTGCGACAACTGGTGCTGGTTGATGATGCACTTGTGCAAGGTGCATTTAACAGAAACAAAATCTTGAAGGATATTCCTGGCTTGTGATGAATACAGAAGAAAGGATCTGACATGGGCGTTCCAAAATCAGGTTCATCCTGAACTCTGATAGGTTGCGCCGGCTGATTAGTCGGAACCCTTCGTTCCTTAAGATAGTCCATGGCCTTCTTCAGCTTCATACCAGCACGAGGCCGGATAGAAATTCGATAAGTATTGCACCTACCTATGGACCCACTAGGGGTAAAATCAGCGGTCCTCACCCATGGATCATCATCATCCAACAAATCAAATGGAACGGATTCTTCTATGTCGTCATCTGCTGTTCTGTAGTAAATCAATGGAGATGAAGCCAGCTGCAACATTATTATCAAATGTGAAGAATTTCTGAATTCTTTTATCTCATTAATGCTCCTCACTAAGAACTCAACCTTGAAATTGCATTTAATGATTGCGTGATTGGATGTGTCTTCAAATTGAAAAGCAGTATCCCTTGTGAAAAGAAACTTACAAGTACCATTAAAAGGATCCACGACAAAATCGACCCCTTCCGGAGGTCCTCTCCAACCAGCATAAAACTGATCTCGGCTAACCATGAGCCCAATCTCAACAATCACATCAGATAACTTAAAGGGTTCTTTATCCCTCCTCAGCTGATTCATACGGTATGGATTCTCAGGTCCCAAATTAACCTTCAATGGATTCTTGTCCAGTATAAGCTCACTTTGTCCAGCAGCATCCATAATAGCCTGCGCTGAATCGGGATGCACAAAATGCAAAAATGCATGAGGCTCCACCTTCAGATAATCGCCCTTTCGTTTAACATCAGCAGGATTGATTTCAAAATCTGGGTATGCATCAGGTGGGGTAGAAGAAGTCTTCAATCTACATCTCCAAGTAAGCCCAATTTTATCCTCAAAGTAGTCCACAAGCATTTTGGCTGAAACGCTATTGTCGAAGCCACCAACACTGACTTGTGTTACCACCAAGTCCTTTTCACTTCCATCTGAACCCATCTTTTTCTTTAACACAACTTTCTAAATCAACGGTTTGATATAAACTTCCATCTAGCACCAAACACAAAAAGGAAAAAGGAAAATTAAAAAGCACCCAACGTTATCACTTCAAACAAAAAAACATGTTTATTTGTTTAGCAACAGCGGTTACGCATTTTGTTGATGAGAAACGAACTAAAATATATAAACACTGAAACAAAAGAATCCGCATAATCTGAGACATGAGAAATAATAATTGTAGCAACAATTTGAACAATCTGCGGAGACTAAATGGTACTTTTCCATGTTGCCAGAAGTCCAGAACTAAAACAAAAGGTGGGAGGACAAAACCCAAAACAAGATTATGTTTCTTCAGTACACGGACATTTAATGATTATATTGCAAATGTAAACTGATTATCTGTTTCACTCATAAATGAAATTTGTTTGCTAGAGAAGAACCACAAGAAATACTATTTTGTATTTTGCTTCACATTCTCAAACAGCACATGGAGGCTCGAATACCTACTCATCCAGTCAATAATATAAAATTGGTCCTTCCCAAGAGAAGGCCAGTAATAAAACCAAATTAAGGTTATAAATAATAAGGAAAAATAGACAAGTCAGAAGACCTAACGTGCATAAGAAAACCATAAACGTTTTTGGTAATTCACATAAATGAAACGCACTTATTTAAAAAGAACTAACCACTTAAACACTGGATAGTGACCAAGTTCAGTTGAGATTTTTTTTTCAAAATGAAAACATTCAAACCCCACACTAGTTTCTCTTCATATAACTTCATCCCTACAATTAGCCCTAATATGCATTTGTTCCCAGCTAATCATTATGGTACAAACAGTCGAGATTTGATCCCCAATCAACGAAACATCAATGCATTTCTTTTAAGTGTCATCGTGGATTGATCATTCTGCAAGATCTTAAAAAGAGAGGTTTATATCAGGTTTTCTAAAACAGGCATGCTCTAAATATTTCAATTTTCCCATTATAATCGAAGTACGAAAACAACATTTATCATGAAAACAACAAACTGTATGAATCAATTTGACTTGTAAGTGACATTACAGTAGATGTACATTTGTGTAGAATTACGATGCTCGGACTCGGGTACAGTTTCCGAGCATCATAACATTAGTTAATGTTTGCAATGTAAACATTAAAAAAATGTTATAATCACTACATTTCGTACCTCATAATTTCACATGATAAATCAAAGACATAAAAATTTCATTTTTAACCATTGTACTTTCACTCGTCTTCCACTTTCAACATTACACTCCCTCCATCCCAAAATGAATGTCTATAAAAATATCCAAATTTACTCTTGATCAATAGCGAATTTGAAATTGTTTTGGATATTCATTTTGGGACGGAGGGAGTGCTTATTATTATCTTTTTGCACAAAAACCACCCACTCCCTAACCTCCATAGCCACAACCATCAAACCAATCGCCCTTCTTTCCCAATTTCACCGATTCCATCTCTAGTATCTCTAAACCACACTTCACCATGATTACCATATCACCAAACTCTACTAGAAGGAGAGGAGAATGCATGCAAATAAAAGAAAAGAAACGAAATCCCTTGATCCTTTCAGATTGTAAAGAATTAATTACTCTCTAGAAAATCTACAAAAACTGAAATTATATTGGTTTTAACAAATTTAGCTGAGAAAATCAAGAGCCAGAATTTCAAGAATTTTTAATCAAAAGCAGTGTAAGTTGCAATTATGAAATTGATAGGCGGAAAATTCAATAAAACAACGGATCATTATACAATTAGATAAAATTATTGAACAAGGTTAATTTTAAACAAGTATTTAATAACTTTACTGACCTCAATAAGATGATCAAGCAAAGACGGAACAGTTTTGGAGAGAGAGAGAATTGGGAAAGGCAGTTCTGACAACTGACTTTGAATGGATCTGAATCATCAGAAATGTGTTGGTTGTTTCACACAGGAAAGACTTGTGCTTGTTCAATGTGTACTGTTTGGGAAATAGCAAAATCGGTAGAGGCTGCAGAGCTATTATTAACTCTCACTCACTAGGAAGTGAAACACTCAATACTAAAATAATTCCATTAAGAAAACAGTGAATCACCTAATCTCACGGATTTTCACTCGGTTATTAACATTTTTGTCAAACTCTACTATAAGGATCGACGGAGAGGAGCAGAACCGACAGTTATTCAAACCCTTCTTTGAATTTCCTTTTGCCAATTTTTTGTTCCTCATTTCTTATAGTCTCTTCATATTGCACAAGGAATCTATATTTAAAAGTAAAATCTTCAAATACAGAGGTTGTGTTAAATTCATATAAACAAAAGCAAATTTTATGTTCCCCATTTTTGCACATCAAAGGCTCACAAGAAGAATAAAGGAGTTGCCATAAGTGAACATTATTCAAAATTAATACTTCCTCCGTCCCATTTTAAACTTCAAAAAATGGGTTGGGTACTAAAATTAAGAAAATAGTGAAAAAGGTGATGTGTTGCGAGTGTAGATGGTTTGGTAGGAGAGAAATTGGGGTAGGGAATAGTTAGTAGATAATTGTTGTGAATATGACATGTGGAGTCCATAAATAAAGAAGTATGAAAAAACTTTCTTAATTAGGTTTTTGAAGTTTAAAATGGGACACCCAAAATGAAAATTTTTAAAGTTTAAATGGGACGGAGGGAGTACTGTTCTTCTTCTTCTTCCTTTGCTTCTTCCTTTTCTCAGTTCTTCTCCAATTAATCTTCTGGGTTTCATTGTTTTTGCTAACTTTGATTGTTAAAAATCTCGTAATTTAAACATTAATTATTAATGATTAACGTTTAAATTACGAAGGATTTATTGTTTTTCAATAATAAATCGATTGGTGCGGTCGGCCACATTTATGGAGGAGAGATTCGTTTGTTGCAGTCTCAATTATCGGCAACGTTCAAGCGTCAATCAAACATCCGTTCGCTTCAAAAATAATTTGGTATCTATCATTTTTCATATGTTAAGGTTTTTGCCTTCTTTCTGGTATTACTTGTCTTCTCTCCTTTGTCGAGAGCTTTTGTATTCTCTCCTTTGTCGAGAGCCTTCGTATTCTCTCATTTGTCGAGAGCCTTTGCTTCTCTCCTTGTTGAGAGCCTTCGTGTATTATTTTTATTTGTTCTTGTTGCAATGCTTGGTTTGGCATTTATTGTCTACCCAAATGTGTTACTTTGTCATGTTTTCAAAGCCAAATTCTTACTGTGGAGGGTTTTTGTGAAGGCCGGTTATAGGCCGTGTCCAAGTTTTGCTTGGAGAGGCATTTGGGCGTCGCATGTCATTGTTTGTAAGGGAATTTGTTGGAGATCTGGTATCGGGTTAGACATTGTTGTTCCAGATGTATTAGGCTATTTTACTGTGACGGACAGGTTGTTTACAATTGTACGCGGTCGTATAAATTCTTGTAGTCGGGATGAGACTCCGACTGTTATGGATCGCCATCTTTTACAATTTTATTAATGCAATCGATATTGTTTGCTTAAAAAAAAAGGATATGTAATGTTAACATAGTTGTTAAATATCGCGATACGCGATACGTATCGGCGATACGATACGCGATACGCATAGGTTTGATACGTATCGCAGGTATATATCGTTCTGCGCCAAAATATCGTACGTATCGCCGTATCGCGTATCGTATCGTGCGTATCGGCGATACGTACGATATGCTGAAATGCGACTTGGGCTGGGTTTGGGCCGGGTTTGGATCGGATTAGGGTTTGGGTCGGGTAATTGATTTAAAAGCAAAAAGAATTGGCTGGGAGGAGGATTCGATCGACACAGAGGAGAATTCGACGAGACTGGAACTGGACCTTACCTGCGATCGGAACCCAAAGCAGCAACCCCTGCGACGGCGGCGGCGGCGGCGGTGACCAGCGACAGAGGCGACGGCGGTTGCGGTGACCAGCGACGGCGACGCAACCCCTGTGTCAGGTTTTTTATTTTTCCCCTTTTAAACCCTAATTTATGTATGAAATTGAAATTGACTTTTCTTCTTGATTTTTTACACTGTAAATTGGATTTTGGGAGCATGAAATTGATTTTTCTTTTTTTTTTTTTTTTTTTTTTTAATTATATATATTTAGGTTATTGAAAAATGGAAAAAAGAAAGAAGATATTGCTTACCAACATTGTGAGAAAGTTGATGGAAATAGGATGCATTTGTCATGTAAACATTGTGGTAAAAAAATTTTGGGGTGGAGTTAGAATGTTTAGTTTTTAATTGGTGACTTAGTAATTAGTAAAACAGTTATGACCTTTTGGTACATTGGTAATGTTTTTTTTTTGAAAGAAAGGTACGTTCTTAATGTTAAGAACTGAAGATAACTACTTCTTTGGTTTTTCAAGTAATTATTTCCATTGTTTACTTTAATTTTGATATTCTTTTAGAGTTTTTGATTTTTTTTGTCATTGTGTTCCGTATCTTCGATACGATACACGATACGATACGCGATACGATATTTAGGGTGTCCGATACGCGATACGATACACGATTTGACAACTATGAATGTTAAATATAATGGTAAAATCAGTCGAGATGCTCATGTTCCCTAATTGAACAGACTAATGCTAAAATTCCAAAACTTTGATGCCCAATTAATGTGTACAAATATGATTGATCTCATCTCCCAAACAAAACTAAACAAAATGAAGAACAAGAGAACTTTTAGCAATGACATGGTAATGCACAAACTATTCACCAAAAGCACCCCCACCCCACCCCACCCCCCAAAAAAAGGTGGACAAAAACCAAACAACTTCACTAGATAGTCCAACAATAGGGGGAAACATGCTTTTATGAAATCAAGTGATGGTAACCTAGGGTATTTGTTTTTATATGTATGAAAAAGAGAAACGGAAAACTTTACAGGTCATGTTAGGGTTGATCCGATTTTGTTAAAACGTAATTGAACCGCAGAAAATCAAGACTCCAATCCGCTTCTGAATCAACAGACAAAGTTGAATTTGAAACAAATCAATCAAGAATCGGATATGATAATCTGCAATCAATCAACTAACCTTGGGGGATGATCGTTCAAGTTAAGATTAGGGTTCTGAATCCGCTGTTGGGGATAATCGGTTGAGAAAAGAGAGTGAAGAGAAGAGTGAGAATAAAAGGAGGAAGTTTTTGATGAGGAGTGATTATGATATGAAAGGACCCTGATTTGACTGGCCAGTGATACTTACTGGAGTATGTTTGTTAACACGCGAGAATGGGCATCTTTTGTGTTGCCCAAATTCTTAAATTTTGTTAGGCTTTTCTTTTCACAAAACTCTCACAATCTATATTAATCCCTGTATATCCACATTTTTTTTTTTTTAGTTTTTCTTTTTTAGTCTGTTTCATAATATATACTCCCTCCATCCCACTCGAATTAGGGGTTGGGCACGGAGATTAAAGAAAAAGTGTTAGGGGAGTAGGTGTTGTGAGTAGGGGTGAGCAAAAAAACCGAAAAACCGAACCACACCGTTAAAAACCGAAAAACCGACACCGAAAAAACCGACACCGAGCCTTTTAAACCGGTCCGGTTTACTTAGTTTTGAAAACCGAAGGTTTTCGGTCCGGTATAGGTGTTAAGCTTTAAGAAACCGTTAACACACCGAACCGAACCGATAACCTTAAACTGTGTCGTTTTCCATTTATTATATATAGACTTTTCGTTTTTTTTTTCACCCAGAACATCTCATTCGACTCAATTTGCCCTAGCTCCCTCCCTCAATCGACAACGCCGCTCAACTGTGCACAAGGGAGATCCGAGATCGGCACTGCAATTGCAAGGGAAACTCCTTGGAATTTCTTCTCTAACCCGTCGCTGCTCACATCACCGGCGACTCTCTCATCACCGCCGACCCCCGATGGCTCTTATCGTCCCTTTCCTGGTAAGATTTTTATACGCTCGATTTGATGGGTGGTTTAGTCTGATGAACAAGGTGGTGAATTGGGAAGGGGTGGTGATGATGGTCTGGTTTATGGGAATTGATATGAAGACAGAGGAGGAATTGATGTTGAAGACAGAGGGGGGATTTCGGTACTCTCTCTCTCTCTTTCTCAAGAACCCTAGATTTTTTTGCAAATCCCTAATTTTTGCGTAATTATTTTTCCTCTTTTTAAAATTGGTTAATTTGTGTCGAATTCTATGTCTGTTATCTTAGAATTGGCTGCGTGAATGTATATTTTACATGTTCATCTATGAATCTGCAAGGGAGATTGAGTAAGCTAAGTTGTTGTTTTTCACTTTTGCCCAACAATATATTCTCGTGCTAATGGTTGAAAAACCGAACCAAAACCGAAGCCGAAGCCGAAACCGAAACCACCGAACCACTAACACACCGAGTCTTTACGGTTTCAAATACTATAAAACCGATAACTTCCGGCTCGGTCTCGGTTTTGGCTTAAAACCGAGCCAAACCGAGCCGAGCTCACCCCTAGTTGTGAGTATGAAAAGTGAAGTAGGAGAGAGAAAGTGTGGTAGCGAATAATGAGTGGAAAGTTGTTGTGAGTGTGAATGTGGATCCATTAAATAAAACACTTCCGTTTTTTGGTTGTCATAATTCGAATGAGACACCCAAAATAGAAATTTATCTTAATTCGAGTGGGACGGAGGGAGTATACACATTTTAATATGGCAAAATAATTATTATTCATCTCACTTATTCTCTCTCCTATTTACTTTTACAACTTACTATTCTCTCCCACTCATTCTCTCTCATACTTTAAATTTATACTCACAACACTTAAATCACTTCCACCATTTCTTAATCTCCATGCAAATGAGAGGGTGGACATATACTCTGGGACGGAAGGAGTACTATATACTCCCTCCGTCCTACCCGAATTAGGATTTTTTGGTTGAACACGGGGATTAAGGAAAAAGTGTTAGTGGAGTATGTGTTGTGAGTATGAAAAGTGAAGTATGAGAGAGAAAGTGGGGTAGGAAATAATGAGTGGAAAGTTATTGTGAGTGTGAATATGGGTCCCATTAAATAAAACACTTCCATTTTTGGGTTGTCCTAATTCGAATGGGACGCCCAAAATGGAAATTTGTCCTAATTCGAGTGGGACGGAGGGAGTAGTTGTTAGTAAATCAGACCCAAGAGATAAATAATAATGAACGCAAATCAACACAGAATATACGTGGTTCACCAATATATATTGGCTACCTCCACGGGCAAAGGGAAACAGATATTATTATGGCGGAGAAACAATTACATGAGGATAATCACACTAATCTATGTTTGCATGAACTTTGATCACAAAGTTCCTAGCTATGCAAATCCCTAGATCTAGAATCACTGATCTCTCTCTCCATGTCAATTGAATCAAGCACACAAAAATACTACTTTATGGCTAGTATTTATTGGGATTTTAGAGACCTAATTCGGAAGACAAAAGGAGTCCTAAACCAAATCCCTAAATGACTTGATTTACACTCTACGCAAGCCAGAACAGAGCCCGAATTCGGAATGCCCGAAATAGCATGGTCCGCGCAGGTCTTCACATTGGTCCGGCCGGACCTACCAAGGCACCCGACCGGATCACCCTTGTCTGCTATGCTTTCTTCTTTTCTTCTCTTATTGACTTTCAAAGTCATCTTCTCTAACAATCTCCACCTTGACTTTGAATCTCCCCAAATAATTCAGATGCACGAGCTTCCGACATAGACTCCACCTTGAGCCACATCCCTCGTACCAGATTTTTCAACATTTGCCTCAGTCTATCTTTCGTCAAAGACACTAGATTTGTCCTCCGGACAACCAGATTTTTCGCGCGCACCATGTATCTTCAAGACACTCAAAATTTGCCTCACCAGGCAAACAACTTTATCTTCTGGACAATCAGATTTTCTCCATGCAATGTATCCTACGGACACCCAGAATCACCCCAACGGGCAATTAATAGTCATTCAGACGTGGCCCATCCAGTCGACATTGGATCTTGCCAACCATGACTAACAAAACCGGTGTGTGTTGATCTTCTAGCTGTGGCTTGCCCAGTTCACTCCGGCCTAAAGTAAAACGCTGCTCCACCTGCTCGTCAACACCCTCACCAATCTCAGAACCTTGGAGGATGAACAAGGAATCTTTTTTTTCGCCCTTTAGAATCACATCCGAACCTTTGTAGACATCCAGAACTCCACCTTCACCTTTGAAACTGTATCCCTTCTTGTCCAACCGACTAAGTGATACCAGATTCTTTGTTACTTGTGGAACGTGTCTCACCTTGTTCAATGTGAGATATTTATCACCAAAAGTTCTCACCCTAACAGAGCCCATGCCAACTACTTTGCAGATAGATCCATTAGCCATATAAATACGGTCTCCATCCTTCTGCTCGTACGTTGTAAACTGCTCCTTGCGCGAACACATGCGATAAAAAACTCCCGAATCTAGAACCCATGCAACTTCCTTGCACGCTTCTTCTTCAGTCACCAGGGCATAATCACTATCCTCATTCAGATTGTCACTGCTCGCCATTGCTGCAGCCGACTCAGAATTCTTCAGACGCGGAGTCAGATGTACAACTCTGAAATCTAACCAGATTATTGCCTCGGGCAACACAGATTTTGTATCTACTTCTAGATCACTAGAATAGACTACAACAGATGTTAGATCTTCAGATTATACCAGACAGCTAAATTCTGATCACAGAACCCTAGCTTAAAAACTCCGTCTTCAGATGTAGATATCAGACACCGAAACGTTCCAGATGCGTTCTGGGATCACCAATGAACACCAGATGAACTTTCAGATTCAGATCTACCAGATTTGCTATTTCTAGCACAGATGAGCAATCACTGACTGCTCTCAGATATGTCCAACCTAGACACCCAGATTTCTGCATGGACACTGCACGCGGACTGCACGTGTTCTGCACGAAAAAACTGCACGCGATCTGGACCAAAATTGCACGCGACCCGCACCAAGACTGCACGCGAACTGTACTAAAACTGCACGCGACCCGCACCAAGACTGCACGCGAACTGAACGTTTTCTGCACGATCTGCACTTTTTTTCTGCTCGCGATCTGCACGTCCGATGCATAATCTTCTATCAGATAATAAACCTGTTCTTCCCATCAGACTTGTGGATTTTCTTGTCCATCCCAGAATCCATCTCTTTTTACCGCAGCGGAATGCCCTGATCTTTCTTTACTAACCAGACTCTGGTGCCACCAGAGCTCTGATACCAGTTGTTAGTAAATCAAACCCAAAAGATAAATAATAATGAACGCAAATCAACACAGAATATACGTGGTTCACCAATCTATATTGGCTACCTCCACGGGCAAAGGGAAACAGATATTATTATGGCGGAGAAACAATTACATGAGGATAATCACACTAATTTATGTTTGCATGAACTTTGATCACAGAGTTCCTAGCTATGCAAATCCCTAGATCTAGAATCACTGATCTCTCTCTCCATGTCAATTGAATCAAGCACACAAAAATACTACTTTATGGCTAGTATTTATTGGGATTTTAGAGACCAAATTCGGAAGACAGAAGGAGTCCTAAACCAAATCCCTAAATGACTTGATTTACTTTCTACGCAAGCCAAAACAGAGCCCGAATTCAGAATGCCCGAAATAGCATGGTCCGCCCGGGTCTAGGACATGGTCCGCCCGGGTCTTCACATTGGTCCGTCCGGACCTACCAAGGCACCCGACCGGATCACCCTTGTCTGCTATGTTTTCTTCTTTTCTTCTCTTGTTGACTTTCAAAGTCGTCTTCTCTAACAATAGTAATAAAAGATGTACCGCTAGCATTTAAACTTGATCCCATTTAAAGTTTAAAACTTTTGCTAGACTAGCAGTAATGAGCACCTTTAAGATTATTCAGGGGACATGTTTATTTATTTATTTATTTATTGAAAGCAAACAACACATAATTGCATTAATAAAGTTGAATAAGATGGCACTCCACAACTGTCAGAGGCTCGTCCAAAATATACTGAATGCAATTAAGATTTACACATAAAAAGCCTAACACGTCTCGAGTAGTGATGGCCAAACCCAAACCAAATCTCCAATGAGTGCCTTTGGGAACTATAACTTGTGATGCCCAAATGCTTCTTTAAACAAAATTTGGACACGGCTCAACATAAGCCTTTAGTAAACCCCCGCACGGTAAGAATTTGGCTTTGAAAACACGACAAAGTGATGCATTTGAGTTGGCAGTAAATGCGCAACCAAACATCCTAAGTAGAAAACCAAGAAGAAATATTAACATCATTCTAAGGCTCTCACATTGGAGAGAAGGCAAAGGCTCCCAACAATGGGGAGAATACAAAGATTCCCAACAATGGGGAAAAGACAAAAGCTCCCAACAAAGGGGAGAATGCATACTAATAAAACAAGAAGTAAGGCAACTTATTCAACAAAATAACAACTAAAAACAGTAACAAAAACAAATCTAGAAATTAATCCTAATTTTGCATTTATTAATTGTCAAATTGAAAATTAATAAATGCAAAATTAAAATTTTACAAAACTTAAATCAAAGAAGAAAATAATTAATGAGAGAAAATGATGCTTTAAATCTTGACAACGGAAGAGATCACAAAAGATAAAGGGTTTAAAATTGGAAATTGAATGGAAAAAGGCTTAGGGGACATATTTATTTAGATATAAAATATGTCAATTTATTTTGGTACCCTGATCCAGCTTCGGTTGTTATTACCATATTGATATTTTTATGGGATCTCCACTCAGATAGGTTGTGTTGCTACTGCGTATAAATCAGTCGGATTTCAGTCTCTTCCTCAACATGAATTTATGAAAATTGCCTGAATTTAAACCATCAAACATCGAAAATAAGAAAACTTCTTGAATTCAGCAGATTCGGTCAAGTCCCTTATAGGGTTCGACCGAACCCTCTCCCCAAAACCATAGGTTCGGCCGAGTCAAGGGGATATTCGGCCGAGTCTCCTGATGATTTCCGATTTTCAGCCTTTTCAAAATCCAATTTTGGCCCTTTGATTAATTTGTTCTTTTGTATTTCACTCCCATAGCATTATATTAAGTTGGAATGAGTCCAACAAATGTCAAACTCATAAATCATGAGCGGACTCTAGCAAGCCATCATGATTACCCAAATAATATAACTTATCAAAGTTCGTTTATCCTCATAGAACATATCACAGTCCCTTTGTCACCCGATCTCATATTGGACATAAATTGTTCAATGCTTTCCCGATCCCGAGTAAATTGATATGAGGAAATGACATTGAACACATAAATTCATTTGAGCGTGGCCACGCATTTTATCAATCTTACTCATCGATTGGCCTAAGCAGATATCTCTCTTGAGAGAGAGACAAATCCCATCTTGACTTATCGTTCTCCCTACAAGAATCAGATTATGCCAATTATAGCCTTTATAACTACATGGTTAAGAGTAAGCGTTTGACTAAATCAAACATAACATTCATCATGTGGAAGACCATGATAATCTCAGGTCTAAGGATTCCAATGATATAACTATAAGAGATTTAATTATGACATTTGACCATGACATAAATCTCATAATGGGTCATGTCCAGTACCTTGTTCACCAACAAGTATCTATAAGTTTAATTGTATCATATACACATAATCATCACATGATTATCGATTAAACTTATACTAGTTCTTCATAAGTATTAGGGACGTAAATTATTATAATAAACATGTAAAACATATACTCCCTCCATCCCAATTTAAGGTTCTTACTTTCCTTTTTTGTATGTCCTAGTTTAAGGTTCTTAGTTGCTTTGTTCCTTAAATGGCAAATGATAAATAGTATTAACAACAAAATTTTCGCAAAAAATACAATAAAAAATAATTATCGATAACTTAAATTCTCACTCTCTCACAGAGAAATTGTCTTATTTGATATTTTATGGTCAATGCAAGTTAACTTTGATCAAATATTAATGTCTATTTTAATTAAATTTGAAGGCTGTAATTATAAATCATCAAGAGATCTATTAATAATTATTTTTAGAATATTATTGAAATTGATTTGATTGGTATTAATAATTGATTAAAAAATTTCGTGTGTTGGTCATGAAAAACCAAAATGAGACTACTTTTAAAGAATATTCTCTCTCAAAACAGTTTGCACCATTTTGAAATTGCTCAAGAAATAAGGAGACAATGTATATTAAAAAATATAGTGAGTGGGAAAATGGTTGTGAGTATGATGATTCGAGAGTGAGACTCATAATTTAATGACAAAAACTTGTATGAGAACATCATGACCCGTCTCATAGTAGAGACGTGTCATTTTTGACCCATGACCCGGATCCATGACCCACAGGCCCTTTTTGTTTTTGTTTTTTTTTTAAATTGTGAAAACTCTGTTTTGGTCCATTGTAATTTAGGGCGTATTTCACTTTTACCATCGAACTTTCTTTTTTTCATTTTTACCATCGTACTACAAACAATGGTGTCATTTCATACCAAATTTTGGTGTAAAATGACACCATTGTTTGTAGTATAATGGTAAAATTGAAACAAATTTGGGTATAAAATATTGAATTTGGTATAAAATGACACCATTGTTTGTAGTACGATGGTAAAAATGAAAAAAATAAAGATTGATGGTAAAAGTGAAACACGACCCAAAGTACGATGGACAAAAACGGAGTTCTCCCTTTTAAATTTTTATATATATTTTTTTTCAGTTTGTTAAAAGTAATAGTTACTATAACTAAATGTAACAAACGTGTTACTTATATGTAACAGTTTGTATACATAAAAGTAATAAATATATACAGAAAAGTAACAGTGTTTTTTTTATGTTTTTTTCGTTTGCCAAAAGTAATACTTATTACAACTAAAATGTAACGAATGTGTTGCTTATATGTAACAGTGTTTATACATAATTGTAACACATATGTATAGAAAAGTAATAATTCAACTATTTACAATTTAGAACTAAAAACACTTGTGTTAGTAACATTGTAAAAATAAGAAAGTAACAATTTTTATAAACAAATGTTATATTTTACTTGTATAATAAAATTGTAAAACAGTTACGTTTGCTTGTATAATAGTATATCTATATGTTTTCAAATAACAAGTTACAATGTGTTCAATTTATCATGATACATGTAAAAGTATTACATTATCTATAGAAATCTGTTACAATTTCACCTACTAAAGTGTTACATTTACTTGTACAAATAATTACATTCATGTATATAAGTTGTTATTTTTTAAATGTTACTTTATTTTAAAAAATAAAATCAAAATACTCAAAAATAAAAAATATTCTGGAAAAACACTATTACATTTCAGTATAACGATAATTACATTTAGTTATTGTTAGTGTTACACGTATTTATAGTTAGTATTACAGTTGAAAGAGGAGTAAAATGAGCTATTTTTTTTTTGTAAAACTGGTGTTACGTTTACTTATAAACAATGTTACTTTATAAGTAACACAATTGTTACATTTAGTTGTACTAAGTACCTCCCTCTGTCCTGCTTTAAGGTTTTACTTTCCTTTTTAGTCTGTCCCAATTTAAGGTTCTTACTTTACTTTATTACCTAAAATAGAAAGTGAGACCCACTTGTCATTCTCACAATAAAAACTCACTACCCACTTTCTCTCTCTTACTTTACTTTTCATACTCACAATATTTACTTTTTCTTAATCTCCGTGCAAATTCAAAGTAAGAACATTAATTTGGGACGGAGGGAGTATTACTTTTGGTAAACGAAAAAAACAGTTAAAAAAAATATAAAAACTTAAAAAACGAAAAAAAAAACAGTTTTTTTTTTCTTCTGGGGAATCTTTTTTTTTTTTTGCCAATTAGTCGCTGCCACGTGGCAGATTTTGAGTGGAGCATGGGTGTTAGTACCTGATCTGAAAATGAGTTTATTAGGGTTTTCCCAAATATACAAGGACTTTATAGGAATTAAAAACCTTGCAAAGACTTGTCCCGGATTCCCAAAATATAGCTCAATATTCTAGAATGTCAAAAAAATAACCAAAATAGGGTTTCCATGAACCAAATGAAACCCTAGCTTGAAAATCACGTCAGCCAGGAAATTTGGCCACGCGGCCACATTCGACCCTGACCACGCGGCCACATTCTCCCTTGGCCAGGCGGCCATGTTTGCCTCAGATGATCTCAGCCGTCAGATCTCTCAGCCAGTTTACTATATGAAGGTCTCCCTTACCTCATAATTAAGGATCCGAATTCCAGAGCTCATAAGTCGTTTTTTAAGAGCATTCAAGCCTCCCAAGTGACGATTTTACTCCCAAATCAGGTATTTCAAGCATCCAAGAACATCGTCAAAGTTCCTAAGAAGATCCAAGATCAATTCTTGCCAACATAGGTAAGTTTCTAACCTTTTTAATGATATTCTTGCCATATTCTTAGCATAGATCTATAATATTCATGTTCCTAGCATGTTTATTCATATGTTCATAATATGTTCTTCGGATGTTCTTCATGTTCTTAAATTAAAACCTTATTTATACTAGATTTTGTTGGGTTTCGAGGCAACATGCGCAGCGGAATATAGCATTTAAAATTTATGAAACCCAAAGCCTATAGATCCATTCATATGATTAAATCAAATACATCTACGATGAATACAAGAATACTAACCCTTGAAGCGTTTGATTTAACAACCTTGAATTGGTGGAGCTTTTCGAAACTTGATCACGAACTTGAAGATGATAAGCGTCACCCTCTAACGGTATCCACACCACGAACGAATATCAAGAAACTCTTGATCTTGGTTGCTAGACCAATTTGTGAAACACACTTTCACAATCGACTATATGGAATTAAATATGTGATCTCTTGTTCTTCACTTTTATGATCTTAGAACAAGACTAAAACCTCTCAAACTCTTTGAAAGTTCTCACAATGCAATAGGACTGATTAGGCTATTTAGAGGCTGTTTATATACTTGTTAAACCTATTCCAAATAGGTAACAAGTGATTAAACCTGCAAGAAAACGTATTGGGAAAAACCTAGTCCGAACAGGACTTTTGGTCCGCCCGGGCATAGGACTAGGTCCGGCCGGGTTCACCAGTGGTCCGGCCGGGTCCTTATCAAGGTCCGACCGGACCTACCCCTAAGTAAAATGAAATCATATGTTCCTACGGCTAATGCAGCAACTCTTGCTCCATTCCCCACGCGTAGGTCCATTTCGCCATCTTTGAGTAGCCTTCTATTCCTTAGTGCCTGCACATTTAAACAAATGTGAGATCCACATCCGGTATCTAATACCCAGGGACTAGAAGTAGAAAGTAGATTATCTATAACATAGATACCTGAAGTAGACGCAGTCCCACTGCCCTTCTTCTTCTTTAACTCTTCCTTGTAAACCTTGCAATTGCGTTTCCAATGACCAATCTCATTGCAGTGGAAACAAATTGCATCCTTCTGAGGAGTAAGTTTAGCCACATTAGCATTGGCAACAATTGCCTTGCCAATCTTGGGTTTGACAACTTTTGCCTTACCCTTTCTTTGTCTTTCTGGCCATTTCCTTCCTTTGACACTATGAGCACAGGAGCGGCTTCTTTACCGATTTTATTTTCTGTTGTCTTAAGCATCCCATGCAACTCAGACATGGACTTATCCATCCTATGCATATTAAAGTTCATTACGAACTGATTATAGCTTTTGGGCAATGAATTAAGAATAAAATCAGTGGCCAACTCAACATCAATGGGATGGCCAAGCCTCTCTAGATGCTCAAAGTGAGCCTTCATTTTAAGAACATGAGGGCCCACAGCCTGCCTTTCGCTCATCTTGCATGAGACCAAGGCAGCTATAGTGTCGAACCTTTCTTGCCTTGCTTGTTCTTGAAACATATCTTTCAATTCAACAGCAAGGTCAAATGCCTCCAAGTGTTCAAGAGTCTTCTGAAGCTCTGGACACATGGCCGCAAGCATGAGACAACCCACCTCACGAGAATCACTTTTGTGCTTCTTGTAGGCGTTTCTCTCATCCTTGGGTACATTAGAAGCAGGTTCCTCTTCAGGCACGGGCTCATCAAGAATATAGAGCTTATCTTCATGGCTTAGAACAATTCTAAGGCTACGGATCCAATCCGTGAAGTTAGCTCCATTTTCTTGAAGCTTTTCCTTCTCAAGGATAGATCGCAATGATAAAAAATTTGAACTTTGAGCCATTATCTACAATTATGCAAACATATAATTAAATATAAGTACCAACTTAATTAAAGATATTATAAATATTAGTATTTCACAAATACTCCCACTAAATTATATAACCTTCATATACATCCAATGTATAATATTATTTAAATGGGCTAAGATCCATATTTCATTTAATTTTACGTCCGTGATGGCAAGATGCATAAAATTAAACTATTTAGGTAGATAACTCCTTATCAATCATATCATATATGATTCTTAAAACTTTTATGAGATTATATCAAGACATCATATGTCATGCATGTTTTAATCTAATCTGTGCCTTAGGCCCAAAACTCTTTAGATATCATAATTAAGTCAACCCACTTTAAACGCATAGGAACCACTCTTTCACTCATCTTGTTTATACATTAATAAAATCAATGCTCCTCACGATGGTTAGAGCGCGCATGAAAGTACCCATGTAATCCCAAATGTTTTAATCATGGGTTGGCACGGAACTTAAATTTTAAAGAAGGTTTAAACATATAGCATATAACACATTTATGATCACATAAGATAAACATGTTACACATCAAGTTTAGTCACTAAATTAATCTCCATTAATTTAAGCATGATATTATGTGTCATTAGTTTCTCTATAATTATGAGGATGAGACTCTTTTGAACTTTAGTTATCATCTCCAAATCAAGACAACAAGAAGTGCGGCCGAACTAAGCCATAAGGCAACCACAATTTCGCACTAATTCAAGAAACCAAGAAAGTAGTCCATGTGGCCGAAACTAAGCAATAGATGGTCTTGATGAACGTAGGTCAATTGCATTCACAATTCCACATGGATCTCCAAACTTTGAATCAAGAACTTTGTTTCTCAATTTTAGCAATTATGAACTCTTCATAATTCTAACTTCGTTTTATCTTTGAATCTTTGATTACGATCAAGTTTGGGAAATACAGTCTCGAGAACGTAGGCTAGCCATCCAAACCTTGAACCAATCTCAGAATTCAACAGACTAAAATAAATAGGAATTTCAAATCACTAGTCCACCCCACGACCCTAGCCAAACTCCCACACCAGACCCGGAGGGCCGGCCAGGTCTCTTGCTAGGTCCGGTCGGACCTTCTGGAAAAATTTAGAGAAATTTCAAGTTCGAAAATTTATCTCAAAATTGTTTTTCCCCGATTCAATTAGGATTTGGTGTTCTTGATGATCCAATCACCATGAACATCAGAACCTTGAATAAACAATTTATTCATGAATCTCTTAGATCATCAAAACTTTGATCAAATCAAAAATTGATGATCCAAACAATTTTAAATCCAACATAATTTTTATTGCGATTGAATATTGCGATTAAAGTTTATAAAACAATAATCCACATAAACGCATATAACACATAAACATCATAATCCCAATATTCAAATTATGTTATGCATATAAACAATTTATACACATAGAAAATGATTATGTATTTAAATAATCAACATGAACGGGGCTCTGATACCACTGTTGGGTTTCGAGGCAACATGCGCAGCGGAATATAGCATTTAAAATTTATGAAACCCAAAGCCTATAGATCCATTCATATGATTAAATCAAATACATCTACGATGAATACAAGAATACTAACCCTTGAAGCGTTTGATTTAACAACCTTGAATTGGTGGAGCTTTTCGAAACTTGATCATGAACACAATCACGAACAAGATCACGAACTTGAAGATGATAAAACCTCTCAAACTCTTTGAAAGTTCTCACAATGTAATAGGAATGATTAGGTTGTTTAGAGGTTGTTTATATACTTGTTAAACCTATTCCAAATAGGTAACAAGTGATTAAACCCGCAAGAAAACGTATTGGGAAAAATCTAGTCCGAACAGGACTTTTGGTCCGCCCGGGTATAGGACTAGGTCCGCCCGGGTTCACCAGTGGTCCGGCCGGATCCTTATCAAGGTCCGACCGAACCTTCCCCTTTTCCTGTTTTCTCTTCTAATTTCCTAATATTCCTCAAAGGCCCTTCGACCCATAATTCCAATTAAGTCCTTTTAAGATTCGTTCTAATGTGTGTGACCCTTTAGGATTATACTAAGTTGGCAATGGGCATAAACCCATAAAATATGATTAGGTTCTAGCAAACCGTCATACCTTCCCAATTAGTATAACTATATAAGTTCGTATCCTTTAATAGAACATATTGCAATATCTTTGTTTCACGATGTCTATTTGGAACATTAAACCATTCATCGAGTAGCCAAAGCTTGACATCTCTCTCGACGAGTCTTATTACTCTTTACATGAGTCAATTCTTTATCTACCCGGTTATCTCAAGCGTAACATGTGGAAGATTAATATAGGTCAATTCAAGTAATATAACGGTTATGACATTTTGAGTCAACGACACATCATAATGCGTATTTCAAAATACTTAAAACGGATCACCATTGATATGATTGATTATGTCTCATTTGAATTGTTTTGGAATTGAACTTGCTCGGTTAATGTTATGATTATTTGAAGCATGCTTTAATTTGTCTCATATTGAACAGTTATGTAGCTAATTATGTAACGGTCGCAGTGGACTCGGTTATTGTGTTTATGTTGGGTCTGGCTCTGTCGAGGGCGGCCAACAATTCGGTTAATTTGGTTGAGTCACTGGATCCGAATATAATTACTACATCGGACTGTAAAGTATGATTGATCAGTTATTCGGTTTATAAAACGGGTCTTATTGGCATGTCCTTATTTATAATTTCATGGACATTGTTATTTGGTGTTTGTGTTCCATTGGCTTCTGTGATATTGTGTATCCCCTTTCTTACTGAGCCCCCAGCTCACCCCCCTCCAGTTTCAGTTTTGCAGATAAGCGATGATCGGGATGAAAGGATTGGGGCGGAGCAGTTTATAGAGCATTTGGGCTGATTAGTGATATCTTGTATAGTATTTAGTATTGTAGAGATGTAAATTGTGACATTTTGTTATTTATGGAATTAGAATTTTTCAGAGTGTGACAGTTGGTATGGACTGTAACGACCCTAAAACCCGACACCATTTTGGTCATAGGTTAAGCACATGTGTGTGGCGTGTGTTGCATATCATTTCATGCATTGCATTATTTATTTGATTATTTTGTGTTAGTTTTAATATTTTTAATAATTTATTTGACAAATTAAAGTATGTTAATAAATTAAATTGAGTTAGTGAATGACTAATTAGCATTATTAGAAGCTATAGTAGTTGATATAATATTTATTAGAATTTAATTAAAAATATAAAAATAAAGATAAGGAGGTTATTTGTTAAACTTAAAACTTTAGGGGGCAATTAAATAAAACTAATAGTTGAAGGGTTTATGTGCTATTAGTGAAACTTGAAGGAGCTTAGGTGAAACATTGATTATTACAAAGGCTGAAAGCCTTCTCTACAAAGTCATTTGTTCTGAAATCATCTCAGAGATACTCCCCTCCGTTCCCTTCGACTAATAGAGGGTTTCGATCCAAGGTTTTTTCACTATTCCTCTTTCCTTATTGCTCCGTTCTAAAATCCGACTTCACCAAAATGTTCAGGGAGTAGAGTAGATCAATTCTAGCCGATCAAAATATAATGTCTTCGATATTATTTCTGTAGTAGGTAAGTTACTATTCCCATTTTTAATTATAGTAATGTTCATACATGCTATATATGATAATTTGACTGTCAATTATTGCTTTATGGGTAGTATTGGTACTAATTATTTGTTAATATGTGATTCTATATATATTTTAATTAATTAAATTAACCCAAATAATAAAAATGAGAACTATGATAGTAATTTTGAGACGGTGAAGTGTCGGTACTATAAATAATAATTACCATCCAAAATGAGTAAAATACTCAACGAAGCTATATAAGGTGTAATAAAAGTATTCCGTCCCATAAATGAGTTCCTAAGAAAAATAGGGACAAGTAAAATTATAATTTAATAAAATTATGATTAATACGATTAAAGTTGACGGAAATAATTACGAAACACAGTATGTGGCGTAAAAATGTATTCGACTATTAATTGCGAATATACGTGAGGTGTATAATTGTGACTAGGTACAATATGACCTAGCCTACTACTTATTTGGGGTGTAATACTTATGGACTCTAATTTAGATCGATTGTGTTATGATGGACACTTTATGTGCCATATGGTTGATGGGTATTTGCGTATGGTTATATGTTGTTGAGAACAATGATGTATTTGTTAGGATTCCCTACCTTGAAATCCTAAGTTAAAAGGAATGGTTTTAAGGGTTCATGGTCGTCGTGCTATTTATGAGCAATTCATGTTTATCATCTTTATGATGCTTTTGTGGGATTTCCTACTTTGAAATCCTTTGGTTGAGAAATGTTTCTAATGCACTTGGTTGTTGGGATCTTTATGAGCAGTTTATCATCTTTATGATGTACTTGGTATGGTTCCCTATTTTGGAATCATATACTGATTGTGCAATAGTTAGAAAAGTCCAGCTGGTATTACCCCATAGTCCATTATAATCACTGGTTATGGTCCTAGTTGTTACTGGAACCGTATTTGGTTTGGTTGAGTCGGGTAGGTAGAAGTTACTAATGGACATGACTGAGCCCACAGATTTCTCAGTTTCATAATTAATCCCATCTGGTTATTGTTGTAACCCCACATTTCAGACCGGTCTTGTGTTTGGGGATGAGCTAGCTCCCTTGTGTTAGTATTCTAGCTACACGTTTTGGGTTAAGAATTTGTGTCATTTTCCCCCCGTTGTTCTTGTTGTTGTTTGGTTTCGGAACCCCTGCTTCAGCTATTGATGCTGCTCTGTTGATGCTGTTCAGATTATTATATCCTTTTGGGTTTACCTTGGCTCAGTATCCTTTGTAATGTGTTTCTTTCAGCCTTATGTGCTGTGTTATGAGTTGGCTTAGCTGCACATGTTATATATTATATGATTGTGTTAAGAATTCTATTTTGATATGATTATGTACATGATAGCATGTTATGTAGTTGCATTAGTAACTTACTGAGATTTATCTCACCCCGTTTCTTTCATTGTTGTTTTTCTTATATCGTAGTGACGCCGGGGAAGCACATCGTTGAGTTCTTAGGTCGGTGTGGAGCTTCAGGTAGTTATCTTTTGGGGTAGCTATTTACAGTGTTAAGTATTTTGCTTTTGGCAAGACCGTGGTTGTACAGTGTTATGTAAATACTGTTGTCTTTTGGGTAGAACTATGGTGCTTGTATTTGGACGGTGGAATTTAGCACAGCCGTGTGTATATATTACTAGACGTTCATTCTTCCGCATGCATAAAGTTGTCTCCGAGCTAAAAGCTTTTTGAGGTGTTGTTTGTTAGTATTAGCGTAGTATGGTGCTGGCTTTTGTATAACCGATGTTGTGTGTTTAGTATACATTATACAGGTTTTTGGATGATGATAGTATTAGTAAGCGTCATGTCCGTTTTATAGCAGGGTTCACGCACCCAGTTCGAGGCACCATATAGGACCTCGGGACTCGGGTCGTGACAATTGGTATCAGAGCTTAGGTTAGCTATCAGTCTGGATATGATTCATAGGCTTGGTGGTTTGGTTAATGGGTGTTCTATCGACGTCGAGTGTTTGCTTATTTGAAGTTATATTAGGCATGAGACTGGTGTTTATAGAGTTTGTCTATTTGGGGGTGGATAGTTTGAAAAAGCCGAGAGTGCGATTTCTTATACGTTTAAGCTTATCTCATCCCTACTTGGATCTTATTTTGTGTCATATTTCTACGTTTCTCCTGACTCTTTGCCTTATGTGCTAGAGGTATATTCTTCGAAGAGAAAATAAAGGATTGATATTGGTGTTTATAAGAATCTTGATACAAGTTTGGGTGATCACATCGTATATGTTGATTTAGTTGTGTTACCTATACGGGATATTGGCGTGATACGTGGTATGGCCTAGCTTTCTATGCATTATGCATTGCTTGTTTGCCATTAAAAGGTGGTAAAGTTTTATATGCCTATATGCTTGATTTTTTATTTGAGCATGATAGATCTATATATGACATTCATGTTCTGCATTTAAAGTCAGAAAATTGTTATCACAAGGTTGTGCTGGGTATTTAGCTTATGTGGTAGATTAGAATGTCTATACCAAAATTGGAGGATGTGCCCATTCTTTGTGAGATCTCAGATATATTTTCTACTGAGTAGTACATGTTACTTGATGAGAAACTTGGGTTATCTTGGGTTTTTACGTACAATACTACAGTGCTGATATCTAGATCAATGTACATATGGCATCAGTTGAGTTAAAAGAGTTGAAGATTCAACTTGAGAAATTACTTGATATAGGATTCATTAAGCTTAGTATATCTACGTGGGGTGCATCGGTATTGTTTGGCATGAAGAGATATGGTACTTTGCGATTACATATTGAATACAAAGAGCTCAACCAGGTGACTATAACGAATCATTACTTGTTATCTCATATTGGTGATATATTTGATCAACTTCAGAGATCATTGGTTTATTCAGTATTTGACTTGAAGTGATTATCATTAGTTGAAAATTTGAGCGGGGTATATTCCGAAGACAAATTTTCATACCAGGTCTGGGCATCATAAATTTGTGGTTATGCTGTTTGAATTGATAAATGCTCTAGCGCTATTGATGGATTTGATCAACTATGTAAACCACAGTTGGATTGTTTTGTGATAGTATATATTGATGATCATCTTGTTATACTCTAAGCCACGTGTCGAGCTTGAATACATCTCAGAATGATTATGAATGTTCTTCAAGAGAAACATATGTTTGTGAAATCTAGCAAGTGTGTCTTCTAGTTCAAGGATATATCATTTTGGGGCAGTTTCATTTCAGGCATAGTTATTGATCTTTCAAATATGGAAGCAACAGTAATTGGAAAAATCCCACTACAGTAACAGAGGTACGTGGTTTGTTGGAATTGGCATGATATTGTCAGAGATTCATTGATGGATTTCTAAGGTAGCTACATCGTTAACTATTTGACAAATAAAGCTACACCTTTTCGATGGATTGACAAATGTGAAACCAATTATCAAGAATTGAAATGATGGTTGACAACAACTTCAGTATGGATATTGCCTAGTGGATTTGACTAGTATTACAGTTATCTAGAGGATATGACCAGTGTTACTTTTTTCTAGTAAATATGTCAAGTTTCACCATTATAGTGGATCTAATAAATTCATTGGTTATAGTGATGCCTCAAAAATAGATTTAGATATTCATCGATTCAGAATTGTATGGTAGTTATATATGCTTCGAGAGGATTTACTCCTCATGAACAAAATTATCTTACCCATGACTTGAAATTGATTGCGCTTATACATACATTGCATCAGTGGATGACTTTTATGGAGCCATATTTGAAGTGTTTACAAACCACAAGAGTTGAAGTATTTGTTTTCTGAAAAAGAGTTACATATAAGACAATGCAAGTAGAGTACTATGTTATCATCCGGGAAAGGCAAATGTATTAGCGGATTCACTGAACATAAAGACTTGTATGTCATGTTTGATAGGACTGAATGGGGAATGTTAGAGGATTTGACATACTGGATCCCTGTGAGTCAAGACAAATGGTGATTTTTGCGAATGTGAAAGCTTTAAATTTCGACTCCAGCTGATGATGAAAGCTCCATTGAATGACTTTATTTATAGAACATCACTAGTAGAATGAACGATGATAAAAAAAAAAAACGTGGTTTTGCCTTTACTAATGATGGAATTTTAACCTTTCATAGCAGAGTATGTATTCAATACTTAGTGGAATTAAACACATATATTGGAATTCAACTACATGTACTTAAATAGATTCACAAGACCAAGTAAACTATCCATCCAAGTAGAAACAAAATGTATTGAGATGAATTTGAAGAATCATATCTGATTGAACAACTGATAACAGTGAATTTTTGCGTATATAATTGAATTCTTGAGTTGACAACATTTGAAAGTAGAATATCAGTAATTGGTGGATTACCTTAAGAGATTCTTGAATGGATATGAATATATGACGATGGATTTTGTGGTAGGGTTACCATGTAATTGATGAGGCCTCGATACTGTTATGTTTATAGTGGATTGAATAACCAAGTCTGCTCACTTTTTACCTATTGATATTGGCTATTCGATGGAGAAGCTTACGACCTTGTATATTCACGAGATTGTGAAATTGCATGGGGTTCCTGTTAGTATTGTGTCAGACCGTGATCCCAGGTTCACTTCCCGATTTTGGCAGGCATTACAAAAGGCGTTAGGTACAGATTTGAAATTTAGCATGGCATTTCATCCTCAAACTGACGGCCAATCCGAAAGAACGGTTCAGATTCTTGAAGATATGTTACGGGCTTGTTCAGTTGACTTCTCAGATTCTTGGGATGTTCATTTACCACTTGTTGAGTTTGCTTACAATAACTGTTATCAGTCGAGTATTGAGATGGCTCCTTACGAAGCTTTGTACGGGAGGAAGTGTAGGTCTCCTATTTGTTGGGATGAAATTGGGGAAGCCAAACTTTGGGGTATTGATATGGTTCAGGATTCAGTTGAAAAAGTCAAGATTATACGGGATCGATTGAATACGGATCAAAGTAGACAAACGAGCTATGCCGCTCATAGGAGACGAGTATTTGAGTTCCAAATGCGAGACTTTGTGTTTTTGAGAGTTTCGCCGAAAGTGGGAATTAGAAGGTACGGCAAAAAGGGTAAACTGGCCCCAAGGTATATTGGACTTTTCGAGATTTTAGGAAGAGTTGGAAATCTTGCTTACCGTCTTGCGTTGCCACCTTCTCTAGGGAAGATGCATAATGTGTTTCATGTCTCCATGCTTCGTAAATATTTATACGACCCATATCACGTGTTATCGAAAGTACCGGAAGATATTGAGCCGGATATGTCTTATGTGGAGCAACCAATTCAAGTGATCGATACTAAAGTTCAGGAGTTGAGAAACAAAAGTATTCCACTTGTTAGGGTGGTATGAAGGAACCATAATGTCGAAGAGTCGACTTGGGAACTTCGGGAAGAGATGGAACGAAAGTATCCGTGGTTGTTTGATCATCTCGGTAAGTAAATTTAAAATTCGGGACGAATTTTCTTTAAGGGGGAGTGACTGTAACGACCCTAAAACCCGACACCATTTTGGTCATAGGTTGAGCACATGTGTGTGGCGTGTGTTGTATATCATTTCATGCATTGCATTATTTATTTGATTATTTTGTGTTAGTTTTAATATTTTTAATAATTTATTTGACAAATTAAAGTATGTTAATAAATTAAATTGAGTTAGTGAATGACTGATTAGCATTATTAGAAGCTATAGTAGTTGATATAATATTTATTGGAATTTAATTAAAAATATAAAAATAAAGAAAAGGAGGTTATTTGTTAAACTTAAAACTTTAGGGGGCAATTAAATAAAACTAATAGTTGAAGGGTTTATGTGCTATTAGTGAAACTTGAAGGAGCTTAGGTGAAACATTGATTATTACAAAGGCTGAAAGCCTTCTCTACAAAGTCATTTGTTCTGAAATCATCTCAGAGATACTCCCCTCCGTTCCCTTCGACTAATAGAGGGTTTCGATCCAAGGTTTTTTCACTATTCCTCTTTCCTTATTGCTCCGTTCTAAAATCCGACTTCACCAAAATGTTCAGGGAGTAGAGTAGATCAATTCTAGACGATCAAAATATAATGTCTTCGATATTATTTCCGTAGTAGGTAAGTTACTATTCCCCTTTTTAATTATAGTAATGTTCATACATGCTATATATGATAATTTGACTGTCAATTATTGCTTTATGGGTAGTATTGGTACTAATTATTTGTTAATATGTGATTCTATATACATTTTAATTAATTAAATTGATCCAAATAATAAAAATGAGAACTATGATAGTAATTTTGAGACGGTGAAGTAGCGGTACTATAAATAATAATTACCATCCAAAATGAGTAAAATACTCAACGAAGCTATATAAGGTGTAATAAAAATATTCCGTCCCATAACTGAGTTCCTAAGAAAAATAGGGAGTAGTAAAAGTAAAATTATAATTTAATAAAATTATGATTAATACGATTAAAGTTGACGGAAAATAATTACGAAACACAATATGTGGCGTAAAAATGTATTCGACTTTAATTGCGAATATACGCGAGGTGTATAATTGTGACTAGGTACAATATGACCTACCCTACTACTTATTTGGGGTGTAATACTTATGGACTCTAATTTAGATTGATTGTGTTATGATGGAAACTTTATGTGCCATATGGTTGATGGGCATTTGCGTATGGTTATATGTTGTTAAGAAAAATGATGTATTTGTTATGATTCCCTACCTTGGAATCCTAAGTGAAAAGGAATGGTTTTAAGGGTTCATGGTCGTCGTGCTATTTATGAGCAATTCATGTTTATCATCTTTATGATGCTTTTGTGGGATTTTCTACTTTGAAATCCTTTGGTTGAGAAATGTTTCTAATGCACTTGGTTGTTGGGATTTTTATGAGCAATTTATCATCTTTATGATGTACTTGGTATGGTTCCCTATTTTGGAATCATATATTGATTGTGCAATAGTTAGAAAAGTCCAGCTGGTATTACTTGGTTGAGTCGGGCAGTGGTAGAAATTATAATGGCACCCGAGCCATGTTCGTTATAATGTTCTTCACTGGTAACCCCTTTTTACCCCTTCCAGATGGTCTTGGTTGGGATGAGCTAGATCCCTTGTGTGAGTATTCTAGCTACATGTTTTGGGTTATGATTTTGTGTCATTTCCCCCCGTTGTTCTTGTTGTTGTTTGGTTCCGGAACCCCTGCTTCAGCTATTGATGCTGCTCTGTTGATGTTGTTCAGATTATTATATCCTTTTGGGTTGAACCTTGGCTCAGTATCCTTTGTAATGTGTTTCTTTCAGCCTTATGTGTTGTGTTATGAGTTGGCTTAGCCGCACATGTTATATATTATATGATTGTGTTAAGAATTCTCATTTGATATGATTATGTACATGATAGCATCTCATGTAGTGGAATTAGTAACTTACTGAGATTTATCTCACCCCATTTCTTTCATTGTTGTTTTCCTTAGATCGCATTGAGGCCGGGGAAGCACATCGTTGAGTTCTTAGGTCGGTGTGGAGCTTCAGGTAGTTGTCTTTTGGGGTAGCTATTTACAGTGTTAAGTGTTTTGCTTTTGGCAAGGCCGTGGTTGTACAGTGTTGTGTAAATACTGTTGTTTTTTGGGTAGAACTATGGTGCTTGTATTTGGACGATGGAATTTAGCACAGCCGTGTGTATATATTACTAGACGTTCATTCTTCCGCATGCGTAACGTTGTCTCCGAGCTAAAAGCTTGTTGAGGTGTTGTTTGTTAGTATTAGCGTAGTATGGTGCCGGCTTTTGTATAGCCGATGTTGAGTGTTTAGCATACATTATACAGGTTTATGGATAATGATAGTATTAGCAAGCGTCATGTCTGTTTTATAGCAGGGTTCACGCACCCAGTTCGAGGTACCATATAGGACCTCGGGACTCGGGTCGTGACAGTGACCATGACATAAATCTCATACGGGTCAGTCCAATATTTGTTCTCCAACAATTACCCATAATTTTAATTGTATCCCATACACCATAATCATCATATGATTATCTATTAAACTTATACTAACAATTAATCATAATTATCAGGAACGGAGATTATTATAATAAACATGCAAGGGATATAATAATCAAACATTCAATATCTTTTTTAAAACATAATCAAGAGATAACATTAATCGTTCAAATAAAGTGCCTAGAGCATACAACACCAACAGATTTAGGGTTTCGATCTTCATGATTAATATGTTATTTCATAGCCGATGATGATCTAGGGTTCATCAAAAACGAACATGATCTAGGAACTACTTCTAAACCCTAATCTTAGGTAAATACTCCCCATCAATATGCATGATCCCGATTCTTCTGCCTATTCTAAATTCTTCTCGAACTACGCTGACCTGAGCTTCTCACATTGAGAGGAACGTAGGCAATCTTCAGATCCGGTCTCTAAACACCGCATCATGATAGGAAGACCGATCATTCGGACGATAGGAGTGATAACGCTTAATATTCTTCTCTTGTTGTAATTTGACCCCCGAACCCATTTGCATGCTTTTTCTCAATGTTTTGGCTAATTAAAACAGCGTGGCGACTCCCAATTTTAATCTCACGTATTCACAATGGGTTGGGATCCTACTCTTCGCAGAGAATGTTGTACACGGGTCATGGGTCGACCCGTATCTTCTATGAGATGGATCTAGGTGTTCTCACAAGAGACCACCTCTAATTTAATTGTGTGATTATTATAAGAGATGAGATCCTCTGTACCACAATCTGTGTACCACTCGTGTACCACAAGTGATCTGACGGCTATGCATCATTTGTGATATTATAATTATTTCAATCTTAATAAGATATAGTCATTACACCAAAAGTGGTACACAATGGTACAATAAAAGTGGTACAAAGGATTTCCTCTCCTATTATAAGGGGGTAAAGTGAGTAAAAAGATAATAAAAGTTGGATTTTTAGAAATGAAACTTCCCAATGAAAAATTAGTTAAGTTGTTTCGGGACGGAAAGAGAATTTAGGGGCAAATAGCAAGTTTGTACCATTAAATTTACATGGAGTTGTAGTGTGGTACACAATGTATCAAAAGTTGTAATTTGAGTCTTTATATTCACAATTAGTTACAATTCGGTGCAAAATTGGATGGACGTTAAAAAACATTAACAATATTGATGGAAAGGTTAACGAGCTTTTCCAAAAATTGCACTAGCCACCCTTAAAATTCAACAAGTTTTTAGTTGTTACATTTCCAATTATTATGTTTACAATACTTCACCTCCAGATCCCATCTCAGCCCAGAACCGATCGGAACCTCTATTCTTCCTCCGGCCATCTCCATAGTCGCCGGTTAACACTTCAAGCCTCCATCTCGTCTGTTCCCAGCCAAATTCCTAACTTCGAACTCTCTTTAGCGGCTTGTGACCTATAGAAAATCAAATACGGCTACTATTCAATTCCAGCACCGAATCCTCTCCTTCAAGCTCAATAACCGTCGGCCGTCCCATTTCTCTCATCGCCGGTCCATCACATAACGAGTTAGCGGATGAATCTCACCATCCTGAATAGGTCTCTTTGAACTCTCACCCTTAATAGCATTCTCAAACTCCACAAATGTCCGAACAGCCGCCTCACCAAATCCATCTCCCCACAATTCGAATCCCACGCGGAATAACCTAGCTTCTCCGCAGTCCACAACCTCAAATCAGGGAAATCTACCAAAATATGCCACGTACTTTCGTTTTGGTTATAATTTATGCAACGTACCACAAGTTTACCACATAATCCAACGTACTTTGTAATTTTGTTCCAAAAAATGCAACCTACTTTGTATTACGTTGCATTATTTGAAACAAAAATTGCAAAGTACGTTGCATTATTTGTTACGGAAATTGCATATTTTGAAATAAATTTGAAAGTACGTTGCATTATGTGGTAAACTTGTGGTACATTGCATAAATTGTAAACAAAGGCTTGGTACGTTGCATTGTTTGGTAATTTCCCCCCTCAAATATAGCCTCGATTCCATAATCCCTCGCCTCGCCGTCTCTATCAAGAGCCTTACCGCAGGAGCCGGTGGACATCAAAATCGATGATAATAGACAGGATCAAGATCATATCTTCGGTAGCCTTCCATTGATTTTGAGACTCTTGACGATTTGCTGAGCTGCTTTCAAAACCGTATCTTGCCCTTCTATAGTCATCGCCATTGAATAGATACAAAACAGTGTACGTATAAGTGGGCTAAATAAGGGTTTGAACATGGAGAGAGAAAGGGGAAAATGAGTGACCTTTAGGGTGGGTTGGTGAGGAGAGAGATCGGCGGTTATGGAGGGAGAGAAAAGTCAATTGGGAATTTTAGCCTTCGAAATTGTTATACTCCCTCCCCAAACTAAGGTCCTTACTTTCTTTTTTGATTTGTCTCAGACTAAGGTTTTTAGTTGTTTTATTACCTAAAATGGACTATGGGACCCACTTATCATTCTCACAACAAAAACTCCCTACCCACTTTATCTCTCATACTTTCTCTTACTTTTTCATATTCACAACATTTGCTTTTTCTTAATCTCCGTGTAAAGTCAAACTAAGAACCTTAGTCTGGGACGGAGGGAGTACTTTTTGTTAATACTGTATGTGTAGAACTTGTGGATTGTTAAATATAATTAACAAAATTACAACAATTGAAAGTTTGTTAAATTTCAAGGGTGGTTAATGTACTTTTTTAAAAAGATCGTTAATTTTTCCGTCAATATTGTTAATATTTTTTAATCCAATTTTGCACCGCATTGCATCTAACCATCTAATTAATAATTATGAATATAAAAGCTCAAATTGCAATTGTTGGTACATTGTGTACAACATCACAATTGCATGTAAATTTAATGGTACAAAAGTGCAATTTGGCCCGCATTTACTTGGAATAAAAAAACCGAAGTTTGGACGGACGAGCATTGTTAAAGTAGAAATAAAGGGAGTAAGTTGCCCATTAGCTTAGCCAACGATGAAAGCAAGGCAGCGAGAGAATAATTCTTGCGGATATTCGGCTATGCAACAAACCAGTCACCGAATATTCCCCCGTCATCCAACTACATTTACACGCTTTTCTCTTTCTCTTTCTCTTTCTCTCTCCATAATATTATCGATCGAGAGAAATAATCCATTTATTTTTTTGATTTGATTTGATTTAGGAGAATCTAAGGATGAAGTTTTGGAAGAGTTTAAGCAATTTGATAGAGGAGACGTTACCTGATTGGAGAGACAAGTTTTTGTCATACAAAGATCTCAAGAAACAACTCAAATTGATTTACCCTAAAGATGATGATGATGATGATGATAATACGGAGGAGCGGGGCAGTAGTAGCAAGCGGCTGAAATTGAGCCGCGATGATGATCCGGTGGGGGTGACGAAGGAGGTTGTTGATTTCGTTGAGTTGTTAGAGGGTGAAATTGACAAATTTAATGACTTCTTTATGGATAAAGAAGAAGAGTATATCATCAAGTTAATGGTATTTTTTGTTGATTAACGTTGATTTTTGTTATGATCTTTAATTTTTACTTGTCTCTTGATTAAATATAATTTAGTGGTGGGATATTGAGGTAGTGAATAATTATTATTTTTATCCATTGAATTCTGGTCAAATTACTTGTTCATGTGATTGTTAGATCAAAAGGTCTTACCAATCACATAGATGAGGTATGCTCTCTAGAGCTTAATTTCAGATTGTTATCTGTAACTGTGGAAGTTGTTTAGGCTTAGGAATTTGTTCTGGATTCATGCTGCTGTTTGAATATTGAGACTTTGACCAGGTATTGAGTAGAGAATTGTGATTATTATTATTATTATTATTTTTAAAAAAAAATCTTTTTTTTTTGGTGTTTTGAGGGAAAACTCAGAGCCCTGTGTATGATAATCTGCCTTAGTGATGCTAATATTGTTACCAAAGAACACTACATCCCCATGTTCCCCTTTCAGAATCTGCTTCATAAGTGATTGACGAGTGCATAGTAAAGGCTAACATTTTATCGTTTGATTGTTACAATGATAAAATTAACAATAAAGCCGGAACGCAGATGTTAAATGTTGTTTTTACTGCCACGTGAGCATAAGTACATAAGTTGGTAGCCTTCGTCTATTGATGATTTGGTTTTTTTCTTGGATGAGGAAATTGTGTTTTGACTTCGAGCAAGAGATGAATAAATTATGTTGTAGATCAGACTATCTTCTCTGTCATTGTAAATTTATTTTTATTTGATAACCTGTACCAAAAGGGTCTGTGAGACAATCTTCAGCACTCTCTATGGTCCATCTGAGGAGTTGGATTTTTCTATGAAATGCAACTTCTGAACATCTAACCATTAAACCATTAGGTCCTGGGGAATTGGTTCCATCTCATTAATACGTAAGTTGGTAGCCTTCAAGCTTTGTTTAGTATGTCATCCGATTGATTTCTTGAAAATGGTAATTGTACATCTCGATTCTAGAGTTGAAACTGGAGTATATTGAGTTATTTAGAAGAGCGATACTACGATATTACAGTTCTAACATTCAATGACAGTTTTATTATTCAGCTGTGAATGTAACTTATCAAGCTTTTTTGCTTCATTCTCCCCTTCTGTTTCCACCCTTGTGTAAACAAAAGTATGTTAGGATATGTTTACTTTACTTTGCCAATTAGGGATGACAACAGGTTAGTTTCAGAACTGCCTTGGCCTTTACCGAACCCGACCATCATGTACGCCCCAACAATCCAAACCCGCCTAGCCCCCAAGTAGGCAACCCCGTGTTGCTCTGGCCCGCATACATAGGACAAGAAAACCCCTTTTAGTCACTCGCATTTTCCAGAAGAAACCCTCAAACTTCCAACCTCTCATTTGCGATCTCTTAATCTAGTTGCACAAATTCAGTCTCAAGAAGGGAACAAGCCGACCAAAACTGTTGAAGAATTCATGAAGGAGGAGGAGCTCAACCTGAAGGAGCTGGCCAGTTTAATGTCTCACATTCTATGCTTCTGAAGAAGACGAGCTCAATTATGCTGGAGATTGAAAGTGGGTTGGCGTATGAATTTGCTGATGTTTAGGGGAAACAATGGTGTATTTCGGTAGGGGAGTAGTCAGATGAGGGCTGGAAATGCGAGAGAGGGAAGCAAAGGGAAATGCAAGAAATAAGTTCCAGGTTTTTCGTTGTTGTTACCATGAGAATTATTCTCGAAAAGATCCTGCAAAAATGATGTTTAGATGGCAATCTGCTTCGTGCTAGGGAATTCGAGAACCTAAGAAGTACGTATATAACTTCCTCCGCGCCATAGTATAAGCTCACTGTTTTTACTTTTTTCTTTAGAATGTTCCCAGGGCCCGTCCTGTAGAAATTGGGGCCCTAGGCGAACTATTTGTTTAGGTCTTTATTTTCTCGGACAAGTTACCAACCGGGAAAAAAGGGAAAAAATAATCTCAGTTTGTTGATTAAATTTAATCATAAAAACTGCAATAATGCTAAAGTAATAATTATAAATAAATTTTAAAATTATACTGCAAAGAAAAATAGAAAAAACTTGCTAATTAAATTTAGAAAAATGGGGAAAAAATCAATTTAAGAGATAATGGGATAAAAGTCTAGCTTATGAGAATGGAGGAAGGAGAGAAAAACTGGAAGGAAAAGAAAGTATGATGAGTGGGAGGAAGAAGAGAAGGTGTAAGGAAAAGGAAGAAAAATGGGAAAAAAAATAAATTTAAGAGATAATGGGATAAAAGCCTAGCTTATGAGAATGGAAATGAGAGAAAAACTGGAAGGAAAAGAAAGTATGATGAGTGGGAGGAAGTAGAGAAGGTGTAAGGAAAAGGAAGAAAAAGGAAAAGGCTGAGGCACCAAGATTTGATCCTTGGTGGGCTACTTGGCTAAATGGAATGTGGTCTTCAACAAGACAACTTAACCACTACACCACTGAATTTACTTGCTATGTAGTGTGATATAATTATATATATAATAACCAAATATTTGTGGCCCTAAAATCGAGTAAATTTTCGGTGGCCCTAGGCGACGGCCTCACCCATCTTGCCTCAGGGCCGGCCCTGAATGTTCCACTGATGAGTCTGCTTTCAAAAGTTCTGATTTATGCCCATCTCCGTAACTCTTCAACTTTACCTTTACATGTTAAATGTGCATTGGTACACCAGAAAACGTTTTCGTTATCATAAGTAAACGAACGATACTCGTATGTCCTTTGATTATTTGAATTTTCAAACATGACCGTATTTGGTTTAAATGGAGAGAATAGTTGGGAATCTTATGTTGGAACACAGCTAGAAGGAAGTTCAGTTCTGTAATCCCATGCATGGTCAAGCTTTCAATTGCCTTTACCTTTTCATAATGAAGACTGCTTCCGTTGTCTTCTTGTGCTATTACTCCTGCACAAGAGCATATGGTGTTTTTTTTTGCCTCTCTTGAAAACTAATCACTCCTTCCCAAAAAGATAGTCCCATTTCACTTTTGATGGTCAACACGAGTGAAATTTAACTTAACATTAATGTTAATCTAATCATTTATATAGAATTGTAAAACTTGTTATTGATAAATCTCACAATGATTTATCAATAACATTTTTTTAGAATTTTACTGGGATGATTAGGTTGCCATTACTATTTGGTCAAAGTTGATTTGTGTTGACCATCAAAAGGCAAATGGGACTATCTTTCCAGGAAATAGGGAGTATCAGTCCGCACTGGGTATTTGGTGTTTGAAAAGAATACTTATATTTGGAATATGTGCATTATCATTCATCATTTAATACTAATGAGCAATGTGTTCAAATATTCTGTTTTTTTTACAGTGAAACAACGATCTCTGATGTGTAGACATAAATCGTTTCCTATTTTTATTCTATGAAGGTTATGAAAGATAAGGTAGCGGAGGCTAAGGGTTCGAGTGACGAGTTGATGAAAGTAGGAAGAGACTTGGTGGATTTCCATGGAGAGATGGTTCTGTTAGAGAATTACAGTGCTCTTAATTACACAGGTACATGGCTCGTTTCCCTTATTACTAATTCAAACACCAGTTCATAAGGATCAATATCATACTCCCTTTGTACCGAAATGATCTTCTCATTTCTCATTTTTCATTGTCTCTGAAAGTTGTTCTCATTTCAACAATTTAAGCTTTAATGTGCATAAACACAACATGGCTAGTGAAGCATGTGTTCATATCTTTAAAAAGTTTGAATAGTCAAATGTGAAAATCAATTTGGGACGGAGGGAGTAATTCATAAAGAAATGTCTGTTACATTTGAAAGCTCAGACTTATTTATCTTCCAATCCTTGGTTTTTGCAGGACTAGTTAAGATCCTGAAGAAATATGACAAACTGAGCGGAGCTCTTATTCGGTCCCCATTCATCCAAAAAGTACTAAGAGAGCCATTCTACACAACTGATGTATTGAACAAACTAGTCAAGGAATGTGAGTCAATGCTTGACCAACTTTTCTCCATAAACGAGCAATCAGCCCCAATCCCATCCGTATCCACAAACAGAAAAGAGGACGACCAAGATCAGAAGTCAAAATCCACTGGTGAAATTACGGACAAGTCCCTCAAAGTACCTGAAGAACTTGCTGAAATCGAGAACATGGAAGGTACATATGTGAAACTTACTCTATCAGCATTACGGGTCTTGAAGGAGATACGAAGTGGAAGTTCTACTGTAAGCATGTTCTCACTACCCCCTATTCAAATCAAAGATGCGGAGGTCTGGAAGAAATCCCCAGTTTTAGAACAAGCTGCCAAGTAGTATTACATACCAATTTTATTTTATTGTTTTTATAGCATACAGATAGATGTGTTGAGGTGTAGAACTAATGCAGGTTGCCATGTTGCGATCCAGTTAATGCGTACTTATTGTGTAGAAGACAAATTTATACCACTTGATTGGTTTGTAAAAAAAAAACAGATAATTTGCTCAAAGCTCATGGATTCTTGTTTTCTAATACTGGATCCAGCTTTTTTGTGGAGCCATGTATAGTGGGAACTCTAGTACCAGGTTGCCTTTTTTTTTTAAGGTCGGTTCTTAGTTATCTGCGTTAGATATGTGCATTTTGTTCATACAAAAGCACTTAGGGGCGTTGCGTTCTAGAGACCCAAACGCGCGTTCCAAACTCAAACGCAAGTCCTGCGCTGTTTGGGAGGAAAATTGTGTCTGCTTTCTGGATGTGGTGGCCGAAAATCTGCTCAAGGCCTGCTTTTGGAAGAATCACTTCTTAGATTATCTCTCTCCAAATTCAAATCTTTATTATGCCCTTGAACATTATTCGAGTTTACCACAATATATCCCTGGATCATCCTTCTTTTGCCACGAGGAACACTTCTTTAATTCTGTGTTCTGAGTTCAATTTCCTTCTTCTTCTTCTTTGTTATTCAATAATGACCCTGAAACATTCTTCATATGGTGGATTTTGTTTACATGTATATATCTTGGATTAACTTATTTTATGGAGGTACAAATTTGCTACTGCAGTGGGTAACAAAAACTATTCTTAATTTTTTTTCCCTATTTAATGTTTCTTCGATCTTTTCCCGGTTTCCGGTTGGTATCTTCACTAATTAGAAGAAGATAACAGTGTAGGTGTGTTATGAGCCCTTTGATTAACGCACTAACTGTTTGAATTTTTGTCTGAACCATATTTAGTTGATGAACAATTGCTTGCGTTTGGAAGTTTTGATGGGCGTCCGTCAGATAACTTCAGGAGGTCTTTGATGGTCTTGAAAGAGTAGGGACACTTGGTCATGGCTTTTGGATGTCAATGCTGATAGGAGTGCTTATCTTAATACGTTTCCAGCTCATGGAAGTGGCATCACTTGCACCCGATGGTAAGACAGTTTGTACTAGTTCTGAATTAGATGCTAGTGTCACGGTCCCAATCCAAGACAAAATTGCAGAAATGAATTAAAGGAAACAAAGCAATATTTTTGGGACGATTTTCGGATTAATCAAACTGAAATGCAATTACAGAAAAGGAAAGTACAAGAACGAAGATTACATAAAGGAATTGAACTGATAATTGAAGAACAAGAAATGAAGAACAGAAAACGAAATAAAGACGATAATAAGAAAATGCACAAATCCTCGACGAACTCCTTCCCACGCAAAACCTCCCTCTTATAGCCTACTACCCATGTGCAAGTTGTTACGAGCCCTTCCACAACCTTCCCGCTATCACGTGCGATGCACTCGTCACAATGAGAAAAGTCAACTAGGACCTTCATTAATCCAAGCAAATGACTAAGGTACCCTTCTCCCAACAGTCACCAACTTCCTCTGTAAGCCTCCTGAATGTCGACCGTGACAATACCCGCCCCCACAAAAACTGCCTTGTCCTCAAGGCAGAAATTGAGGAAATTAGGCATCAATTACTGCACCCTCCTCACACGTTGAATCCTCAGGTAGCATATCATCAACTCCAAATGTATCTCTGTCCTCATGCCACTCTTCTTCCAACTGAACACCAAGACCCTTCAATACAATGGAATTTGCATGCATCACAACTAACACCTCATCAAAGGAAGATTGCAGCAGTAAATATATTTCTTTTGTACCAAGATCAACCAAATGACTCTGAAATTTTTCGTGCAATCTGGCCTCTGATAATGTAACATTCCAGCTATACTTGTAGTGTGCAAAAACTCTTCTACTATCACGTTGCAGGATAAAACGAGAAACAATACAGTATAACATCTGAATGGAGTAGCAAAACAATTGCAATGGACATTTTGATTCCCACCTCACAGCACCACGAAAAAATGTAATCTGCTTTGGCCTTACTCTGTTGAGGCGGGCATAAGAATTAAATTTCTTCTTTAGTACGTTGCCACCAACAGCTGCAATAATCACTTCACTATGTGCACATTTCGCCTCTTTCGGGAAATTAAGGTCACAAACCTCGTAGCTATTTTCACCATAAGCTTCTCTTAGATGTTTCAGTAGCTCCAGATTAATAAGTTGTCCAAGCTCTTCCTTGCGTTCATGCAGTTCTTCAGCAGGAGTATATCCTTGCAATCGAAATATATGCAATAATTTGATGTTGCTTGAGCTAATAGGACGGAGGCTGAAAGTAGAAATGGCATTTCCAAGACAATTAGCACCATTTGAACTGTCATCAACCACTGCCTTACTAGATTTCAAAACAGAAGCAAGTGCAACTTTAAGTGCTCTTATGAATACCCCATCACCATTGGTGCCACACTCAATTATAATGTTACTTTGATCTGCTGCACAATGCTTTGTGTCATCAAAATTGTTCAGTACATAAATTAATATCTTCTTCCTTCGAGGGTGAACTGGATTGACAATTTTCCCTCCACTACTACCCACGCCATGCATTTCATAAAGTCCCCATTATCAAGCTCCAGCTGGAAAATTATCTCCACAATCTTTTCTCCCGTCTTTTCTACAAAGAAATGGAAAGCCTTCATGAAACCCTGATGGATAATCTGCATCAAGTAGAACTCTTCGCCATAGAAATTTGTAATTAGAATAGCTTCTGTATTGCCAACGTAATATGCAACTATTTAAGTAGCTGCATATTCTACGATGTGGCAATCATTAGATGGCTTTAGCAACCGACCCCTTGCATATGACTTTATAATCCTTGCTGGCTCTTTCCCGGAACCAAAGCTTTCATTAACAAGCTGAATCGAGATCCTTTGACCTACCCCAGTTATGACGGACACCCATTGATCTTCAATCTCACTACCAGTCTTCTCCTGTATCTTCATTCTTATTGCCATTACAGCCTTCACCTCCACCCTTCTATTACCATCTTTTGACGAAAACAAACGTCCGGTGGTCCCTGCCACGCTGATCTTTGTAAGCTTATCACTTATGAGCTTTACCTTGGCATAAAGAATGATATCTTGCACAATCAACAAAAGTCTTATAACTTGAGGAATCCCATTTGTAGCAACCTCTGCAGCATTGTGAGTAACTTTACTTTTTGGGGTAGTTTTGGTGAGGAACAAAATGGCTGCCATAACTCTATGCCATCTAGTTACAACAACCAGTGGCAGCCCTTGCTTTGCAAAACCTCCAAAATATTCCAATTCCTCATTTGTTCCCAACCCTTCCTCAATCATTTCATTTCCATAACCCTGGATTAAATTCCTTGGTGTATATGTCAAAAACCCCTGCCCTTCCTCGATGGAAAATGTGATGTCCCTTCCAATTAAAATAATCATTACACCCCTTGCAGTCTCAATCCCGAAAGACATCAGGTTCACATCCAAAAACGGATTATCTCTCTCCAAGATATACATATTTCTAGTGTAGTACTAGTTTACAATACCAATGAAGAAATCGGCCCATAAACCAGCAGAAACACATAAGAACCATTTGTTATGAAATGGGAATAAGGCCATCAGTAAACAAGCAAGGATTTTCACAAAACTGATACAGAAAAGATAAATCATTGTGGTGAACGCATGATGGGTCTGAACAAAGGAGATTAAAGATAAACCTCTAGCACTAAAACCAGCTCCATCACTAACGAGTCCATAAGATAAAATTGTCATTAATTCAACAGCACTACCCAATCTATAATAGCAAATAAGCTTCATATTCTTCCGACATCCTCCTGGATCCCACAACTCACATGTTGATAGAGAACCAATTTTTATGGTTTCATCTTGAACACAAAATATATGAGTATCCGCTTTCATTTGACCTACTACTCCCAGCATACCCTCCATGATTTTTGTATTAGACTCTCTAAATTCAAATATCATGTCAAGAATTTGATTAAAACGAACTGTTACTTCACGATCACATTCAATATCTCTAACAAAAATAATTTCACTGAGATTTGGAAGTTTAAAGCCTGATTGAGAATTACCTGATTCAAGCATTTTCTCCCTTGTCTTTGCTAGGCATTCAATCAAACAGTTGGTGTGCCATATTGTAGTTAATTTTCCCTTTGCAATTCGATTATTCCATGCACTTTCTGAGATTACTGAAGGAGATTCCACATTACTTTTATCCGTATTATCCCCCTTCCGACCATCCACTTGATTGTTATCTTCCGATCGAGCAAAACTCGCTGTCCTATCCTCATCAACAATCATCACAGATTCCAGTTGATTAGGATCTTCTGAAATTGAACTAGCATCAACACTAGCCTGAGAATTAGTTTCCCCCATACAATAATCCACATCATTAGGGTAATTATCAGCATAATCATCATGATCAGCAATTACCTCATTTTCCTTCCGTGATTGAGCCTTTTGAGATGCATACTCCATTATCATCCCCTTCAATTCTTCTATGGAGTTTTCCAGACGATCAAATCGTTCGTCATGGCTGTGCAGCTTGGTAACAATGCTATCCAGCTTACTATCAATGATATTTATCTTCAGATCATTCTTCTCCAATTTTCCAAACAATACCTCGATTCGCTTCTCATTGCTTCCACCCTCCGATCTACCTCCTTCAAACGAGTACCATCGGCCATCGTCGCTGCAATTCCGTGGAACTACAGCTATGATACCAGTTGTCACGGTCCCAATCCAAGACAAAATTGCAGAAATGAATTAAAGGAAACAAAGAAATATTTTTGGGGTGATTTTCGGATTAATCAAACTGAAATGCAATTACAGAAAAAGAAAGTACAAGAACGAAGATTACAGAAAGGAATTGAACTGATAATTGAAGAACAAGAAATGAAGAACAGAAAACGAAATAAAGACGATAATAAGAAAATGCACAAATCCTCGACGAACTCCTTCCCACGCAAAACCTCCCTCTATAGCCTACTACCCATGTGCAAGTTTTTACGAGCCCTTCCACAACCTTCCCGCTATCACGTGCGATGCACTGAGAAAAGTCAACTAGGACCTTCATTATTCCTATCCAAATTTAAAGGGTTAATGACATATTAGGGCCTGAACTGCAGGGGGTGCGTCTAAAAGGGGTCTGGTTTTTTTTTTTTCCGCTAGATCAGGGCTCAATATCATAATTTTTCGGCAGTTAAGGGCTTTTTGGCGGAAATCGTTAGAAAAGTCAGTTAAGTGCCATGTGCATGGCACGTGATCGTCAAAATGGATGGGTTTGTAATGAATCTTAGCAATGAAGGACTGTAATGAAATTTCTGAAACTTAGAGGGTTTAAAATGAAATAAATATTTTTTCTAAATAATCAAGTATATAATAAAATAAGTAATTATCATATATAAAATAAATTTATTAAAAAAATTAAAATTATTAAACAAATTAATCTACTCCCCCTGGTTCAAAATAACTATCACTTTTGGTCAAACAGATGTAAGTTTGACCAATAAATTTAAACAAAAAATAATGATCTTAATAAAAATCTAAAAAATTGATATTAAAAGTATTACTACCTCTGTCCCTAAATGAGTGTCCAAATTACTGAAAATCTCAATTTTGTTGTACAATTTGTTAGCAAATATTCATATATAATTTTGTAATCTCCTTTCCAAACATCTAGTTTTACGCATATAAAGAAACCGGTGAAAAAAAATTCGAAAAAAAAACCTTCCTTCTTCCCGACACCCATGTCCGCCGCCGCCGCCACCATGGCCCCCCTCAACCATCGCCACCACGACGTCGCCGCCGTCACCTACAGCTTCAGTTCGCCCCCCTCAACCATCGCTGACCAATTTGGAGTCATCAACGACGACGACGAATTTATCAGACGTCGCCTCCACCATTTTCTCCCGGAACAAAGCGCCGCCGCTACCTTTGACCAAATTGAGATCCGGGTCAACCTCGTCAGTGCCGTCGATTGCGAGATCGAGTTTGGGATGGTCATCTATGATATTCATGGCCAAAACATTTGTTGAATTTTTTGATTTGGATGATATTTTTTTGTTTTGATTTTGGATGAGTTTTTGTTTTGATTTGGATGATTTGGTTTGCTTTGATATTTAATGGCGGGTGATGGGTTTGGTGGAGTATATCGGTGATGATGGTGGTGGCGGTGGCGGTCGGAGTAGATGGTGGTCTGCCGGAGGAAGGGGGTTGAACTTGGATCTGGGTTTTGATTTGGGAAGAAGAAGGGGTTGATTTGGGAAGAAGGGGTTGAATGTAATATTTTAGAGGGATATATTTTTAATTTTGTCCTCTAGTTTCAGACTTTTACATATCACCCCTTAATAGCTAAGATTCATTACAAACGCATCCATTTTGACGATCACGTGCCATGCACATGGCACTTAACTGACTTTTCTAACGATTTCCGTCAAAAAGCCCTTAACTGCCGAAAAATTATGATATTGAGCCCTGATCTAGCGAAAAAAAAACCCAGGCCCCTTTTAGACGCACCCCCCTGCAGTTCAGGCCCTAATCTGTCATTAACCCAAATTTAAACCCCAATTCAAAATCATTTGAAATTGCATTGCAATCAATATTAGGAATTTGTCCATTTTGATGTTAAATTTTTTTTCCCTCTCACAATCATCTCTATTTTATTCTTCTTTTCATTTAGTCAATTAAAAAAATTTAAACCATCTACGAGGTGATTCCAAATTCATCATTTTATTTCTCCTATTCAATTTTTTTCTGAGCGTGTAATGTGTTTATGTTGCAGTTCAATGTTTGTGCATTGTCATGTTCTCAAGGTTTCCACGTGAGATTTACATCAACATTAAAGGTCATTCAAAATACTTATTTGAAATTTTGAGATTTATTTACCTAATCTTCTATATAATATATAAAATATAATATATAAAAGCAGAAACATTTCATGCTTCCGCATTCACCCACGTGGAATTATGACGTGGAAGTCCACGTGGCTTCGTTTTATTGGCTAATGTATTCAAGACTTATTTAAGGGAATATTTTGACGTTCATTTTTAATCTAATAGAATAAAAAAATTAAATTTATTTGAAATTTTAATAATGCAAAAACTACTATATTTAAATAGATGATTTCATAATTTATTCATATCCAAATTTATTTTTAATCTAATAGAATAAAAAAATTATTTTTTTTTGAAATTATAATATATAAAAGTAGAAACATTTCATGCTTCCACATTCAGCCACATGGAATTATGACGTGGAAGTCCACGTGGCTTCGTTTTATTGCCTAATATATTCAAGACTTATTTAAGGGAATATTTTAACATTCATTTTTAATCTAATAGAATAAAAAAAAAAAACATTTATTTGAAATTTTAATAATGCAAAAACTACTATATTTAAATAGATGATTTCATAATTTATTCCCATCCAAATTTAATTTTTAATCTAATAGAATAAAAAAATTAAATTTATTTGAAATTATAATATATAAACGCAGAAACATTTCATGCTTCCACATTCATCCATGTGGAATTATGACGTGGAAATCCACGTGGCTTCGTTTTATCGGCTAATGTATTCAAGACTTATTTAAGGAAATATTTTGACATTTATTTTTAATCTAATAGAATAAAAAAAATTAAATTTATTTGAAATTTTAATAATGCAAAAACTACTATATTTAAATAGATGATTTCATAATTTGTTCCTATCCAAATTTAAACCCCAATTCAAAATCATTTGAAATTGCATTGCAATCAATATTAGAAATTTGTCCATTTTGATGTTAGATTTTTTCCCCTCTCACAATCATCTCTATATTATTATTCTTTTCATTCAGTCAATTAAAAATTTTAAACCATCTACGAGGTGATTCCAAATTCTTCATTTTATTTCTTTTTTGTTTTTTTTTTCCTGAGCGTGTAATGTGTTTATGTTGCAGTTCAATTTTTGTGCATTGTCATGTTCTCAAGGTTGCCACGTGAGATTTACATCAACATTAAAGATTTACATCAACATTAAAGGTCATTCAAAATACTTATTTGAAAATTTGAGATTTATTTACCTAATCTTCTATATAATATATAAAATATAATATATAAAAGCAGAAACATTTCATGCTTCCGCATTCAGCCACGTGGAATTATGACGTGGAAGTCCACGTGGCTTCGTTTTATTGGCTAATGTATTCAAGACTTATTTAAGGGAATATTTTGACATTATTTTTTAATCTAATAGAATAAAAAAATTAAATTTATTTGAAATTTTAATAATGCCATTAATTTTTAATCTAATAGAATAAAAAAATTAAATTTATTTGAAATTTTAATAATGCAAAAACTACTATATTTAAATAGATGATTTCATAATTTATTCCTATCCAAATTTAATTTTTAATCTAATATAAAAAACAAATTAAATTTATTTGAAATTATCTATCTATATAATATATAAAAGCAGGAACATTTCATGCTTCCACATTCAGCCACGTGGAATTATGACGTGGAAGTCCACGTGGCTTCGTTTTATTGGCTAATATGACTAAGGTGTTGGATATATTTCTACAAAACAGGAACTTTAATTGACAGAATAATTAACAATAAACAGTAAATAGTAACAGAAATATAAACTGAAATAATTGTAAACAGAATTAACGGTAAAGTGACAGAAAGTAGACTGTAATATTGTGCCGAGCCGTGTGTTATACACACTTTCCTTAAGACTTATTCGTCCCCTCACCGTGAGTGCTTTGAGGTTCTGTCTCGGACGCTAGTCTCCCAGGATTTACTCACACGAACCGGATGCGTCTTTGCACTAAAAGATTCCGGCGAACTGAATTTGAGCCTGGACAGTATCACCACACGAATGCAATGCAAGGATGCCAAAGGAGGATGAACAATATGCAAACAAGTGATAGGCTGTAAGGGTGCTGGAAAACCTTGTGTATTTCTGAATTTTGTTGCTGCCACTGTTGTGTTTTTTTTTTTTTTTTTTTTTTTTTTTTTTCGTGTTTTTCCTCACTAAACTACTCCTCTAATTATACTGCTGCAAGGACTGATCAAGAGGCAAAATGGATAAGCCAAAATGCTTCGTAAACTCAGATACAAGATCAGATTCATGGCTGTCCATTCAGTTGGTATTCCAGTTCAGATGGGAAGAATTTGTTTTGTTTCTAGAACAAAATTCTGACTGTAGGAAATAAAAATTAAGCAAAAGGTGAGCTCGCACGGACAAGCCAAATTGGAGCTGCATTCGTGTCCGCAGGTGCGGGCACGTGAGTTCGGTCGATCCAAGCCAAATTTGGGTCCATGATTTGCACCCCCCCCTGCGCACCTGGGCGCGAGAGAGAGCCTCTATGCCATACAAGCTTGAACACTACTAAAGTGCTCAAGCCTTTATACAAGCTTCCTTTTACATTTCTTTCCAATGTGGGATAACTTCCATATCCCCATTTCAACCCACCAACTTTAAGCCATTGTATCTCATTCATCCCAACACCAAATTGGACAAATGAATACATTATCTTAATGTCCTCACGGAGTAGAACACAAATCCACAAACACTTTTGCCATTCGAAATATTAACCGTCACGGAAATTAATCATATTTCCTTCACAAAATGCAAAAATACACTTATTTTTTCCAACAATTCCCCACATGAAGAAAATATGAGGAATTTTGGTGATATAAGTCCAAAAGTAGAAAACCTGCATAGGATAGGTATGGGGTTTGCCCTTTGAACCTTCCCTCGTAGATGTATACTTATTCTAGTTGCTAATCAGTAGACGCGGTGTCCTTGAACTGTTAACTTTTTGTGTAGCCAATCATATACTTCTACACAGGTATCTCCCTGACACAATTCAGTTCTCATGAGTGTGTCCATTCATGGCCCTGGAACACAATGCCTGGTTCTGTGAGAGGGTCTGAGAATTGAGCCTCACACAATTCTCCTCGAAGCGACCACACTTCTCTCTCACATAGGTGATTCTCCTAAGTAACCCGTTTTACTTTTCATAAGAATCATTAAAAGCCATTTGGCTTAACCTCATTCATCTCGGGATGTCACTTTTATATAGGAATGGGTATGGGGTTAGTCCCCACAGTGACGCTATAAGTCTTTTAACGGTTAGGTGGTCCCTTTTGAACCTAGATCTTGGGATCTCGAATTAGCTAGGTTGGGTTTTCCGCCGTGGTTAACTTCTAAAGAGGCTTTAAACCCATTACCCTTGTCGATCTCGCAACTACCTCTCTATTTAACCCTTTGGTTAACGGATCCGCTATGTTGTCCTTTGACTTCACATAGTCAATAGAGATGGTACCAGTTGAGAGTAGTTGTCTTATGGTATTATGTCTTCGACGTATATGTCTTGACTTACCATTGTACATGTTTCTTTGTGCCCTACCAATTGCAGATTAACTGTCACAATGTATACAGATTGGTGGCACTGGTTTTGTCCATCTTGGAATATCTTCTAGGAAATGGCATAGCCATTCCGCTTCATCCCCACATTTGTCCAAAGCTATAAACTCAGATTCCATCGTGGATCTGGCTATAACAGTTTGGTTAGAAGATTTCCATGATATAGCTGCACCTGCTAAAGTGAATACATATCCACTTGTAGACCTTGAGTCTTTGATATCAGATATCCAATTAGCATTGCTATACCCTTCAATTACAGCTGGATGTCTAGTATAATGTAATCCATAATCACAAGTATGTCTCAAGTACTAGCACTCTTACAATACCCTTCCAATGATCCGCTCCAGGATTACTTGTGTACCGACTCAGTTTGCTAACAGCGTAAGCAATATCTGGTCTTGTGCAACTCATTAGGTACATTAGACTTCCAATTATCCTTGAATACTCTGTTTGAGAAACTGGTTCTCCTCTATTCTTTGATAGATGTTGACTTGTGTCAATTGGAGTGTTAGCTATTCCATTGTCATCCTTGCTAAATTTCTCAAGAATTTTATCCACATAATGAGCCTGGCTCAGTACAAGTCCATTGTATATCTTAGAAATTTTCACTCCAAGGATCACATCAGCTACTCCCATGTCTTTCATATCAAACTTTGAGTTCAACATATCTTTTGTGGATTTGATCATCTTATCACAACTTCCTATGATAAGTATGTCGTCTACATAAAGACACAAAATGACATAGCCATTTTCAGTGTTTTTAGTATAGACACACTTGTCACATTCATTTATCTTGAATCCACTTCCCATCATGGCTTGATCAAACTTTTGATGCCATTGTTTTGGTGCTTGTTTCAAGCCATATAATGACTTAACTAATTTGCACACTTTCTTTTCTTGCCCTGGTGCAACAAACCCTTCAAGTTGTTCCATGTATATCTCCTCATCTAAATCACCATTTAGAAAGGCAGTCTTTACATCCATTTGATGCACTTCAAGATTGCGTAATGCGGCAATTGCAAGCACAACTCTGATTGACGTTATTCTCGTGACAGGAGAATACGTATCAAAATAATCCAGGCCTTCTTTCTGTCTGTAACCTTTAATTACAAGTCTGGCCTTATATTTTTCAATCGTGCCATCTGGTTTCATTTTCCATTTGAAAATCCACTTATATCCAAGTGGTTTACTTCCCGGAGGAAGATCCACTAGTTCCCAAGTGTGATTTTACAAAATAGAATCAATCTCACTTTTGATGGCATCTTTCCACAAAGGTCCTTCAGAAGAATTCACAGCTTCTTTATAACTTTGTGGTTCACTTTCGAGCATGTAAGTTAGAAAATCTGTCCCAAAGGATTTTTCTACTCTTGCTCTTTTACTTCGTAGAGGTTCCACCTCAACCTCTCCACTTTGATCTTGAATGTGTTCTTCTTCTATTGATTCTTGTACCCGTGTTGATGAGCTTGCCTTATTTCTTGACTTGCACGGGAATACATTCTCAAAGAAAGAAACATCCCTAGATTCCATTATAGTGTTCTTGTGTATATCTTGATTTTTAGATTCATACACAAGAAACCTATACGCACTACTGTTATGAGCATACCCAATAAATATGCAATCTACAGTCTTAGGTCCAATTTTCACCCTTTTAGGTGGAGGTACTGCTACCTTTGCAAGACATCCCCACACTCGCAAGTATTGGGAGGATGGCGCTCTTCCATGCCACAATTCATATGGGCTCTTGTTAAATTTCTTTCGAGGTACCTTATTCAACACGTAGTTAGCTGACAACGCAGCTTCACCCTACATATTGGAAGGTAATCCCGAACTTATCAACATGGCATTCATCATTTCTTTTAATGTCCGATTCTTGCGTTCGGCAACACCATTTTGTTGGGGTGTATAAGGTGCCGTGGTTACATGTATTATTGCATGTTGAGCATAAATTCCTTCAAATGGAGATTCATACTCTCCCCCACGATCACTTCTTAGTACTTTTATTTTCCGGTTAAGTTGATTCTCAACTTCATTTTTATAGAGAACAAACTTCTTTATTGCCTCATCTTTACTTTTGAGGAGATACACATAGCAGTACTTTGTACTATCATCTACAAAAGTCATAAAGTACTTATTGCCACCTCTTGATTGTGTTGACTTAAAGTCACATAAGACTGTGTGGACTAAGTCGAGTGGTTCACACTTTCTTTCAATTGAATGGAATGAAGGTCTTGCAAATTTTGCTTCTACACAAGTTTCACACTTATGTTTGCAATCAACTTTGAACTTTGGTATGCAATTCACATTAATTAATCTACGCAAAGTATCATAATTAACATGTCCTAGTCTACCATGCCACAAATGGGAAGACTCAAGCAAGTAAATACAAGATTTGTTCATTTCATTATTCTTTGGTTTAACAGCTATTACACTGAGCTTAAACAGCCCATCATTTACATACCCTTTACCAACAAACATTCCATTCTTGGACAAAGTTACAACATCAGACTCAAACATAATACGAAATCCGTGCTTATTCAAAAGCGAACCGGACACCAAATTCTTTCTGATCTCAGGCACATACAAAACATTGTTGAGAGTCAGTTCCTTCCCGGAAGTAATCTTCAAAACTACTTTGTCTTGACCCTTAATGTCAGAAGTAGTCGAATTCCCTATAAAAAGCTTTTTACCATTTTCAAAAGCTTCAAAAGTACTAAAAATTTCCTTATTGGAACACACATGTCTAGTAGCCCCGGTGTCAATCCACCATTGATTTGGGTTTGAACCCACCAAATTCACTTCGGATATTACCACACAAAGATTCATCTCGGAAACATCCCTCGAGATTTCCTCCACCATGTTTACCTCACGAGGTTTCTTAGGAAACCTACACGTAGCAGCCTTGTGGCCTTCACCACCACAATTGTAGCACGTTCCCATGAATTTATTCTTTGAAATACCACCTTTTGGTCCCAAATGGGACTGTTTTGCCACAGATTTTCCTTTACCCTTGCCATGGCCTTTACCTTTGGAACTTTGGCCATGTTCCACTACATTGGCTTTAGGAAAACTATGGTTAAACTTCTTCTCCGCAGCCCTATTGTTTTCCTCAATGCTTAATCGAAGAATCAAGCCTTCAACATTCATTTCCTTTCGCTTGTGCTTCAGGTAGTTCTTAAAATCGTTCCAAGCGGGAGGAAACTTCTCAATAATAGAAGCTACTTGAAACTTCTCACAAATAACCATACTCTCGGCAAGCACCTCATGCAAAATCAGTTGCAAGTCATCCACTTGGGATTTCACAGTCTTAGAGTCCACCATTTTGAAATCAAGGAAGCGAGATACAATAAACTTCTTTGTTCCCGCATCCTCCACCGAGTACTTATGGTCTAAGGACTCCCACAATTCTTTGGCATTCTTCTTCTCTCTAAACACCTTGTAAAGAGAATCAGACAAGCCATTCAGAATGTGATTCTTGCACAGATATTCTCTATGCTTCCAAGCTTCAACCGTAGCTAAGGTTGTCACATCTGACTCATCCGCAGCCACAATTGGCATTTCTTCTTTCAGATACTTAACCAAGCTAAGAGTGGTTAAGTAGAAATGCATCTTTTGTTGCCACCTCTTGAAATCGAGGCCAACAAATTTTTCTGGCTTCTCGGCATGTGAGGTGATGTGTACAATCTGTGGACCACCCATCACAGTAGCTCCGGTTCCAGTTGGATTCACAACAGGAGTCCCAGAAGTGCTCGACTTGTTTGTTTCATTAGTCATCTCTGAAATACAAACAGGCAATCAGTTTGTTTACAAGATCAATTTGTGATTTCTGTAACAAATAAGTTCCTTCTTGCAGAAAACGGGTAAGTCTTAAGATTGTTGGAGATATTTCTACAACAAGTGGTTTACTTCCCGGAGGAAGATCCACTAGTTCCCAAGTGTGATTTTGCAAAATAGAATCAATCTCACTTTTGATGGCTTCTTTCCACAAAGGTCCTTCAGAAGAATTCACATCTTCTTTATAACTTTGTGGTTCACTTTCGAGCATGTAAGTTAGAAAATATGTCACAATGGATTTTTCTACTCTTGCTCTTTTACTTCGTCGAGGTTCCACCTTGTTGGTCCCAAAGGGCAACAAGGGTATGAAAAATAGCTAGAGGGGGGGGTGAATAGCTGTTTTAAAATTCTTTTCGTACCCTTGATAAACTCAATTGCAAATGCGCACTTTATCAAATAAGCGTTATGATATGCGCCTAAGTGAGTGAGTGAAATGCATAGCGGAATTTAGTAATGTAAATAGGCGCAAAGTATGATAAAGGGGGCGCGCACACACTCTAAGTATTTTGGCTCAAAGTGGGTGAAATAAGGAACTAAGGCAAATGATATAACCAATCACAACACAATTCAAATCAATCAATCTACAATGATAAACAAGCAAGTAATTAGATATGACATGAACTTGTAAAGAAATAGCAAGATATGAACAAGAGCTATTTAAAGAGGTTCGATCGGGAAAATGATCAACGTCCTCTACTAAGATGGTTAGTCTTGGATTTCTAATGGAGATCTTATATAATGAGTGAGTGATACAAATTACAATAGTTTGAGCTTATGCACTAACTCAAGATCTAATATTCTATGAATGAACAAATCCAAAACAATAACCGGTGTATCTCTTAAAGAAATATCTAAGTGATCAAACTTAAAGAGGTGCGTGTGTGATTTTAGTATCAAGGCTCTTTAGATCTTTGAGATTGAGAGCACAAGAAAACTAAAGTGTTATAGCTTGAAGATCTGGGCTAAGGATGAAGGTATGAAGATGTTCTTGAGGAATCTGGGAATTTCAAAGGCAATCTTCAAATCTTCAACAAATGCTTGAGAGAGAAATTCTTGGAAATCTTAGCAATTCTTTAGCAACTCAGCAACTTCAAAATGTTGAAGTTATGGGGTATTTATAGTGAAATCCCAAAAACTAGCCGTTGGAAATTCATGATGATTCTGAGCAAAGGACAAATGTGCTGTCGCTCATTGAGTGGAGCACGTGTCCTTTTATAGCCGTTAGACACATAACACAATTGTGACCGTTGTGGACAGGTGTCCTTAATTTGGGCGCACACGTGTTATTTAACCATCGTTTGAATCATTGGCGTAGTTTGAATTCTCTTCAAGTCTTTGAGTCTTCATTAAATCACTGAGTGTTAAACACACAACGTTGAGGCGCGTGAGATAGGGAGGCGCATGAGCCAATGGGGCGCATTTTACATTCACAGGTGCGTGGCGCTCTGGAGAGAGGCGCATGGCGCATATGTTGAGGAGCATGATCCAAGGGATCGCTTGAGTTAATGCTAGGCGCATACTCATGCGCGCGCGCCAAGAGGCGCATGGCGCGTGGCTTGAAGTCACACAGTGATTCTCTTGAATCTTGATCTTCTTGCCCTATTTCTAAGCCTATTCTATTACAATGGACAACCTAAAAAAATGAAATATAAATACTTCTTACATGTGGGTCTAAATTCCATGAAATAAAACTTAGGTGATGGATCAATCAAATCTAATCAATCCTATTACATTGAAGCTGAGATATAAGTGGTCATACCCAACAATCTCCCCCTATTTGATTGATGCCATTACCTATTATATCAAGGACAAACATTATACTTGATAAAAACATGTCCAAATAAATGATATTGGTAAATCATGTCTCAAGTTAATGCACACACTAGTCCAAGATATAGATTTCTAATCTATTCCAATAAGGATAAAACATTACAAATGGAAAGATAGAAACAACAGTTTATAACACATTCAAAATGATATGAGTTTTAGTTTTGAAATGTGTTTAAACAAAGTTTAAACTCAATGCATGAAATATGATGCATATGATTTTAAACAAACATTCAATGTTTTTCAAACAAGAAGTTTGAGTGAACAAGTTTTGAAACAAAAGTGATGTTTTGTTCTCATTAATACTCAAGGTGTAGGAGTTACAGATTACAAGTATTGAACATAACAAAATCAAAAGGTGCTAAAACATGTAAGCACTAAAACCCTCGTAAAAGTTTCTAATCACAGAAAGTTCTAACAACATACAATCAAAGAAAACTAAGGATTTTGAGGCGCGTCTTCATCCTTCAATCCTTCTTCAATTTCTGAAATGGAGCGCTGGATTTGCTTGGAAAGTTGATAGGCGCGGTTGACATTAGCATGAGTGTCGGTGAGAAGAGTATGAGTTTCAGTGACACCGTCTCTGATGTAGCGCAAATGATCCACATTGATGTTTTGATACTCATCAATGGAGCGCTGAGTAATTTGATGCTTCTGAGAAACATTTTCTTCTAATATTTGAAGATGAGCTTCAATAGCATTCTGAGCAGTGATAATATCAGAAGAAATGTGTTCTGCGCGTCTGTCTGAGCTTGAGTGAGCAGCAGTGAAGTGAGTGACAATCATTTCTTTCAACACATCCAACTTTGAAACTAACACATTCATGTTGGACTGAGATGCAGCAGATTGAGGTATGAAGGTAGGAGGCACAGCAGATAAAGTGTGCGCCTGATCAGGTTGAGCTTGTACCTGAGTCTGTGTCTGCACCGGAGGAGTAGAAGAGAGTTTGGCCTTGATTGAATTCATCTCCCCCTTAATGGCAGCAATCTCCTCAGACTGATCAGTGAGCATGGAAGTGAGGAGCTCAAATTGAGATTTAATATGAGTCTGGCCTTGCTCCAAATTGGTCTGCCCCTGCTGCAAAGATTTAAGAACATAGAGTACCTCGCTCAATTCTGAGGGAGCAGAAGGAGGAGGAGCAGGGGTGCTAGGAGGCGCATGAGATGGGGACAGAGTTGATGGAATATCTTGCTCCCCCTCACTTGAATCATCATCTCCAAATAATTCTTTTCTGAGATCTTGCCTGAATTTTTGTTGAGTGGGAGATATAGGAATTGTAGGAACTGGAGGGGGCGCAGTAGTTGAAGATGGAACTGGAGGTACACGGGGAACAGGGGCGCGTTGAGGTGGCGCGTGTTGAGTAGGCGCGGGATCGACTGTGCCTTTCTCAGCATCTGCGCTTGAACCAGCGCCTTTCTTGCGTTCCTTCTTTTCTAACTCAGCTGCTTTCTTGGCTCGAAAATCTTCATCTAGTTTCTTTTGAGCCTCAAGTCTGCTAGCTTCCTGCGCAATCCTTAGATCTCTATCCTCATCAGATTCAACTCTAGTGCGCTTGATAGCAGCTCTAGGAGGGTTATCAGCAATCCTTTTGCCCTTGCTCTTTTCTGCGCCTGCCATGGTTTCTGCGCGATGACTGGCGCCTTCAGAATCTGCGCTCTTCTTTGTTGGTGCGCTTTTTGGAACTGGCGCATCATCTGATTCAGTATTTTCATCAACTAACCCTTCAATAGATTTGATCTGAATTCCCGTTGTGCGCTTCACCGGCTTCTTCCTGCGCTTCTTAAGATCCAAGTTGGCTTTTCCAAAAATTGGAACATCATCAGATTTGTATGCAGGGTTCTCACTCAAAAACTTGACTAACTCAGGATAAGTTAGGAAAATTTTAGTAAGGATTCTGCAGTGAGTTTTGAATTTGGTTCTCCCATCAGCCTTGTTTTTGTTATACTTATCAATTTGGTCAGACAATGTTTTGAACAAGATCAGAGGCCAATTCAGTCTAGTCTTTCCCATGATGGCTGCAGTATATTCCCACTGCTCCACAGTGAATCTATTCACATTCCCGGTCTTGAACACGATCGAAGTATCTACAAGATGCGCTATATGAGCGAGCAGATCTCCACCATCTCTTATCTCAACGTTTTTTATGTTGTTTAGAAGAGTAGGAATTTGATGATAGGTACGCGCTACAGCATTCTGATCTGCAACAGAGTAGGAGTTTGGTTGACCAGAAACACCCTGAGGGCCAGTAGTGCTGAAACTCACAATGTTCTTGATTGTGCCCGTAGAGATAGTTATAGCCACATTCTGAACAGTGGCGCATATCCTGTAGCGCACATATCCGTCAGCAGGAGTCTCAACTAGAGCAGCGGTTGAGAAGAATTCATCAATGAGGAGCGGAGAAAAGAATGGTTGATCCAACGTGAATAAAGGAGTGAGTCTAGCAATGTGAAGGGTGGAAAGGATTTCAACTCCCATTGGATCAAGTGAGAGCTCAGCAAGATCAGCTGTCTCTCCAGGTCTGAAATTTGCAAGGTCCTGAAAAGTAAACATTTGAGTGAAGTTAGTAGTTTAGGCGCATAGAATCATAATGATGTGCTCAGTAAAGTAGGCGTAGGACAATATATAGGCGCATAAAATAGCATGCGCATACTATTATTAGGCGCATATATATTGTAGGTGCATACAACTACGAGGCGTATATTATGGTTCTATGAAATATACTAAGTAAGAATTAAACAAAAAAAAATTGACTAAGTAAAATTTAGGCGCATAAAATGTGTAGGCACATAATGACGTTAGGTGTAAAAGTTGATTGAGGCACATAAAATTTGTTGGCTCAAACAATTATTAGGCGCATGAATCAATAGAGGCGCATAAGGTCATAGGGCGCATAACCATCTAGGCGCATAAATCAACACTTAGGCGCATATTTATGTAAAATTCATACTAAGAAAAAAAAACACACGAAAACACACAAACACATATCAACCATGCATATGCAATGTTTAAGAATCAAAATATGAAAATTTTGAAAAACAAGTTTTGAAAATTTTGAAACCCAAGTCAAGCAAAAATAACGAAGAACACGAAGAACATGTCTTGAGTGCTCGAAGAACACCAAGAACACATAAAACGTGAAACTTCACCAAATCAAGCACACAATATATCAAAATGACCGCAATAAGACAAGGATCACAAATATGTAAACCAAAATTAGAACAAATCAACAACGAATCCAGAAAATGGATTCAGAGACTCGAAAATTTGAAAAGTTTGAAAATACAAAAACTTCATATTCGCAACAAATAGCGAATTGATCGTAAAAATGTTGGATTCAAAAGACTCGAAATCATGAAATGAACATAACCCAACAAACGATTTCGAAAATGGATCACCGAAGAGAGATTTATCAAGATAAACTCATTCGGGTTTTTCAAAAAAGATGAACTCAGAGATGACAAAAAAAATGCAGAAACTTTAGAGATTGAGGGTTAAGAATTCATACCATTTTGTCTTGATTGGCTTTTGTTGTTCTCTTAGGACCCATTAAAGATATAAAAAATTAAAAAGGAAGTATATATAGAGAGAAAGAGAGAAAACGAAAGTGAGAGAGTGAGAGCATAGAGAGAGAGAGACGGGAGAGAGAGACTGAGATGAGAGAGAGAGTATATATATATATAGGTATGTAATGATTATAAAAGGGGTTTAGAGTTTCTAGGATGGGAGGTGAAGAGATGGGCATTTATGAGGGATATGAAGGAGTTGAAAGGCATTAAATGCTGAATGACACAAAGATACACTGATGTGACATTTTGAGTATAAGAAAAACTGCTCCACTTTTCCTATAAGTGTATGAGCAATTTTGACTAATTTTTGCACAAACCCCAAAAACATCTGTTTTGGTGTAAGTTTGGGGTGCAAGAAATAAATCCCCAGAAAATAATTTTTTTGAAAAACGTAAAACGAGGGAAAAATTAATTGCACAAGTACCCTTGAACAATTAATGGAATGTCAAAGGACAAAACTTCTCCATAATAAATGAACAGAGTAAACATACCTGGTACTTGTGAATTGAATACGCTTAATCATTGAGTAATAACTTTGAAGCATTGAATACCCGTTTGCAATAAATGTGCGCGTGAACTTGCATTTTTGGCACGTTAGATAGCTTGGGGGCGCGCATAGAATTATAGGCGCAGTACTCATCTAGGCGCGCAATGAGAGATAGGCGCGCATTGATGTTGGGCGCGCAAAGTGAGGGGCGCACAGGGGTGTGAGGCACGCTTTGATGTTGGGTGCACAGAGTTTCCTTGAAACTTTGAATTTTACCCATCATTTAAACCTAGTATACTCATAACTTAAAACAGAACATTAGTATTGACAAAACTATATTGAATTCTAGTTGAGTTCAAGCATACCCATTTCACCTCTAAAAAATATGAACCGTTTCGCATCAAGTGCTTTCGTTAAAATATCGGCTATTTGATAATCGGTTCCCACGTGTTCCAAATGAATATTTCCTTTCTCCACGTGGTCTTTGAGGAAGTGATATTTGATGTCGATGTGTTTGGTCTTTGAGTGCATGACAAGATTTTCAGAAACCGCAATTGTTGAAGTGTTGTCGCAGTAGATGGGACAATTTTCTTCAATGATATCATAGTCCACCAATTGCTGCTTCATCCATAGTATTTTACAGCAACAACTTCCCGCAGGGATATATTCAGCTTCGGTTGTTGAGACGGATACTGAAGCTTGTTTCTTACTCACCCATGACACAAGTCGATATCCAAGGAAATGACAAGTGCCACTTGTGCTTTTCCTATCAATTGTGCACGCTGCATAATCCACATCTGAATAACCTACAAGTTTAAAATTTGAATCTTTGGTGTACAAAAGTTCAAGGTTAACAGTACCGGATAAATATCTTATAACACGTTTCACAGCAATTAAGTGTGCTTCTCTAGGGTCAGATTGATAACGAGCGCAAACACAAACACTAAACATAATATCGGGCCTACTAGCAGTAAGATAAAGGAGCGAGCCAATCATACCTCGATAGAGCGTTTGATCAACACGTTTACCTTTTAAATCTTTGTCGAGTTTGTTGCCGGTGGCCATTGGAGTATCATATGCTTTGGCGTTCTCAAGTCCAAATTTCTTGATTAAGTCCTTTGTATATTTGGCTTGATTGATGAATATGCCTTCATTCATTTGCTTGATTTGAAGCCCGAGGAAGAATGTGAGTTCTCCCATCATGCTCATTTCAAACTTGCTCTTCATTAGTTTCTCAAAGCGCTTGCACAACAATTCATTAGTAGAACCAAATATAATATCATCAACATAAATTTGAACAAGTTATTTATGACCATTATGTTTGGTAATAAAAAGAGTTGTATCGATTTTACCGCGAGTGAATCCTTTTTCAATGAGAAACTTGGATAGTGTATCGTACCATGCTCTTGGTGCTTGCTTGAGTCCATACAAAGCTTTCTGGAGTTTGTACACATGATTTGGAAATTGAGAATCTTCAAACCCAGGTGGTTGAGCAACGTAGACTTGTTCTTGGAGTTCACCATTTAGAAACGCGCTCTTCACATCCATTTGATATAACTTGAAGTTCTTGTGAGCTGCGTAAGCTAGAAATAATCTGATAGCTTCAAGTCTTGCTACGGGCGCGAAAGTTTCATCGTAATCAATTCCTTCTTCTTGCCTATAGCCTTGTGCAACGAATCTTGCTTTGTTTCTTGTGATGGTTCCATTCTCATCCATCTTGTTTCTGAACACCCATTTCGTACCAATCACTCCTTGATCATTTGGTCTTGGAACAAGAGTCTAAACCTTACATCGTTCAAATTGATTGAGTTCTTCTTGCATTGCAACAACTCAATTAGGATCTTGGAGCGCTTCATCAGCCTTCTTCGGTTCAATTTGAGAGATGAATGCAGTGTAAGCATCAAAGTTTGTGGCTCTCCTTGTACGAACACCATCGTTTAGATCACCAATGATATTATTGATTGGGTGACCTCTAACTTCATGAATTTCAGGAGGTAAGTTAGGTTGAGTCGTAGTAACTTGAAGGTCTTCAATTGGTATATCTTCACCAGATTCTAAATCATCAAAATTTGGGGGTTGAATTGGTGATGAGTTGAAACTTGGGGTTTACACCAGATGCAGCAGTAGATATAGGTGCATGAGAGGAATCAAGAGGCGCAATATGAGAGTGAGGCGTAGCTGATGATCCATTTGGCGCGCCATATGAGGAGTTAGGCGCAACTGATGTGGATGGATTTCCTTGAGTTGATAGATTCTGATTTTGAGTAGGCGCAACATAAATAGGAGCACCTGTATCATTAAGCTCAACAAAATCATCAGCAACATTTGGAGCCAAATGTGGCTCAAGGAGAGAATGTTCATCAAATGTAACATGTACAGATTCAACTATCACTAATGTAGTCCTATTAAAAACGCGAAAAGCTTTAGAATGTTTGGCATACCCAACAAAAATACCTTCGTCGGCTTTGGCATCGAATTTACCTCTATGTTTCGTTTCCATTGTAGAGGATATAACATTTGCAACCAAAGATCTTGAAGAATGCAATGTTGGGAGTTCTACCACGCCAAAGATCATACGGAGTCTTCTTGTGAAGTTTGTTGATGAGGGAACGATTTTGAGTAAAACATGCTGTGTTGATAGCTTCTTCCCAAAAATACTTAGGCAATTTCGCTTCAGCTATCATCGTCTTTCCCGCTTCAATCAACGTTCTATTGTTTCTTTCCACAACCCCATTTTGTTGAGGAACTCCAGCGGTTGAGAAGTTGTGATCTATCCCATGATCGTCGCAATATCGAGCAATACCGTTGTTCTTGAATTCTGTTCCATTGTCAGATCGAACACTAACGATGTCATCTTCTTTTTGGGTTTGGAGCAGTCTGAATAAGGTGGTCAAAATGTCGTAACAATCGTCTTTTGAGATCATCATTTTCACCCATATATATCTTGAATAATCATCCACCACAACTAGAGTATACTTGTTCTTTCGAATACTTGCAGTGGTGACTGGTCCAAATAGATCAATGTGAAGCAGTTGCAAACATCTAGAAGTTGAAGGATTGGTCTTGCTGGAGAAAGATTTCTTCGGTTGTTTGCCAAGTTGACATGCGGCGCACTTCTTGTCATGATGATCAGCAACCTTGGGAAGTCCTTTAACTAGGTTATTCCTGCTGAGTTTAGATAGATATTTGAAGTTCAAGTGACTTAAGCACTTGTGCCACAGCCAACTATTTTCGCTCACACTTTTAGCTACAAAACAAAGATTAGTACTAGAGTTCATACTATGGAAATCAATAATGTAAATATTTGTCTTACGATATCCCGTGAGTAATGTAGCTCCAGTTTTGCCATTCTTGATAAGACATTGAGTTGAGGTGAAATGGCATTCTAATCCTTTGTCGCAGAATTGAGATATGGATAATAAATTGTGCTTGAGCCCTTCGACGAGAGAGACTCTTTCAATGCACACTTTGTCTTTCTTGAGCTTTCCATATGCAACAACTTGACCTTTGTTATTATCACCAAATGTTACTGATGGACTTCTTTCTTCATGGACATCTTCTAATAAGGATTCATCTCCAGTCATGTGTCTTGAACACCCACTATCGAGAATCCATTCATAATTTCTATCTTTTGAAGATCCAGCCATGAAACAAAGAGCCTGAAATATAGACATTTAAGCAGGTCCCCTTTATTCCTTTTGGGTCCTAGGGTTAGCAACTTTTGACAACCCACTCTTGCTTGACCTTAGGTTTTTTACGTCCTTTGGCATTGGGAGTGAATCGCAAAAGGCATTCCACGGCCTTGTGTCCAGAACAATCACAAATGGAACAATGATGAAAGCCACCAATCACATGAGTTTTCACAAACTTTTTACTTTTCTTTGGGATTGCATTCTTCTTTGGGTCAGATGGACTAGCCTTAACAAAATCCTTCTTTTGAAATTTTGGAGCGCTTGATCTAGGAGGGCGCATAGGGCTAGGAGGCGCACGGCGATGAGGCGCGTGGCTCCTAGGCGCATAATGAGCACTCGGAGAAGGAGCGCGCTTTGTTTCAAGAGGGATTTTGCTAGAGGATGATTCATCTGTAGCTATATCTTTCCCATTAGCTTTCCCAAATTGCTTCGTTGGGTAGACATAATGGAATGTTTGTCTCTTGACTTTTTCCTGTCCTTTACCCATTGAATTAGAATGTTTTTCCTTGGGAATTTCAAAAGTTTGTTGGTTTGTAAATTCACTATCTCTTTCAGCACAGACATCGCATTTAAAGTTGTCACTAGTTGATGAGAATCCCAAGCCACTTTTATCACCACTGGCTTTTTGGGACTCAAATATATTATCCATAGTGACACGAGAATTGGACCACTCATTTGTAATCTTTTTAAGATCAGTAATTTGAGCAATCAATTCATCGTTTTGAACTTTAAGAATTGAGTTCTGTTCTGTTAGAAAAGTGTTTTTAACAGTAAGAAGAGTCATGCTCTTTATCTTCTCCTTAAGAAGGGTGAGTTCAGATTTTAGAACCTTTTTCTCGGTCTTAAGCTGGGAAATTTCATCACATGACAGTGCTAAAGCTTCCTTCATTTTGCCAAATTTACTAATTACCTTTTCAGCTTCCAAGAATAACTTTTCCCACTTGGCAATGTCCTCATCGTGAGTGATTGTGGGAATTGGTGCAACTTGAGGTCTGACATATTCACTTTTTCTGAGTTTGTTTCTAGCACTCAGATCACATCTTGCAAATAACAATCCACCATCACTTTGAGCAGGAGTGAGAAATCCTTGTTCAACGAGCTCGCTGATGGTTGGTCCTTTCTTCCTTTTCACTTCTTGAAAACCTGCAGATTTCTTGATAGGTTTATTTAAGACATTCATATCAGGAACATCTTTGGAGAAGTCATCATCAGAATCATAAGTATCAACTTCATCATCATTTGCCACCAAACAAACGAGTCTATCATCGGAATCTTCATTGCTCTCATCTGAGTCTGTTTCAATCCAAGTGTTCTGCTCATTTGCTGGTGCTTCTTCTTCCGCAACCATTCCCTTGTGACGAGTGAATTTGGGAGTGAACTTGGGAGTATGGCTGCTCTTCTTCTGCATATATTCAAATTTTGGAGTTGGGCAGCTTGAAGCAAAGTGTCCTGGTTTCCTGCAATTAAAACAAACAAGGTCTTCTTTTATTTTTGAGTCACTGCTCCTCGTGAACTTTGGAGGAGCTCTGCTGGTAGATCCTTGAAATTTGCTGGTTGAGCCGGGCTTGGTGAATTTTCTGAATTTTTGGAATCTCTTCACAAATAAAGCGAAGTCTTCATCGTCCATGTCCAATAGCTCAGAAGTAGAAATTTTGGGATCGGAACTTTTCTCATCATGAGTAGGCGCAGGCGCAGAAACATGCGCATCTTCTCTTTGCGCCACTCTTGCTATGGATTTTGATTTTCCTTCAGTTTCACTAATTCGCTGAAGTTTGAGCTCATAAACTTTGAGATTTGCATAAAGGTTCCTTAAAGTCCATACATCTAAAGTTCCAGCGTCTTCGAGAGCGCTAGATTTATGGAGATATCTTGAGCCAAAAGCTTGGAGGAAATTTACATTCAAATATTTGTTGGAAAACTTCATGCCAAGTGAAATGCATAGATTGATAATTTCACAGTAGCGTTCATAAGTTTGTCTTAAGGTTTCACCGGGGAGTTGAGAGAAATTGTTGAATCTCTTTTGTACTTCATATTTCTTGTTCTCCTTGCAAACGGTGTCTCCTTCTATATGCTCTTTAATAGCATCCCATAGCTCATTAGCAGTAGCACAATGCATGACTTGTTGTTTCATAGCCGTGCTTAGAGTGCTTAGAAGAATGTTTCTTGCTTTGCCATCATTTGCAACTCTTCTTATTTATTCCTCGGTCCATTCTTCTCTTGGTTTTAGAACGGTTGGTTGAGCAGCGTTGGTGCGTGGATTTGGATTTGCTTTAACCGGAATGTAAGGTCCATAAACCACGGTGTCATGAAGCCTTTCATCGATTGAGGTAAGATGAGTCAAAATGCTGAATTTCCACACGTTAAAATGATCTTCATCAAAGACAGGAACGTGAGTGTAGTTTGCAGTTGCCATAGGTTTTGAGTTTGCCATTTAGAATCGGCACCCAAGCTGTTAGGCTTGAAAAACAAAAGTGTTTTATAAAGGTGTTTGCTCTGATACCACTTGTTGGTCCCAAAGGGCAACAAGGGTATGAAAAATAGCTAGAAGGGGGGGGGGTGAATAGCTATTTTAAAATTCTTTTCGTACCCTTGATAAACTCAATTGCAAATGCGCACTTTATCAAATAAGCGTTATGATATGCGCCTAAGTGAGTGAGTGAAATGCACAGCGGAATTTAGTAATGTAAATAGGTGCAAAGTATGATAAAGGGGGAGCACACACACTCTAAGTATTTTGGCTCAAAGTGGGTGAAATAAGGAACTAAGGCAAATGATATAACCAATCACAACACAATTCAAATCAATCAATCTACAATGATAAACAAGCAAGTAATTAGATATGACATGAACTTGTAAAGAAATAGCAAGATATGAACAAGAGCTATTTGGAGAGGTTCGATCGGGAAAATGATCTACGTCCTCTACCAAGATGGTTAGTCTTGGATTTCTAATGGAGATCTTATATAATGAGTGAGTGATACAAATTAAAATAGTTTGAGCTTATGCACTAACTCAAGATCTAATATTCTATGAATGAACAAATCCAAAACAATAACCGGTGTATCTCTTAAAGAAGGATCTAAGTGATCAAACTTAAAGAGGTGCGTGTGTGATTTTAGTATCAAGGCTCTTTAGATCTTTGAGATTGAGAGCACAAGAAAACTAAAGTGTTATAGCTTGAAGATCTGGGCTAACGATGAAGGTATGAAGATGTTCTTGAGGAATCTGAGAATTTCAAAGGCAATCTTCAAATCTTCAACAAATGCTTGAGAGAGAAATTCTTGGAAATCTTAGCAATTCTTTAGCAACTCAGCAACTTCAAAATGTTGAAGTTATGGGGTATTTATAGTGAAATCCCAAAAACTAGCCGTTGGAAATTCATGATGATTCTGAGCAAAGGACAAATGTGCTGTCGCTCATTGAGTGGAGCACGTGTCCTTTTATAGCGGTTAGACACATAACACAATTGTGACCGTTGTGGACAGGTGTCCTCAATTTGGGCGCACACGTGTTATTTAACCATCGTTTGAATCATTGGCGTAGTTTGAATTCTCTTCAAGTCTTTGAGTCTTCATTAAATCACTGAGTGTTAAACACACTACGTTGAGGCGCGTGAGCTAGAGAGGCGCATGAGCCAATGGGGCGCATTTTACATTCACAGGCGCGTGGCGCTTTGGAGAGAGGCGCATGGCGCATATGCTGAGGCGCATGATCCAAGGGAGCGCTTGAGTTAATGCTAGGCGCATACTCATGCGCGCGCGCCAAGAGGCGCATGGCGCGTGGCTTGAAGTCAAACAGTGATTCTCTTGAATCTTGATCTTCTTGCCCTATTTCTAAGCCTATTATATTACAATGGACAACCTAAAAAATGAAGTATAAATACTTCTTACATGTGGGTCTAAAGTCCATGAAATAAAACTTAGGTGATGGATCAATCAAATCTAATCAATCCTATTACATTGAAGCTGAGATATAAGTGGGCATACCCAACACACCTCAACCTCTTCACTTTGATCTTGAATGTGTTCTTCTTCTATTGAGTCTTGTACCCGTGTTGATGAGCTTGCCTCATTTCTTGACTTGCACAGGAATACATTCTCAAAGAAAGAAACATCCCTAGATTCTATTGTAGTGTTCTTGTGTATATCTTGATTTTTAGATTCATACACAAGAAACCTATACGCACTACTGTTATGAGCATACCCAATAAATATGCAATCTACAGTCTTAGGTCCAATTTTCACCCTTTTAGGTGGAGGTACTGCTACCTTTGCAAGACATCCCCACACTCGCAAGTATTGGGAGGATGGCGCTCTTCCATGCCACAATTCATATGGGCTCTTGCTTAATTTCTTTCGAGGTACCTTATTCAACACGTAGTTATCTGACAACGCAGCTTCACCCCACATATTGGAAGGTAATCCCGAACTTATCAACATGGCATTCATCATTTCTTTCAATGTCCGATTATTGCGTTCGGCAACACCATTTTGTTGGGGTGTATAAGGTGCCGTGGTTACATGTATTATTCCATGTTGAGCACAAATTCCTTCAAATGGAGATTCATACTCTCCCCCACGATCACTTCTTAGTACTTTTATTTTCCGGTTAAGTTGATTCTCAACTTCATTTTTATAGAGAACAAACTTCTCTATTGCCTCATCTTTACTTTTGAGGAGATACACATAGCAGTACTTTGTACTATTATCTACAAAAGTCATAAAGTACTTATAGCCACCTCTTGATTGTGTTGACTTAAAGTCACATAAGTCTGTGTGGAATAAGTCGAGTGGTTCACACTTTCTTTCAATTGAATGGAATGAAGGTCTTGCAAATTTTGCTTCTACACAAGTTTTGACACTTATGTTTGCAATCAACTTTGAACTTTGGTATGCAATTCATATTAATTAATCTACGCAAAGTATCATAATTAACATGTCCTAGTCTACCATGCCACAAATGGGAAGACTCAAGCAAGTAAACAGAAGATTTGTTCATTTCATTATTCTTTGGTTTAACAACTATTACACTGAGCTTAAACAGCCCATCATTTACATACCCTTTACCAACAAACATTCCATTCTTGGACAAAGTTACAACATCAGACTCAAACACAATACAAAATCCGTGCTTATTCAAAAGCGAACCGGACACCAAATTCTTTCTGATCTCAGGCACATACAAAACATTGTTGAGAGTCAGTTCCTTCCCGGAAGTCATCTTCAAAACTACTTTGTCTTGACCCTTAATGTCAGAAGTAGCCGAATTCCCTATAAAAAGCTTTTCACCATTTTCAAAAGCTTCAAAAGTACTAAACATTTCCTTATTGGAACACACATGTCTAGTAGCCCCGGTGTCAATCCACCATTGATTTGGGTTTGAACCCACCAAATTCACTTCGGATAATACCGCACAAAGATTCATCTCGGAAACATCCCTCGAGATTTCCTCCACCATGTTTACCTTACGAGGTTTCTTAGGAAACCTACACGTAGCATCCTTGTGGCCTTCACCACCACAATTGTAGCACGTTCCCATGAATTTCTTCTTTGAAATACCACCTTTTGGTCCCAAATGGGACTGTTTTGCCACAGATTTTCCTTTACCCTTGCCATGGCATTTACCTTTGGAACTTTGGCCATGTTCCACTACATTGGCTTTAGGAACACTATGGTTAAAATTCTTCTCCACAGCCCTATTGTTTTCCTCAATGCTTAATCGAAGAATCAAGCCTTCAACATTCATCTCCTTTCGCTTGTGCTTCAGGTAGTTCTTAAAATTGTTCCAAGCGGGAGGCAACTTCTCAATAATAGAAGCTACTTGAAACTTCTCACAAATAACCATACCCTCGGCAAGCACCTCATGCAAAATCAGTTGCAAGTCATCCACTTGGGATTTCACAGTCTTAGAGTCCACCATTTTGAAATCAAGGAAGCGAGATACAATAAACTTCTTTGTTCCCGCATCCTCCACCAAGTACTTATGGTCTAAGGGCTCCCACAATTCTTTGGCATTCTTCTTCTCTCTAAACACCTTGTAAAGAGAATCAGACAAGCCATTCAGAATGTGATTCTTGCACATGTATTCTCCATGCTTCCAAGATTCAACTGTAGCTAAGGTTGTCACATCTGTCTCATCCGCAACCACAATTGGCATTTCTTCTTTCAGATACTTAACCAAGCTAAGAGTGGTTAAGTAGAAATGCATCTTTTGTTGCCACCTCTTGAAATCGAGGCCAACAAATTTTTCTGGCTTCTCGGCATGTGAGGTGATGTGTACAATCTGTGGACCACCCATCACAGTAGCTCCGGTTCCAGTTGGATTCACAACAGGAGTCCCAGAAGTGCTCGACTTGTTTGTTTCATTAGTCATCTCTGAAATACAAACAGGCAATCAGTTTGTTTACAAGATCAGTTTGTGATTTCTCTAACAAATAAGTTCCTTCTTGCAGAAAACGGGTAAGTCTTAAGATTGTTGGAGATATTTCTACAAAACAGGAACTTTAATTGACAGAATAATTAAGAATAAACAGTAAATAGTAACAGAAATATAAACTGAAATAATTGTAAACAGAATTAACGGTAAAGTGACAGAAAGTAGACTGTAATATTGTGCCGAGCCGTGTGTTATACACCCTTTCCTTAAGACTTATTCCCCCCCTCACCGTGAGTGCTTTGAGGTTCTGTCTCGGACGCTAGTCTCCCAGGATTTACTCGCACGAACCGGATGCGTCTTTGCACTAAAAGATTCCGGCAAACTGAATTTGAACCTGGACAGTATCACCACACGAATGAAATGCAAGGAGGCCAAAGGAGGATGAACAATATGCAAACTGGATAAGCCAAAATGCTTCGTAAACTCAGATACAAGATCAGATTCATGGCTGTCCATTCAGTTGGTATTCCAGTTCAGATGGGAAGAATTTTTTTTTGTTTCTAGAACAAAATTCTGACTGTAGGAAATAAAAATTAAGCAAAAGGTGAGCTCGCACGGACAAGCCAAATCGGAGATGCATTCGTGTCCGCAGGTGCGGGCACGTGAGTTCGGTCGATCCAAGCCAAATTTGGGTCCATGATTTGCACCCCCCCTGCGCACCTGGTTGCGAGAGAGAGCCTCTATGCCATACAAGCTTGAACACTACTAAGGTGCTCAAGCCTTTATACAAGCTTCCTTTTACATTTCTTTCCAATGTGGGATAACTTCCATATCCCCATTTCAACACACCAACTTTAAGCCATTGTATCTCATTCATCCCAACACTAAATTGGATAAATGAATACATTATCTTAATGTCCTCACGGAGTAGAACACAAATCCACAAACACTTTTGTCATTCGACATATTAACCGTCACGGAAATTAATCATATTTCATTCACAAAATGCAAAAATACACTTATTTTTTCCAACATAAGGTACCTTTATCCCAACCAGTGGTGTATCCAGTATATGTCTAGGGTGGGCATATGCACACCCTGGATTTTGAAAAAAAAATTACCGAGTAGTGATAAAAAAAATAAAAAATATATAGGGGTGTAAATTGTGATTTTTGAACGATGAGGGGTGCATAGTGTTAAAATTAAAACACTTATTAAACTTAAAGGAAAAAAACAAACAAGACCCATCATTTTTTCCTCTTCTACGCCGCAAGCCAGACTTCTCTTTTCACTTCTGCAAATCGACAATCCGACGGGCAACAAATCGACGACGGGCAACGCCCTGACGGACGACGCCCACGGCGCCGACCCTCCCTTACCTTACTCCCCTCTCCGTTGCTACTTGCCGGAAGTGGGTGGGTGGCCGTCGTCGCATGGTCCGACGCCACTGCAAATCGACAATCGACAGTCGACTTCTCCTTCTGTCTCCACCGCCGGTCCGCCGCAAGGTCTGACGCCACGCCACTGCCCACCTTCAACAATCGACAGTCGACTTCTCCTTCCTACCCAATGTCTGAATCTCAAAAAGGTAGTTTTGTAAATTCAATTTTAGGGTTTTAAAATCAGAAATTGATGATGATTTGGGGATTTATTGAGTAATTGTTGTTATCAATTTTGATAGGTAAGCAATCTAAGCTTGATGGATTCTTCTCCAAACGCCCTCGATGTGAAGCTTTGATTCCGGTTGATGTTGATCCTGTTCCTAATATTACCCATGTTGAAAGGGTTGAACAAGAAATCACACAAAGTAATCTTTATTTTTATTTATAAAAATGATGCATATTATTTTGTCTTGGATTTTTTATATTTATTGCATTAACTTTTGAGCCGGCCTGACGGTACCCAAAAAAAAAAAAATTCGGGGCTCCGCCCCCGAACCCCCTAAGAAAATGCACACCCTCACCTCAAATCCTGGATACGCCACTGATCCCAACAGTCACCAACTTCCTCTGTAAGCCTCCTGAATGTCGACCGTGACAGCTAGTTTGAGGCTTTGGAATCCAAAGAATTGAGAAAACATCCATGTAACTAGAGGTCTGTTAGTAAATCAAACCCAAGAGATAATTAATAACGAACGCAAATCAACACAGAATATACGTGGTTCACCAATCTCTATTGGCTACTCCACGGGTAAAGGGAAACATATATTATTATGGCGGAGAAACAATTACAAGAAGATAATCACACTAATCTATGTTTGCATGAACTTTGATCACAAAGTTCCTAGCTATGGAAATCCCTAGAACTAGAATTACTGATCTCTCTCTCCGTGTCAATTGAATCAAGCACAGAAAAATACTAGTTTATGGCTAGTATTTATAGGCTAGAGACCTAAACCAGAAGACATAAGGAGTCCTTAATTAAATCCCAAAAAGGATTTAATTACTTTCCTTTTTCTTCTCAAATTTGACTTATTCAAAGTCATTTACTCTAACAATCTCCACCTTGACTTTGAATCTCCCCTAATAATTCAGATTCACGAGCTTCCGACACAGACTTCACCTTGAGCCACATCCCTCGTACCAGATTTTTCAACCTTTGCCTCAGTCTGTCTTTCGTCAAAGACACTAGATTTGTCCTCCGGACAACCAGATTTTTCGCGCGCGCCATGTATCTTCAAGACACTCAGAATTTGCCTCACCAGGCAAACAACCTTGTCCTCTGGACAATCAGATTTTCTGCATGCAATGTATCCTACGGACACCTAGAATCACTCCAACGGGGAATTAACAGTCATTCAGACGTGGCCCATCCAGTCGACATTGGATCTTGCCAACAATGACTGACAACATTGGTATGTGTTGATCTTCTAGCAATGGGTTGCCCAGTTCACTCCGGCTTAGAGTAAAACGATGCTCCACCTGCTCGTCAACGCCCTCACCAATCTCAGAACCTTGGAGGATGCACAAGGAATCTTTTCTTCCGCCCTTCAGAATCACATCCGAACCTTTCTAGACATCCAGAACTCCACCTTCACCTTTGAAACTGTATCCTTTCTTGTCCAACCGACTAAGTGATACCAGATTCTTTGTTACTTGTGGAACGTGTCTCACCTTGTTCAATGTGAGAAATTTATCACCAGAAGTTCTCACCCTTACGGAGCCCATGCCAACTACCTCGCAGATAGATCCATTAGCCATATAAATACGGTCTCCATCCTTCTGCTTGTACGTTGTAAACTGCTCCTTGCGCGAACACATGCGATAAAAAACTCCCGAATCTAGAACCCATGCAACTTCCTTGCACGCTTCTTCTTCGGTCACCAGGGCGTAATTTCCATCCTCATTCAGATTGTCACTGCTCACCATTGCTGCAGCCGACTCAGAACTCTTCAGACGCGGAGTCAGATGTATAACTCTAAATTCTAACCAGATGATTGCCTCGGGCAACACAGATTTTGTATCTACTTCTAGATCACTAGAATAGACTACAACAGATGTTAGATCTTCAGATTATACCAAACAGCTAACTTCTGATCACAGAACCCTAGCTTCAAATCTCCGTCTTCAGATGTAGATACTAGACACCGAAACGTTCTAGATGCGTTCTTGGATTACTACCGAACACCAGACGAACTTTCAGATGCTGATCTACCAGATTTGCTATTTCTAGCACAGATTTCTGCACGGACACTGCACGCGGACTGCACGAAAAAAACTGCACGCGAACTGCACCAAAATTGCACGCGACCCGCACCAAGACTGCACGCGAACGGCACGTTTTCTGCACGCGATCTGCACTTTTTCTGCCCGCAACCAGCACGCCCAATGCATAATCTTCCATCAGATAATAAACCTGTTCTTTGCGTCAGACTTGTTGATTTTCTTGTCCATCCCGGAATCCATCTCTTTACCTAACCCGGCTCTGGTGCCAATAAGAGAAATCGCAACAAGAAACTCCAAACGCATACAATCGAAGACAAAACACCAGCAGCTTCTGTCCGGATACAATTTCGGATGCTACGGACATCAAAATCCAATCTTCACCGTTCAGATCGGAGATCTATGAGTCCCGAAGCTACTCACCGAAAATCAGCACAATCCAACGGTGAACGAACGCACTACGCCTTTTTCTTCGCCGCTGCGCTGGATAAAAACGGATCAGAAACTGCTACATTGTTTTTCTTCGATCTTGGATCTCTTCCCTCGATGCTAATTCTCCTTTTAAACCAAGCTCTGATGCCACTTGTTAGTAAATCAAACCCAAGAGATAATTAATAACGAACGCAAATCAACACAGAATATACGTGGTTCACCAATCTCTATTGGCTACCTCCACGGGCAAAGGGAAACATATATTATTATGGCGGAGAAACAATTACAAGAAGATAATCACACTAATCTATGTTTGCATGAACTTTGATCACAAAGTTCCTAGCTATGCAAATCCCTAGAACTAGAATTACTGATCTCTCTCTCCGTGTCAATTGAATCAAGCACAGAAAAATACTAGTTATGGCTAGTATTTATAGGCTAGAGACCTAAACCGGAAGACATAAGGAGTCCTTAATTAAATCCCAAAAAGGATTTAATTACTTTCCTTTTTTTTTTTCAAATTTGACTTATTCAAAGTCATTTACTCTAACAAGGTCATCCATATCACACTTAAGGATTGACATGCTGACGATAAGCTCCGACTCTACTCTTGCTCTCGCAGGGTTCAAAGGACGGCTCTGTTCACATAGTGAATTTGTCATCAATTTTGCAGCATTGGCTTCTGATCAACATTCAGGAATAAAGCACTATATACCAGTTGTAAATTATATTAGGAGTCAAAGTTCTAAGCTTCCTTGGTCCATATTCTATTTCCTCATTAAATTAGACCTTACTTGTAATATTTTTAACTTTATACTCCCTCCGTCCCCCTCGAATTAGGACAAATTTTCATTTTGGGTGTCTCATTCGAATTAGGACAACCCAAAAAATGGAAGTGTTTTATTTAATAGGACCCACATTCACATTCACAACAACTTTCCACCCATTATTTTCTATCACACTTATCTCTCTTACTTTACTTTTCATACTCACAACACCTACTCTACTAACACTTTTTCCTTAATCCCCGTGCCCAACCTAAAAATCCTACTGTAATTCAGATGAGACGGAGGGAGTACATGATCGATGCTTTTCATCATTTTTACCATGTAACAGTATTGTCAAATTGTCAAGCATTTATGTGTTGAAGCTAATCATGTTTTATATTATATTAAGTGCTCGTTTGTTTCCACTTATTTGGATGGGCTTTTGACTTATGGTTTCAATTAAGCTAAAATTAAAGTGTTTGTTTTCACTTAATGATAAAAAGTCAATAAGTAAAGTACAACCTCGTTATTGCACCAGAAAAGCAAAAGCTGAAAAGCCCAAAAATAGAGCTTTATTGAGCTTTTACAAAACACGCGAGGTGCCGACTTCGATTCACGTCTCCAACAAGGTTTTTTTTTTTTTTTTTTTTTTCACTTTTCATATGCATGCTGCTTCTAGACATTCGAAGTGTTTATTATTTTTATTTTATTTTTTGCAATCAACTCAAATTACATTTTGTCTTTCTCTTTTTTTTTTTTTTTTAGAGATTTATATATTCATTACAAAACTGTAAAGTTAAACTAAACAAACGAAAAAGCATAATATGCAAAAGAAATGAAATCCTCAATTTACACAGGACTATTATTAAAATTTATTATTTTATATTTTTTTTTATCATATTAACCTATCTTTTATTATATCTATGTTAATATATTCTTATATTCTTACTAAATATACATGTGAATTTGTCATTATTTAAGAATAAGTTATTTTCTCACATTTAAATAAAATATCAAGTTTTAATTTGTAATATCTTAATCGTTTTTTTTTTCAGCCAAAAGAATCACTACAAGCTTTTTAGAACAGTCAAAACAAACAGTAGCTAATTATTCAGCCATTTGTATTAAGTCATCAGCCATCAGCTATAAGTCATCAGCCATCAGCTACGACAAACGAGCCTTTGGTGTTTTTAACTTAATCCGTTATCTTTTAAAGTTGGCAGGAAATAGAATTCTTATGACATTTGTGTAAGGGTAAAATTACTTTGGACATAAACGCACTTTTGAGAATTAATAGCCAAACAAAAAAATTGAGTTTTTAACAATCACTTTTACTAAAATCAATTATCAAAAATCACTTTTTAATAATTAGAAGCAATGCAAACTCACCCTTATTAGAAGCTGCCAAACAACTTTCTGCAAATTACATCAGACATTCATTCTTTAGGAGCTTTTTCATTCATGGAGAATCTATGACGAAATTTTCTCTTTCAAAAGGTAGTTTTATTTTATCAAAATGATTGTCCCTGGGACTGAAGATAGTTGCCCCATTTTACAATAATAAATATAATATCTGGAATTAATGCAATAACAGCGCCTGTAGCTCAGTGGATAGAGCGTCTGTTTCCTAAGCAGAAAGTCGTAGGTTCGACCCCTACCTGGCGCGAACTAAGCTCTCATTATTTTTGTCCAGAAATTGCCCCTGCCGATGAATGGAACCGTTTGCCTCAAGTGGTGTTCTATGATACACCTTTGTATATCTTGAAAGGTTTCTTTATATACAGAGAAACGGTACTTGATCACTATTGTGTGATTTATGCTGAAACGGGCGTTTCTCCCTCTATACATACAAGTTTTCTTTCATGATTTAAGATACGTAATATAATATCTACACTACTAGACACTCTAGGGTGTGTCAAGAATCCAGTCTATGTGAAGTCACAAAGAAAGCCTGGAAAGGAATCATGATTCTCTTGCGCCAAACGGGTCTTTTAGAGTTTGATGAAACTATGTTTTTTTTTTGTACTACGTCCGGTCTATATGAAAGACCATCAGAACAACTTGATCAGATCAATACCTTCAATCCGCTTTGTACAAAAGAAGGTGCTTACCATTTCCTTCACAGTCAGCATAAATAAGACTATTTGGTTTCTCCCTCGATCGTCTCCGCTGTCTAAATGATAAAGTATGAAAATGAAGCAAAAAAAAAAAAAAAGACTATTTCAATATAAGAGGTAACCTGGCCTGTAGAAATTCAAATCACCTTAAAATGGCTTGGTTACTACAAAATTGGAACCAATAAAATATGTACTGTAACAATTAGAGCCATCACCTCAAGTTTCAAGCACAAACCTTAGTTTTGTACAGAGCCAAACTTGATTGTTCCATGATTTAAGTGTTAAATAGAACTAGAGTTTCGCCCGTAATTTCTTCATAAAAATATAAATCATTGTATTAATTTTGTAATGAACGGGTTTTAGGAAATTATAAATTAGTTAATAAAATTAATTGGGAAATTATTTTAATTATGAACAGGCTAATTAATTATGGAATGGGAAGGGTCAACCTTTTTAAGTATAAAAAGGAGTTTCCACCTTAATCCTAAGAAACCTATCAGTTGTAGCAGCCGAAAGATTTGGAGAAAATAAAAGAGAGAGGAGGCAACTTCGGGTAACAAGGAGAGGGAGAAGAAACCGAGGTATGTTTTCTACTGTTTACTTTAAGAGTTTTGGTGTACTTGGTATTACCACAAAATAATGATATATATGAGTGTGTAAGTATACATGTAGTGTTGTTCATATGAGAAAGAGACAATAAAGAAGAAAAGTGGAAGGATGAGAGAGAGAAGGAGAAAAGTCGGATGAAAGGGGGGAGAGAGAGAGAGATCAGAAAAGAGAAAAGAGAAAAGAGAAAGCAAGAAAAGAAAGAGAGTGATCAGAGAGAGAATGAAGAAAAAAAATAAGAGAAGGAAAGAGAGAGTGAAAGAGACGTGTACTAGAGAGAAGAAATGAGTGGGATGGTGATGGAAATAAGGGTTAAAGTGAAAATGTTAAGGACCTTTCTGCAATTAAAAAAGGACTATAGAGGAAAATGTATATATACAATATGTGTATGTATAGGTTGAGGGACTAATATTGAAAATAAAATGTGTGCACGTGTATTAGTGTGTGGATGGTGAGAGAGAAAGAATAATGAGAATTTTTATTTATCGGAAAAAAGGGGTGAATTCTTTTTAATCAGCCCAATTTGGTTGTAGACAGTCCGAAAGAAGATAAAAGGGCTGTTGACTTAATTATGGGTAGTGGTCAGTTTATAAAGCTGACTTGGTATTAGTATAAAATTAATATTAATTATGTTCTACTTGCACATGAATAGATTTTGCGGGGCGTTGTTGAGTGTATCGTTCGTACGTTTCGAGAGCTAGCTACTGCAATCAGGTAAGGGATTTACGTCTCTTAGTCCTATTGTATATCATTATTTATTGACCCTCAGTTCCTAGAGTAATTATTGTTTTACCGTTATGGCCGGTAATTTTTATTGGAATTCACTCTAAAGCGTTTCCGTCAGTTAATTTAAATCTGACTTTAAATTGATATTGGATTATTGGTCAATTAAAGAACTTCATTGATAAAAGAATGATCACTTAATGACACCCATTATTTGTGGGTTAATATTGATATACTATTGATACCCGGTCATGAGGGTTAGTTCATGACATGCCTATGTGGCATTAACCATCGATATCGACACCACTGAAATTGTGGTTATATAGGTTATCCGGATATACCGAAACATTGATACATCGACTATTGTACCCCTTTGGGTCACTTTTGAATATTGAATTGATGAGAAGAATATTAAGTGATCATAATTGATTTTACGCATTATCGAATATGGAATTGTGCCATGATTTCCTTTCCTTGTATTAAGAAGAAGATTATTGTTTGGATTTATTAATTTGTCCGTTTCATCGAAAATTGTTTATTGATACATTCTTTGAGGTCACCCCTTCTTAGAAACCGAAGGGGCGGCGTAGGACCTTACTGAGCATTGTTCGCTCACCCTTTCTCTAATTCTATTTTCTTCAGGTTATAAGTAGGAAAGCAAGACTTTCTGTGGAGACATCTTTGAAGCGGACCCGAATAATGAAAGTAGTGATTGTCATATTTTTAAGTAGACTTTTATTGAGATTGTAATAAATGCCGTGAACTAGTTTTGATGGCTACTAGCCGTTAGTAGTGAAAGAAAATTGTTACGCTTCCATTATTTATTTTGGATTGTGGTTAGATATACTAGCCGTGGAGATTTGAATTGTAGTTATGACCGTTATTCCTTTATTTTGGGGACGGATTTATATTATTTAAATGTGTTATAATACTCTAAAATTTTGGGCTGTTACAAATTTATCTTAATAACATTCAAAATATCCTTCACGTTGAGAATAAATAATACTAATATTTAATTGTTGGAACAATTTTAATCCCTGAATGCCACACTCATTTTAGATATAGGATTGAGGAAGAGATGAAGCGGAAGCGATAAAATATATATCTGTTGAATCCATGGATGATGTAGGGAGAAATAAGATGAAGAAGAAGAAGTAGGGAATGAAGATCTTCTAAGTAATAGTGACTTCTTAATCTCTCATGTACTTCAATAATGTGAAGAGAATTTAGGAGAGATAACAAGAATGAATAGTTGCTTCTAGGCTTAATGGAAGGGCCTTTAAATAGGAAACATTGTGTCACTTCACCTAGGGACTACACCCTTTCAAGAAGCTTAGTGATATTATATTACCCTTTTGCCCATCACAATTAGGTAATTATATATCCAGGAATTCTACACATTTTATTATCAACTATACTTTATAAATTAACATTATAATCATAATTTTATAAATGGAAGTCTAAATGACTTTTGTTGCAAGCCATGTCCTTACAATCTCCCACTTGGGTTGCAAAACAAAGTCCTTCCTTTAAATCATGAATATAACACAAATGACAACCCTAATGTGCGCACTTTATTGTCATTTATAACAATCTCGTCCATTAGCCATACAAGTATAGGACTAAAGGGGCAGTCGTTGTAATTGATTCGCAACTAAACCCACAATAATCACGTATACAAATCTAACTAAATGACATAGATCAAAAGTATAGATGTGTAGCATGGAATCATAATGAATATATACATATTCTTCCAACTAGTCCAACTTAACCAAATGAGATCAAAACTTTAAATAATAGAACAATTAATGAAAGAACAACACAAACTCCCACTATACTAAATGTTATCAAAAGTTGTTACACCCATATGAGCAACATGCTCGTGAAACACTGAAGATGATAACTCTTTCATAAATGGATCCTCTAAATAGAGTTTGTTTCTATAAGTTGTATCCCTTTCGTTCATGTTGTATTCTTTTCTTTATAACAAGATAATTAATGTCTAAATCCATAAACTCTTCTTAGAGTACAAAACTGCTATCTGATAGTCATTTCTTAATTGGTCTTTTGACACTTGTTTTGACAAATTACAGTCCATTAAAACATATGCAGCCATATATTTAACTAATGTCAGAATACCTAATGATCTCAAGATGATCCGACTTCAAAACATAGGCATGTAGTTCTTTAGTGTTTTGTAAATACTTCTATCATTCTTTTGGCTGCTACTTAATGTTCTTTCCGGATTGCTTTGGTATTGACCAAGCATCCCAACATTAAATGTAAGATATACATATACATTAAGCTTCCTACTGCTGATGTAAAGAAGGAATTTTCCATATACTTGGATTCAAAATTTACTTTTAGGACACTGTTTGAGACTAAGAATGTCTCCTTTAAAATTAGGGGTGTCATGTGGTTTATATTTTTGCATGCTAAACCATTTGTAATACCTTTCCATATGGCCTTTTGTGATAATCCTAAAACATCTCGTGAGTGATCACGGTGAATTTGGATTCTTAATACAAAGATGCCTTACCAAGATCTTTCATTTCTAATAAGAAATTTCTTAGTTTCCTTAATAAGGTTCATATCATTACTAGCAAGCAAAATCATCATCCATATATAAGACCAAAATTATAAATTTACTCCCACTGAACTTATGTTATACACAATCTTAATCAAGATTCTTTTCAAAACCAAATAAAAATAACTTGATTAAGTACCATTGATGAGAAACTTGCTTGAGTCCACAAATGGATTTCTTTAAATTCACAAACTAATTGCTTAGTTTGATCCAAATCAACCATATATTCCTCAATGTCTCCATTAAGGAAAGTTGTCTTTATATCCATTTGATAAACTTTAAGATCATAATATGCTATATGTGCCATAATGATCTAAAAGTGTTTTTAGAAGATACCGGAAAAGTGTTTTCTTTATAATTAATGTCTTCCTTTTGAGTCAAATCTTTAACAATTAGATAGGCTTTATATCTTTCCATATTACCTTGTGAATCCTTTTGGTCATAAAGATTAATTTAATCCCAATAGGTTTCACATCTTTAGGTAATGGGACAAGATCCCAAACGTTGTTATCCTTATAGATTTTAACCCTTCATTTATGACATTAATTTACTATATGAGAATTAAAACTATTAATGGTTTCATGGAAAATGAGAGACTCATCTCCCACTAAACCTAAGTGTCCTTTATTCTCGGCAATATACACTTCATAATTATCCGGATTTGCACTTTCTTCTTACTCTATTGGATCTTCCAAAGGGCACCGGTTCTATCTTATTTTGAGGTTGTTGAATTTCTTTCTTATGATCAACATTTCCATGTTGTTCAATATTTATAGGGAAATCATATTTATTTTGAATTGTATGTTCTTCTTGAATGTCAAGTTCAAAACTTGATATCCAATTGGAACTATGGGAAGTGGTATATAAATGGATTCCATACAAATGAATTCCTCTTCCTTTTCAAATTCAAAATATTACTCCAAATTCTCCCACTAAATTCAACATCCTTAAAAGAACCTAGCATTTCTCGTTTTTCAAAACGTTCTAACTTTCGGGTTGTAAAATTTATATATCCCCTAGTTCTCTCGGCTTACCCCATGAATAACTACTAATAATCTTACGTCTAACTTGCCCTTAGTAGACTTATAAAGTCTATCCTTATGCTAGACAACCCCATAAATGAATATGATTTAAGGATGAATAAGGAACGCGTCCTTAAATCATTAAGGGTTTATATTAGTAGCCTTAGAGGGAGCTTTAATGAGAATAAAGGTTGCGGCTTTAACGTATCGCCCATAATGAGTGAGGTAAGAGAAGTATAAAATATACTTATTACCATATCCTTGAGGATTTCAATATGTCTCTATTACAATATTCATGCTAGGCGTACCCGGCTCAATGTAGAGAGAGATAATCCCACACTCTTTCAAAATAGCGAGTAAAAAGGACCTAGACGTTGTTCTTTTTAACAGTCATTCCAAAGATGTATAAACCATCATGAATGACCCTAATCTTCTTAATAGTCTTCAAAGTTGATTTCCAACTTTGTCTTTATAAGACTTTTACAACGTCCAAACTCAATATTTTATGAAGCAAATAAATGTATTCAAACTAAGAGTTAGTCATTTTGAACATAATAACTATTGTTGACCTTTTCCATGAAGGAATAATTAATGGCCTACAAATATCCGAATGCATTAGTTTATTGAGACAGTTGATGCTCTCGAGAATACTATAATGTTTGTAAATTTACTTTAAGGCATTTAATGCAAAAATATTTTCCAAACTATCAAGTTTGTTTAAGATTTTCCTTTAACATAAGCTTATCAATTTTCTTCTTGGAAATATGACCCAAATGCCTATGCTTTAATAAAATATAAACTTTACTTGATAACTTTTGCTTTCTAGTTTTGGTTTCATTATTTAAGGGACACATTTATTGTTTGAATAATGTCAAGTAAATAAAGAACACTTGACAAAGTACTAGTACCAACAACCTTGAATTTAAAATAAAAATCACATTTATAAAAGATGAACAAAATAACCTTTTTTTGTTCAATAGTGTGATAAATATCAAATTCCGTCTAAATGATGGTACAACAAATGTATTATTTATACAAATAACACTAAGCACTTTAACAATAACCAAAATTCCCGATGCCTTTCACTTCAACCGGATCCCGGATTCCATATAGATGAATCCTTCATCTTCTCTAGGACTTCGGTATTTCAGGCAATCCTACATAGACATTCATTATGTGAGTTGTTGTAACATAATTCAACCACTATGTATATGTAGGAAATGAAACCAAATTAGCCTTTATCACAAATAATTCCAAATGACATACCTTTCTTAGCACGCCAAGCGTGATACTTAGGGCAGTCGTACTTCATGTGAGTGAGGTCCTTGCAAAAGAAGCATTCCTCTTTATGATCATGAGATGATCCCTTAAGCTTCTTTTTACTTGCAACCGCAATGTCCTTCCCTTTTCTCTTTGTCCCATGAGAAGAGGTAGATGCCAAACATCCCTCAATCATATCAAAGAATGTTTTAGCATCAACGTCCTTGGAGACACCGTCCAAAATGGTCTCCGGGACAACTATATTCATGATCATTAGGTTCACGCGGTTGGAGCGTTCCCACTTCTTATTATTTAAGCAATCTTCTTGAGTGCTTATATCAGAAAGAGGAAGAGGAAACGGTTCCCTTAATGCGTGATCTATGTCCATATAGCCTAAGATCATCATCAATTTATTTTTCCAAGTTTTAAAATTAGTCCCGTTAAGCATTGGTAAAGTACTCATAGCAGTAATCAAGGATGAAGCAATAAGTAAATCTGTTGGTTTTGAGAACAAAAAAGAATGAAAACAAAAACATGAATAAGAAACTACAAAATGAAAAATGATTAATTATATCAACGAAATCCATCAATAAGACAATCAACATGACATCAAAACTAATCTTTGGATTGCGAGTTGACTCATAAATGATTGCCTTAGGTAACAAGTAATTTGAACTTATATTTTAATAAATACTTAATCTTCCTTTGGGCCGACATAAGTACCTAAGAAAATATCCTAATGTTCATTTTATTTGTTACCACTTGAATGCCTAAGTTTAGTCAAATGTCAAGATCTTCTTTGGAAAATTCAAGTCATTCACATATTAACTTAAACATCCAACACTTTACAATTTAAGGGTTTAAATAACGTAAATCACTTAGGCGACAATATTATTTAAACAATGAATAAAATTGTCAAAGCATATAATTAATCATAACTTTTTAGGTTTGAAATAATGTAGGTTTTCTTTCAAGGGAAAACAAAATAGTGCAAAACTTAGAAAAGTCCAAAACCTGTGAACAGTAACTGCTCGGCCGAGTCTTATGAAGTGCTCGGCCGAGCACCTTAATCAGAATGTTTTGGTCAATTTGTCACATTATGCTCGGCCGCTCTAAACAAAACGCTCGACCGAGCTGCTCGGCCGAGTCATATGATGTGCTCGGCCGAGCACCTTAATCAGAAACAAATGCCTTATTTGACATACAATGCTCGACCGTGCAAAACCAAATGCTCGGCCGCGCAAGTCTTGGTCCGAGCGGGCATAACCAAAGACCCGACCGGGTATTCAAGAGAACCGGACCGAACTCGACCAAAGGTCCGACCGGTTTATGCCATTTTTGGCGCCTGTTCATGTGCTCGGCCGAGGAAATCCAAAGACTCGGCCGAGCAGTTCGCGCCTTTTCATATGCTCGGCCGAGCAAAACAAATGACTCGGCCGAGCACCCCATTTTCTGCACTTTCTGAATTTGTTTAATTTATTCCCGAAAGGCCATGAATTGCAAGTAGATCCACATGGTATGTACTTAAAACATAAAACCATGTTATTTAGGGATAATCTTGCCTTAAAATTAATGGAATCAAGTGAGTAGATCCACATGGTATGCACGAAAACATAAAACCATGTTATGAAGGGATAGTCACACTTGAACCATTTAGTTTTAATGAACAAAACTTTCAAACCTTTTCTGAATTTTAGATGATGATTATCAGTGCTCTATGAACGAATTAGAGTCCCTAATCAACATCAAAACTTAATGATTCAACAGGGAAAATGAATCAAAATTGAAAGTATACACTTTCCAAAAAAAAAAAGAACTCAAAATTAAACTAAAGATGAGCGGGGCTCTGATACCAATTGTTGGAACAATTTTAATCCCTGAATGCCACACTCACTTTAGAATATGATTGAGGAAGAGATGAAGCGGAAGCGATAAAATATATACCTGTTGAATCCATGGATGATGTAGGGAGAAATAAGATGAAGAAGAAGAAGTAGGGAATGGAGATCTTCTAAGTAATAGTGACTTCTTAATCTCTCAAGTACTTCAATAATGTGAAGAGAATTTAGGAGAGATAACAAGAATGAATAGTTGTTTCTAGGCTTGATGGAAGGGCCTTTAAATAGGAAACATTGTGTCACTTCACCTAGGGACTACACCCTTTCAAGAAGCTTAGTGATATTATATTACCCTTTTGCCCATCACAATTAGGTAATTATATATCCAGGAATTCTACACATTTTATTATCAACTATACTTTATAAATTAACATTATAATCATAATTTTATAAATAGAAGTCTAAATGACTTGTGTTGCAAGCCATGTCCTTACATTAATATCCTCGTTATTTAATTAAAGACACCATTAATATTTAATAAGTTTATTTATAAATTTAACTACTATAAAAATTGCCAAATTTTAAAAAATAATTCCCATATATATATTATTGTCGATTAATCTTAAATATGCTCCTATACAACCCATTAAAAAATAACAACTTCATTTATTAACTCATTACATGGAGTATAGTGTAGTAAAAGATAAATAACTATACATATATATATATAGAGAGAGAGAGAGAGAGAGAGAGAGAGAGAGAGAGAATTATATCAACCTTTCATTTTTAAAACAAATATTTTCAAAAAGTTATTTGACTGTTTTCAAAGAATAGTTTCAAAAAAAGAAACAATCATTTTTTAATAGACTAACCTTTCTCGAGATAAAATCCTCTGTACCACAATTTATGTACCACTTTGTACCACAAGCAATCCAATGGCTATTAATAAGTCAGACTAAAATGATTTTAATATCACAAGTTATTTATAGCCGCCAAATCACTTGTGATACATAAGTGGTACACAAATTGTGGTATAGGGGATTTCATCTCACCTTTCTCTGCTTGGGGACAATCTGGTATCATCCTTAAAATAAAACTTACCTTCTCCACACCCCCCTCTCATTCCATAAACAACCCATCTTTAATATCACCCATAAAATATTTCATAACTTTCCCCTCTTACTCATTTTAAACATTTACAGGAATGCAGAATCTCCAACATTCTACATTTTTACCTATTTATCAAAAGAGTATTTAAATTTGAAAATGAAAAATATCAATTCTAAACGAAAACATCCATTAATCCATTAACTCAGGCCCACATCCATCCATCCCCAAAATAAATCATACACTATTTTGTTTCCTTTACTCGAGTTCTAAATGATTTTGTTTCTAATTTTACACCTTAAATGTCAGTAGTCAAACTTGTTTTGAATCTTGTACATATCAAATAACATTTAGAATTTTGATCAATTATAACATATGGATATTTAACTGATTGAAATATTTATTATTTTTTAGTAAAAAACTAAGCACTCCAATTATAGATGCTTATATAAACAAAATACACAAACGTTCTCTCTCATCTTTTGTTTTGTTAGAGCAATTAAACAAAACTTGATGAGAAAATAAAGCAATCACAAGAACACAGATTTACGTGGTTCACCAACTTGGCTAGGTCCACGGGGAGGGGAGAGAATATTATTATCACTGGAGAAACAATTACACAAGATCACACTAATCTACTTTAACTTTACACGAATTTTGATCACAAAATTCCTGACTGTGCAAACCCTAAATCTAAAATTATTAATCTCTCTATTCTGTATAAAATTAAGCAAACTGATCAACTGAATTAATTTAGAACAGAGGGAGTATAATATACGTATATACTATCCTAGGCCCAATTCTTATTTCACAAGGAGTCAATTCCTTGTTAGGAACCTGCTATGCTACACCTGGCCAAACACTAATTATCTGCCCAAACATGTCCGGCCCACTCTAGTTCTTGGTGTGATATGGAAAAAGCTTATAGCCTATATGCCATAATATCTGGTTCCTCTCAGCATTTGTGGCTAAGGCGTTAAGCCGTAGCTCAACTTTTTATCTCGTCTCATTATACTCATTCTGTCTCAGAATTATGAACTTGTTAATTTAATCTATTTAAAATAGGCGTCCCAAATTTCAAAGGCATTAATCCTAACAAATTTCCACTTTGACTTTGAATCTCCGAAATAACAAATCTTTTCTTCCCCTCGCTTCTTCTGCTATCTAATAGCTGCGAACATTAAGCAAGTCCAAACAATGTTGGAACTTGCTCACCGTCACGGGTTTTGTGAACATATCTGCAGGGTTGTACGCTGTCCCTACCTTCTTCACCTTTACCCGTTTCTCATCCTTTAGAAATGATATCTGACATCAATGTGCTTGGTCCTCTCATGACGAACTTGATCATTGGCCAAACAAATCGCGCTCAAACTATCGCAATAAATAATAGCCTGATCCTAATGTATCCCAAGATCGATGATCAATCCCTTCAACCATATTCCTTCCTTAACGGACTCTGTCAATGCCATGTATTCTGCTTCTGTTGTAGACAACTGTAAGGTACCCGCGGGAAAAACACGGATGAGTTTCCCCCTCGAGAAGCCAAACACTGCACTTTATGTTCAAGAAAACAGAGTCGCCACGTTAAATTAATTTTAAACCCAATTTAACAAAAATGGTTTATGATTCGGAAAACCGAGTCTCCCAGGTTGACAAAAAACGTCTTGACCTTTAACAAAAATCAGTTAGAAAGCTAACAGAAAAAGAGTTTATTTTTTAGAATGGGGTTAAAACATTTTCCCCAAACCATCCGTACGGCTGGTGATGGTTGTCATGAGAATTTACAGATTTATCAGAAAACAGTCCTGTTTCAGGCAAGAATGGAGCATCATGCTGAAACTTGACCTCCAGATTATTTTGTGGTACAAAAATATGCATAACAACATCCCTATACCATTGATCATTAATTAAACACAAAAAACAAGGGGTTTTGGTCATGATCAAGGCAATGGTTGTGGAAATGTGATGAACATGGCTTTTATTTGGAAAGTTAAAGATGGAGACTTTAACCCCCCAAATGGATGATTCATCCAAGACAAAGCCTTGGGACATCAAAAATCATCCTTTATCATCCGAAGGGACATTATTAAAAATCAAAGTTTGGATGGTAAAGATTGAGACTACCACCCAAACTCGATCATCATAACATAAACATAAATATCATAAAAGCAAGGGCTCTTTCCATATGTGCAATTGCCAAAGTAAAGACATTAAATTAAATCATAAATGTAAATAATGAAAGTAAATGGGGACATAAAGTAAATGACATAAAGTAAATTGCATTTAATCATAACAAGCCATGATCAAACCCTTAATCATACCCTGAGGGGAATCACTTCAAGGCTTGGTTCCAATTAGTAATAATAAGAACATGAACGTACCAATGTTTGATTCTAGCAATGTTTGTGTTTCTGCTTGTATTTCAGCAGAGTTTTGCATACAAAACTATTTTTCTCCTCTCCTGAAATGATGCCTTAATTTATAGGAATTGAAGGCACCCAAACCAGCCGTACGGCTGGGGCCTTCTAGTATCCAAACTTCCGTACGGCTCAGCCTGGCGAAAACAGTTTAATTCCAGGACAGTCTTAAGGTTTTTGTTTTATCCTATTGAGGTCCTAGTCTATAAGTTTTATCCCTGAAAAGTCCTAAGAATATACCTCCTCAGATTGTACTTTCGGCAACGTCGCTTTAGGAAAGCGGGGTTGTCGGCTATGTTGGGAGGACGGCTTGGCCAATTTGGTTGCATGGCTAGACTTAGAGGTATAGTATTCCTACGTATCCCGTTTGCGGGGAATCAAGCCTTAACGTAGTTCGAAAGAAGGAAGTTTTTGGGACACGGGAGCTGTTTAGCGGGGGCTCACCCGGAAAAGGGGGACATCTTTCGTCTTCTCCTTGGATGCTTTGATAGGGGGATATCTGTCATCCTCTCCTAAACCTAGGTGGATATCTGTCATCCTCTCCTAGAAATGGTTTGATAGGGGGATATCTGTCATCCTCTCCTAAACCAAGGTGGATATCTGTCATCCTCTCCTAGAAATGGTTTGATAGGGGGATATCTGTCATCCTCTCCTAAACCTAGGTGGATATCTGTCACCTTCTCCTAGAATTGGTTTGATAGGGGGATATCTGTCATCTTCTCCTAAACCTAGGTGGATATCTATTATCCTCTCCTAGAAATGGTCTTACTTAGACTTGACTCTCATTTGGTCAAAGTCGGGACTTGGTCAACTCAACTCTACGGGGAGGTTTGACTAAAGGATGGACTTGACTCTCATTTGGTCAAAGTCGGGATATTGCTAACTTGACCCTACGGGGAGGGTTGACAAAAGGATGGACTTGACTCTTATTTGGTCAAAGTCGGTGGACTTGACTCTCATTTGGTCAAAGTCGAGATATGGTCAACTCGACTCTACGGGGAGGGTTGACTTAAAGGATGGTGTTGGGTATGCTTATTTCTTAACCCTCCTACTTATGTTAGAATTGATTGATACCATCACCTATTAATATTTTATGAAATTTAGGACCTTATGTAAGAAGTTTATAAACTTCAACTTTAGCCAAGTCCATTTTATAGTATAGGCTTAGATTATAGGACTTTCAGCTTTGAAGGATCGAAGATTTTCTAAGCAGGATTCATTTAACTGCGCAGGATGTTCCCTGCGCAAGTCGCCACTGCGCATCGATCTTTTTCGCAGCTTTTGACCCTGCTCAGTTTTCAAGATATTCCCCAACTCTGAATTTAAGATCTTCCTTTGGTATGACCAAGCATGGTGCGCATGCTCCCCATGCGCAGCATCCGTGCGCACCGGCAATGCGCATACCTTTGTGCGCGCACGCTCAACCTTGGTCAAAGTTCTTATCTCCTGATCTCATATTCTAGAAGCTTGGAAAGCGTCAAGACAAGATACGCTTTTTGGATTCAGCAAAAGTGCTGAGGTGTGCACAAACGACAAAATAAGCACACTCAGCAACACCATTAGTGGAGACACGCTTCAACGATCATATTTCAAAAGAAGACAGCTGTCAACCTTCTAGAAGAAGCTTTTGAATTTGGTCTTCATGCTCAGTCTCCAACGGCTAAAAAATACCTGCGCACCAATCATATTGTGCCAGGTCAGCAACCTTGATCAGAGCTCCAACGGCTATAAAAGGACATCTGCGCACCAATCATATAGTGCCAGCTCATCGTCCTTGCTCAGAGCATCAACGGCTAGTTTTAAATTCTCAGCTATAAATATCCTGCTCATCTTCATTTCAAAGTTGCTCGTGTACTCGTTAAGCCAGGCAGAGCTGGAGTGCTTGTTCATCCAGAGCTAGAGTTTCATGCTTCATTGAGAAACCTTGAAGATCTGAAGACCGCTGCTCAATATTTCCAGATTCATTAGAACAGCCTTCTAGATCTTCAAACCTTCAAACTCCTGTTCAAATCCCAGAGCCCTATATCACCAGAATTCTTGGTGCTCTTCATCTCTTATATTCATAGAGCCCAGAATTTCTGTCACACACACACCTCTTGAAGCTTTGATCATTCTGATCTAACTTCTTGTGTTACTAATAAGTTTGCTTGATAAGTGTGCAAATTAGGTAAAAGGTTCATGCACCTGCGCAAAACGTGCGCAATATATCTGCGCAACCAATTACAGCGCATGAAGCAACAGTTCTGAGATTTATAGAATCTCTGCGCCATCTATGCGCTGCGCATGACTATCCATGCGCAATCATCGTGGATCGCAGGTAAGTACACTATTCATTATAAATTGCTCATAGGTCCTTGACTGAAAAGTCAACGCTAATTCACAAGGGTACTTGTGTAATTAAATTTTTCCCGCGCCTTTATTTTTTTTGGGAATTATTTTTTTTTTACCCCTGCGCATATCCCAGATGTCATCAATGCTAAAGGCCATTAATTGACAGCGCACGTCCTTTCCTGCCAAATCATTTATGTGAGAAATGAAACGATGGTAACTGGCCCTTAGGCTCTGACACGCGCGCATAGGCTTGCATACGCGCGTTCCCTAAGGTGACACATGGCATTGCATGCGCCACTGCTATCTTGCGCCACTGCACCTTTCCTCCAAAAGCTATCGTGCGCCTAACTCTTTATCTTCCTTCCCTACTTAAACCGATTCTCTCTCTACTTCTCTCTACCTTAAATCTCTCAATATTTCTCTCTCAAAGTTCCTTCTTCTCATAAAATCTCAATCCTTTTCTTTCCTTGAAAACCTTCCTTTCGATAATGGCGCCTCGCAAGAAATCTTCAAAACCTTTGCCCATTGTCGAACTCTCTGAATCTTCTCGAGCTCTCAATCGAATCATTACCAAGACCGAGAACAAGCCTCTCAAGCTGCACACTCCTCTGTTAAAGACATGGTATGATTTCTGCTCCCTATTCACTTTCTACCATTATTAAGGTTGAAGCTCTCAAACCCTCCCTTTTCGATTTCTCTCTCATCTGTTAATCATTCTTGAAATCAGTTGCTGTTATGTATTCGTATTAACCTGATCTACTATTTAATGTAGTTTATTTCATGATCAATCATCGTTTTATGTGGTTTCTGTTGGATTTTTTATCCGTTAACTTCCATGGCAGACGGACGGTTATCTAGCTTTTCTGAGTTTATTGTTTGTTGTTTGACTTTATAATTTACATGGTTGAAATCGTCTGGTCAACGCGGTCAATTTGATATATTTTTTGTTCAATTTGGTCAACTTTCGATTTTCTGATATTCTTTGTATTCATGAATTTTCCATGTGTTCTTCATGCCCCACCTTTTTATATATATATTTTTTGGAGTTCATGATATTTTCTCTAAGTGTTTTTATTCATGCGCATATTTTTTATTACTGCACATATCTTTATATTCTCTTTCTGCGCATTCTTTCATGTTCCTTGCGTATCCATATATGATTATTTGCGCATCATTTTCTTTGTATGGATTTGTGCGCACAGGTAGGTTTGCGCTATTTACGCATGCGCACAGCTCCATGCAGAATGGATTATCTAATTCTTGTTACTGTCTTACGCAGGGTCCCCTATACTTCATCCCTGGATGGGAAATCATTGAAGCTGATCTGTCTCAAGATGCAGTTGGACGACGCCTTCTGCACCATCTCAACTCCTCCGGGATTCTTCCTCTGTTTACGCTAAATCAACCCTTCTTCGTGTCATCCCTCATCGATGAATTCTTCCGAACTGCAAAAGTTTTCCCGGCAGAATTTGAAGGAAACCCAACAGAACTAATCATGGCCTCTGTTCAAAACTATGATATAATGGTTCACCCTAACCATATTTGTAGGCTCTGTAACTTCCAAGTCCTCAACGCTCCAGTCAACTATGATGAGGTTCATCAAAATTCTCTTGCGCAGAAGCTTATTAGCATTGTTGGTCCCAAAGACACAACAAGGGTATGAAAAGAGGCTAGAGGGGGGGGGGGTGAATAGCCTATTAAAATTTCAACCCTTTTTCAAATTTAACCAAGTGCTTACTCTTGAATATGCGGTCAAGTAAAAACCACACGGTCAAGGGGTAATATGCACATCGGAAGTTTTCGTTAGAAATGGGAAAGGTTGGTTTTGACTAAAATCTCTAAGTAGGAATACCAGCACTCACGGTCAACCAGGTTGCGGTCGAGTGAGTCCGGTCGAGGGTGAAGTGCGGTCAAGAGATTGCGGTCAAGAGGTTGAGATTGAAAGTTGTTGTCTTAGAAGTTTTGGCAAAAGATAAGTTAGTCAGATTTTAACTTAGGCAATGAGGAGAACAAAACAAACACAATTCACAGCAAGTTCTTAAATCTGAAAGATCAATCACTAAACGACAAACAAAGTTAATATGAACAATAAAGAACAAGATGAACAATACTTGAAAGTAAATTTGCAGAAAGTAAAATGACACAAGTATTTGGAAAGGTTCGATCTGTTAAAAGATCTACGTCCTTTACCAAGATGGTCAGTCTTGGATTTTGAATGGAGGTATATATTGATTCTTGAGTGTACAGATTACAGAGATGAAGTATTGAATCAACACCTACTTTCTATGAAGAACAAATCCTAGACTTAGACCAGTGTATCCCTTTTGATTCAATCTAAGTGATTGATCAATTGGGGTGAGTGTGTGTGTAAGAATCTGAAGCTCTTTGAAATTTATATGATTTAGAGCCTAAAGAATCTTATGTGTTACAAGGCTTGAGATGACTTGTTTGTTGCTGGAGATCTTTGAAGGTTTGAAGGTGAGTTCTTTGAAGATTCAAAGGATTCTGGAAATCTTGAGTATGATCTTCAATCACCAAGTATTTCAACAGCAATTTCTCTCTTAGAATCTCAGCACAGTTCAATGAAGAACTTAAGGGCTATTTATAGCCTTGAATGAGAAAATAGCTGTTGGATTTAGTTGGGCTCCAAGTTGAAGGACAATGAGCTGTTGAATTCTGATTGGAGCTCAATCTGAGTTTGTCCATTTTGCAGATAAGAGGTGGTCCCACTTAGATGAATTTCAAATTTGAATTACTTGGGATCCAAGTTCTGCAACATTCTAAACTAACCATAGTTTGATACAAGTGACCATGGTTAAGTTTGAACATACTTGGGTTCTTGAACTTCTGCTCATCTGCGGTCAAGACTTGCGGTCGAAACTCTTGCCGTCAATATGCCTAAGGGCATCTGCGGTCAAGATAAGCCACAAAGTTCACGGTCACTGACTTCCGGTCAAGTGATTCACGGTCAAGTGGTCTTCCACGGTCAGGTGATCTACCACGGTCAAGTGAATTCACGGTCAAGGTCTTGACCACTAAAATTCCAGACTTAGAAAATTTTCAGCCTATCAATCTAAAGCCTATACTATCAAAGTGGACTATTCTAAAATTGAAGTTTTAACACTTCTTACAATATATCCTAAAGTCCATAAAAGATAAAATTAGGTTATGGGATCAATCAAATCTAGGTAATAGGAGTGGTTTATAATAAGCATACCCAACAAGCATTCCTTCTCTGAACAAGAAATGGCCAGTGCATGACAGAAAGGAATTTGGTGAGGTGATGTATCACCTGTGCACCATCATTGGAGATTCCCTCAACTGCAAGAACGGAAATAATGGGCACTTCATCTCCAAGCAGTGGGAATACTGCGCAGCCATCTTCGATAATGCTCAACTTGATTGGCCTCAAATTATCTGGAATGAGATTGTAAAGGGCATGAACAGCTATAGCAAAAAGCTCAACGCAGGGAAGACCAAGTATCGAACCCACTGCAGGCTCATCACTAAACTATTTTTGACTTATGATGATCTAGCTACCTTTGTTGCGGATAAATCAATCAAGAAGCAGTCTTGTGATTCCAAGTACTACTCAAGAATCCACCTCCAAAACTTGCGAAGTGAGATTGGCAACGCTGACTACTACAACATCTGGCTGTCCGATTCTGATCCCAAGAAGGAAACTTGGATAGGCCCAATCCCTGATGCAAAGTCCAAAAAGCGCGTAGGTAGCTCTAAACCTGATCATACGCAAGAAGCTCCAGAAGATGCGTATTTACGCAAAGGGAAGGGAATTACTGAGCCCAGTCCCAAGAAGAGAAAAGACATCCTCCTCGTTCAATCTAACAAGGGGATATCTATCAAAAATTCAGATCCTGCTCCTGCTCCTACTCCTGCCTCTATCAAACCGTCCACCGCAAAGCGTAAGAATGTTCCAAGTGATGATGCTACCGTTTAGGGGGAGCCAAAGCTCAAGGTGCCAAGAACACAAGAAGATATCCATAGTGCTGACATTGCGCATGTCTCTCCCCGAAGAAAGCAGAAGGTGCGCAGCAGCGCTAAAAGATTGAAGAAGTGCCGCACCCCGTCCGATGCACCTGAATCAACGAAGAAAAATGTCACTGCCTCTGACAGCAGCACACATTCTCCGTTTGTTAAGCCTTCTCCATCCAAAGCACCCGAGCTCTCCTCCTCTCCAATCTCTTCGACAGAGCTGCGCCAGATCGTTCAAGCCTTGCATTCTGTTCAATTGAATCAAGTTGCTACGCAGTTTCAACTGACTCAACTCCTTAATGCACAAACCGCTTTACTGCACCAGCTAGATACGCAGCGTTTGGAGATTGATACCATTAAGGGGGGAGAATGCGGAGAAAGCAAAGGCAAGTGCGAAGGAGAGAAAGGAGAGTGTAAATCCTAGTTCATCCGAACATCCCTCTGAGCCTACGCAAGAAAAGGCACAAGATCAAGTGCCTAAAGTATTAGATCAACTTATCCTGGGCTCCCTTAAATCCATCAGCGCACAGCTCGAAACTGTCAGCGCACTACTCAATAATGTGTGCACCTATGAAGCGACTGATGGTAGCTTCAGAAAAATTTTGGGAAAGCTAAAAGAAACCCTTAAAGATGGGTTACATGAAGGATTTGCTGATCTAGGAGCTCAGATTTTGAAGATTGGACAAGGAGCTCATGCGCAAGGGAATGAGCTCAAAATTGAAGATGTGCAAGAATGCATTACTAAATCCTTGACGGATTTTTCCCATGCGTTCAACGCCAAGATGGACTATGCAATGATCGACATTCAAGCCAACATCAACACACAGCGCCTTCATACCGACACAAGACTGGAAGCTACGCAGACTGCCATTCTGACAGACTGCGGAGCAAATTTTAATGAGCTGCTCAGTGACAACTCCGATATACGTAGAGGAATGAAGACTTATGTGGGAAAAGCTGTTGAGTTCCAAGAAAGGTTTCAAGAACTGAAGATTGAACTTATGAATAAGTTCAACATTCTGCAGAATGAACTGCGCGAAGCCCTGCACCGGATCAATATAGACTAGGTTCTATGTAATTTTTGTTTTGCGCAAGGTATTCCTTTTTGTGCGCATTTTGTTTTTATTATTCAACTTGTAATCTCCAACTCTTTACATTTCAAGTTTTAATGAGAAAAAATTGCATCATTAGTTTCCAAAACCTTGTTCATTTCAAACTCTTCGTTTGTGGAACAATGATTGCATTATTTCACCTCATGTGCATAATCTTAACTGCTCATATTTTCTACGCATGAAGTTTAAACATTCAGCTTAAACGCATACTCAAACTAAAACTCATATTATTTGTATGCGCTGAATGATATTTCTATCTTTCATTCTTTGTAAGTTAATCTTTTGGATAGACTAGAAATCTATAGCATCGGCTAGTGTGTGCATTGACTTGAGGCATGAGTTACCATTTTTCATCTTTATGGACATGTTATTATCAAGTACAATGAATTGCCTTTGCTATAGTAGGTAATGGCATCAATAATTTAGGGGGAGATTGTTGGGTATGCTTATTTCTTAACCCTCCTACTTATGTTAGAATTGATTGATACCATCACCTATTAATATTTTATGGACTTTAGGACCTTATGTAAGAAGTTTATAAACTTCAACTTTATCCAAGTCCATTTTATAGTATAGGCTTAGATTATAGGACTTGCAGCTTTGAAGGATCGAAAATTTTCTAAGCAGGATTCATTTCACTACGTAGGATGTTCCCTGCGCAGGTCGCCACTGCGCATCGATCTTTTTCGCAGCTTTTGACCCTGCTCAGTTTTCAAGATATTCCCCAACTCTGAATTTAAGATCTTCCTTTGGTATGACCAAGCATGGTGCGCATGCTCACCATGCGCAGCATCCGTGCGCACCGGCAATGCGCATGCCTTTGTGCGCGCACGCTCAACCTTGGTCAAAGTTCTTATCTCCTGATCTCATATTCTAGAAGCTTGGAAAGCTTCAAGACAAGCTACACTTTTTGGATTAAGCCAAAGTGCTGAGGTGTGCACAAACGAAAAAATAAGCACACTCAGCAACACCATTAGTGGAGACACGCTTCAACGGTCATATTTCAAAAGAAGACAGCTCTCAACCTTCTAGAAGAAGCTTTTGAATTTGGTCTTCATGCTCAGTCTCCAACGGCTCAAAAATACCTGCGCACCAATCATATTGTGCTAGGTCAGCAACCTTGATCAGAGCTCCAACGGCTATAAAAAGGACATCTGCGCACCATTCATATAGTGCCAGCTCATCGTCCTTGCTCAGAGCATCAACGGCTAGTTTTAAGTTCTCAGCTATAAATAGCCTGCTCATCTTCATTTCAAAGTTGCTCGTGTACTCGTTAAGCCAGGCAGAGCTGGAGTGCTTGTTCAGCCAGAGCCAGAGTTTCATGCTTCATTGAGAAACCTTGAAGATCTGAAGACTGCTGCTTAATATTTCCAGATTCATTAGAATAGCCTTCTAGATCTTCAAACCTTCAAAGTCCTGCTCAAATCCCAGAGCCCTATATCACCAGAATTCTTGGTGCTCTTCATCTCTTATATTCATAGAGCCCAGAATTTCTGTCACACACACACCTCTTGAAGCTTTGATCATTCTGATCTAACTTCTTGAGATACACCGGTTTAGTCTAAGATTTGTTCTTCATAGATAATAGATCTTGAGTTAGTATTGAGCTCAAAAGTTGTAATTTGTAATACTCACTCATTTTATAAGATCTCCATTAGAAATCCAAGACTAACCATCTTAGTAGAGGACTCCAAATAGCTTGTCCTTTATTCTTACTGCTTATTTCATGCTTAACCTTTTATGTATTATTGCTTTGTTTGATCTTTCAGATTGCTACACTTTACTGCTGTAATTGTTATTGCTCATTTGCCCTAGAACAATTTTATCCAACTCTTTAGCCAAAACTTAGCGCGTGAGTTTTTCATTTTCTGCGCAGCTTTCCCTGCGCAGTAGCTGTTTATCTCTGCCCAGTATACCATGCGCAGAGCTGCTTTAAATCTTCCGCTGTGCATTTCACACTCTTGCTGCGCGCTATACTTAGCCAAAATAAGAGTTGTGCGTATAAGCCATTAATTTGCAAAAGGGTTTGAAAAGAATTTAAAAATGCTATTCACCCCCCCCTCTCTAGCATTTTTCACACCCTTGTTGCCCCTTTGGGACCAACAGATGGACTTGACTCTCATTTGGTCAAAGTCGGGGTTTGGTCAACTTGACTCTACGGGGAGGGTTGACTAAAAGGATGGACTTGACTCTCATTTGGTCAAAGTCAGGGTTTGGTCAACTCGACTCTACGGGGAGGGTTGACTTAAAGGATGGACTTGACTCTTATTTGGTCAAAGGCGGGGTTTGGTCAACTCGACTCTACAGGGAGGGTTGACTTAAATGATGGACTTGACTCTCATTTGGTCAAAGTCAGGGTTTGGTCAACTTGACTCTACGGGGAGGGTTGACTTAAAGGATGGACTTGACTCTCATTTGGTCAAAGTCGGGATATGGTCAACTCGACTCCACGGGGAGGGTTGACTAAAGGATGGACTTGACTCTAATTTGGTCAAAGTCGTGATATTTTTCCTCTAAAGAACACTGTGCTTACGTCACATTGGGACTGCCGGGAATCAGGCTTAAATGATCTTAAATGGTCTTACGTCACATTGAGGACTGCCGGGAATTAGGCTTAAATGATCTTAAATGGTCTTACGTCACGTTGAGGACTACCGGGACATTTGGTTCAAAAGCAATGGGCTTACGTCGAGGACCGCCTGAGTTTTTTTCACAATTTTCAATGGGCTTACGTCGAAGACTGCCTGGACATTCTCACAATTTTCAATTGGCTTACGTCGAAGACTGCCTGGACATTCTCACAAATTTCAATGGGCTTACGTCGAAGACTGCCTGGATAACATATTATGCGGGGACCTAATATTTTTCTAGGTCAAAATTATGTTGCATGAGCCAAAGGAGGGCAAATATCCGGGGCATTTATGATTTGGTTGGGATGGGGCTTTTAGTAGATGAGATTGTAAAGCCAAGTTCCAACAAGAAGTCATCAATGCTGTCAGGGGACAAAGTATCCGTACAATACACCCAGTGGGTGTACCTTTTGCATTGAATTTTGCTCCAGGTCTGGTCATCTTCTTAAGTGCCTTAACTTGGAGTCCAGAAGCAGTTCTTCTTCTCATTTTGAAAGATTTCTCTTTCCATGGAGCCTTTTCTTATGGAGAAACCACCAAAATTGTCCAAGATTAATCATGAGTGCTTTGAGGGAAACCTTAGGCTTTGGCTGCGGAATCATATGAGGGATAACAAAGGCGTTTTTTAAGCCAAGTTTGGACTCAGGTCCCTTTGGTCTTTCAAAGAGTTCATCCCGGACCTCGAGCTTTTGAGAGCTGCCGCGACATTTTGGGATATAAGGAGACGTGTATTGTTTCTCCTATAATGAAATTACTCCGACCTATGAGGATTTCAAGGCCTTGGTGGGGGGCATGGACACGGAGGTCATTGCTCTTCCTTCGGTTGACGATAAAATGTGTGTCGAAAGGTTGGTCTCTCTTCTTGATATCCCTTTAGAAGAGGCTCAATGCATGGTCCTTAATCACACTTTTGTTGACATTTCGGGTCTTCCCAAAAGGTTCATGAATCGCACAGATGAGGCTTTTTGGAATGCCTTTGGGTTGTGTGTTCTCGTCTTTTTCTACATGATTGGCTCTAAAGGTACTTGCCATAGGGTTCTGTTAAGCGTCCTTGGGGAATGCCTTGCGGGGAAGGATATCGTTCCTCTGATTTTGGATAAGACCTTTCACGGCATGGATCTTTTAGCTTTGGGGGATGGCTTCATGCGCGGCGGTAGCCCCGCTCTTCTTACCATATGGTTGAAGGAGAGACTGATGGCCGTTCCCGAGGCTCCTCTGTCTCACAAGCCATGGTCTTATTCTTTATGGCGCATACTTTTAGATTTCACTCAGGGTGACTGGGAGGCTTATATGGCTCGGCTCCGGACCTCACAGATTCACTGGTGGATTCCTCATTGGCACATTGGCTCTGTGAGAGAGTACCATGATGTCTCTCCCCTCATTCGGGTACCAGGACTTTTGGGATCATCTTTCTATACCCCTTCCTTGGTTCGTAGACAGTTTGGGTTGTCGTAGGCACCTTTGTTGGAGTGGTCGGGTGTCAACCCGGAGCATCTGAGACCTTTATCATTGTCCATATGGGCTCATCCACTATCCTGATTTTTGCTCAGTTGTGGACATATTCCCTCTTTCTGGCTCGGGTACTCTTCAGGGGCGCAACTAGCATGATTCTGACCACGGTTTACTTGGATTGGTACGAACAAACTATGGTGCAGACTCAGAGGCTCATTGAGGAGAGACGTGAGGCCATTCTCGGAGAGGATTACGACACTAGTAGGACTTTGAGGGAGACTGAGGCTGTGGCTAGTGGCCATAACCATACTGGAGATGTTGTTGAGGACTATCAGATTCTGGCCAAGAGGAAGATGGCCGTAGTGCCTAAGATTGAAGCACAGATGGAAGATTTCCGAGCTCGGGTTGCAGCTGAAGTGGAAAGGTGAGGAGCATTGATGGCCCTACTGTCCTAAGTATCCACCCATTGCCATGGCAGACACATCAGTTTATTTAGGTGTTTTTTTTGTATTTTCAGCATGTTATTTTGAGTCGAGAGTAGACCGTGCTTGAACTCATCAAAGAAGTGTTTTAACTGTAGTGACAATGGTTACTTATCTTTGATTTTTGTAAGGCTATGTCTGCATTTGTATGAAGCCCTTTTTAAAACTGAATTTGGATTTAATTTATTTTTAAGACCGAACCAATAATTGGCTGCCTACGTTTCCCTTTTAAAAATAGGACTAAGGGGCTCAGGACATCGTAGTTCTTTTCACAAATCTTGGTGCGACCCTGTTTCTTACCTAGACCGCCCAAACGGGTTTTCAGTATAGGTGGGTATATTCTTTTAGCACCATTTTTTTAGGCGAAATAGCGGCGGAGCTTATCACCATTGACCGGGTGCATGAAGAGATTTCCATCCAAATCCGCAAGTCTCATTGCGCCTCCCGAGAAGATCTCTTGTACTACATAGGGGCCAATCCATACGGGCTCCCATTTTTCGTCAGGGTTAGACCTCCCTGGGGGGTTTTCCTTGAGAACCAAATCTCCTACCCGAATTTCCCGGGGCTTCACTTTCTTATCAAAGGCCCGTGCCATTCTCCCTTGGTAGGTACGAATATGTTCCATTGCTTTCAGACGACGCTCATCTAGCAAGGCCAATTCGTCATGTCGTCTCCGGAGCCAGTCTACCTCATGAATTTTATTTTCTAACAGTATCCTCAATGACGGGACCTCTAGCTCGGCTGGGAGCATGGCCTTCATCCCATAGGTCAAAACGAAAGGGGTTTCTCCGGTGGCAGTTCTAACTGAAGTTCGGTAGTCCCAAAGTGCCAGATGTAGTTTTTCGGTCCAATCCTTACCCTGTGTTGCCATCTTTATAATGATCCTCTCGAGTATTTTGTTGGCGGCTTCCACTGCGCCATTGGTTTGAGGCCTGTAGGGAGAAGACTTATGGCGGGTGACCTGGAATTCTTCTAACAGTCAGCCACATTCTCCTTCAAAGTGCGAGCCATTATCTTTGATGACCTCATTCGGGACTCCGTAACGGCACATGATGTTTTCGTTTATAAATCCCGCAACCTTTTTTGAAGTTAGGATCTTATAAGACTTGGCTTCGATCCATTTTGTGAAGTAGTCCACTGCTACCAAAACAAATTCATGGCCACTGCTTCCAGATGGAGAGATCTTTCCAATAATGTCAATACCCCAAGTTGAGAAAGGCCATGGGGTTGTCATGCAGTACAAATGATGAGGCGGCAGGTGATTGAGGCTGGAAACCGTTGACACTTATCGCATCTTTTCACAAATTGTATGCAATCGGATTCCATCGAGATCCAAAAATACCCCATTCGTAAGATGACTTGCATTAGGGCCCGTGCATTCATGTGGGGACCACACACCCCACTGTGGACTTTTTTGATGAGTTCCCTTGCCTTTTCTATTCTTATACACCTTAGGAGAAGACCCTGGTGGCTTTTCCTGTACAAGATGTCCCCTAACTTGACATAGTGGGATGCCAATCGTTTGAGGGCCGTCATGCCCTTGGCCTTAATCCCATCTTTGTATTCCATTTTCTCATTCATGAAGGAAGATTCCCCTTCTTTGAGGAATTGGTAGATTTGGTTGTACCACGGCTCTTATACCTTTTCCGGGACCCTTTTAATCTCACAACAGTAGGCCGGATTTTCCTTCCTCCCAACCCTGAAGGGTTTGATTGATTTCCCCTCGGGAATTTCTACCAATGAAGCCAAAGTGGCTAGCGCATCCGCGAAACGGTTTCGATCCCTTGGTAGATGAAACCTGATTTCCTTGAATTGTGCCATAAGCTCTTCCATGTGGGCATGGTATTTTTGTAATTCGGGGTCCAACGTCTTCCACTTGTTGGACACTTGGTTGATGATCAGAGCTGAATCTCCGTACACTTCCAATTCTTTCACATTCCTTTCGAGGGCGGCCTCTAACCCAACCGTTCATGCCTCGTACTTGGCGGTGTTATTAGTCACATCAAAGTTCAATTTGATAGCAATGGGGGTGTGCTCATCCTTTGGGTCTACTAGGATCATTCCGATGCCGTTCCATCTTTTGTTTGCGGCACCATCGAAGAACAATTGCCATTTGTTTTCGCCTTCGAGAGCGAAAATTCCTTCATCAGGAAATTGTGTTCTGCCATAACACTCCCTTTGATTGCTTTCCTTGTTACATAGCTAATGTCACATTCCGCCAAGAAGAATGACCATTTGGCGAGTCTCATGGATAGGGACGGCTTTTCCAACAATCATTTGATGGGATCTATCTTAGAGATGAGCTTTATTGAGTGAGAATGAATGTAGTGTTTCAACTTTCTCACAACCCACACTAGTCTGGCACAAGTCTTTTCGATGGCGGAGTAGTTGAGTTCACTTCCTTGCAACTTTTGGCTTACAAAATAGATGGCGTTCTCTACTTTTGAATCCTTCTTTTATTTGGCCAACATGGCTCCTACTGACGTGTCAGTCACTGTCAGGTATAGAAGGAGAGGCTTATCTTTGCGCGGAGGGCATAAGATTGGCGGATGGGTAAGGTAGGCTTTGATTTTCTCGAAGGCCCTTTGGCATTCCCCATTCCATTCAACCTCCGCATTCTTTCTTAGCAATTTGAAGATTGGCTCACATGTGGGGGTGAGTTGGTTTATGAAACGACTAATGTATTGTAACCGTCCCATGAAATCTTTCACCTCTGTTTGGCTACGAGGTGGCCTCATCTCCACAATTTCCTTAACCTTTTGGGGATCAATCTCAATGCCGTGCTCGGTAACCATATACCCCAAAACTTTGCCACGAGAGACTCTGAAGGTGCACTTGGCTGGGTTGAGTCTCATGGAGTGCTTCCTCAGCCTATCGAAGAACTTCCTCAAGTCGGTCAAGTGCTGTCCATTGGTACCTTTGGAATGGACGATCACGTCGTCAACGTACACCTCTATCTCCTTATGGATCATATCATGGAAGAGTGCGGTTGCGGCCCTTTGGTAGGTCACTCCGGCATTTCTTAACCCAAAAGGCATCACGGTGTAGCAAAAGGTCCCCCATGGGGTGGTGAAGGTGGTCTTTTCTTGGTCTTCCTCAGCCATTTTAATCTGATTGTACCTGCGAAACCATCCACAAAAGACTTGACCTCAAAGCTCGAGGTTGTGTCCACAAGCATATCGATATTCGGAAGAGGGAAATCATCCTTAGGGCTTACTTTGTTGAGGTCTCTAAATTCGACACAACATCGGACCTTCCCATTGGCTTTTGTGACCGTCACTATGTTGGAGAGCCACGAAGGATATTCTATCACCCTTATGAAACCGACTTGGAGCAACTTCTCAATCTCCTCCTTTACTTGCAAGGACCATTCTGGTTTGTTTCTCCGGATCTTTTGCTTAACCGGTTTCACCTTGGGATCCACAGGAATCCTATGCTCTACGATGGAAGCGTCCAATCCGGGCATATCTTTGTAAGACCATGCAAACACGTCCACATATTCTTTGACCAATCCAACCAAGGCTTTCCTCTCGGCCCCTTTGAAGTGGCTACCAATCTGTGTCTCTTTTGGTTCATCCGCAGTCCCCAAATTCACCTTAGTCAAAACCTCTTCGGCAGTTTGGGCACGGTTTTCCTCTCGGTCAATAACGTGCTTTGAAAGTTCTTTAATGTATTGTTCATTTAGTGTGTCTGCATTATTAGGTGATTCATCATTAACTATTCTTAGATTATTGGTTAATTTATCATCTAATAAGTTGGAAATGAGGGGATACTTGGAAAGGTCTATCATTTCATTCAAAGCGAAAGGGAATACAACATTGGCTACAAGCTCATAATCCTCGGGCGTGAGGCCCTTGGAAGAAGAAGACTTAAATTCAAAAACAAGGGATAGAGGAGACTCGATTACATTGGACCCTATGACACTTGACTTTAGGGGACGGGAACCAATCCAAGTTTTATGGTCATCTCCTCCTTGCTAGCCACTGGTCCGGAGAGAGTCATGTTGGTAGTGGTGCCCTAGGCACGTTTTATAAACGTTGTAATTGTTATCATTTATTTCATATCAATAAAGAGATGTTTTGATTATTATTGTTGTTCATGTTTACTTATAATAATCTCCGTCCCTAGTACTTGTTAAGCACTAGTATAAAGGCTAAATGATCATGGGATGATCATGTTAGATTTATGGGTACTTGTTTGGAACAAGGTACTGGACATGACCCGCTGTATGAGATTTATGTCATGGTCTATGTCGTACATATATCTCATATTAGTTATGTCATTTGAATCCTTAGACATGAAGTTATTATAGTCTTCCACTTGATGAACATTATGTTTGACATATTCAAACGCTACTCTTAACCGAGTAGTTATAAAGGGTATGATTGCCATAATCGGATTCCCGTTGGGAAGAATAATAAGCTAAATGGATTTGTCCCTCCACGGAGAGATGTCAAGCTTGGGCCCCTCGAAGGAATGATGTTGATGAAATGTTCGGCCGGACTCAAATGGATTGATTGGATCAATATCATTTGAATTATCAACATATTCGGAATCGAGAAAGTATTGAACATGACAAGTTGACTGCTTGACCATGACTTGTGTTAAAAGACATCGTGGACAAAGGGATTATGACATATTCTAAAGGAATGCGAACTTGTATCTAGTTATACTATTTGGGTAGGTATGACGGTTTGCTAGAACCTAATCATATCTTATGGGATCATGTTTGAGCCCATTACCAACTTAGTATAATCCTAGAGGGTCACACACAATAGAACGAATCTTAAATAAGAGGACTATATTGGAATTTAGGGTCAAAGGACCTCAAGGGAATTTCTGGAATTATTCTGGGCTTCCTGGTCAACCAAGCGGGCGCTTGGGTTGAACCAGGCGGGCGCCTGAATAAGCCGGAAAAGGCCTTGACCTTCTTCCCAAATGAGCGGGCGCTCGGGGGGTACCAGGCGGGCGCCCGGTATGCCGACTGAAAATTTCCTAATTCGATTAGGAAAGGTTTTTGGCACAAGATTCCTATTTGGAATAGGTCTTAATTGTGTATAAAAACCCCAATTCGGCCAGACCATATTGACTAGTGCTTTTGTGAGTCTCAAAGAGTTTGAGAGAGATTTTATTTTGTTCTAAGATATCATTGATTGAGGAACAAAATAATTCACAAATAAATTCCATATAGTTCTTTATTGAATTGTGAAAGTGTGTTTCACAATTATTGGTCTAGCAACCAAGATCGAAGAAGTTCCTTTGATATTCGTTCAAAGTGTGGATACCGCTAGAGGGTGAATTTTATCATCTTACAAAGTTCGTGATTTGTTCGTGATAAAGCTTCAAGATCTCCACCGAGACCAAATAGAAAAATTCATAGCCATCAAGGGTTAGTTATTCCTCTATTCATCTTGTTGTATTTGATTTAATCATATGAACGGATCCATGGCTTTGGGTTTTCTTAAAATTTTATTGCTATATTCCGCTGCGCATATTACTTCGAAACCCAACAGTGGTATCAGAGCCCCGTTCATGTTGATTAATTCAATACTTGGATCATGTTATGTGTATATAAATTGTTTATGTGCCTTGCATGATATGAATATTGGAATATATGATGCTTATGTGTTTTGTGATTTTATGTGGTTTATTGTTTTGCAACTTTAATCGCACGATTCAATCGCAATAAAAATTATGGGGGATTCTGAATTATTTCGATTATTGGTTTTTGATCAGATCAAAGTTTTAATAATCGGGGAAAAATAATTTTGAGAATTTTTTTTCGAACTTTAAAATTCTATACCATTCTGACCATTCAGGCGCGCGCTTGGTCATAACCAGGCGGGCGCTCGCTCAGCAGAATATGTTCTGATTTTTGTTAAAATCTGAATATGGAATTTTCGATAAATTCAACAAAACCAGTAACAGAACCAATCCAGACTTGCTGATCTGGAATGAGTTTTGGGTAGTTGGTTTGTGTGTGGATTTTGGGGTTTGATTTTCCTATTTGTTTTAGTCTTGCGATTCCTAGATTGGTTCAAGTTTTGGATGGCTAATCTGCGTTCATCGAGATTGTGTTTCCCAAAATTGATCGCAATCAAAGTTTCAAAGATAAAACGAAGTTAGAATTATGAAGAGTTCATAATTGCTAAAATTGAGAAACAAAGTTCTTGATTCAAAGTTTGGAGATCCATGTGGAATTGTGAATTTAATTGGCCTACGTTCATCGAGACCATCTATTGCTTAGTTTCGGCCACATGGACTACTTTCTTGGTTTCTTGAATTAGTGCGGGATTGTGGTTGCCTAATGGCTTAGTTCGACCGCACTTCTTGTTGTCTTGATTTGGAGATAATAACCAAAGTTGAAATAGTCTCATCCTCATAATTATAGAGAAACTAAACGACACATAAATATCATGCTTAAATTAATGGAGATTAATTTAGTGGCTAAACTTGATGTGTAACATGTTTATATTATGTGCTCATAAATGTGTTATATGCTATATGTGATGAACCTTCAAAGAAAGTTTTAAGTCCTTATTTGCCATGCCATGATTAAAACACTTGTTTATACATGGGTAATCTTGATGTGGGTTCGCCTCTGCGAGGTGCATTAATCTTATTCATGTATGAGCAAGATGAGGTTCATTAATTTAATGTGGGCTTGCCTCCGCAAGGTGCATTAAATTAAATGGTTCCTATGCGTTTAAAATGGTTGGACTTAATTAGGCGTCAAAACAGTTTTGGGCCTAGGCAAAAGATGAGATTAAACATGCTTTTTGAAATTGGATTTCTCAAAGAATCTCATAAAAGGATCTAAGAATCATATGAGATATGATTGACATGATTGTCTACCTAATTAATTTAGTTTTTGAGCGGTCCGCCTCCGTGGACTCAAAAGTTAAATTAAAGTTGGATCTTAGCCCAACTAAATTATATTATACATTGGATGTATATGAAGGTTATATAATTTAGAGGGAGTATTTTGTTTGAAAATACATTAATTATTTCTTTAATGAAAATTGGTACTTATTAAATTTTGGAAATTTTGCATATTGGTAGATAATGACTAATAACACTCAATCAATGTCGTTGCGATCGATCCTTGAGAAGGATAAGCTCGAAGAGAATGGTACTAAATTTATGGATTGGATCCGTAGCATAAGAATCGTTCTTAGGCAAGAAGATAAGTTGTACATTCTCGATGGGCCTCTCCCTGCTGAACCACCGCCTACTGCCCCTAGGGTAGAAAGAGACAATTACAAGAAACATCGTAATGATTCTAGAGATGTAAGTTGTCTCATGCTTGCTGCTATGTGTTCAAAACTCCAACAAAGTTTGGAACATTTGGAAGCCTATGAGATAGGCGTGGAGTTGAGAACCATGTTTCAAGAGCAAGCTAGGCAAGAGAGGTACAAGACCATTGTTGCATTCACTACTAGTAAAATGAATGAAGGGCAACAAGTGAGTCCTCACTTTCTTAAAATGAAAGGTTATGTAGAGCACCTTGAGAAACTTGGCTATCCAATCCCATTGGAGCTAGCCACGGATCTCATTCTTAATTCTTTGCCTAAAAGTTATAATCAGTTTGTGATGGATTATAACTTGCATGGAATGGATAAGAATCTCTCTGAGTTGCATGGGATGCTCAAAACTGCAGAGATGAAAATTGTGGAGAAAGGTTCTCCCGTGCTCTTGGTTCATGATGGGAAGAAGGCTAGTGCCAAAGGAAAGGGTAAGAAAGTTGTCAAACCCAAAATAAGCAAGGCAAAGGTTGCCAAGGCTTCTGAGGCAAAACCGGATTCACAAAAGGATGCAATCTGTTTCCATTGTCAAGAAATTGGTCATTGGAAACGTAATTGCAAGGCTTTCTTGGAAGAGCAAAAGAAGAAGAAGGGCAGCAAGGCTGCGTCGACTTCAGGTATCTATATGATAGATATTCTCCTTTCTACCACTGATTCTTGGGTATTGGATACCAGATGTGGTTCTCACATTTGTCTAAATGTGCAGGGACTAAAGAATAGGAGACTGCTTAAAGAAGGTGAAGTAGATCTACGCGTGGGGAATGGAGCAAGAGTTGCTGCATTAGCCGTAGGGACTTATGAAGTCACTTTACCTTCCGGATTAATTCTTGGTTTGAACAATTGTTATTATGTTCCGGATTTAACCAGAAATATTATTTCAATTTCTTGTTTGGATAATGAAGGTTTTAAGTTTCTTATTGAGAATAAGAAATTTTCTATTTATTTAAATGATGTTCTTTATGGTATTGCTAATTCATTTAATGGCCTTTATATCTTGGATGTCAAGAATGAAAATAATAACAATGTCTATCATGTAAATAAGAAATCTAAACCTAATGATGTAAATCATACCTATTTATAGCATTGCCGTCTTGGTCATATTAATGAGAAGCGTATCTCAAAGCTCCATGGGGACGGACTTTTAGGTTCATGTGACATCTAGTCATATGACACTTGTGAGTCGTGTATTCTTGGAAAAATGACTAAGACACCTTTTACCAAGTTGGGTGAAAGGGCAAACGACTTATTGGGGTTGATACATTCCCATGTATGCGGACCATTAAGTAGCAATGCTAGGGGAGGATTTCAATACTTCATAACCTTCACTGATGATTATAGTAGATTTGGGTATGTTTACCTAATGAAACATAAGAGTGAAGCATTTGAGATATTTAGAATATTTCAAAATGAAGTAGAAAAACAACTTGGCAAAAGTATTAAGGCACTTCGATCAGATCGTGGTGGAGAATACTTTAGTCAAGAATTTGATGATCATCTAAAGAATTGTGGAATAGTTTCACAATTGACTCCACCCGGAACACCACAATGGAATGGTGTGTCTGAGAGGAGGAATCGGACTTTGTTAGACATGGTTCGATCAATGATGAGTCAAGTTGACCTTCCAATATCCTTTTGGGGTTACGCTCTAGAAACCGCTGCTTTCACACTAAATCGTGTTCCAACTAAATCGGTTCAAAAGACTTCATATGAGATGTGGAGCGGAAAGAAAACTTGTTTATCTTTTATGAAGATTTGGGGTTGTGAAGCTTTTGTCAAAAGACTTGTCTCAGACAAACTTGCACACAAATCTGATAAATGTATTTTCGTGGGATATCCTAAGGAAACTAGAGGATATTACTTTTACAACCGTGAGGACAACAAAGTGTTTGTTGCCCGAACTGGTGTCTTTCTAGAGAAAGAGTTTCTCTCCAAAGAAATCAGTGGGAGTAAAATAAATCTTGAAGAAATTCGAGACCCAGAAAATAACATTGAACCAATAGTGGAACAAGAACAAGAACTACAAGGAGTTGTGGAGCCTGTTCAAAATACACAAGCAACTCGCAGATCTAGTAGGTCACGATCCGAGCCCGAGAGATATGGATTTCTCGTAACAGATAGTAATGAGGTAGAAATCATTGAGAATGATGAACCGTCAACCTACCAAGAGGTGATGTCTTCTCCTGATTCGGACAAGTGGCTTGGAGCCATGGAATCCGAATTGCAATCCATGCAAGACAATCAAGTTTGGAATTTGATTGATGCGCCCGAAGGTGTAAAAACCATAGGATGCAAATGGGTCTTCAAGAAGAAGATTGACATGGATGGGAAGGTGCATACTTACAAAGCTAGGCTTGTAGCGAAAGGTTATAGGCAAGTTCATGGTATTGACTATGATGAGACCTTTTCACCCGTAGCAATGATCAAGTCTATAAGAATTTTGCTTGCCATTGGCGCATATCATGACTATGAGATATGGCAGATGGACGTCAAAACCGCTTTCCTGAATGGAAAACTTCAAGAGGATGTGTATATGACACAACCAGAAGGTTTTGAACAAGATTCTAAAGTATGCAAATTGCAGAGATCCATCTATGGATTGAAGCAAGCTTCTAGGAGTTGGAATCTCCGTTTTGATGAATCTGTCAAAGAGTTTGGTTTCATCAAGAACGAAGATGAGCCTTGTGTATACAAGAAGATTGGTGGGAGCATAGTGCTATTCCTTATTTTATATGTGGATGACATATTGCTCATTGGAAACGACATTCCTACACTTCAGTCTATGAAGACTTGGTTAGGAAAATGTTTTGCAATGAAAGATATGGGCGAAGCCGCATATATACTTGGCATTAAGATCTATAGAGATAGATCAAGGAAGCTACTTGGTTTAAGCCAAAGTACATACATTGACAAGGTCATTAGAAGATTCCGTATGGAAAATTCTAAAAGAGGTACCTTGCCCGTGTTACATGGAGTTTCTCTAAGCAAGATTCAATGTCCTAAGACAAAAGATGAGCGTGAGAAAATGAATGATGTTCCATATGCTTCGGCAATTGGGTCCATCATGTATGCCATGATTTGTACTAGGCCAGATGTATCTTATGCTTTGAGCATGACAAGTAGATACCAATCCGACCCTGGCAAAAATCACTGGATAGCCGTAAAAGCGATTCTTAAGTACTTGAGAAGAACTAAAGACTCGTTTTTGGTCTATGGAGGAATGGAAAATGATCTCGTTGTAAATGCTTACACGGATGCAAGCTTCCAAACCGACAAAGATGATAGCCGATCGCAATCGGGTTTTGTGTTTATGTTAAATGGTGGAGCTGTAAGCTGGAAGAGTTCCAAGCAAAGTACAACCGCTGATTCTACAACAGAAGCTGAGTATATTGCTGCATCGGATGCTGCAAAGGAAGCTGTTTGGATTAAGATGTTCATAACTGAACTTGAAGTGGTTCCTAGTATTGCTAATCCAATAGACCTTTATTGCGATAATAATGGTGCTATTTCTCAAGCAAAGGAACCAAGAGCACATCAGAAATCCAAACACATACTTAGGCGTTTTCATATCATTCGAGAGATCGTTGATAGGGGAGACGTAAATATATGCAGAGTACCTACTGATGACAATGTTGCGGACCCGCTAACAAAGGGACTTCCACAAGCTAAACATGATGGTCATGTTAGGTCCATGGGTATTAGATACATGGGAGATTGGGCCTAGGGCAAGTGGGAGATTATTGGTAGTGGTGCCCTAGGCACGTTTTATAAACGTTGTAATTGTTATCATTTATTTCATATCAATAATGAGATGTTTTGATTATTATTGTTGTTCATGTTTACTTATAATAATCTCCATCCCTAGTACTTGTTAAGCACTAGTATAAAGGCTAAATGATCATGGGATGATCATGTTAGATTTATGGGTACTTGTTTGGAACAAGGTACTGGACTTGACCCGATGTATGAGATTTATGTCATGGTCTATGTCGTACATATATCTCATATTAGTTATGTCATTTGAATCCTTAGACATGAAGTTATTATAGTCTTCCACTTGATGAACATTATGTTTGACATATTCAAACGCTACTCTTAACCGAGTAGTTATAAAGGGTATGATTGCCATAATCGGATTCCCGTTGGGAAGAATAATAAGCTAAATGGATTTGTCCCTCCACGGAGAGATGTCAAGCTTGGGCCCCTCGAAGGAATGATGTTGATGAAATGTTCGGCGGGACTCAAATGGATTGATTGGATCAATATCATTTGAATTATCAACATATTCGGAATCGAGAAAGTATTGAACATGACAAGTTGACTGTTTGACCATGACTTGTGTTCAAAGACATCGTGGACAAAGGGATTATGACATATTCTAAAGGAATGCGAACTTGTATCTAGTTATACTATTTGGGTAGGTATGACGGTTTGCTTGAACCTAATCATATCTTATGGGATCATGTTTGAGCCCATTACCAACTTAGTATAATCCTAGAGGGTCACACACAATAGAACGAATCTTAAATAAGAGGACTATATTGGAATTTAGGGTCAAAGGACCTCAAGGGAATTTCTGGAATTATTCTGGGCTTCCTGGTCAACCAAGCGGGCGCTTGGGTTGAACCAGGCGGGCGCCTGAATAAGCCGGAAAAGGCCTTGACCTTCTGCCCAAATGAGCGGGCGCTCGGGGGGGTACCAGGCGGGCGCCCGGTATGCTGACTGGAAATTTCCTAATTCGATTAGGAAAGGTTTTTGGCACAAGATTCCTATTTGGAATAGGTCTTAATTGTGTATAAAAACCCCAATTCGGCCAGACCATATTGACTAGTGCTTTTGTGAGTCTCAAAGAGTTTGAGAGAGATTTTATTTTGTTCTAAGATATCATTGATTGAGGAACAAAATAATTCACAAATAAATTCCATATAGTTCTTTATTGAATTGTGAAAGTGTGTTTCACAATTATTGGTCTAGCAACCAAGATCGAAGAAGTTCCTTTGATATTCATTCAAAGTGTGGATACCGTTAGAGGGTGAATTTTATCATCTTACAAAGTTCGTGATTTGTTCGTGATAAAGCTTCAAGATCTCCACCGAGACCAAAGAGAAAAATTCATAGCCATCAAGGGTTAGTTATTCCTCTATTCATCTTGTTGTATTTGATTTAATCATATGAACGGATCCATGGCTTTGGGTTTTCTTAAAATTTTATTGCTATATTCCGCTGCGCATATTACTTCGAAACCCAACAAGTCACCCAGTTCTTTAGAGGCACAGTCTCAGGTCCAACCAAAGTGCGGGGGTGAAAGGTTTTAGGGGATCCATCCTCTATTACAACAATCATTTTCTTTCCAAAATCAATCAAGTCTGGCACAACCATCTCTTCTCCAAACATTCCTTGCATTACTACACCATTTCACTCATCATCGAGGACATCCTCCTTTGCTTCCTTGGGAACCACTTCCTCAAACGCGTGCTTGCCATACTGCCCCCAGACGGGTTCTTCGTTCTTGCTAACCCCTTCCACGGATAGGGCTTCGAACTGCTTCACAACCTCGGGAACTCCTTTGAAGACATACTCCTGTTTCATTGTAGTCTTGGTGGGACCGGGCATCTATGGCATATCGAGGAATGTCCTTCTTATGGGATTGGCGGTCATTCCCCGGAACCTTTTAAGACCCTCTTGTAGCTTGTCCCAATTGGTGATCATTGACAGCTCCTTTGTATTCGGGGCCTCGGTTTGGACTCCTCCTTTCACAAAGTAACGACCCATGTCAAAGGTATAAGGACGGAGATTAGGAGCCTGATACGGGATTCGTTGAGCCCTGGCTTGGCTTTTCTTTCGAGCCATTTCCTTATCCATTATTACGTCCTCGGGGGTAGGTTCATATCCCAAACCGTGGAGTGTCTTTTTTTCTTTAACCTCGATAACCTTATGGGTTCCTTGGAGCTTTCTCCCAAGACAAGCCCCGGGAGGTAATACATTAGGCGCATCATTTTCATTGCGGGAGGGATCTTATCCTTTGTGAGTGTGAGGTCTACAAAACAAATGTGAGCTTTGGGAGGTATCTCTGTGAAGCCAGTCAATGCCATACCATTTTCCTCGTGCTTGATTTCTTGCACAGGAATCCCATTGGTATTGGTCCCCTCGGTGGTGACACTGTCCCCGTAGATGATTGTTAGGTTGTTCCCTTGCACATACTTCACACATTGGTGGAGGGTAGAAGCTAATCCATTGACCTTATGGAGCCATGGGCGGCCTAGCAAGGCGGTGAAGGAGATGGGAATGTCAAGCACTTGGAAATCCGTCGCCAGCACCTGTTTTCCGAACCAGAGATTCAAGGTAACCACTCCTAAGACTGATCGGGCTGTTGAGCTGTAGGCTTTGACTGTGATTGTAGAAGGCTTCAGGTTTGCAGATTTAAGGCCGAGTAGGTCCATCATCTTGGCAGGGAGGACATTCATGGCGGAACCATTGTCAACCAAAACCCGAGGAAGGCGGCGCTCATCCAGTTGGATTGTAATGTATAGGGCTTCATTGTGGTCGGCTCCAAATTTTGGTAAGTCCAATTCTGTGAAGGTAATGACATTCCCGTAATGAACACTCCCAATCATTTGCACAGCTTCTTCGGGGGTAGCCGTGGTTGGTACCATGGTTTAAGCCAAACATTCTTCCAATTTGAGTTTGTGAGGATAATACGAAGTGAGAAGAGACCATAAGGAGATGTTGGCTTGAGTCTTTTTTATTTTGGTAAGAACGGGGTCTTCCTTTTCAAGGTCAAGTTTTTCCATTTCCTTGGCATGAGAAAGAGGCGCGGTACGGAGTTTCGGTGGTGGGGGTTTCTTGGGGTTTTCTGTGTGCACTTGCCGGAGCGGGTCAACACGCTTACCTCCGCGGGGTCACAAACTTTCCCTAATTCTTCCACGGGTAGGGGTAAATTCTTGGTATCGTAAGGCTATGCTCCTTTCCTTAATTCGTTAACCGTGACCATTCCCTTTGAAGGATAGGCGGATGTACAGATTTTTTTGAGGGAAACAGGATGAGTACATTTGCCTTCCCCGATACCTACAGCCTCACGGAGCTTCTCCAGGGTTAACATGCAATAAAATTGGTCTGGGAACACTGATCCTTCATTTTCAAATCCCAATGGCGGGGATAGCGGTGGTAGGGATAGGAAGTCCTCTAGAACGGGGAAGTCTTCTTCCATCCTTAGGGGTGGAGCATAACGAGGCATATGAAAGGGTCCCCCATCATCGTTACTTGCACAAAGAACCCAGGGGTCTTTGAGAGGCATGGAGCGAATTGCCCCTCCCATTTTGGTGAGGTGCCTTTCTTAACTGGGGATCCCTGGGACCCTTGGTATTTCGAACCCATCTCTCTCTGTCTCCTTGTCATGACAACACACCCTGTTAATTAGCATTTCTCCGATCGCCGAGCTACTCGGCTCCGTGACATGGAAATGCTCGTTGTAAGGGGAACAACACTCCCTTGGAATGTTACTTTTGCCTCCCAAGGCACTCCCAATAGCCTTTTCCAATTCTTCCATGCACTCCTCATAAGTTAGCTTATCCTCGGTGAGCTTAATCATGATAAACTCATTGGTATTGGGGTAAGAGATCCTTGCACTCAACACATTGGCCACCATAGAATCTGACGGACACTTCATTTTTCCTTCTTGCATACACGCCCATAAGGCATCCTTCCATATTTCCCCAATTTCCATTATCGGGGTGTTGAATTCCAGGAAAGTTACCGGTGCTGGCTCCTCCATCCCGTTCATACTGCATTGGCCAAACTTGATCATGTTTATGGCATTGTTGTTTGGAAACGGGTTGTTGACCACATTTAGACCTCGGGGGTGTTCAAGCTTTCCTTTGTCAATCAAGTCTAAAATGATACGTTTTACAACTGAGCGTTCGTCGGTGTTATGCTCGTGGTAATTGTGGAAGGCGCACTTCTTGTTAGTGTCTATATACCTCTCAGGATTTTTGGGTTGGAAGTTAACAAGAGGCTTTGCAAGGCCTTGCTTAACCAATCCCTCAAACACCTTGCTTATGGGCATCCCAAAGTCCTCAAACCTCACAAACCGACGCTTATCCGAGTTACCCGTCCATTGTGGATCCTGTCTCGGGTCTTCCCTTTGGATGTTATTGATTGTTCCAGAGGTTTCCTTCCCCTTGTTGGTGGTTGGGGGCGGTACCTGTAGGAGCTCCCACTGCTTTGGGCAGAAGATTGCTCATTGAGTACCTTCTCAAACTTGGACCCGGCAGTGACCATGTGTCACGCCCCGAAACCCGACATTGTACGGACCTCGAGAAGTGACGAACGAAACCGAATATCAATCAAAACCTCAAAATGAGAACTGATTACTGAAATGATACAATACAAAATCTCAAAGCGAGTACATCAGAGCAACTATCCTCTGACCAAAAACACAAAACTTGAACAATCTCAAATATTTACAAATTCTAAAACTGTAATTCCTTTACATTGGTTATCTACCAATAGCAAAATACAAATATCTAAAAGACATAGCATTTCACTCTAGCTTCACAAATCTACAACGAAAGGATCACGATCTCAGCTATACTCCACCTGGAAGGGAAATGGGGAGCGGAAAGGGTGAGCACAAATTGCCCAGTAAGAGACTTGCCAACACAAAGGTGTGGCACTGTATAGAAACCCAACCAAAAACGAATAGCAATAACAAACCCAACCACCCAGTATATAAGGGAGGAGCCGAAAGAGTATAACAGAATCAAACATCAAATCAAAGTTCCGAAGTCAAATTCCATTAAACACTTGAGTTTGCCGAATGCCCAAAGTCAAAGTTGACTCTTCGTCATAGTATCACTTGCGCAAATGATACTATGACTAGGAGTCACAAATATAACAACCGGTGTTAAAGTCATCTCTTGTTGAGGAATTCAAAGTCAAATACTCAAAGTGTAAATGGCAGAGTAGCTAAAATGAATAACCGAGTCCAAATGAATTGATCCAATAAACGATCACGAATTACAAAGCAAATCAATACCATAATTCCGAAGCCAAAGAATGAAAGGGTACTAGGTTGACAAGACCCTTACCTCAACTCCGAGCTAATCCCAAACAAAGTATTCAACTCAACTTAGCTGTTCCAATCTAACATAACAAAGACATAAATAGTCAAGAGTTAGTATCCATTAAAATGCATCCAAATATTAATAATTCGTAACAAGTTATGTGAACATAACAACAACTATATCATTATTGAGCAAATAACTACCAATATACATTCTTAACTATCACATATAGAACACACTCTGAAAAGCAATCAATTTAGACTCAAGGACCGTCAAATTCCGAATTCAAATGGATAAATTATGACAGTAACAAAGACGGATAATTTTTTAAGACATATCATAAACGCAGCCACAAACATTTTAAACCTGACAATTACCTATAGCATTTTGGTACCATGTTACCAATTCATTAGAAAGTTCCTTAAAATCTAATGAGTTTAGACCCAAAAATCACTTGATTCCGAGTCCGAATGATTTAATTATGAATTTTCTATACTTAACGGACTTTTAAATTCATTCACAATGGACTGCTACGAAAACAGAGATTCTGGGAACAAACTACAATTATTCTGATTCTGAACCCTATTTCATCGAAAAGCTCTCAAAAAGTTAGTCAAGTTGGACTTAAAAATTATTGAATTTGGATTTAAAACGAAGAAGTTATAACCATTTAGGTTTAACAAGTTCTCTTAACATTACAGGGACCAATCTGAAAATTTCACAAACACAGGGGCTGATTTGAAGCTTCACAAAACAGGGATAATTTAACGTTTGCAATTTTAGGGACCGAAATGAAAATATTATGAACTCTGAACCAAACTGGAATCTACAAAAATTCAAGGACTAGTTTGCAATTTTCGAAACTTGTTTTCTTCAACCTATGAAAGCAACAGCAACACCACTCCAAGAAAATCATAACATCAGCCCTTAATACTAAAAATTATACTTTCAATTCAAATTAAAAACTAAACTAATAAACTCAACACAACCCCAATTAAATCCATATTCGTTTAATAACTTACTTGAATCACAACAAATCAATTAAACAATTCCTAACTCATACTTCAATCCAATTTAATCTATTAGCACAAATGATAATTTCTCCAAATTTTTCATATTCATACAATTTAAATTGCACATATACTAAAATTATTCCATCTATAATATTTAAGCATCAAACACTTTCATAAATTTTGGGTATTTTGCATCTATGGCTTTGGCTTGATTACAACTAAAATTATAAATTAGTAATAGATAAAGATACACACAAAAACACCCATATACTTACAATAACAGAGACTTTTTTTCTTTTCTTCTCTATTTTTCCTTATTTTTCTCCACAACCCGTTCTTAAAAAAAATATACGAAGAATGATTAATTGATGTAGAAAAGAAAAGGAACGGACTAAAGCTTTCTGTTTACTCTCTTGGTTGGAAACTCATGTCTAACATTTTCTTTTGTTTTACTTTTTAAAAATATGAGTCATGGGAGTAATGTCTAATTTAAGACACCTCTTGCTTTGCCATGTGATAGCCTAAATGCTGTCCATAAACATTCACGCAAGATCAAATATGACGTGGCTTCCTTTTATATATATATATATATATATATATATATACCTCTACCGTCTCAAAATAAATTGTACTACTAGTTACTAAATTATTATATTGAGTTATATTAAAAGTTATTCCATCTGTCTCAAAATAAGTAGCACAACTTATTAAATTTTATATTTAAAATAATAACATAATCATAAAGTGCAAATCCAAATTATCCACTAATGCAAACACATAAAAAATGTCAATTATATGCATGCAATATGGACCGATTAACTGGGGTGTCATATCCTCCCCACCTTAAAAGAATTCAGTATCTGAATTCAAGTACCCGATGTCTCAAACAATTAAGGAATTCTTCTTCGCAATACCTCTGATTTCCAAGTAGCAACTTCTACAAAATGATCCCACCATTTTACCTTGACTAAACATCGATTTCATTCTCAGAGATTGTTATTTTCGATCAAAAATCTGAATTGGTTCTCTTCGAACGATAAATCTGTACAAACTTGTACTGGTTCAAATCAAACAACATAAGGTAATCCGCTAAACATCTCCAGTACAAACTTGTACTGGTTCAAATCAAACAACATAAGGTAATCCGCTAAACATCTCCAACAAATAATTTGGTGAATATCTTCAATCCAACAACTTCTCGTTTTTATAATCTCGCATGTATTTTTAATGTATAACAAGTCTGCAACGCTAAGAACTGAGCATATTTCGTCGCCGATCCACGATAACCCATATGGTATCATATCCATCCGAGGTTATAGAAAATCCCATAACAAAATCCATCGCAATTTGGTTCTGACTTCCACCTCAGAATATGTAGTGGTTGCAAGATCCCACGAGGCCTCTGATGTTTAGCCTTAACTTTTTGACATAATAAACTCTTCAATACAAACCCAACCTCAAATTCAAGAACCTCGCTTTTCATATTTAACCTCTCAAGGGTGAAATTAAATTATCGCCGTCCACTAATTTATCTCACATAAAAGAGAACCGAGACCGACTAGCCAAATCAAAAGTAACTTTATTCAAGTGACAAACAATTCAGCATGATGCACAATGAGCCAATGCATTTCAAATACCACATCGGAAATGCGCTTAATGCAAGGAAATCATGTTTTCAAGAAATTTCCTATCACATAGTTTTGCCGAACAAAACTTATTGAGTGATTTTATCATTTATTCACCGGAGAGAAGTCATAAGGGGGTAAGGAGTCTCGGGTTAGGAATTTCATACTTGGAGTAGGAGGCTCGGTTAGAGGTGATTAGGATAGAAACCCTCGTTCTTTCTTGGAGTAATAAGGGGGCGTTGGTGATTTCACGAGGTAAGTTATGTCCGGAAACACTTTCTAGACATCAACTTCTTATTTTTTTTTTTATGAGGGAGACTTGTAGTGTGAGACTAGCGTGGGGGAAACATAGGATATTTTAGTTCCCCGTGGCTTTTATGAGTGGGCCTTAGTTCGGATACGGTTTTTCACTATTTTGGAGTTTGTATCGGGCTAAGGCCATTGATCTTTATTTGATTTTCTGGAGTTATATGGGGACGGAGTTTCTTATACTCTGAGTTGTTTGTGTTGGTTGACTTTTGACTGAGGAGGCTTAGAGGAGATTAGGGGTCATTTTCTCCCATGCTACGCTGATTAGACCGGAGTTTAGAGTGGGGTTAGCATGTTACTCAGGGACGAGTAACGGTCTAAGCGTGGGGGAATTTGATGTGGCGGATTTTGTATATGTTAATTCCCTAATTTTCCTATGTATTTTGGTTCATTTTCATGTACTTTAGACTAGTTTTGATGTAACTTGGGATATTTATATAATGGTTGGGCTTTAATGTAATCCGGGGAGCAGTTTAATCTTTTTATTGGTTATCCGGATGTATTATTTCATAAGCTTCAAAGTCATATTCCAAAAAGTCAAGAATAGTCAAAGTCAAGGCAAAGTCGAAGTCAACCGAAGTGGAGGAGTATAGGATGAAGCTGCAATTTCTTGAAGTTGAAGTATTGTTTTGCATTGTTGAAAAGTCCAGGGTTTGTTGTGAAGAATTAAAAGACTGCAGGGACCAAACTGCAACTACTGAAAGTTTGAGGACCAAACTGCAAGTAACTAAAACTCTAGGGACTGAATTGTAAATTTTTGAAAGTCGGCTTTTTAGTCCGTACAGCGGCTGGCGGCTGGGTGTGATTTTGGTTTTCTTTTTCTTTTATTTTATTATCCTTTTATTTTAATTGGGGGGAAGTCATTAATTAAAAAAAAAAGGGATTAGGTTATCAATCTCTCTCGACTTTTGGAATACTACGCTCTTTCTTTTTCTCTCTGGAGCTTTTGTAAACCATTAATGGAGAACTAAACTCCATTGCTTTGGGTTGAGATCTTGAACCTACTTTGATTCAATTGAGGTAATTTTTCTTATTCTCTTGTGTAATCTATTCATAATTTTGCTTGTATTGATCTAGATTAATATTTAGGGTTTGTGGATTTGGCCAATCCATTAGTTCTATTTGTTGATCTATGCTAGTATTCTCTGTTCTGTGCCAGAATTAGGGTTTTCACCGTAGCATCTTCACGAATTGTGTATGTGCCATAGCAATTCAGGAAGTAGGCAAAATTAGACGATTATCTATATGAAATAATTGTAGAAAGCGTTTTTGATCTTAGTCTCCTAAATTGAATCAATTAATTCTGCGATCTAGACTGTGCCAGTTAGATTAATTTATTAATTAGGGTTGCTAGTGAGTGTGCCACTGCTAGTAACTAATCTGTAAGAAGAGACAGAGATTGCAATATATCTCGTGATCAAGTGAATAGGATTAACGAAGAATAAGAAGTACCAATGAAATTGAATTAGAGGACGGGGATAGTGATCAATCTGAAGTGCTTTTAAATCATTGTTTTTATCATCGTAGTTTATTTTCCCGTCTTAGGAATTAATTAAAATCTCAATCAAACCCCCAATCTGGTCAAGTGACTGTTCGCAAATAATCACTGTTCTTCGTGGATCGACCCTGACTTACCCTAATTACATTATTAGTGGCCGGGTTTAGGTTTAATTTAGTAGGTGTGCGATTAAGCCTACCAAATTTTGGCGCCGCTGCCGGGGAACGGTGTTATTGTTTGCGTTCTTTTTCTTTTCTTATTTCTTTTATTTTACTTTTAGTTCTTTATTTGTTATCTCTTTAGTTATATTTATTACTTGTTATCCTGTAGTGTGGAACCGTGTATGGTCCACACCCGTTCTACTAACGATTTGATTGTTCCGTTTGATCCATAAATCGAAAGATCTTTCAAGAAAGGACGACAACAAAGCAGGAGAGTCAAGGGGATATTGTTAGCTGAAGAGATGCAGACCGGAGATAATGCATGTGGTGGTGGCGCTGGTGAAGATAATGGAGGTGGTGGTGGCGCTGATGGAAATAATGTTGGTGGTGGTGGCGCAGGAGGTAGACAAGCAGTCCCACCACAGACATTGAGGCAAAGGACTGCCCCGAATTGGAATGAGCAACCACATTCCGTCCAATTCCCCGCCTTACCTGCCGGAGTGACATTTGAGTTGAAGCCGGGGCTACTGAACCAGCTACCGTACTTCACAGGGATGCCCGGAGAGGATCCTAATCAGTACATCTCACAGTTTGTGCAAATTTGTCAGAGTATGAAGCCAGCAGCGCTTCCGATCGAGCACTTATTGTTGAGGGCGTTTTCTTTCACACTAAAAGATAACGCGAACGGGTGGTATTATCACTTGCCACCCAACAGCATCACGACATGGCAGCAGATGAAAGAGGTATTCTTGGAAGAGTTTTTTCCTCAGGACCAGATTAATGTTATGAAGAGGGACATCAGCAATATGGAGCAAAAGGCAGATGAGACCCTATACGACTACTACAACCGCTTCCACAAGCTGTGTAGGAGTTGTCCGTATCACGGGTTTACTGATGAGCAGCTGATCGTCTATTTTCATGGAGGGTTGACTATTCAGGATAAACGGCTAGTGGATTCATGTTGTGGGGGAATTATCTTGAATAAGACCACTGAGGAAGTTAAGAGGTTGATCGAGGAGCTAGCTAAGAGTACAAGGACCCATGGCAAGAGGTCTAATGTGAGACAGGTTAGCGCAGCGGGTTCTAGCAGTGGGTTGTCCAACAAGTTCGAGACAGATATGGAGGATCTTAAGGGTATGGTTAAACAGTTGGTTCTGGGACAGACACCGAAACCGTGTGGGATTTGTTATGACATTACGCACCCTACAGATTCGTGTCCGTCTCTGCAGACGGGCGAGATGGAGGATGTTAATGCAGTTGGGTTTGCGCAGCAAGGACAGAGACCGATGGGTAACACCTATAACCCCAACTGGAAAAATCATCCTAATTTCAGATGGGGTACAGGTCAGCAGCAGAATCAGCCGGGTGGTCAAGGACAGCAGTTCGGTAATCAGCAGGGTTATCAGCCGCAGCAGCAGTACCAGGGTAATCAGTTCAACTCTTATAGACCACCATATGGGCAGCAGCAGTAGCAGCCACAGCAGCAGCAGCAGCAGAATGCTCCGGGACAGTCTACAGAGGCATTGGTGAATTCTTTGGCTCAGAGTGTTAGCACCATGAACCAGAACTTTCAGCAGTATCAGCAGCGCCCAGATGCGAGCATAGGTAACTTGGAGAAACAGATGGGTCAGGTAGCTGATGCAGTGGGACAGATAGAGGCTAGGGATTCGAGGAAGTTGCCATCACAGACTGAACCGAATCCTAAGCAGAGTGCATGTGCGATCACTCTTCGAAATGGTAAGGAGTTGCAGGATAAGGTTGTAGATGAGGAACCAGAGGTTGAGGTCCATATTTCAGAGCCAGTACATAAGGTACCATATCAGACAGAAGTTGCACTAGAGGTTAAGGCTCCTGTATATGAGCCTGAGGTTCCATTCCCAGAGGCCTTGAAAGAGCATCGGAAGCCAGAGCCTGACAAGGCTATTTACGATACTTTCAAGAGGTTAGAGGTTAATATTCCTTTCTTGGACCTTCTTCAGACTGTCCCGAGGTATGCGAAGTTTTTGAAGGAGTTGTGTACTCTAAAGAGGAATCAGAAGGAAATGAGTAAAAAGAAGGTTAAGGTTAGTGAGCATGTGTCTGCAGTGTATCAGAGGAAAATGCCTAAGAAATGCAGTGACCCAGGGATGTTCGTGATTCCAGTTACTTTGTGGGATGCTTCTGAGCATAAGGCGATGTTAGACTTGGGGGCTTCAATCAACGTCATGCCCTATGCGTTGTCTGAAACTCTTAAGTTGGGACCGCTGCAGGACACAAGAGTCGTGATACAGCTGGCGGATAGGTCAAATGCCTACCCAAAGGGATTGGTAGAGGATGTTCTAGTTAGAGTGGGGAAGATGATATTTCCTGCGGATTTCTATGTTCTTGAGATGGAGACGGATCCAAAGGCTCCCATACTGTTGGGGAGGCCTTTTATGTCGACTGCTCGGACCAAGCTCGATGTGGATAATGGTTCACTTACCATGGAGTTCGATGGGAAAGTAATGGAGTTCAACATCTTTGACTCTATGAAATATCCGAAGGACTCGGAATCATTGTGTTTCATCGATGCGATCGAGCCATTGGTGGAGGAGGTGTTTGAGGTGTCTAGTGGAGATGATGATCTCAAGACCGCGTTAGAGAATGCTTTGGGGTATGCTAATTTGGAGTTTGACATCTCGGATTCTATGAAGGAAGCAGTGATGGGTCTTACAGAGAGTGCCATGTTTGCTACCGCGCCGGGTCATGGTCACATGAAGTTAGAGGTTCCGGTGGAAAAGCTTATTCCATCTATAGAGAAGGCACCGGAGCTTGAGTTGAAGGTCCTCCCTGAGCACCTTAAGTATGTTTATCTAGGTGAGGGAGAGACGCTTCCAGTAGTGATTTCTATCAAGTTGACTGAGGATCAAGAGAAGAGGTTGATTGAGGTGATTCGGGAGCGAAAATCTGCGATTGGTTGGACTATTGCCGATCTCAAGGGCATTAGTCCATCTTTCTGTATGCACCAGATCAACCTAGAGGAGGGTGCGAAGCCGGTGAGGCAACCACAGAGGAGGCTTAACCCGCCAATGATGGAGGCGGTGAAGAAGGAGGTCCTGAAGCTACTACAGATGGGGATCATCTATCTCATCTCTGACAGTGAGTGGGTGAGCCCCACACAGTGTGTGCCCAAGAGGGGCGGGATCACGGTCTCCCGTAATCAAAAGGGAGAGATGGTTCCAACCCGGGAGCAAACGGGGATTCGCGTGTGCATTGATCTCCGGAGGCTAAATGAGGTAACTCGTAAAGACCACTTCCTTCTCCCCTTTATTGATCAGATGTTGGAAAGGTTAGCCGGAAGGGCGTATTTTTGTTTTCTCGATGGTTTTTCCGGGTATTTTCAAATACATATTGCCCCAGAAGACCAAGAGAAAACTACATTTACTTGCCCCTTCGGCACCTTTGCCTATCAGAGAATGCCGTTTGGATTCTGTAATGCACCTGGGACTTTTCAAAGGTGCATGATGAGTATTTTCTCCGAGTTTATAGAAAAGTTTATGGAAGTTTTCATGGATGACTTCACTGTCCATGGAGTCTCGTTTGATGAATGCCTTGCTCATTTAGGACTAGTGTTGGATAGGTGCATTGAAACCAATTTGGTCTTAAATTTTGAAAAATGTCACTTTATGGTCGAGCAAGGCATTGTGTTGGGTCATGTTGTGTCGAAAAAGGGTATCGAAGTTGACAAAGCTAAGATTGATGTCATTTCTTCACTTCCTTACCCGACCAATGTGCGTGAAGTCCGGTCTTTCCTTGGTCATGCCGGGTTTTACCGGAGGTTCATTAAGGACTTTTCAAAGATTGCTTCACCTCTATGCACCCTGTTGCAAAAAGAGGTTGATTTTAATTTTGATGAAAATTGCAAGCAATCATTTAATGAGTTGAAGTCTAGGTTGACAACCACCCCCATTATTCAAGCACCCGATTGGTCTCGTCCCTTTGAGATCATGTGTGATGCTAGTGATTATGCCGTGGGGGCGGTTTTGGGTCAAAAAGTGGAGCGTGCCTCGCATGTGATTTATTATGCGTCTATGACCTTGAATGGGTGTAGATACCCCGGGGTGAGACCACGGCTTTAGGCTAGAGCGCGTGAATTGTCCTAGGATGTCTAACTTGTGTTTTTTAGAGTCGCCACCTATGTTTTGAGGAACATAAGAAAAACCTATTGATTGTAGCCTAAGTTTGATTACGAAAACAGAGATTCTTTGTTTTGAGGTTCGGGGGTTAGATTACGAGATGGGAAGTACCGAAACACCCATCTCGCCCAACTAAAGTTGGTCTTGCTTGATCAAAATCTACATGAATGACAACGTTCTTCTTCTTCTTCTTTAAGTTATAAAAAGGGGGTTTAAAATAGAGTTTGGAATGTAGGAGATAACTCCTTAACCAACCTCAATGAGATGAGGTGATCATTAGAGTCATGTCCCAAAATGATTTGGGTGATTGCACATTTGATTAAAGTAAAAGAGAGAGATGAGATGAAGTAGGAAAGAAAGGAAAAGATGGACTTTTACCTACAATTTGAAGACCTTCAAATGTTGCTTGAAGAAATCCTTGGAGAACTTTTAGAAAGCGATTTTGGTATAGTTTTGTAAGTTCAATCTTTTGTTGATTTTTCGACCTTTTTCCGATCCTTGAAAATGGAGGTAAAGAGAGGTTTTTATAGGTGAAAGAGGGGTGTTTTTGGTGCCAAAACTCAGTCACCAAGAAATCCTTCCCGGGCAAAATCCTGTAAATTGAGCAAGGGAGGGAATCCTGGCCAGAAATCTGTAACTGACGCCCAGAGGCGCGCGCTTCCTGCTTTGGCGGGAGGGAGGCGCGCGCGCCTGGCTCCTCCTGTCGGAGGCGCGCGACTCAGAGAAGGCAATTTTGACAAAATGGACTAGAAAGTCAGCCCTGTCATTCAGTTTAGTCCCTGGACTTAACGAAGTTAGTCAGGAACTTAACGGAAGTGACAGAAACTAACGAGAAACACTTAAAATGGGGAGAAACACAAAATCAAACGTGCAATCGGGGTGAGCGGTCCAAGGCGGGGTGTCTACAGAGCCCCTCGGCGACGTGGATTGCAAAGCAAAACGCGTCGACGAAAGTTAAAAAACACCCGCCGAGGACATCACCAAGAAAAGGCAAAGACTCGATGAAAGCAAGAATTTGAAATTGCGAGAGATAGTGGTGCGCTCCCTATGTGAGCGGCTTTTGCTGGAGTGCTGTATTGGGGCTCATGGGAGCTTGTCTCGATATGGACCGAGTTTTGTTGAGTTGGGGCTCATGGGAGCTTGTCTCGATATGGACCGAGTTTTGTTGAGTTGGGGCTCATGGGAGCTTGTCTCGATATGGACCGAGTTGCCGATTTGGAGCTCATGGGAGCTTGTCTCGATATGGACCGAGTTGCCGACTTGGAGCTCGTGGGAGCTTGTCTCGATATGGACCGAGTTGTCTACTTGGAGATCATGGGAGCTTGTCTCGATATGGACCGAGTTGCCGACTTGGAGCTCATGGGAGCTTGTCTCGATATGGACCGAGTTGCCGACTTGGAGCTCGTGGGAGCTTGTCTCGATATGGACCGAGTTGCCGACTTGGAGCTCGTGGGAGCTTGTCTCGATATGGACCGAGTTGCCGACTTTGTGGGGTGTGGGCACGGTTGACCGCGACCAGAAAAATGTTCCTGCTGGGGATGAAATGTTGAGATTGACTCTTGAGGGGGGTGTGGCACCCGTGACAGAACTTAGGGAGTTCGGAATTTTGAAGAGGACAGCCTACTTTTGAGTGGGAGTTTCTATCCTACTTACGATTTTTGACATGCCTTAACGGCGGACCAGAAGAATGTGTGCCCAACTGGGTGTCCGAGGACAGGGGCTGTGACTTAATTTAGGTTGGAGATCTCTGACAAGGCCCTTTTCTTGAGGCGACTTAGACCTGGGAGGCGCGCGCCTTCCTATGTAGGCTTGGGACGCGCACGCATTTCAGACTGGTGGCGGGTGGCGCGCGCGTCTGGGAGGCGGAATTCTGGGCTTGACATTTGCTGACCAAAAGAGCCCCCAACAGCTATAATATCATCTTCTGTTCGACCACTTGATCCTCACAGCTCCTTTCTGCCATTTTTGAACATCATATTATTGCTTAACTTTGCTTGTGATCAACATTTTCCATGGCTTCCAATTCTTTTGCCCTTGATGCCAAGGTTGTTAGTGAGTATGAAAAGGACTTGGGCACTTTTGTGTATTCTTTCAAGACCCATCCCAAGAAGGCCTTCATTAAAGACTTCGGGTTTCGAATTCTTTTCACCTTGCGGACGTTGAAGCCGGATTGGGATTTGTTGAGAGCTGTCGCGGCTTTCTGGGATTGCGACACCATACCTTCAACCTTTCAGCTAATGAAATGGTGCCGACTGTTGACGATTTCGGGGCCATCCTTGGCATGCCTTTGGCCGGTCGGATTGCCGTCCCTAAATATCACCGTGGTGCCGTCGACTCTTGGGTTGAGTTACTGAATCTCCCTGTTGAGGACGTGAGGAAGATGTTGCACGGTACCGTGATTGACATAACTGAGTTGCCGATGTTCTTCAGTTTACACTCGGAGGACCCGGTGGTTCAATCTTTCAAAAGAAATGCTATGGCCGTTTGTCTTTTCAGCGAAGTACTGTTTGTTACACCCTTCGGGACTGCGGACGCGCAGTTGGCTGAGGTTATTTTGCAAGCTAAGGAGAAGCAATTTAGTGTGATCCCTCTTATTGTAGGGGAGACGTTGGACGGCCTTGATGAGTTGCATAGGACGGGCAAGATGTGTCGGGGAAGCCCTTTGCTCTTGACCATATGGCTCCGAGAACACTTCAGAATTTATTCTCCGGATGGTGATTTGTCTCCTTTTGCTGTTCATAGGAGGAAGTTGTTGATCCGGGATTTATCTGAAGATGATTGGAAGAAATTCTTTGCCTCTCGGGTGACCGCCGATATTGAGTGGTGTCCTCCTTCTTGGGGTCTTCGTCCTTTTGTGGAATGGACTCTTGGTTTTCAGCACGTGGTCGTACCCGGTGTGAGAGATTCTTCATTTTACCAGCCAGAGCGGGTTCTGCGGCAGTTCGGTCGCCAACAGACAATTCCTTTTCCGAGGGATGGAATGCTTCGTCCAGTTGCTTACATGGGTCCTGACTTCTCGAGTGAGCTTCAGTTGGCTTGGGGAGATGACCGCAATCGCTGGGCTTTCGCTCCTCTGCAACGGGGGAGTGTCTTCCTTCCCGAGAGCTACTTGGACTATTTATTTGGCACCCTTTACCATGGCATCACTTGGGTTGATGTGCTTCGTGCCGAGTTGTTGGGACAGGGTTTTGAGCCTAGCAGCGTTTTGAGATATAGGGAGGCTGCTGCTGATTCGAGTAACATTCTCGCTGACCCTTTCGGTACTCCTTTGGATGACTTTTATTCTAGGAGACGTGTTGCAGCACAGAAGGTTTCGGTGCGTATTAGTGCTCCTTTGTTACCCAAGAAGAAAAGGATTGAGAGACGATCGGGTGGTCCTTCGAAAGCTAAGAGAAAATTAGATTTTTCTTAGTACCTTAAGAGATTGCAATTAGACCACTTTTGTTTTAGGATTTAATATTTTGATGTCTTTTGTTGCTCAATAAATCCGTTGTAATGGTTTGAACAATTCATTGAATGAATAAAAAATTGCATTTTGTTATTTGAAGTGAATTGGGTACTTTTGATATGTTTTAGACCGCACCCGAAGGTTGCCTACGTTCCTCCAGTTGGGAGGCTCAGGTCTTCGTAGTTCAAACAAACAAAGGCCATTTTTATTTTTTATTTTTTATTTTTTTTGTTGTTGTGCACCCTGTTTTTTGCCTAGACCGCCTTTGCGGGTTTTCAATCTAGCGGGCTTCTTTTTTGCACGTGCTCTAATTTTTGCCTAGGCCGCCCTTGCGGGTTTTCAACCTAGCGAGCGATTCTTTTTTTTTTTTTTTTTTTTTTTTTTTTTAATGGTCTTTGTTTATTAAGCGTAGAACCTCTTGAGCTTGTCGAGGTTGACCTCCTTTGGCAGCTGGTCACCACCTAAATCCACGAGTCGGACTGCACCACCGCTTAGTATCTTTTTGACCACGTACGGACCGATCCATCGGGGTCCCCATTTCCCCAGGGGATTCATGGCATTAGGAGGATGTTGTCTTAAGACCAAATCTCCCACATTGATGTTTCGAGGCCTCACTTTTTTGTTGAAAGCTCTTGCCATCCTTTGCTGATATGCCCTCGTGCGTTCGAGTGCTCTTAACCTTTTCTCGTCGAGTAAGGCTAGCTGTTCGTATCGACTTTGCATCCAGTTGACCTCGTTGACTTGATTCTCGAGGAGGACCCGTAGAGATGGGACTTCAAGTTCGATAGGGAGTACGGCTTCAGAACCATAGACCAATGCATAAGGAGTTTCTCCTGTTGCGGATCGTATTGATGTGCGGTAGCCCCACAATGCTAATGGTAGCTTCTCGGGCCAATCCCTTCCTGTTGAGGCCATTTTCTTGACGATTGTCTCGATGGTCTTATTTGCTGCTTCGACTGCGCCATTTGCTTGGGGCCGGTAAGGAGATGACTTGTTCTTGGTGATCTTGTATTCTACTAAAAGTGCATCCATTTCCTTCTCAAAGTGAGAGCCGTTGTCGGAAATGATTTCATGAGGCACGCCGTATCGGCACATGATATTGATCTTTACAAATTCGGCCACTTTCTTGGCGTTGAGGGTTCGATAGGCTTGTGCTTCGACCCACTTTGTGAAGTAGTCGACTGCCACTAGGACAAATGACTGCCCATTGCTTCCGGCAGGATGAACTTTACCGATGATGTCTATCCCCCAACAAGAGAAAGGCCAAGGTGTGACCATTTTGTAAAGTTGTGAGGGTGGAGCATGTTGCAGATTAGCGTGGAATTGGCACTTGGCGCACCTTTTGACTTTCTCGATACAGTCTCGTTCCATAGTGCTCCAATAGTAACCAATGCGAAGTATCTTCTTGACTAGCATAAACCCATTCATGTGGGGTCCACATTCTCCTTCGTGCACTTCACACATTATCTCTTGAGCTTCGGTCTCATTGGCGCATAAGAGATTGATCCCGTCGTGGTGCCTTTTATAGACTCGGTCCCCAATCAGTACGTACCGAGAGGCTAACCTTTGCAGAGCTGCTTGAGACTTCTTATTGATGTTCTCGGGATAAGTGCCGTCTTTAAGGAAGTTCATGATATCCGAATACCACGGAGAGTTTGTTTGAACCTCGTTGATCTCGATACTCATGCAATATGCCGGACTGTTCCTTCGAGCAATTTTGAAAGGCTTCACCATTTTCCCTTTGGGCATTTCAACTAATGAAGCTATAGTGGCCAGTGCATCGGCAAAACGATTCTTATCCCTTGGCAGGTAGTTGAAAGTGATCTCTTGGAATTGTTCAACCAGTTCTTCAAGGTGCTGACCATACTGTTGGAGAGTCGGGTCTTGGGTTCGCCATTTACCCGATTGCTGATTGATAAGGAGCAAAGAGTCGCCGAACACTTCTAGTTCCGTGACGTTTCTTTCGAGAGCTGCTTCGAGCCCTGCTATGCATGCTTCATACTCGGCAATGTTGTTGGTAGCTTCGAATTCCAGGCGTATGGCAATGGGAGTGTAGATGTCTTTTGGATCGACAAGCAATACCCCTATACCAAAACCGTGTTTATTGGCGGCACCATCGAAAAAAAGTTGCCACTTGTCTTCCTCGGTTGCAGTGCAGATTAAATGCTCGTCGGGGAACTGTACATCTTCCCCCTTTACTTCGTCACACGGGAATTCGGCAAGCTGGTCACTGAACACTTTCCCCCTGACGGATTTTAGTGTGACGTAAGTGATATCATAGCCGGCGAGCATGAAGTACCATTTGGCTATTCTTGTTGACATGAAAGGCTTCTCGAAGATGTAGTGGAGCGGGTCCACCTTTGCTACTAGCTTGATCGGAAAAGCTTCCATATAGTGTTTGAGCTTTTGAGTGACCCAAACCAATGCTGCACATGACTTCTCTAGGACAGAGTAGTTCTTTTCGCCCCCTTGGAATCGGCGACTGACAAAGTAAATGGCGTTCTCCTTTGTGGACTCTCGTTGCTCTTGTGCTAACATAGCCCCTAGGGCTTCATCATTGACAGTGAGATAAAGCAACAGAGGTTTCTCCTTGTGCGGCGGAACCAGAACAGGAGGGTATGTCAAGTAATGCTTTACTTGATCGAAGGCTTCTTGGCACACGTCGGTCCATTCTAGAGCCACATTCTTCTTGAGTAGCTTGAAGATTGGCTCGCACATGGAAGTGAGTTGGTGCACAAACCGACTGATGTATTGTAGTCTGCCCATGAAACCTTTAATCTCTTTCTGCGTCTTTGGAGGAGGCATGTCAATGATTGCCTTGATTTTGGAGGGGTCTACTTCGATTCCCCTTTCAGTGACCATATAACCAAGAACTTTGCCTCGGATAACCCCGAATGTGCACTTTGCGGGGTTGAGCCTCATCTTGTGTTGACGAAGCCTTTCGAAGAACTTGCGGAGGTCGATTAAATGTTGACCATCGGTTCCTTTGGAGTGAATGATCATGTCGTCCACATAGACCTCGATTTCTTTGTGAATCATATCGTGGAACAAGTCTGTCACGGCTCTTTGGTAGGAAGCCCCAGCATTTCTTAACCCAAACGGCATGACTGTATAGCAAAAGGTACCCCACGGTGTCGTGAAGGCTGTCTTATGTTGATCTTCTTCGGCCATGAGAATCTGATTGTACCCAGCGAACCCATCCACGAATAAGCGAACCTCATAGGCAGCAGTGGAGTCGACTAGCATGTCGATATTAGGGAGTGGAAAATCATCCTTTGGGGAAGCTTTGTTTAAATCCCGGAAGTCTACACAAACTCGAACCTTGCCGTTCGCCTTCCTGACTGTCACTATGTTGGCTAACCATATCGGATACTCGATGACCTTGATGAAACCCACACTGAGGAGCTTCTCAATCTCTTCTTTGACCTGCAGAGACCATTCTGGCTTGATCTTTCTGAGCTTTTGTTTTACTGGCCTGGCATCTTCTCTGATCGGAATCCTGTGCTCTGCTACTTTTCTGTCTAAACCCGGCATGTCTTTGTATGACCATGCGAACACATCCACGAACTCCCGTAGTAATGCAGTCAATCTGTCTCTGTCGTCTCCCTTGAAGAAGCTTCCGATCTTGGTTTCCTTTGGCTCTTCTTCGGTACCCAGATTAACAACATGCAATTCTTCGTCAGCCTTTGGACCATTCTCGCCACGACTACGGACTTGTTGAGCAAGTTCATTTAAGTATGTTATGTTTTCGTGGTCTATTTCATCATAATTTGAATCGTTATTAACTTGTTCATTGAGTTCATTATTAGTTAATTCATCATTTATGATGTTTGCAATCTCAGGGTACTCAGAAATATCAAATTTTTCATTAGCAAAGAAAGGAAACACACGCTCGGCTATGGCCTCCAAATCCTCTTGGGTGAGGGTATTAGAGACACTCTCGGACTTGAAAGTAAGGGTGAGATGCTCTTCCTTTGTTGCTGTGCGGGGCATGCAACCCATTTCTTGGACTAAGAATTCCTCGGATACCACGGGCCCTTTTGTTGAATACCAATTGTTGATCGGCTCGGAGCTTGGCGGGATCTCACTGATAGTCTCGTTCATGATGACGGTGTCATGGATGGCGTTAACTTGGCATTCATTCATCATGGCAAGCTCTTCAAACATGGAGGCTAAATCTGTCAGTTCTTCCCCCACGGTTATTTCTGTCTCGGACTCCATAGTCATCTTCCTCCCCCACCATTCACGGGGCGACATGGGAGTTGGTTCCCTTTCGGATTTCTGGATCTCACAATCGGAGAAGATTTCGAGGCCGGGTTTTTTGACACCTTTATTGTTAACCCATGGCTCGGGAAAGATCATGTATGGAATGTCTTCCCCTTGGCGGACAAAATAACCATTCAATGTCTTGCGGTAAGGCCTTAGATTAGGGACTTCATAGTGACGGCCTTCTTTACGAGCTCGGGCCTTTTCGTTCTTGATTGCTTACTCTTGTTTCAAGTCTTCTTTGGAAGGCTCATACCCCAAACCGAAGGTGTTCTTGAAAAATGGGACCCGCACGGGATGTAGGATTCCTTGTTGATATTTCCCTAAGCCTAAACCAGGGAAGTAGTCCATATTCCTCATTATGCGGAGGACTTTATGATTGCTGGGGGTCCATGATCCGTTTCCCCCTTCTTTGTCAATGGCGTTGATTGAGACGCCGGAGAGAGTGGAGTCTGGTAGACCATGCTGGACTTGGTGGACGGGCTCACCTTTTCTGTGGATAGTGATGTTTTCAGCCATTACGGTCACTATTTCATCACCATTTCGGATTTTGACACATTGGTGGAGAGTTGACGGTACGGCATTAGCACTGTGAATCCATGGTCGACCCAAAAGTAAGTTGAACGAGGCCGGGATATCAAGTACTTGGAATGGAACGGACATGACCATGCTCCCAAACTCAATGTCTATTTCGATCATACCCATGACTGTACGGGCGGTGCTGTCATAACCTCGGATTACTTGAGTAGAAGGCTTCAAATCGGAATCCTTAAGCCCCAGTATGCCCATGATCCTACCAGGCATGAGATTGAGTGCGGAACCACCGTCCACTAAGACTCTTGAGACGGGCCTCCCCCTTGCTCGTACTTTGAGGTAAATAGCTTCGTTGTGGTCGGAACCAAATGGTGGAGGTCCATATCGGCAAAGGTGATGACGTTGCCAAAATGAATGTGACCAATCATTGCCGTGAGGTCCTCGGGAGTAGTATCGGGAGAAACTGATGTATCATCGAGATTGCGGATGACAAGATCTCGGTGTTTCTTTGAGGATGCAATGAGGTCCCAAATAGAGATGTTGGCTTGAGTTTTCTTGAGTTGGACAAGTAGAGGATCTTCGGGAGCTTGGTGAGCTTGTGGCCTTTGAGAAGAGGAGCTCGGTGCGGAAGTGGAAGGGTTGCTTGCTATGACTCGACCGGATCGAGTTAGCATGTTGACGTTCCCATCTTGCTTCTTTTTCCTATTCTCTAGCACTTCCCTCATTACCTCATCGTAAGTCACTACATAACAAGAATTGTCAAGTTTATTCATAACATTGGGGCCCCCATTCACAATTGGGATTGAATGGGTGGTCCCCTCAAATTCTCCTATCTCTATTACATTGACATGCTCGTCATTATTCACTACAAATTCTTTCTTATCTATGAGATCTTGAATGACGTTGCGGAGAATGAAGCAATCCTCGGTGGTGTGGCCGCTATATTGGTGATAGCCACAATATTTGTGGTGAGCATGATTGGAGTTGATCGTCTTGGGTTGGTACCCTTGCAAGGGTGTGACTTGACCCTTTGCCTTGAGGACCTCGAACACTTCGGTTTGAGTCATGCCTTGGAGAGGCGTGTAGACACGGTCACTTCGGGACTTCTTCCCTTGAGGTGGAGGAACCTTTTTGTAATTCCCCTTGTCAATAGTGACGGCGTTGACCGAGGCCTCTTTTGTGGAGTTGGAAGCGGCCTTGTAGCGGTAAGTAGGAGTGGTCTTCTTGATCTCCTTGAGCAAGTCATCCATGCGTACCCCCGCCTCGTACATTTGGGAGAAGTCGGAGTAGCAAGCCCCACTTAGGTGAGTGCTGAGATCAATCTTGAGACACTTGAGAAATATGTCCATTTGCTCCTTTGTGTTTGGCCTCTCAACAATTTCAGAGAGCTTGTCATTCCATCTCCTTGTGAAGTCGATGAAGGACTCATTGTCTCGTTGAGTAGTGTTCTCTAGCTCTTTCCTTGTGGGCCGGTGAGTGGTGTTGCCTTGGTATTGGTTCTTGAAGGCAAGCATGGCGGAGTCCCAATCAAGACGGACAGTGAGCGGGAGAGTAGCATACCAATCTTTTGCCGCCCCCTCGAGAGTGAGAGGAAAGCATTGAGCCATCACCTTGGGGGAGACCTTCTTTGGAACCATTGCCCAAATATAAGTCTCAATGTGAGCCATAGGACAAGAGTTGCCCTTGAATTTGCTTATGTCGGGCATCTTGAACTTGTCGGGAAGAGCGGCCATAGTACTCATGAGGATGGATGATTGATAAAGGCTTGTGTCGGAGCCTTTCCCCATGTTGAGCCCATTGAATTTTTGGTCGATGTAGGCCATGATAGAATCCACCATTTTGGGCTCATTGTTCTCGGAACTTGGTTCCCCCATCTTCTTGGTGCGGGTGTTGTCATAAGGACTCTTGAATAAACCCTCGGTCCACTCGGATTCATCATCATTGTTCTTGTTCTTTCCCTTGGCAAGTTTGGTGAGCTTTTCTTTCATTAGCCCCATTTCGGCCTCGTGGGCCTCTCTTTGGCTGTCGAGGTGGGATTGCCAAATGTCGTCTTTGCTTTGTGCCTCCTTGTTAAGGGTGGAGACTTGCTCTTGGAGGAGTTGGACCATAGTTGAGAGCTGTTCGAGAGACATGGTGTTGCTGCTGCCGGTCATGGTTGATGTTGGAGCTGTTGGAGTGATCTCTTCACGGACTAACCGATTTGCTGAATCCCGGTAGACTTTGTAAGTACCAATTGAACCTATATTGCAGAAGAGGCCCTTGTCAGTCTTGAGTAACACTTGCGGTCCATGAAGAGGCTTAGAACACACAGTTGGGCACACGACTCGAACCACAAAAGAAAAGACTCTTTTTTTTTATTTTATAAGTCGGAGGGAATGAATCCCTTTTGGGGTTTCTAAGAAGATAATGGAATCGTCACACTAGTATATAGACCATCTCGCGGTCCCATATACTCATCGGATTCCATCGCGCTTGTGAATCCTACATGTATCGGGATTAAACTAAATTAATGTAGTAAAGCATACATGCGGGGACGGATTTTTATTTTCGTCCAAAATAACCACTTTTGGGGACGGATTTTTATTGCGTCCCTTTCAACAAGTTGGCATGTATGATTTGAAGACATTAGTTTAGGGAAATCTCGGTACATGGAAACCGACTTGAGTCACGGAGTGTTAGACCCTAACTAGAATTGTGTGGTTTGTGCTCGGCTTGAATATGAGGCTCAAAGGTCACCCCCGGCATGTAGTCTTGAACTACGCCACGGGCTGAGGTTTACCGCTTCGAAAGAGCCAAGGTCTGGTGGAGCTTGAAACTTTCTAGGACGGGCCTCGACGGGTTTGGGGTTGGACTTGTGCGACTCGATAGTGAGCAATTCATAGGAATATGTGCATGTAGTGTGAGGTCTAACAAGTGACAAAAAAAATTTTTATTTTTTTTTTTTTGAAAAGAAAGAAAAACACACAAAACACATAAGCACATAAAATTACAACTCCCGAATCACCCGTGTGACCGGTAAATAAAACACAAAATTAAAACAGTCCGAGAGTTCAATTCTGCTCTGATGCAGGCAACTGTGCCCACACCCCACTGTACTGCTCAGTCACTGAAACCTGTCTCTGTTCTGGGAACCAACCCAGAAGCGTGAGCCTCTGAGTGCTGCTGTGGAACGCGCGCGCATTTCGCAATGCTTATGGGAGGCGCGCGCTTCTGGGGCACACCTGTCAGAATGTCAGACTTTGGACTCAGGGGATTGCCCTGGTCCCATGTTCATATTGTAACCCCTGCAGAAGTGATTAGTGCAGAATAACAGAAGAAGAAGATGAAGAATATGAAGAAGTGGGCGATTCTGGTTCTTGATGCGGGATGCGCGCGCCTTAGGCTTAAAAAGCCAGACGCGCGCGCCTCCCCCATCAGGAAACAGAATGCCCAGAAAAGATGTAGATTTCGATCAGAATGCAAGTTTAACCCTCAAATGTCCCCAGCGGAGTCGCCACTGTAGATACCCCGGGGTGGAACCACGGCTTTAGGCTAGAGCGCGTGAATTGTCCTAGGATGTCTAACTTGTGTTTTAGAGTCGCCACCTATGTTTTGAGGAACATAAGAAAAACCTATTGATTGTAGCCTAAATTTGATTACGAAAACAGAGATTCTTTGTTTTGAGGTTCGGGGGTTAGATTACGAGATGGGAAGTACCGAAACACCCATCTCGCCCAACTAAAGTTGGTCTTGCTTGATCAAAATCTACATGAATGACAACGTTCTTCTTCTTCTTCTTTAAGTTATAAAAAGGGGGTTTAAAATAGAGTTTGGAATGTAGGAGATAACTCCTTAACCAACCTCAATGAGATGAGGTGATCATTAGAGTCATGTCCCAAAATGATTTGGGTGATTGCACATTTGATTAAAGTAAAAGAGAGAGATGAGATGAAGTAGAAAAGAAAGGAAAAGATTGACTTTTACCTACAATTCGAAGACCTTCAAATGTTGCTTGAAGAAATCATTGGAGAACTTTTAGAAAGCGATTTTGGTATAGTTTTGTAAGTTCAATCTTTTGTTGATTTTTCGACCTTTTTCCGATCCTTGAAAATGGAGGTAAAGAGAGGTTTTTATAGGTGAAAGAGGGGTGTTTTTGGTGCCAAAACTCAGTTACCAAGAAATCCTTCCCGGGCAAAATCCTGTAAATTGAGCAAGGGAGGGAATCCTGGCCAGAAATCTGTAACTGACGCCCAGAGGCGCGCGCTTCCTGCTTTGGGGGCGGGAGGCGCGCGCTCCTGGCTCCTAGTGTCGGAGGCGCGCGACTCAGATAAGGCAATTTTGACAGAATGGACTAGAAAGTCAGCCCTGTCATTCAGTTTAGTCCCTGGACTTAACGAAGTTAGTCAGGAACTTAACGGAAGTGACAGAAACTAACGAGAAACACTTAAAATGGGGAGAAACACAAAATCAAACGTGCAATCGGGGTGAGCGGTCCAAGGCGGGGTGTCTACAATGGGGCACAAAGAAATTACTCCACTACTGAGAAAGTGATGTTGGCGATGGTTTTTGCACTAGAGAAATTTAGGTCCTACTTGTTGGGCACTAAAATCATTGTTTATACCGACCACGCTGCTCTTAAGTATTTAATGTCTAAAAAAGAGGCTAAACCGAGACTCATTCGGTGGATTCTCTTGTTGAGTGAGTTTGACATAGAGGTTAAGGATAAAAAGGGGGCTGAAAATCTAGTTGCCGACCATTTGAGTCGCCTTGTAATGGAGGAGGACAAGCCTTATAAACAAGCCCCAATCCGGGGTGAGTTTCCTGATGAGGTTCTTTGGGCAGTTAATTCAGTGGCCCCTTGGTATGCGGACTTGGTCAATTTTCTTGTCTCGAATAAATTCCCTCCGGGGATGTCAAAATCGAAAAGAGACAAAGTCCGTAGTGATGCCAAATATTATGTTTGGGATGAGCCCAACTTGTGGAGGCATTGTGCCGACCAAGTCATTCGGAGGTGTATTCCCGACAGTGAGGTGTCCTCTATTCTCAAATTCTGTCATAAGTATGCGTGTGGTGGTTATTTTGGTGCGAAAAAGACCGCTAGGAAAGTCTTGGATTGTGGCTTCTTTTGGCCAACTTTGTTCCGGGATGCGGTCACTTTTTGTCAGTCGTGTGATAGGTGCCAAAGGGTTGGTAATATTGGGTGCCGTGATGAAATGCCACAAACCCTCATTGTAAATTGTGAAATCTTTGATGTGTGGGGGATAGACTTTATGGGTCCGTTCCCAAATTCTTGTGGGTTTGTGTACATTTTGCTTGCGGTGGACTATGTGTCTAAATGGGTGGAAGCCATCCCTACCCGTACCGATGATTCAAAAGTAGTGGTCAACTTCCTTAGGAGCAACATTCTGTGCCGGTTTGGGATGCAAGGGCCATTATTAGTGATAGGGGGACTCATTTTTGCAATAAGACAGTCGAAGCTCTAGTCAAGAGATATCACATCACCCATAAGGTGTCGACAGCTTATCATCCCCAAACAAATGGACAAGCCGAGGTATCCAATAGAGAGATAAAATCCATCCCTGAAAAAACTGTGAACCCAAATAGGAAGGATTGGAGTCAAAGGCTTGATGACGTGTTGTGGGCTTACTGGATGGCTTATAAGACACCGATTGGTATGTCACCATATCGATTGGTGTTTGTTAAACCTTGCCATTTACCGGTGGAGCTTGAACACAAAGCCTATTGGGCGGTCAAAAAGTTCAATTTGAACTTAGAGGGTTCCGGTGAGGAGCGAAAATTGCACTTGAGTGAGTTGGATGAGATTAGGAGAGATGCATATGAGAATAACCTCCTTTATAAGGAGCGAGCGAAGATTTGGCATGATAAAATGATCATTAGAAAGGACTTTAAGGTTGGTCAAAAAGTTCTTCTTTTTAATTCCCGTCTTCGTTTGTTTCCGGGCAAGTTAAGGTCTCGGTGGACCGGCCCTTATGTGGTGAGGGAGGTGTCCCCGCTTGGGACGGTGGTAATCTCTAGTCCTAATGAGGACAAAGGATTCAAAGTCAATGGTCAACGGTTAAAACCGTATTTTTTGAACGAAGTCGTGAATACCGCGGATTTGGAGGTGATTGATCTCCAAGACCCGGTATATGTTTGATAGCTTTGGGTCCGAGTCTTGTCAAAGACTTTAAACTTTGATGCATGCCGGGTGCTTTCCCGGCATTTGGTCTAGCTAAAGACGGTAAAGAAGGGCGGCTAACTGGGAGGCAACCAGGAATTTAATTGCTTATTTTATTGGTTATTGTGTACATTATGCTTTTGATTTTAATTTTGATATTGAATTGGTGCTACTGAAGGGTATCTTTTTGTTTTTATTGGTGCAGGAAATCATGGCTTGGGGGTACACTTGGTCAAAGCGGAGCAGGCCTGAAAAAAAAATAAAAATACAGGCCTTGTCAAGACTCGTGCCACATGGCACGACTCGTGACATATGAAGACCCAACTATCTGCCCGTGTGAACAAGGCGTGATCACGAATGGCCATGGGAGTAATTTTCTATCTGCACGTATGCTTCAGGCGTGCTCACGAGTGCCTCGTATTGGCACGACTCGTGCCACTCGTCACGACTCGTGAAGGGCAAGGTTTCGGCTACTATGTTGAACGTAAAAAAAAAAATTTGAAAAACCCCTCGCCAGGTCTCTCTCTCTCTCTCACACCCCGTTCATCTCTCTCTCTCTAAACCCGTCACTCTCTCTCTACCCAAAACCCCACAACCGCCACCATACTCCTCCCCTTCCACCAAATCAACCTCCCTCCTTCATCTTCTTCCTCCCTAAACACTTTCCCTCTCTCAATTCACCCGAAATCACCATTTTCACCCAATTTCTCTCTCTAAACCCTAAATCCCAAATTCAATAATTTTCATCAAATTCCCCCATTCTTCTACCTTAAACCACCATCTCTAACCTAAATACAACCCCACTCACCAACATTGATCATCAAATCCGAGTTTCAAGCAAACTTCAAAAACCCTAAAAATTCAAATTTGGGGCTTTTTGACTCATCTCTCTCTTGGAGAAATTTTGGAGGAACAAGGATAGTTTTTGGGCACTAATAGAGCATTGGAAGGTAATAATTCTCCTCTTCCTTCGAATTTTAATTTATGGATTGTTGAGTGGTGGCTATTTTGGGATTGTTGAAGGGATATTATTGTGTTGACTTGGTTGATTGAGTGTGTGTTGTTAATTATTGTTGATTGGTGAGTGATTGTGAGCGTTGTTGTGATTCATTGAATTTGAGAAATATGGGAAGGAATAAGGTCGGAGCAAGAAGTAGTGGTGAGAGTAGTAAAGCCGTGAAGAAGCCTAAAAAGAGTGTTCTTATACCACCTCCTCCCGAGGGAGATATCTTCTTAGGCATTAAAAAATTGAGTGAAGCACAAAAGGGTAAATGGAGAAGGTTAGATAAGTACAACCGTAGACTTCAAGTCACAAAATTTTTGGATGCGGGTGTGCTTGATTTAATTGGTTTGGAAATCCAAGTCCGAAGATTGTTGATGGAGACTGGACTTGAGCTATTCTTGGGGAAGAAGGCGGCAGTCTACAAGCGCTACACACTTGAATTTCTTTCCACTTTCGAGAGGGTGCAAGTAAGGGGGTGCCGAGTGTGAAGTTTCATCTTAATGATCAGGTGAAAACCTTGACCTACTCTGAAATTAGGAATATATTTGGGGTGTCGGAGCCGAGAGGGAAGTTCGAGGAGAATGATCAACTAGCGCACCATTTCTTTGTGGAGCTGACAGGGGTCACTTTTTCCAAGCCCGACAATGTAGCCACCAGTCTAACCCACCCGGCTTGGAGGCTTCTCTATAGAGGCTTATCAATGACTTTTCTGGCAAAGGGGGAGCCGGCTCAACTGAACACCATGGATGTTGCGTTATTGAGGACGGCACTGCCCAAGGCCTCGAGAACATTCCCGGATTGGGTGGATATCTTTTTGGTTAGGTGTGCACTTCGTGTGAGTAGGGGGTGTGGTAACATCTCGATGGGGGGGATGATCACTCTATTGGTGGAACATTTTGTTCAAGATCATCCCGATGCGGCTGTGTATGTTGGGGGTCCCAACTTTTATGACCATGACTATTTGAGCCGGTATGATGACTTCACACGTGTGGGCCCTGTGCTGAAGTTCCATTATGGGGACGAGCTTTCTGTGATGTGTGAGCGTGGGGCTGTTTTCCCGTCGGGCTCGACGGCTAGGGAGTAGAGAATGCCCGGTGTACTTGACGTCGGGAGTAAACTGTAGGTTAAGAGAGGTGGTAATAATGATAATGATGATGGTGATGATGAGCACGATGATGGTGATGATGAGGAGCATGCACCAGATGATGAGGAGATGCAGGAGATGCCACAGCAGCAGGGCGGTTCTGATGCTTTTGGGGACTGGTCACAGATGCGGTCCTTCTTAGAGGGCCAGCAGCAGGAGATGCTATCCATTGTACAGTCCCGGCACACATTTGAGGATCAGATGCATCAGAACAGATATGCCTTTGAGGATAGGCACTGGGAGGATTTTTCAGATAGACTAGAGGGGCTCGAGGACCAGCAGGCTATTATGTCCAGAAGACATCAGCAGATGGAGTCCTGGATGATGCAGCAGTAGGGGCCCCCACAGTACGTACCGGTGGAGGATGAGTACTACGCCATGATGGCATCCCGGTCAGAGGCTCGGGAACAGCGGCGTGCATCCAGACGTCCCCGACATCAGGGAGAGGGCTCCAGTTCACAGTCTCAGGAGCCGCTGTAGCCTCAGTATTACTCCCAGGACCACTGGCAGTGGCAGTGGCCACAGTGAGGGTACACCTTTTCCTTACGCTTTTACTGTCCTTTATTTTTACTGTTTCACACACACTGAGGACACTGTGTAGTTTAAGCGTGGGGGAGGGTTTGTATGATGTAGAGTACGCATTTTATTTTAATTTTCTCTAAAAAAAAAAAAAAGAAAATAATAGAGAGGCTAAGTGAAAACCCGAAAGGGCGCTTAGGCAAAAGGTGAGATTTTGAGTGATTTTATCATTTATTCACCGGAGAGAAGTCATAAGGGGGGTAAGGAGTCTCGGGTTAGGATTTTCATACTTGGAGTAGGAGGCTCGGTTAGAGGTGATTAGGATAGAAACCCTCGTTCTTTCTTGGAGTAATAAGGGGGCGTTGGTGATTTCACGAGGTAAGTTATGTCCGGAAACACTTTCTAGACATCAACTTCTTATTTTTTTTTTTATGAGGGAGACTTGTAGTGTGAGACTAGCGTGGGGGAAACATAGGATATTTTAGTTCCCCGTGGCTTTTATGAGTGGGCCTTAGTTCGGATACGGTTTTTCACTATTTTGGAGTTTGTATCAGGCTAAGGCCATTGATCTTTATTTGATTTTCTGGAGTTATATGGGGACGGAGTTTCTTATACTCTGAGTTGTTTGTGATGGTTGACCTTTGACTGGGGAGGTTTAGAGGAGATTAGGGGTCATTTTCTCCCATGCTACGCTGATTAGACCGGAGTTTAGAGTGGGGTTAGGATGTTACTCAGGGACGAGTAACGGTCTAAGCGTGGGGGAATTTGATGTGGCGGATTTTGTATATGTTAATTCCCTAATTTTTCTATGTATTTTGGTTCATTTTCATGTACTTTAGACTAGTTTTGATGTAACTTGGGATATTTATGTAATGGTCGGGCTTTAATGTAATCCGGGGAGTAGTTTAATCTTTTTATTGGTTATCCGGATGTATTATTTCATAAGCTTCAAAGTCATATTCCAAAAAGTCAAGAATAGTCAAAGTCAAGGCAAAGTCGAAGTCAACCGAAGTGGGTATAGGATGAAGCTGCAATTTCTTGAAGTTGAAGTATTGTTTTGCATTGTTGAAAAGTCCAGGGTTTGTTGTGAATAATTAAAAGACTACAGGGACCAAACTGCAACTACTAAAAGTTTGAGGACCAAACTGCAAGTAACTGAAACTCCAGGGACTGAATTGCAAATTTTTGAAAGTCAGCTTTTTAGTCCGTACAGCAGCTGGGTGTGATTTTGGTTTTCTTTTTCTTTTATTTTATTATCCTTTTATTTTAATTGGGGGGAAGTCATTAATTAAAAAAAAAAGGGATTAAGTTATCAATCTCTCTCGACTTTTGGAATACTACGTTCTTTCTTTTTCTCTCTGGAGCTTTTGTAAACCATTAATGGAGAACTAAACTCCATTGCTTTGGGTTGAGATCTTGAACCTACTTTGATTCAATTGAGGTAATTTTTCTTATTCTCTTGTGTAATCTATTCATAATTTTGCTTGTATTGATCTAGATTAATATTTAGGGTTTGTGGATTTGGCCAATCCATTAGTTCTATTTGTTGATCTATGCTAGAATTCTCTGTTCTGTGCCAGAATTAGGGATTTCACCGTAGCATCTTCACGAATTGTGTATGTGCCATAGCAATTCGGGAAGTAGGCAAAATTAGACGATTATCTATATGAAATAATTGTAGAAAGCGTTTTTGATCTTAGTCTCTTAAATTGAATCAATTAATTCTGCGATCTAGACTGTGCCAGTTAGATTAATTTATTAATTAGGGTTGCTAGTGAGTGTGCCACTGCTAGTAACTAATCTGTAAGAAGAGACAGAGATTGCAATATATCTCGTGATCAAGTGAATAGGATTAACGGAGAATAAGAAGTACCAATGAAATTGAATTAGAGGACGGGGATAGTGATCAATCTGAAGTGCTTTTAAATCATTGTTTTTATCATCGTAGTTTATTTTCCCGTCTTAGAAATTAATTAAAATCTCAATCAAATCCCCAATCTGGTCAAGTGACTGTTCGCAAAATATCACTGTTCTTCGTGGATCGACCCTGACTTACCCTAATTACATTATTAGTGGCCGGGTTTAGGTCTTAATTTAGTAGGTGTGCGATTAAGCCTACCACATGGGCTGATTTGAAGCTTCACAAAACAGGGATAATTTAACGTTTGCAATTTTAGGGACCGAAATGAAAATATTATGAACTCTGAACCAAACTGGAATCTACAAAAATTCAAGGACTAGTTTGCAATTTTCGAAACTTGTTTTCTTCAACCTATGAAAGCAACAGCAACACCACTCCAAGAAAATCATAACATCAGCCCTTAAGACTCAAAATTATACTTTCAATTCAAATTAAAGACTAAACTAATAAACTCAACACAACCCCAATTAAATCCATATGCGTTTAATAACTTACTTGAATCACAACAAATCAATTAAACAATTCCTAACTCATACTTCAATCCAATTTAATCTATTAGCACAAGTGATAATTTCTCCAAATTTTTCATATGCCTACAATAAGTATAATCATACAATTTAAATTGCACATATACTAAAATTATTCCATCTATAATATTTAAGCATCAAACACTTTCATAAATTTTGGGTATTTTGCATCTATGGCTTTGGCTTGATTACAACTAAAATTATAAATTAGTAATAGATAAAGATACACACAAAAACACCCATATACTTACAATAATAGAGACTTTTTTTCTTTTCTTCTCTATTTTTCCTTATTTTTCTCCACAACCCGTTCTTAAAAAAAAATATACGAAGAATGATTAATTGATGTAGAAAAGAAAAGGAACGGACTAAAGCTTTCTGTTTACTCTCTTGGTTGGAAACTCATGTGTAACATTTTCTTTTGTTTTACTTTTTAAAAATATGAGTCATGGGAGTAATGTCTAATTTAAGACACCTCTTGGTTTGCCATGTGATAGCCTAAATGCTGTCCATAAACATTCACGCAAGATCAAATATGACGTGGCTTCCTTTTATATATATATATATATATATATATACCTCTACCGTCTCAAAATAAATTGTACTACTAGTTACTAAATTATTATATTGAGTTATATTAAAAGTTATTCCATCTGTCTCAAAATAAGTAGCACAACTTATTAAATTTTATATTTAAAATAATAACATAATCATAAAGTGCAAATCCAAATTATCCACTAATGCAAACACATAAAAAATGTCAATTATATGCATGCAATATGGACCGATTAACTGGGGTGTCATATCCTCCCCACCTTAAAAGAATTCAGTCTCTGAATTCAAGTACCCGATGTCTCAAACAATTAAGGAATTCTTTTTCGCAATACCTCTGATTTCCAAGTAGCAACTTCTACAAAATGATCCCACCATTTTACCTTGACTAAACTTCGGACATCTGATCTTGGTATCAGGGCCTAGTATTCAACAAAATTAACTAATTAACTCAACTTGTTTAGTAGTCCCGAGTCGGTGTGTCACCTAGGTCTAAGTCACGTAATAGGAGTGTAAGTCGTGCATCCGGAAGGTAAGGAAGTGTATCCGAGCAAGACAAATAATAAGAAATGAGTTGGTTAGGTAATTTTACGAATAGAAGGCCTCCTACAAGTCAAGATCCTATGAACGATTATAACATACATATTGAGAATGATAATCATGATAACAATAAAAATGATCAAAATATTTTATCAAAAGAATTTTCATGGAATACTCAGTCTTTGACTAATTGGAAACCACCTCTTATTTCAAATTCAGAAATTTATAAAAACAAAGGAATCTTTGACATAAGGTCAAGATTAGCAATTAAAACAAAAAAAACTATTATCCCTTTATTTTTCCAATAATCAAACTATGAGCCTATTTTCAAAATCATCAATAAAAAAATATATATCCCATGGCTACAAATTTTTACATATCGGACTTGTACAAATTGCTGTTAAACCCTTAACCATGGAAGGTTTAAACACAAGCATACAAATAGCCTTAAGAGATGCTGGCATCTAAACTATACAGATTCATTATTAGGAGCTATTGAAACCAGTTTAACAAATGGACCAATTCATTTTAATAGTTATCCAAATTTTATAATTTCTTTAACTGATCCTCATATAATGGACATCTTAACCTTAGACATTCTAACTCATAATTATCATATGAAAAAGGGGTTTCACGTGTACGAAATATTTTATAGACTATATTTTAAAGTCATGAATACTGGACTTTGCCCAATAGACAAAACAAAAGCTAATATAAATATTCCAAAAACAATTAAATGGAATGAAATATCCCTACCCGAAAAATGGACATATCCCGCTAAAACTGTCCCTAGAAAAGAACAAAATCAAACAACTGATATAGAACAAATTACACAATATGAGGACGGATCGGTAGATCTAAAATTCAAAAGAACACAGTCATTAGGTAAAAACAAAAAATTTAATTTTCAAATACCATTTAGAAGGTCCACGTCAGGAAGATATGAATCCCCATAAACTACTAAATACGAAGATAGTTCTTCACAAAATGAAACTGTTTTCGAAAATGAAACTAATATTGAATTTCCACAACAACAAACAAACAATATTGGAGTAAACAGAGAAGGAGTCAATGTTCAACCTTATGAAGATAGTGAATTTACCTTAAACATGATAAAAAATAATTTTATTTTAAATAAAAGTATTTTAAGAAAAGATTTTACTAGTAAACAAAATGAAGAAAATAGGAACCTATTTTTTCAAATGTATGATACAGATGAACAAAAATTAATAAAAGAAAAATATTACGAATTCTGTGAATTACAAGAAGACCACATACCCTTCTTTGTTCTTAAAACATAATTATCTATACAAAATAACTACATTACAGAAAAAATTAAGACGATGGTACAAAGTAGGACCAGATCTTCTACCAACTCATGATGTATACGAAAATGAAAAACCACCTTTAGAACGCACATACTTTTGTAAAGACAACATACAATATGGTGCATATCCCATTGACAATTCTAATCAATTAAACGAAGATAAAAAACAAACAGATTTACATTTACAAAATAATTGGACAAATTTATACCTATACACCGTAGGACAACAATTAGATAGAGTTGAAGAAAAAATTGATCATAATACTAAAAAAAATAGTCACAATAGGAAAGGATATAGCAGATCTAGAAGTAGAAATGGGACCCACACCAATACCAACAAAAAATGATGAACATTATAAAGATTTACAGAATATTCAGAATTATATAATATTAATTGTCACGACCCGAAATCTAAGCTCTATTTTATTAGTAGTAAATAATTATTATTTATTTATTTGCTTGTTTATCTATTTAAATTATTATTTATTTAAATAATTATGTGTGCATTTTATGTGTTATAATAAATTATGCCTAGCATTTTATTTGGGTCATTTGTGCTAGTGTAGAATTGTTGAGTCTTAATTGTTAGTAGGGAGTGTAGTGTTTGTGTGTAGTGTAGTGGAGGGGGCCTAAGTGTAAATCTTTTAAACATTTCCCTACTCCCTCCCTACTCCTTCCCTCACCTCCCCCATCCTCTCACTCCATCTTCCAGCCCATTTCTCCCTCTCTCTCCCAAAAGAAAGGTAAACATTTCTTCTTCCTTCTCTCTTCTTTTTCTTCATCTTCTTCTTGTTATCATTCATTTCTTAAAACATGAACCTTGTTTAGATCGTCGATAGGATCGCGTAGAACCAAAAAGAATCGAATTCCGTCAACTTTCATTATTTTCAAGTAAGTTACTTTTCCCCCATTTTTGATGCTAAAATGTTCATATCATGTCTAGATAATGTTTGATGTGTTATATTTGAAGTTTGGTTGAGTTTTGAATTTGTTTGGAATTTATTTTGGGTTTTGATAAAAAATGGTGAAATCTTGAATGTTGGGTTTGATTCTTGATTTTGGTTGTTAAATGTTGTTGTATGAGTCTTTTTTGACTTATTAGTTGTGTTGGTACATTAGTATGCTAGTTGGAATGTTGGATTTTGGTGGAAATGTGTTTTGGGTATAAAAATGGAAGAACCCAAGTTGTTCTTCCCGATTTCCAGTAGTTCAGAACATTGGGCGGCCGCACAAAATTGTATGGGCGACCACACATCTATCTGAAAGATTTTGTTCTTGGTTGAGGGCCTTTTTGGGCGACCGCACAGTCCCGTTTGGGCGGCCGCACAGATCCCTGAAAGTTTACATTTTGTTAATTTGTGTGATTGAAGAACGCGTTTTGGTCTATGTCTTGGGTGTCCTTCTAGTTGACCTTAGTGAACATTATAGTACACTCTAGTGATAGAATTGGGTCCTTTGTGATGAAGTTTGTGTTTGAAATTAATTAAGTGTTAATTGAGATTATTGGAACACTTTAATTGTGCGTTGTTGGTATATTGCACTTTCTTGGTGACTTCTTGGTATGGTTTACCTTTGTGGTAATTTATTTGGATTGGTTCCCTACTTTGGAACCTTAAGTTGTTTATTCATGCTAAATTATTATTACTTAGCATTTATTTGGAAGCCCAGCTGGCATATTTGTTGCATCGGGCGATGGGAAGGATTATAATGGCAAAGCCAAGTCCATTATAATGTTGACCATTGTTTTGCCCCCTTCTTTACCCCTTTTCCAGATTGGCCTTGGAAAAGTCAAGTTAGCGTTCCTCTGTGAATGTATCTAGCTACCGGGCATGACTTTGTGTCATGGTCCTTGTCCTTTGTGACACTTTTATGGTTATTGGTTCCGGTACCGAGGTTTTCTCTTCGGCTTTCATGCTATTATGAAGATGATGATTGTTGATTATTGAAGCTGCGCAGCGATCCTTTATTTGGATGTACCGGTTTGGAAAACCTTGGCTATATCCTTTGTTATGTGTTTATTTCCGCTGCTATCTGTTATGTAATAAATGCTACGTGCTATGTGATATTTATTATTGCTTATCGCTTCGTGCATCATAGCATGTCATGTAGTTGCATTAGTAACTTATTGAGATTTATCTCACCCCCCTTTTCTTTTATCTTTGTTTTTCCTTAACCCCCCCCCAGGTGCTAAGGATTAGTCTCGCTGATCACGAGAGAGAGGACGTCGAGTGTGGATACATTCTTTTGGGGAAGGTTATTATAGGTTGGTTTACATTATGTAAATGTGTAACCATTTTGGGATAGTTGTACCAAACAATGACGTCGTTAAGAATAGTATTTGTATTTTGTTGTGTTCAAACTTGTGGGAGTTTATGATAGCTGTAATTGGTTTTTATCAAACTTGGTTTTGTAAAACTTTGGATCATTACCTTTTGGTATCAAATGGAATTTTTAACTTCAGTATTTCACAGTTTTGGTTTTAGAGTCGACGTCCAGCTCGCGGTCTCGGGCCCGCGGGGTCCGGGGTCGCGACAGTTGGTATCAGAGCTATGGCATTAGCTCTATGTATAAGTATAGGTGGATTAGTATGACCTAGGTGGGTAGTAGTGTGTGGAGTGATTAACGGTTGATGTTTTATTCAGGTAATTGTTCTCAATGTCTGGAAGAAGAAATAAAGGAGGTACTAGTGGGGCACAGAATCAGAATGATACAAGGGAAGAAGCACGTGCTATGTTTCAAGGCATGTTCGAGGCGGCCATGAAGGCCATACATGATCAAGGTCCGAGGGTAGAACAAGCTCCACCCCGCTATGGATTGGAGCAATTTCTGAAACTGAAACCGGTTGAATTCAATGGGGAACCCGATGTAAGGAAAGCTGAGTTGTGGATTGAGTCTATGGAGAAGATTTATGATGTATTTGGGTGTTCGGATGAGTACAAGGTCCGGTTTGCGGCTTACAAGCTTGTGGGAGCCGTCGAGCATTGGTGGAAAGGTGTTAAAGCTACTTGGGATGATACTCACACGGTGTATGAGTGGGAGTTGTTTGTGCGCAAATTCAAGGAGCATTTCATTCCGGTTGTTGATCAAAACCGAAAGGAGATCGAGCTACTCAACCTGGAGTAAGGTGTGTTGTCTATAGCACAATACTCGGCTAAGTTCATAGAATTAGCCCGGTATTGCGACTATTTGGTGAGGACCGAGGAACAAAAGGCTATGAGATTCATTCGGGGATTGAAGACCTCCATTCGTACTCAACTTATTGCTCAACGGATTGTGACATTCCAAGATGCGGTGGACCGAGCCTATTTGATAGAGCAAGATATCGGGGAGCATAAAAGGAAGACCGAGGTAGCTAACCCGAGTAAGCAAGGAGCTCAAGGCAAGCCACAACACCGTTTCGACAACCGAGGTAACCCGGGAGCATCATCTCAGTTTAAGGGGCAAACCACACCGAGGAATCCGGGTACTACTCCGGGGATTCAGAATAGAAAGCCTTGTACCTTTTGTCAGAAGGTAGGCCATACGGAGGATAGGTGTTGGAAAAAGCAAGGCAAGTGCACCAATTGTGGCGAAATGGGGCACTTTGCGAGAGAGTGCACGAGGTACCGAGGTCAAGCATCCGGGTCAGGAGTTGGTATTAATCAGGGTCAAAAAAAGGGACGCTAATGGGAAGCCCAAAGTTTAAGGAAAGGTTTATGCCATGAATCAACAACAAGCTACCGATGATCCATCCGTTTTTGGAGGTATTGTTTCTGTGTCTAATGTGAGCGCACGAGCGTTAGTAGATCCAGGATCATCTCATTCATACATTTCTGTGCAATTTGCTTCCATGTTAAATGCTGCATTCGAGTCTTTACCGTACGTGCTAGAGGTGTCGACCCCTATAGGAGAATGCTTGATTTCTGATCGAGTCTTTCGTGCTTGTGATGTGGTTATTTGTGGCCGTGTCCTTTGTGCGGATTTGGTAGTTCTTCCTATCCAAGACTTTGATGTCATTTTGGGTATGGATTGGTTGAGCAAGTTTCATGCTTCCGTTGATTGCCGTAAGAAAACTGTTACTTTTTCTATTCCCGAGGTGCCTAATTTGTGTTTGAGGCTAGTCCTCTGAGTAGAAGGGTTCGCTTAATTTCTTTTATGAAAGCGAGAAAATTATTGCATAGTGGTTGTGAGGGGTATTTGGCTAGTGTTCTTGATACTAGGAAAGAATCCCCTAGTTTGGATAGTGTTCGGGTAGTCCGGGAATTTCCCGATGTTTTCTCTACCGAGTATGTTATGCCTCCCGATCGTGAGATTGAGTTTTGTATAGACCTTTTGCCGGGTACGGCTCCAATTTCGAAAGCACCTTATAGGTTAGCTCCCGCAGAGTTGAAGGAGTTAAAGGTTCAGTTGCAAGAGTTGCTTGATCGAGGGTTTATCCGCCCTAGTGTTTCCCCGTGGGGAGCACCGGTTTTATTTGTGCGGAAGAAAGATGGTTCGTTGAGATTGTGTATAGATTACCGGAAGTTGAATCAGGTCACGGTGAAGAACAAGTATCCTCTACCGCACATTGATGATTTGTTTGATCAGCTTCAAGGGTCCGTGGTTTTCTCTAAACTTGATTTGAGGAGTGGGTACCATCAATTGAAGGTTCGATCGGAGGATATTCCGAAGACTGCTTTTCGCACTCGTTATGGTCATTATGAGTTCTTGGTTATGCCGTTTGGGTTGACTAACGCGCCTGCAGTGTTTATGGATTTGATGAACCGGATTTTCCATCCCTATCTTGATTCGTTCGTGGTAGTCTTCATCGACGACATTCTTGTTTATTCGAAATCTCGAGAGGAGCATGAACAACACTTGAGGACAGTTTTATCCGTTCTTGCGAGGGAGAAATTATTTGCGAAGTTCAGTAAATGAGAATTTTGGCTCGAGAAGGTGTCATTCCTGGGTCATGTGATTTCTAAAGACGGGATTTCTGTGGATCCTTCAAAGATAGATGCTATAGTGGATTGGAAGAAACCCGAATCAGTGACAGAGATTAGAAGCTTTCTTGGTTTAGCCGGTTATTACAGAAGATTTATTGAGGGGTTTTCGAGGATTGCTACTCCGATGACTCAGTTGACCCGGAAGAATGTTCCGTTTGTGTGGACCGAGAAATGTGACAAGAGTTTCGAGGAATTGAAGAAGAGGTTGACTACCGCACCGATCTTGACTTTGCCTAATGGGAGCGATGGTCTAGTGATTTACAGTGATGCTTCGAAAGAGGGTTTGGGTTGTGTATTGATGCAGAATGGGAAAGTAATTGCGTATGCTTCGAGGAAGTTGACCCCTAGTGAACAGAATTACCCGACTCATGATATGGAATTAGCGGCTATTGTCTTTGCGTTGCACAAATGGAAGCACTACCTTTATGGGGCGAAGTTTGAGATTTTTACCGATCACAAAAGTTTGAAGTACCTTTTCTCCCAGAAAGAGTTGAACAACAGACAGCGTCGATGGATGGAATTATTGAAGGATTACGATTGTACGATTTCTTATCACCCGGGAAAGGCGAATGTGGTAGCCGATGCGATTAGTAGAAAGTCTTATGTGGCTTCGATGATGGTCCGTGAATGGAAAATGCTTGAGGATGTTCGAGATTGGTCTCCTCGTGAATCGAGACATGGGGCTATTTTTGCGAATATTAGGGTGTCTCCGACCCTAATTCAAAGGATAAAGGAAGTTCAGAAAGAGGATCCCGAGTTGGTGAAGATAATGGGTAAATTGAAGGAAAAGAATTTCGAGGATTTTTCATTGAGCTCGAGTGGAGTTTTGACTTTCCATGGTCGTTTGTGTGTTCCGGATGTTGATGGAATTAAACAGAGAGTTCTTGATGAGAGTCACAAATCGAGGTATACTATTCATCCGGGCAGTACGAAGATGTATCAGGATTTGAAGCAACAATTTTGGTGGATTAATATGAAAAGGGAAATAGCCGAGTATGTATCGAGGTGTTTAACTTGTCAGCAGGTCAAAGCCGAGCATCAGAGACCCGCGGGATTACTTCAGCCGTTAGAGATTCCCGAGTGGAAATGGGAACATGTGATTATGGATTTCGTTACGGGACTACCTCGTACCCGTAGGAAGTATGACTGTGTTTGGGTAATAGTGGATAGATTGACCAAGAGTGCCCATTTCTTGCCTATTGACATCAGATATTCGATGGAAAAGCTTGCGACCCTTTATATCGATGAGATCGTGAGATTGCATGGGGTTCCGGTTAGCATTGTGTCAGATCGAGACCCGAGGTTTACTTCTAGATTCTGGAAGGCGTTTCAGGAAGCTTTGGGTACAGATTTGCGATTCAGCACGGCTTTTCATCCTCAGACCGATGGTCAATCCGAGAGGACTATTCAGATTCTTGAGGATATGTTGCGAGCGTGTTTGATAGACTTTTCTGATTCTTGGGATTCACACCTACCGTTAGTGGAATTCTCTTACAACAACAGTTATCAGGCTAGTATCGAGATGGCACCGTTTGAGGCCTTGTATGGAAGAAAATGTAGATCGCCTATTTGTTGGGTTGAGGTTGGTGAAGCGAAGATCGTGGGTATTGATTTGCTTCGGGATTCAGTTGAAAAGGTTAGAGTTATCCGGGATCGATTGAAGACAGCCCAGAGTCGACATAAGAGCTACGCAGACAACCGAAGGCGAGATCTTAGCTTTCAGACCGGTGATTTTGTGTTTTTGAAAGTATTTCCAAAGGTGGGTATTCGTAGGTTTGGGAAGAAAGGCAAATTGGCTCCGAGGTTTATTGGCCCGTTTGAGGTTTTGGGAAAGGTTGGACTCCTTGCGTATCGACTCGCGTTACCGCCATCTTTGGACCGGTTGCACAACGTGTTCCACGTTTCTATGCTTCGGAAGTACATTCATGATCCGTCTCACGTGTTACCGAGGATACCGGAAGATATTGAGCCCGATATAACTTATGAGGAACGACCGGTTCGGATCTTAGATTCTAAAGTTCAAGAGTTGAGGAGCAAGAGCATTGCGTTTGTTAGAGTCCTTTGGAGGAATCATAACATCGAGGAGTCGAAGTGGGAGCTCCGAGACGAGATCGAGAGGAAGTTTCCGTGGCTTTTTGTTTGAGGTGAGTCTCGTTAAAATTCGGGTCGAATTTTCTTTAAGGGGGAGTGAATGTCACGACCCGAAATCTAGGCTCTATTTTATTAGTAGTAAATAATTATTATTTATTTATTTGCTTGTTTATCTATTTAAATTATTATTTATTTAAATAATTATGTGTGCATTTTATGTGTTATAATAAATTATACCTAGCATTTTATTTGGGTCATTTGTGCTAGTGTAGAATTGTTGAGTCTTAATTGTTAGTAGGGAGTGTAGTGTTTGTGTGTAGTGTAGTGGAGGGGGCCTAAGTGTAAATCTTTTAAACATTTCCCTACTCCCTCCCTACTCCTTCCCTCACCTCCCCCATCCTCTCACTCCATCTTCCAGCCCATTTCTCTCTCTCTCCCAAAATAAAAGGTAAACATTTCTTCTTCCTTCTCTCTTCTTTTTCTTCATCTTCTTCTTGTTATCATTCATTTCTTAAAACATGAACCTTGTTTAGATCGTCGATAGGATCGCGTAGAACCAAAAAGAATCGAATTCCGTCAACTTTCATTATTTTCAAGTAAGTTACTTTTCCCCCATTTTGATGCTAAAATGTTCATATCATGTCTAGATAATGTTTGATGTGTTATATTTGAAGTTTGGTTGAGTTTTGAATTTGTTTGGAATTTATTTTGGGTTTTGATCAAAAATGGTGAAATCTTGAATGTTGGGTTTGATTCTTGATTTTGGTTGTTAAATGTTGTTGTATGAGTCTTTTTTGACTTATTAGTTGTGTTGGTACATTAGTATGCTAGTTGGAATGTTGGATTTTGGTGGAAATGTGTTTTGGGTATAAAAATGGAAGAACCCAAGTTGTTCTTCCCGATTTCCAGTAGTTCAGAACATTGGGCGGCCGCACAAAATTGTCTGGGCGACCGCACATCTATCTGAAAGCTTTTGTTCTTGGTTGAGGGCCTTTTTGGGCGACCGCACAGTCCCGTTTGGGCGGCCGCACAGATCCCTGAAAGTTTACATTTTGTTAATTTGTGTGATTGAAGAACGCGTTTTGGTCTAAGTCTTGGGTGTCCTTCTAGTTGACCTTAGTGAACATTATAGTACACTCTAGTGATAGAATTGGGTCCTTTGTGATGAAGTTTGTGTTTGAAATTAATTAAGTGTTAATTGAGATTATTGGAACACTTTAATTGTGCGTTGTTGGTATATTGCACTTTCTTGGTGACTTCTTGGTATGGTTTACCTTTGTGGTAATTTATTTGGATTGGTTCCCTACTTTGGAACCTTAAGTTGTTTATTCATGCTAAATTATTATTACTTAGCATTTATTTGGAAGCCCAGCTGGCATATTTGTTGCATCGGGCGATGGGAAGGATTATAATGGCAAAGCCAAGTCCATTATAATGTTGACCATTGTTTTGCCCCCTTCTTTACCCCTTTTCCAGATTGGCCTTGGAAAAATCAAGTTAGCGTTCCTCTGTGAATGTATCTAGCTACCGGGCATGACTTTGTGTCATGGTCCTTGTCCTTTGTGACACTTTTATGGTTATTGGTTCCGGTACCGGGGTTTTCTCTTCGGCTTTCATGCTATTATGAAGATGATGATTGTTGATTATTGAAGCTGCGCAGCGATCCTTTATTTGGATGTACCGGTTTGGAAAACCTTGGCTATATCCTTTGTTATGTGTTTATTTCCGCTGCTATCTGTTATGTAATAAATGCTATGTGCTATGTGATATTTATTATTGCTTATCGCTTCGTGCATCATAGCATGTCATGTAGTTGCATTAGTAACTTATTGAGATTTATCTCACCCCCCTTTTCTTTTATCTTTGTTTTTCCTTAACCCCCCCCAGGTGCTAAGGATTAGTCTCGCTGATCACGAGAAAGAGGACGTCGAGTGTGGATACATTCTTTTGGGGAAGGTTATTATAGGTTGGTTTACATTATGTAAATGTGTAACCATTTTGGGATAGTTGTACCAAACAATGACGTCGTTAAGAATAGTATTTGTATTTTGTTGTGTTCAAACTTGTGGGAGTTTATGATAGCTGTAATTGGTTTTTATCAAACTTGGTTTTGTAAAACTTTGGATCATTACCTTTTGGTATCAAATGGAATTTTTAACTTCAGTATTTCACAGTTTTGGTTTTAGAGTCGACGTCCAGCTCGCGGTCTCGGGCCCGCGGGGTCCGGGGTCGCGTCATTAATCCATCAACTAGAAAAAATAAAAATACAATGTTTAATAAATAAATTCCCCCTCCTAAGAATCCTTTAGTAATACCTAAAGTCAAACCAAAACTCCATGATCCCCTAAACGACTTAATGAATAAAATAAAAACACATTTACAAGTAAAAGAGGAAACAAGTACAAGTACAAATATCCGAATGTTAACATGACAAACCTCAGAATCAGATATCTCTTCTAATAGTGAATATAATTCAACAACAGAATCAGAAGGAGAAAACCTCCATACAATTCCAATTCAGACTATGAAACGAAACTTCTATAATTACAAAAGAGACCCTGAAGACTTAGAAATATTAAAAAACCCAACAAAATCGTACAATGCAAAAAATATTTATGAATGGAACATTGATGGATTAAGTGAAATGGAAATTATAAATATTACAAAAGAAATGATAATTATAGGAAATATCTATAAATCTACGAATATTACAGAACGTCAAGCAGTGGAAAATATTATATTAGGATTCACTGGCCAATTAAGGACTTGATGGGATAAATTACTAGCACAACAAATAAAAACACAGATTTTAGATGCTATTAAAGCAGACCAAGATGGACACCCAATTTTAGATGAAAATGGAGACCAGACTCCAGCACAGTTAATATATTTAATATTTAATATTACAACTCACTTTATAGGAGATATAGATTTATACACCGAAAGAAATTCTGAAATATTACAAAACCTAAAATGCAGAAAACTGGAACAATTCAAATGGTATAAAGAAAATTTTCTTAAAAGAGTTTTTAATCTTGCTGACCCAAATAATTATCATTGGAAAGAAAAATTTATTACCGGACTACCAGGCCTATTTTCAGAAAAAGTAAAAGATACGATAGAACAAAAATATGGTCAAATATCCTACGATAATCTTACCTATGGAGACTTAATCACTTGCGTAAATATTATAGGATTAAGACTATGTCAAGACCAGAAACTACAACACAAAATAAAGAAAGAATCTACTCAAACAAGAAAAGAATTAGGACACTGGTGTGAACAATTTGGTTTTGATAAACTAAAATCTCCATATAAAAAGAAAAATTACAATCAATATAACAGCCTATATTACAAAAACAGTACATATAGAAGAAAATACAGAAAAATAAATAAAAATTACCAAAACAATCCTCCTGCTTATTACAATAAAAACAAAAAAGCACATTTTCAGAAAAGACATAACAATAAAAATAATACAAATTATAAAAAACCCTTTAGGTCTTTTAAACCATATAATAAAAACATAAAATGTTTCTTATGCAAAAAACCTGGACACATTGCTAGAAATTGTCCAGCAAAAAGGCAAATCCAACAAATTTGCCATAATTTACAAATAAAAGAAACAGAAGAAATATTACAAAATATAGATAATCTTGAATTATCAACAGATATTGATGATAACAAATCTTCCGTTCAATCTGATACAAGCAGTAATGAATGCCAATCTTGTAATAGAGAAATATGTCTGTGTAATAATAAATTAAACACAATAGAACAATACGATGAGATATTAGAAAAAATCAAAGAAATAGATGAACCAACTATAAAAAGAAAATTTCTGAAACAATTAGCCAAAACAATTAACGAAGAAAAACTAGATACGTCTAAACCAGTTCAATATGAAGATGTTATACAAATGTTCCAAAATAAAGCCTTTCAGCAGCTAATTCTAAAGCTAATAAAGAATTGGAAAAACATTTTAAAAACCCTTTTGCCAAAAAATCTTCCTCAGAAACAGATGCAAGTTCCTCGACAAACACAGAAGAAAGTATATACACACTTACTCGTGTAAGATACCAAAAATGGTATGTACATATACATATGAAAATTAAAGACTTCGAATACAAAGGTTTAGCCATGCTAGATTCAGGAGCAGATCTAAATTGTGTTGAACAAGGAATAATACCAACAAAATATTTTATAAAAACAAAACAAAGCCTTTCAGCAGCTAATTCTTCGAAATTACAAGTAAAATACAAAATACCCGAAGCACATGTTTGAAATGATAATATTTGTTTTAAAACAAGTCTTATGCTTGTAAAAAACCTAAACACAAAAGTTATATTAGGAAACCCTTTTTTATAAATGTTATATCCCTTTTCAGTCTCACAAAGAGGGGTAGAAACAAGAATATTAGGACAACAAATTATATTTGATTTTTTATATCATGTATCTAATAGTGATGTAAACAATTTACAAAAAACAGGATTCTCTAAATTAAATACTTTACAAAATCAAATGAAATTTCTTAAAGAAGAATTACTAAATATCAAGATTGAAGAAAAATTACAACTTCAAGAAAACAAAAACACAATCTCTAAAAAATTAGAAAAATTTGAATAAGACCTATGTTCTGATTTACCCATAGCCTTTTGGGAAAGGAAAAAACATGTAGTAACATTACCCTATGAAAATGATTTTAATGAAAAAACAATACCCATAAAAGCAAGACCTATTCAAATGAACCAAGAATTATTAGAATATTGTAAAAAATAAATTAAAGATTTATTCAATAAAAACCTGATTAGAAAAAGTAAATCTTCTTGGCCATGCTCAGCATTCTATGTATCAAAAAATGCAGAAATTGAAAGAGGTGCCCCAAGATTAGTTATTAATTACAAACCATTAAATACTGTCCTAAAATGGATCAGATATCCAATACCTAATAAACAAGATTTATTAAAAAGATTACATGATGCTTCTATATTTTCAAAATTTGATATGAAATCAGGATTTTGGCAGATACAAATAGCAGACGAAGACAAATATAAGACAGCTTTTACAGTACCATTTGGGCAATACGAATGGAATGTTATGCCCTTTGGATTAAAAAATGCACCAAGCGAATTCCAAAAAATAATGAATGAAATATTTAATCCATACACTTTTATTATTATCTATATAGATGATGTTTTAATATTTAGTAAAACACTTGAACAACATGACAAACATTTAAACATATTTTACAAAACAATGATAAGGAATGGTTAGTTTTATCAAAAGCAAAAATAAAATTATATCAAACAAAGATTAGATTTTTAGGACACGAAATAACCAACAATACCTTAATCCCAATACAAAGATCTATAGATTTTGCTGATAAATTTCCAGATGAAATAAAAAACAAAAATCAATTACAAAGGTTTTTAGGATCGCTAAATTACATAGCGGATTTCTTTCCAAAATTAAGACAAATCTGTAAACCCCTTTTTGACAGATTAAAAAAGGAACCAAAACCATGGACAAAAGCACATACTAGTGTAGTCAAACAAATTAAATTACATGTTAAAAGATTACCATGTTTAACAATCTGTGATCCAAAAGCACCTAAGACAGTCTCAACCGATGCTTCTGATATTGGATATGGAGAAATATTGACCCAAATCATAGACGGGAAAGATCAGATAATTCGGTATTACTCAGGTATTTGGAATAACACACAATCTAATTATTCAACAATCAAAAAAGAAATTCTTTCTATTGTTTTATGTATCACAAAATTTCAAGATGATTTATTAAACCAACAATTTACTGTCAAAGTAGATTGCAAAGCAGCAAAAGATGTTTTACAAAAAGATGTTAAAAATTTAGCAGCAAAACAAATTTTTGTCAAATGGCAAGCTATTTTAGCAATTTTTGATTTTGACATCATTCATATTGCAGGAAAAGACAATTCTATCCCTGATTTCTTAACCAGAGAATTTCCACAAGGAAATGGAAAAATTAAATGAATAGACTTTGCTCATTTCACAAATGACACAAGAACAAACATGGGATGTTTTTATCAATGGAAATCATATTCATTTAAACAATTCCAATTATACAAATTATTTATTACAAAAATCAACAATACTGCTAAACGAATGTAAAAATTTTCACAACAGAATTCCTCTTCACAAAACTGTAACCCTTAGATTTCATATTAGTGATTTAGAACAACTTTTAGAATACAAATCTTCAGTACTATTTTCAATCCTTATCAAAAATGAAATTTCAACCATTAAACGAATTGCAAATTGTATTTACAATGATTATTATTCAAATCCTCAAGATATACTCTTACCAGACTAATATATCTTTTGTTAAGACTACAGGTTTTTACAGGTTCATCATACAAACCCTCATCCACAAAAAAAATATTTCAAAAAGGTAATACCCTTTTGTCATGTCTTATTACAAAAATCGTTGGACACATTTAAATTATAACAATACAGAATATTTAGAATTTTTGATTCGTTATATCAAAAATCATTATCATCTCACTCAAAGATTTAGTTTTAACAGTTCTGGTACTAAACTTATAATATGGGATCTTCAAGAATATATTGATTGTGATGGTGTATATATCCATCAAAAGAGAATAGCAAAAAGCTATCTTAAACAAATACAAAATTTCTACTATAAAGAATTCAAAAAAACTTGCATCCGAGATTTACAAAAATAAACAAATGTGTTACAAACAAAAGTGTAAGTATACAAATGTGTTACAAACAAAAGTGTGGATTTATTCGAGTATGTTCATCCGAACATTTACAAATGTGTATGTTCATCTGAACATTGTGTGAGTACAAAAAGTGTGTGCACAAATGTGTCAGTACAAAAAGAGTGTGTACAAATGTGTGCAAAGTCCCCTCATTAATCACAGCAAAAGTCCAGTTAAAGTTTGTAAGATTGTATAAATCTGAACAACAAAAGGAATGTTCTCCTTTCTTAAGCACAAAAGAACATGTAGGTACTAGTAATTGTACTGAAGCTCAAAAGATCAATTGTTCATCTTTCTCTTTACAGAGCAAAGAACAATCTAGTCCGGTACAAACGGTCGCCGGTAAAGACTTATCAAACCCGTTGATGGTTGATGCTTTACCAAAAAGCATAAATGGGGTACAAACCTCTTTTCAACAGGCTACGGAATTTATAAAGATTCCATCAATCTAAGGCCTAACAAGGGAATTCAAATCCCTAAAGACGGAGTCAAATCCGTCAATGAGCAATCATCCACATTGGGAATTCCAATTCCAAACAGAAATTCGAACATACTATGTGGTTATAGTCCACCGTCATAAAATTCAACAAAGCAAAAAGGAGTTTCCTTTCACAAATTTCAACAAATGAGATATCACCAATTTTTAACAAAGGAGATGCCCACTACGTCAATTCACAAAAAACAAATAACCAAAAACAAAGATTCTTTTCAACAAAATTCAACAAATCAAAACCTGCCCTGGCCCACAAGTTTACAAAATTCAAAAGAAGGATTTCCACTTTCAGCATGCGTCCAGATTCCTCCCAACAAAAGCCAACAAAGCAGAAGCCACCCTGGTCCATTAAAAAAGAAGATGCTCTTCCACTCACCAAAAAGCAGATTCTCCCTCAACAAATTCAACAAAAGGAGAAGCCGCCGTGGCCCACATCAAAAAGAAGATGCTCTTCCACTCACCAAAATCAGATTCCCCTCAACAAATTCAACAAAAGGAGGAGCCGCCGTGGCCCACATAAAAAAGAAGATACCCACTGTCTACACAAAACAACAACAAAAGAAGATTAGTAATCAGAATCCTTTCCTATATAAGGATAGCAAATATCATTGTATAGGCAGGCATAAATTTAGGCAAAATTTTTTATCAGTTTTAAATTTCTCTCTAAACATTCAAGTCATCCTTTCTCATCAACCATTGTTCTTACATCTTGTACTCATCAACAAATTGCAATATACAAGTAAGTTTTTACAATTATCTGCCTCAAGATTTTCAATTTCATAAGTCAAAGTTACTGTAGAAAAGTCAATTTTACTATTCACTATTCATGTGATATTTTGATTTTGATTTATAATTGTTATTATTATCATATTTAATATGTATGCTTTAAAATCGGACCTCTGATCGATTTTAAAGCATACATATTAAATATGATAATAATAACAATTATAAATCAAAATCAAAATATCACATGAATAGTGAATAGTAAAATTGACTTTTCTACAGTAACTTTGACTTGTGAAATTGAAAATCTTGAGGCAGATAATTGTAAAAACTTACTTGTATATTGCAATTTGTTGATGAGTACAAGATGTAAGAACAATGGTTGATGAGAAAGGATGACTTGAATGTTTAGAGAGAAATTTAAAACTGATAAAATTTTTTGCCTACCTATACAATGATCAGGCTCTTCTTTATATACTACTGGACTTCAAAGCATTATACAATCTAATTTTTGGTTTTTGTTTTGCAGTGCTGATAAAAGGAATCTTCTTTTTGAATTTTGTGACCGGTAGGCCAGGGCGGCTGATACTTTTGTGGATGGTGATTGCTTTGTTGAAAAAAAAAAATCTTTTTGAATTTTGTGACTGGTGGACTAGGGCTGCTGAGATGAGATTTGTCTTCTTTGTTGGTGTGGCTTTACAGATCCAATTCCAGATCGTCTGGATGTGTGAAGAAGTCATCATTGGGTTGTGTCTCTCCTTCGTTCATAGATGATGAACTGCCTTCATCACTGAGTTGGACCATTAATCTTTCAAGATCTGTTGGATTTGTACATCTGGCCATCTGAGACATAATTTATTGTTTTTTGGCCAGAAATTCTTCATTTTGTTGTGATTGTTTGAGGGGAATTGTTTTGCAATATTTTGGTTTTGTAGTGAAATATTTTGATACTGCATCATTATTGCAATGAGAAATTTCTGTTTTGTCCCACCACTTTATTTTGTATTTACGAATCAAAATGGGTAAAATGGTTTTTTGTACACACTCACACTTTTGTGTTTTGTCTGAATGAACACACTCACACATTTGTTCTTCCCTTAGGTCAAATTCTGTCATAAAAATTCATGGGATTTGGAAATTGTGACAAAATAAGGCCCAAAGAGGAGACTGAGAAATATGCTCTGGATAAGATACCTTTGTTGACCATTGTTCGAAGGCTATTTGTACATTTGTTGGGACGATTGATTTGTTTAGTCCAAAAGATTTCCACCATTGATGGAACCAGTATGGAGTTGGGTAGGAAAAATTTGGACAAAAATAAAAGAAATATGAGAGGGAAAAAAATTTGTTTTGTCTGAAAAAAGCTCTTGACCAAGCCAAGATGTAATCATAATAATTAAATCTGGCTGAATTGTTTGAGGTTATTAAATCTCTGGAGTCATTAGGTTTTTGACCCCAATCAGATAAAGAAAGAAATTTTAATATTTTGACTTTGCAATAACGGATCTTGTTGTTATCAACATGATCTGTAGAATATTAAAAAGTGGCTGATTTTGTTTGTGTCAAAATGCTTTCATAATAAAATTGATTTTTCATTAAATTATCAGGAATGTAATTGTGTAGTGATGGCAAAATAAATTGTGAGATTTGATAAGGGTGCCAATTGTCAATCATTTCATAGATTTCTGGTTCAAGGGGAGTTTTGTAAGAGGCCTGATTTGTATGTTTGATTGTTCTTTCTTGGTCTTGCCTTTGAGTGAGGAACCTATAATCATTCTAAACAAAAAGATTTTTAGTATGTGAATTCTGTAAAATCGATATATCTCGTACGAGACAATGGATCTCTTGTACGAGCTTATCTTATTCTGGTAAAAGTAAAAATTCTTGAAGATTTAAATGGTGATCATTATAAATACAATTTGCAATTCGTTTAATAGTTGAGACTTCACTTTTGATAAGGATGAAAAGAGGATGAAGAGGATTTGTTTTCTAAGACTTGTTGTAAATCATAAATATGGAATCTAAGCATTGTAGTTTTGTGAAGAGGGATTCTGTTGTGAAGGTTTTTGCATTCACCGAGCAGTATTGATGATTTTTGTAACAAATAATTTATATAATTGGAATTGTTTAAATAAATATGATTTCCATTAATAAAAAGATCCCAAGTTTGTTCTTGTTCCATTTGTGAAATGAGTAGGGTTTCTTCATTTAGTTTTTCCATTTCCTGCAATAATAATTCAATTGAAATCTTTTCACAAACATATGAAATATATATGGAATACATTTTTAGAGAAAATTATGTAATTTCAACATTCGGCGTTGAAGGTTTTTTGCTTGTTTGAGAAATCCTTCTGCAATTCTTCTCTGATGATAAAATATGCCATAATAATCTATATATTCTTCAAGGTCGCCAATAAGGAACCTTACATACATGTAATGTATTCTGACTTCATAATTGGTATAAGTATGAGGAAGGTTAGTAGACTGCAGATCTCTTAATTGTCTAGCTAAGTGGTTTAAATATTCGATGTTATTATAACGTCGATTGGTCCATCCAAATCTTACATCCTGTACATTGTTAATTAGATTATTTATCTGACCATAATTTGCCATTTACTTGTAAGAATTCTCTTGTTAAGAAATCAGGGATGGAATTGTTTTTTCCTGCAATATGAACGATATCAAAATCAAAAATTGCTAAGAGGGCTTGCCATCTGGCAAAGATTTGTTTTGCAGCTAATTTTTTTTACATCTTTTTGTAAAACATCTTTTGCTACTTTACAATCTACTTTGACTGTAAATTTTTGATTAAGTAAATCATCTTGGAATTTTGTTATACATAAAACTATAGAAAGAATTTCCTTTTTATTGTAGAATAATTTGATTGTGTTGTGTTCCATATTCCAGAATAATATCTAATTTTGTGATCTTTCCCATCTATGTGTTGGGTTAATATTCCACCATATCCTATGTCAGAGGCATCGGTTGATACTGTCTTAGGGGCTTTAGGATCGAATATTGTTAAGCATGGCAATCTTTTAACATGTATTTTAATTTGTTTAACCACATTAGTGTGTTCTTTTGTCCAAGGTTTTGGATTTGTCTTTAATCTATCAAAAAGAGGTTTACAGATTTGTCTTAATTTAGGAAAGAAATCTGCTATATAATTTAATGATCCTAAGAATCTTTGTAATTGATTTTTGTCTTTTATCTCATCTGAAAATTTATCAGCAAAATCTATAGATCTTTGTATTGGGATTAAGGTATTGTTGGTTATTTCGTGTCCTAAAAATCTAATCTTTGTTTGATATAATTTTATTTTTGCTTTTGATAAAACTAACCCATTCCTTATCATTGTTTTGTAAAATATGTTTAAATATTTGTCATGTTGTTCAAGAGTTTTACTAAATATTAAAACATCATCTATATAGACAATAATAAAAGTGTATGGATTAAATATTTCATTCATCTTGGTGCATTTTTTAATCCAAAGGGCATAACATTCCATTCGTATTGCCCAAATGGTACTGTAAAAGCTGTCTTATATTTGTCTTCTTCTGCTATTTGTATCTGCCAAAATCCTGATTTCATATCAAATTTTGAAAATATAGAAGCATCATGTAATCTTTTTAATAAATCTTGTTTATTAGGTATTGGATATCTGATCCATTTTAGGGCAGTGTTTAATGGTTTGTAATTAATAACTAATCTTGGGGCACCTCTTTCAATTTCTGCATTTTTTGATACATAAAATGCTGAGCATGACTAAGGAGATTTATTTTTTCTAATCAGGTTTTTATTGAGTAAATCTTTAATTTCTTTTTTACAATATTCTAATAATTCTTGGTTCATTTGAATAGGTCTTGCTTTTTTGGGTATTGTTTTTTCATTAAAATCCTTTTCATAGGGTAATGTTACTACATGTTTTTTCCTTTCCCAAAAGGCTGTGGGTAAATCAGAACATAGGTCTTTTTCAAATTTTTCTAATTTTTTAGAGATTGTGTTTTTGTTTTCTTGAAGTTGTAATTTTTCTTCAATCTTGATATTTAGTAATTCTTCTTTAAGAAATTTCATTTGATTTTGTAAAGTATTTAATTTAGAGACTCCTGTTTTTTGTAAATTGTTTACATCACTATTAGATACAGGATATAAAAAATCAAATATAATTTGTTGTCTTAATATTCTTGTTTCTACCCCTCTTTGTGAGACTGAAAAGGGATATAACATTTGTAAAAAAGGCTTTCCTAATATAACTTTTGTGTTTAGGTTTTTTACAAGCATAAGACTTGTTTTAAAACAAATATTATCATTACAAACATGTGCTTCGGGTATTTTGTATTTTACTTGTAATTTCGAAGAATTAGCTACTGAAAGGCTTTGTTTTGTTTTTATAAAATATTTTGTTGGTATTATTCCTTGTTCAACACAATTTAGATCTGCTCCTGAATCTAGCATGGCTAAACCTTTGTATTCGAAGTCTTTAATTTTCATATGTATATGCACATACCATTTTTGGTATCTTACACGAGTAAGTGTGTATATACTTTCTTCTGTGTTTGTAGAGGAACTTGTATCTGTTTCTGAGGAAGATTTTTTGGCAAAAGGGTTTTTAAAATGTTTATCTAATTCCTTATTGGCTTTAGAAGTAGAAGCCTCTTCATTGTAAGTTGAATGTATTTGTTTTTTAATTTCTTGTAATGCTAATTTTGTTTCTATTTCTTTTTGTGTTTTTTGTAAGTCTAAATTACTTTGTTTTAATAATTTTATTTCTTGTTTTATTTCCCGAATCTCATGTTGTAAGTCTACTGATGAAATTTGTTTCTTTTTATTTTGGAACATTTGTATAACATCTTCATATTGAGTTGGTTTAGACGTATCTAGTTTTTCTTCGTTAATTGTTTTGGCTAATTGTTTCAAAAATTTTCTTTTTATAGTTGGTTCATCTATTTCTTTGATTTTTTCTAATATCTCATCGTATTGTTCTATTGTGTTTAATTTATTATTACACAGACATATTTCTCTATTACAAGATTGGCATTCATTACTGCTTGTATCAGATTGATCGGAAGAGTTGTTATCATCAATATCTGTTGATAATTCAAGATTTTCTATATTTTGTAATAATTCTTCTGTTTCTTTTATTTGTAAATTATGGCAAATTTGTTGTATTTGTCTTTTTGCTCGACAATTTCTAGCAATGTGTCCAGGTTTTTTGCATAAGAAACATTTTATGTTTTTATTATATGGTTTAAAAGACCTAAAGGGTGTTTTATAATTTGTATTATTTTTATTGTTATGTCTTTTCTGAAAATGTGCTTTTTTGTTTTTATTGTAATAAGCAGGAGGATTGTTTTGGTAATTTTTATTTTTTTTCTGTATTTTCTTCTATATGTACTGTTTTTGTAATATGGGCTGTTATATTGATTGTAGTTTTTCTTTTTATATGGAGATTTTAGTTTATCAAAACCAAATTGTTCACACCAGTGTCCTAATTCTTTTCTTGTTTGAGTAGATTTTTTCTTTATTTTGTGTTGTAGTTTCTGGTCTTGACATAGTCTTAATCCTGTAATATTTACGCAAGTGATTAAGTCTCCATAGGTAAGATTATCGTAGGATATTTGACCATATTTTTGTTCTATCGTATCTTTTACTTTTTCTGAAAATAGGCCTGGTAGTCCGGTAATAAATTTTTCTTTCCAATGATAATTATTTGGGTCAGCAAGATTAAAAACTCTTTTAAGAAAATTTTCTTTATACCATTTGAATTGTTCCAGTTTTCTGCATTTTAGGTTTTGTAATATTTCAGAATTTCTTTCGGTGTATAAATCTATATCTCCTATAAAGTGAGTTGTAATGTTAAATATTATATATATTAACTGTGCTGGAGTCTGGTCTCCATTTTCATCTAAAATTGGGTGTCCATCTTGGTCTGCTTTAATAACATCTAAAATCTGTGTTTTTATTTGTTGTGCTAGTAATTTATCCCACCAAGTCCTTAATTGGCCAGTGAATCCTAATATAATATTTTCCACTGCTTGACGTTCTGTAATATTCGTAGATTTATAGATATTTCCTACAATTATCATTTCTTTTGTAATATTTATAATTTCCATTTCACTTAATCCATCAATGTTTCATTCATAAATATTTTTTGCATTGTACGATTTTATTGGGTTTTTTAATATTTCTAAGTCTTCAGGGTATTTTTTGTAATTATAGAAGTTTCGTTTCACAGTCTGAATTGGAATTGTATGGAGGTTTTCTCCTTCTGATTCTGTTGTTGAATTATATTCACTATTAGAAGAGATATCTGATTCTGAGGTTTTGTCATTATAGTCTGTTAACATTCGGATATTTGTACTTGTACTTGTTTCCTCTTTTACTTGTAAATGTGTTTTTATTTTATTCATTAAGTCGTTTAGGGGATCATGGAGTTTTGGTTTGACTTCAGGTATTACTAAAGGATTCTTAGGAGGGGGAATTTGTTTATTAAACATTGTATTTTTATTTTTTCTAGTTGATGGATTAATATTATATAATTCTGAATATTCTGTAAATCTTTATAATGTTCATCATTTTTTGTTGGTATTGGTGTGGGTCCCATTTCTACTTCTAGATCTGCTATATCCTTTCCTATTGTGACTATTTTTTTAGTATTATGATCAATTTTTTCTTCAACTCTATCTAATTGTTGTCCTACGGTGTATAGGTATAAATTTGTCCAATTATTTTGTAAATGTAAATCTGTTTGTTTTTTTTTATCTTCGTTTAATTGATTAGAATTGTCAATGGGATATGCACCATATTGTATGTTGTCTTTACAAAAGTATGTGGGTTCTAAAGGTGGTTTTTCATTTTCGTATACATCATGAGTTGGTAGAAGATCTGGTCCTACTTTGTACCATCGTCTTAATTTTTTCTGTAATGTAGTTATTTTGTATAGATAATTATGTTTTAAGAAATCAAAGAAGGGTATGTGGTCTTCTTGTAATTCACAGAATTCGTAATATTTTTCTTTTATTAATTTTTGTTCATCTGTATCATACATTTGAAAAAATAGGTTCCTATTTTCTTCATTTTGTTTACTAGTAAAATCTTTTCTTAAAATACTTTTATTTAAAATAAAATTATTTTTTTATCATGTTTAAGGTAAATTCACTATCTTCATAAGGTTGAACATTGACTCCTTCTCTGTTTACTCCAATATTGTTTGTTTGTTGTTGTGGAAATTCAATATTAGTTTCATTTTCGAAAACAGTTTCATTTTGTGAAGAACTATCTTCGTATTTAGTAGTTTGTGGGGATTCATATCTTCCTGACGTGGACCTTCTAGATGGTATTTGAAAATTAATTTTTTTGTTTTTACCTAATGACTGTGTTCTTTTGAATTTTAGATCTACCGATCCGTCCTCATATTGTGTAATTTGTTCTATATCAGTTGTTTGATTTTGTTCTTTTCTAGGGACAGTTTTAGCGGGATATGTCCATTTTTCGGGTAGGGATATTTCATTCCATTTAATTGTTTTTGAAATATTTATATTAGCTTTTGTTTTGTCTATTGGGCAAAGTCCAGTATTCATGACTTTAAAATATAGTCTATAAAATATTTCGTACACGTGAGACCCCTTTTTCATATGATAATTATGAGTTAGAATGTCTAAGGTTAAGATGTCCATTATATGAGGATCAGTTAAAGAAATTATAAAATTTGGATAACTATTAAAATGAATTGGTCCATTTGTTAAACTGGTTTCAATATCTCCTAATAATGAATCTGTATAGTTTAGATGCCTAGCATCTCTTAAGGCTATTTGTATGCTTGTGTTTAAACCTTCCATGGTTAAGGGTTTAACAGCAATTTGTACAAGTTCGATATGTAAAAATTTGTAGCCATGGGATATATATTTTTTTATTGATGATTTTGAAAATAGGCTCATAGTTTGATTATTGGAAAAATAAAGGGATAATAGTTTCTTTTGTTTTAATTGCTAATCTTGACCTTATGTCAAAGATTCCTTTGTCTTTATAAATTTCTGAATTTGAAATAAGAGGTGGTTTCCAATTAGTCAAAGACTGAGTATTCCATTAAAATTCTTTTGATAAAATATTTTGATCATTTTTATTGTTATCATGATTATCATTCTCAATATGTATGTTATAATCGTTCATAGGATCTTGACTTCTAGGAGGCCTTCTATTCGTAAAATTACCTAACCAACTCATTTCTTATTATTTGTCTTGCTCGGATACACTTCCTTACCTTCCGGATGCACGACTTACACTCCTATTGCGTGACTTAGACCTAGGTGACACACCGACTCGGGACTACTAAACAAGTTGAGTTAATTAGTTAATTTTGTTGAATACTAGGCTCTGATACCAAGATCAGAGGTCTGATTTTAAAGCATACATATTAAATATGATAATAATAACAATTATAAATCAAAATCAAAATATCACATGAATAGTGAATAGTAAAATTGACTTTTCTACAGTAACTTTGACTTATGAAATTGAAAATCTTGAGGCATACCGTCTCAAAATAAATTGTACTACTAGTCACTAAATTATTATATTGAGTTATATTAAAAGTTACTCCATCTGTCTCAAAATACGTAGCACAACTTATTAAATTTTATATTTAAAATAATAACATAATCATAAAGTGCAAATCCAAATTATCCACTAATGCAAACACATAAAAATTGTCAATTATATGCATGCAATATGGACCGATTAACTGGGGTGTCACACCATGGCTCGGAGGTTGGGATAAAAGTGGTGACTAATTAAGGCCCGTAATTGAGGTTTCAGACATGATTGGAAGATATCCAACTGCTCATCCTCGGTAGGTGGATTGGAAATTTCCCCAAGCTTGTAATTCCATCTTCGGTAGAATTCACCAATTGGTTCATCGCCCTTCTGCATGGTGCTTTGTAAGTCTGTGCGGTTTGTCTCCCATTCCAAGTTCGATCGGTAATTGGTGAGGTAAGTTTCTTTGATTCGATCCCACATTGCTCGGGATTCATCTTTCAAATTGAAGAACCATTTGAGGGGGTTTCCCCTTAAGGAGAGTTGGAAGTGGTCGGCCATTTGTTGCATTGTACACCCCTTCTCCCTCATTGCTAAGGTGTAGGCGTTGACATGGGTTTGGGGGCAGGCGATCCCATCAAACTTGTCAATTTCTGGCATTTTGAACTTGTGAGGTAGGGGGACAATTTTATCGGGGTCAGTAACTCCCAAAGAGGATCTCTTTCCATTGATCCCTTCAAATTTTTCCTCCATTTGTTTTAATTTTTCTACCAACCATCCCATTTGGGGATCCATATGTGGGCTGGAGTGTTGGATATTATGCCCTAGGCCCTTGAGAAAGGTCTATGTGTTATATCATAGCTTCATTGTTATGGAGATAACAAACCCGATTATTATATCTTTTGCATGTTTATTATAATAATCATTGTCCCTAGCACTTATGAAGGGCTAGCATGAGTTTAATGGATATTCATATGATGATTATAGCGCATAGGATGCAGATTAAACTTGTGGGTACATGTTGGAGAACAAGTACTGGATAGACCCGTTATGAGATTTATGTCATGGTCAAATGTCATAATTAAATCTCATAATAGTTATATCATTCATCCTTAGACCTGAGATTATCATAGTCTTCCACATGATGAACATTATGTTTGACGTACTCAAACGCTACCCCTAACCGGGAAGTTATAAAGGCTACGATTGGCATAATCGGATTCTTGTAGGGAAGAATGATAAGTCAAGATGGGATTTATCCCTCTCTTAAGAGAGATATCTGCTTGGCCACTCGATGAGTGAGATTGATAATAGTGTACGGCCGTACCCAAATGAATTAAAGCGTTTAATGTTATTTGCTCATATCAATCTACTCGAGATCGAGAAAGCATTGGACAACATAAGTTGACGTAGACCATGACTTATGTCCAATATGATATCGTGTGACAAAGGGATTGTGATATGTTTTATAAGGTTACTTTGGGCTTTCAAAGTTATACTAATTGGGTAGTCATAATGGGTTGCTAGAGTCCTCTTATGACTTACGGGTTCTGACTCGTTCGGACTCGTTGCCAACTTAGTATAATCCTATTGGGTCACACACAATAGAACGGATTGAATAAGGCACAGAAAACGAGAAAAACTGGATCCTGCTGGAAGGATCCGTACGGATGGTTTGTCCAAACGGAAAACAGTTTGTTCAGATCTCTTGTTAGACAAGGAATTCTGATCCCAAAAGGAATTACGTTTATACCCTATTATATATGTGTGCAGTCGGGTTTGAGAAACCTAATGGTTGATTTTAGAAATCATAACATGTTGTTTGAGAAACAATTACACACATATAGAGGGGATTATTAGTTTTGAGATTTAGAATCATCATAACTCAATAATCAATGAAGCAAAATAATTCCTACGAAGAAATTGTTTCTTCATCAAGACTTGGGTCTAGCAATCCAGATCAAGAAGGTGTTCTTGATATCCGTTCGGCGTGTGGATACCGATGGAGGGTGTTTCCTTTAGCACCTCAAAGTCCGTGTTCATGGATTCGATCTTCAAGGGTATGTTTCTTTCATCGTTTATTTAATTTAATCAACATGCACAGATTCGGGATCTTGGGTGTTTGATTTATATGTTTAATTCCACTGCGCATGATGCATCAAAACCCAACATGGAGTTGATTGACCCTACGGTTTGACTTGTCACCAGAACTGCGGTGGGAGGCACGGTAGTGGATGGGATCACAGAAGGGAAGTTTTGATGTGGCATGTGGGTGTAGACATATCCATGTCATGGATTGCTCGTAAGGACATATGGTGGGGTGGCTTCATGGGCTTGTGCCGTTGGATGGTAGAATGGGTATGGTCCTCCTTGGGATGTGATCGGCAAAGCTGGAGGTGGAAAAGCAATAGTGACTGGTGCTAATGGCGCTCGGCTCACCGGGGTCAGGCCGTGAGGAAAGAATCCAGGAAGATATGAGGGAAAGTTGTTTGGCAGGGCAAAGGGAGCTTGGGTGGCAGGCACACTTTGGTGGATGGTAGCTTGGAATGTAGGACGTGAGGTCACCAGATTAGGATAAGTTTGGGGAGGAAGAAATCGGCTGTAGCTTTGAGGTTGCACATTTTCAACCTCCTCTTCATCGGTAATTTCCACAAAATCCCCATCATTCTCAAACATGACTGCTACCCCCTTTTTCCTCTGGCTTCCACAACCCTATTCTGCATTTCCTCTTGGTGCTTACGGATATTCTCTTCCTGGGCCCTGGCGGCCTCTAGAGACTGTACCAACTCTTCTCGAGTAAGACCATTCGGATCCACTACATTATCGCCCCCACTACTACTTCTTGCTGGGCTAGTCATTCTGAGGAAACTGATCGAAGCTTCTGACGAACTATCGGACTCGGCACTTATCAGACGAAGGCCCGAAACCCTTACCCACTTCTTACGAGCTGCGGAGGAGAAATGTGGGTTCATTCAGACTTGGGTATCGACTCGGGCTAGTGTTTGGGGGTAAAGTCATAGGCTCATGCAACATGAAAGCTTATTATTACTATCATTTTTTTGTTTAGGTTTACTTAAAACACATTTTATTCCTAAGTGGTTGGAAAAGATTTCTCTTCTTTTTCGCAACTATTCTAAATCCTGGATCAGTGGAGGCCATCACTACGTCTATAAGCCCCTCGTTTTTCACCTGTGTTGCACACTCCCAAGGACAGACTATCCCGGGCGAGGGTCCTATAGGGCACGTGGCTTCCACCGACCAAAAGAACCAATCCTAAGGTCTAGCGCGTCACAAAGTTCCAATGTATGGGCCGTTCTTATCATGGTTAAGCCCCAGTTAAGGTCAAGATTGATTTAGTGCCTTGACGAAATTTTGGCATGACCTCATTTGCACGAGGGATCTTGGAACTTAACTTTGGGCTTAAGGATGATTAGGATGGTCCAAACAAAGGCTTAATGACACGGTCTCATCCCATCCTTAATACATGACTTTGGTTAATTATGGTTTGAATTAACGCATAAGTCAAAGACCGGGTCAAAGATGACCTTGGTCACACTTGCTTTCACAAGGAGTCGTGAACTTGGGCGTTAACTTGGCCATAATTAAAGTTTTGACACGTGATAGGGACGTGATAATATGAGCTAGACCAAAAACCAACCATGGTCACGGTATTTGTGTGTCACGGACAAGTGTGGTTGACTCGGCTTGGATGGGGAGGTGGAATGGACACGTGCGCGCGAGAAGGGCACAAGAGCACCAATCAAGCTGCATCGTGGCATCCATTCCCGGGTTTTAAGGGTTATTGAGACGTGCATAAGGTCAAGTGCGCGTAGTGTGAAGTCTTCTATGTTCCTTTTTGAGTCAAAATAGGAATCTTCAATGCGTTTTAACATCATGAGCAAAAGTATGAACAAGTAAGGCACAAAATATGGACAAGTAATTTGCATAAGTAGTCAAACAAGGACATGAACAAGCAAGAAACTTAAAAATCAAGTTTTGTACATGGAAAAGGTTGTGCACCATCAAAGGTTTTGAAAACCAAAATTTTGTAAGAGGAGCAAGGCCATTTGAAAATCAATGTGTACAAAAATATTGGGCACAACAAAAAGGATTTAGAAAACCAAACTTTATGTGAAGAGAGTTATGCACAATAAGGTTTTCAAAACCCAAAATTTTATGTCCAAAATTTGTGCATAACCGAGCTTTGGAAAACAAGTTTTGGTTCAAGAAAACAAAGGTATATGTGCATAAGTAGAGGTTGGAAATTTAGAACCTGGACAAGCCGAAGCAAGGGGACCATCAGAATGTTTCTGCCCTGCAAGAAATTCTTAATTTGAAACATTCTGTGGGCCCAAGCAAACCAGCCGTACGGCTAGTAGAGGAATCCCATTATTTTTTGCAATTTTCCAGTTTCTGATCCATCAAGCCCCAGGTATTGTGTTTCCATAACAGTTTCATTTCCAGAAATCAAAATAGAAACATAAAATACACACAAGATATGCACAAAATCAACAAACGGGGACGGGAGTTTGACCCACACAAAGGTGCCCCAAAGTTTCTAAAAAGAAGTTTGGAAACAACTTATTCCCCAGCGGAGTCACCACTATAAGGTACTCGCGGGAAAAACACGGATGAGTTTCCCCCTCGAGAAGCCAAACACGACACTTTATGTTCAAGAAAACGGAGTCGCCACGTTAAATTAATTTTAAACCCAATTTAACGAAAATAGTTAGAGAAAATGAGTTCGAAGGTCCGGTTACATCTTGGGAAGAACTTTTGAGGGTTCACCCAATCCGCCTCAGAAAACCGAGTCTCCCTAAGTTTGTTGACCAAAAACGTGTAAGTGTGTGTGTGTATGTATTTTTAAAAGGGGAGAAACTGACCTTTAACAGAAATCAGTTAGAAAGCTAACAGAAAAAGGGTTTATTTGCAAAGATCATAACAGAATGGGGTTAAAACTGAAAAAACAATTCCCTGGACAAACCATCCGTACGGCTGGTGATGGTTGTCCTGGGAATTTACAGATTTATCAGAAAGCAGTCCAGTTCCAGGCAGGAACAAAGCATCTTGCTGAAACTGAACAGAATGGGGCTTTTCCATATTATTTTGTGGTACAAAAACATGCATAACAACATCCCTATACCATTGATCATTTATTAAACACACAAAAAAAGGGTTTTGGGCATGATCAAGGCAATGATTGGGGAAATAAGGGTAAAGTTGATGAACATGGCTTTTGAGCCAAAACAAACATTTGGAAAGTTAAAGATGGAGACTTTAACCTCCCAAATGGATGATTCATCCAAGACAAAGCCTTGTGACATAAAAAATCATCCTTTGGATGGATAAAGATTGAGTCTTTATCATCCAAAGGGACATTATTAAGGCTTAAATCAAAGTTTGGATGGTAAAGATTGAGACTTTACCACCTAAACTTGATCATCATAACATAAACATAAATATCATAAATATGCAAGGGCTCTCTCCATATGTGCAATGGATCACCAAGCCAAAAGTAAAGACATTAAATTAAATGACATAAATGTAAATGACAAGAAAGTAAATGACATGAAAGTAAATGACATAAAGTAAATTTCATTTAATCATAACAAGCCATGATTATCTTTGGTTTGTAACCCTTAATCATACACAAGGCATGAGGGCACCATGAATCACTTCAAGGCTTGGTTCCAATTAGTAATATCACAAGAAATATAAAGAAATTAAGTAAATAAGAATATGAACAAGTAAATAAAGAGAAGTGAAGAGGAGATGGGGGAGAAGGAGGCCTCACCAATGTTTGATTCTAGCCTATCTTCCTCTCTTTCACTCAAGTCTAACAATGTTTGTGTTTCTGCTCGTATTTCTGTAGAGTTTTTGCATAAAAAACTATTTTTCTCCTCCCCTGAAATGATCAGCAAGGGCCTTAATTTATAGGGACTGAAGGCACCCAAACCATCCGTACGGTTGGGGCCTTCTAGTACCCAAACTATCCGTACGGCTCAGCCTGGCGAGCATCTGGATTTTCTAAGTTTAATTCCAGGACAGTCCTAAGATTTTTGGTTTATCCTAGTGAGGTCGTATTCTATCAGTTTTATCCCTAAATAGTCCTAAGAATACCTCTAAGGTTGCTCTAAGTTCAGATTGGGGTACTTACAACAACGTCACTGTCGCCTACAATATAGCCTTCCAACTGACAACTGACCCACCAAGTATAAATACATATCCGGTCATCAATCTTCTTGTATCAACATCACCTGAATAGTCTAAATCTGAGAACCTCTCTACTGCACATTCTGCTCCACCTCCATAGATGAGACCAACATCACTGGTACCTCTAAGATACCTAAACATCCGCTTCACAGCCTGCCAATATTCCTTACCCGGATTACCCATGAACCGACTATCAACACTAACTGCCTGTGCAAGATCTGGCCTAGTGCACACCATAGCATACATCAAACTACCAACTGCACTAGGATATGGTACTCGAGCCATATACTCTTTCTCCTCCACCGATTTAGGTCCAAACGCGACTGTTAGCTGTGCATTCACTGCACCCGGAGTATCTATAGCCTTAGCTGTTGACCTACCAAACCTGTCTAAAACTTTCTGGATGTATCTTTTCTGGGATAAGAACAATTTTTGTTTGGCTCTGTCTCTATAGATCTCCATACCTAGAATTTTCTTCGTGTTACCCAAATCCTTCATCTCAAACTCTGAGACCAATAAGCCTTTCGGCTTCTGAATCTCTGACTTCTTTACTACTGCTATCATATAGCTGTCAAATCTCTTGTACCACTGCCTAGGCGATTGCTTCAACCTACAAACCTAATCTTCCTTACCAGGAACTTGGAATCCTTCCGACTGTGTCATGTATATCTCTTCCTCTAACTCTCCATGCAAGAAATCTGTCTTGACGTCTAGTTGCTCAAGCTCTAAATCCCTCTATGCTACTATTGGTAGCAACACTCTGATCCAAGTGTGTCTGACCACTGGTGAGAAGATCCCATTCCTAAGAACCTAATACCTTAAGGACGGACAAAGACATAAATTAGAATCATGTGGATGAATCTATATATGTCAATTGTCCTACGACTTGCTACCATATGTTTAGAACTTTGGAAGTACCTGAAACATATGGATGCTTATGGGATAAGCAATCGCATAGGAAGCGTTCCTACAAGCAAGAAAGACGAGAAAAAGTTGAGATTGATTAGAGCCTAACATTCATATGATGACTGAAAGGTATGTTAATAAGCTCTCATGTTTTGAACATGGAAAGACATATTAATTACCTTATATGGCTTGGTTATCAAGTTAGTTTAGAACTAACAAACGGATTTGATATTAATTCATAAGCGACATTTGATGTCTAAAATGCTAAGTCTTAATATCAAATGGAAACCTTCTCAAACTCTAAAGGTTAATAAGGAAAAGGATTTAAGATAAAGGCAAAACAAGAGTTGTCAAGCCTAAAAGAAATATTTGTGGCTAAAACCTAAAATCCAAGGGATGTAATTCCTACCATGGCAATGTGATTGACCATAGGATAAATTACAATTTGAATTAAAAAAATCAAAAGGAAGGGTAGTAGGACTACCATTTCAAGTATTTATGTTTATCTTTCTACATCTAAGTTCTTGGGTATTGGATACCGGATATGGATCCCACATTTATATAAATGTGTAAGACTTGAGAAATAGAAAGACTACTTAAGGAAGGTAAATATTAACCTATGTGGTAATAATGATGCAAAGGTTGCAACATTAATCATAGGAACTTGCGAAGTGTCTTTACCTAGTGGGTTCATATTTGTTTTGAACAATATTGTGATGTTCCTACTTTAAGTAGAAATATTATTTTGGTTTCTTCATTAGAAGATTATGGATATTTCTTATTTCGAATAAGAAAGTGATCCATTAAATATGATTTGCTTTATTGTATTGCTAATCATACAATGGAACTTTATATCCTTATCTTGGAAGAACAAAATAAAAAGTATAACATAAATAATGAAAATCTGAATCTAAGGATGTAAGCGTTACATTCTTAAAGCATTGATTTCTATATCAAAAGATAAGAAACACATATCTAAAATTCCATGGGACGGACTTTTAAATTCACATGATTTCGAATCACGTGATATATGTGAATCTTAGAAATTGATCGAGACACCTCTTACTAATAGTAGCAAAAGAAAATACTCTTTTGGATTAATACATGTTGATGTATGTAATTCACTAAAGTAACAATGCTTGGAAAAAATTTCAGTATCTCATGGCAAAGTATTAGTGTACTCTGATCTGATCAAAGTAATGAATATTTGAGCCCTGGAATTTACGAGAATTCCACAGAAAGTCTGCAGAATAAGAAAAACAGAATCTGGAAACAACATCCGTACGGCTGCTATTTAGGCGTACGGCTAGTAATGAGCCGTACGGCCCTTGTTTACAGAAATCTGCGGATTGTCTGCAAACTGCTGTCTTTCACCTCATAATAAGTCAAATTGATCTTTAATTAACCTTCTGGATTATGTGCTGGAAACAGCTGCGCTTACACTAAATTGAGTTGCATCTAAGGAGGTTCGACTGATACCATATGAGACATGGAATGAAAGAAAACTTGGTTTGTCTTTCATAAAGATTTGTGACGTGATACTTTTGTGAAAAGTATTGTCTTGGAAAAATCACACCAAAATCTAATTAATGTATTTTATGGGATATCTTAATGATATTGATTTTACATCCTTTAATGAGTACAAATCGTTTGTTACTCAAAGTAGTACTTTCTAGATAAATCGTTTAATTCTAAAGAACTAGTGGGAGTAAAATGTATCTCGAAGAGTTCGAGACCCAAAAAATAACATAGAACCTAAGTTGAAAAGTTGAACAAAATTTCACAAGGAGTTGCGGAAATTCGTTAAAGTATACACAAGTTATTTGCATATATGATAGGGTACTATCTATAACAAGAAATATTGATTTCTCGTAATAGAAAGTGATAAGGAAGATATCATTGCGAATGATTGACCTATTACCTATCGAGATGCAATGTCCTCTCCAGACTTAGATCAATGACTTGGAGTCATAAAATCTAAAGTGTAATCCATGTATCATAATCAAATTTTGAACTTGATTGTTCTACCCTAAGGCTTAAAAACCATAGGATAGAAAATGAGTTTTCTTGGAGAAAACGGACATGGATCGCAAAGTGCATATTGATAAAGCACGACTAATTGATTAAAGTTAATTCATAATACCGATTATGATAAAACTTTATCACCTACAGCCATGCTTAAGGATATTAGAATTGAAGTTTTCATGACCTCATATTTTGATTATGAAATATGACAAATGGATGTCAAAACAGCATTCCCTAACAGGAACATACTTTAGGATGTGTTTGATACAACCTAAAAGTTTTGTTAATCCATAAATTCTAATAGAATATGCAAGTTGCAAAAATCCATGAGATGGATTGAAGCAAACTACTTGGAGTGAAATTTGATTTTGATGTAGTATTCAAAGAGTTTGAATGCATCAAAGATGAAACTTGTGATTACAATGAATTTAATGGGAGCGTAACATTATTCCTAGTCTAATATATGTGGTTGACATATAATTCATTTTGAAAGAGTTTCTAAATGAAAGACTTGGATAAAGTCACCTATATCCTTAGACTGATTTATGGAGATAAATCTAAAAGGATGATTGGTTGAAGTCAAAGTACTAACATAGACAAGATAGTGAAAAGTTCACTATGCAAGACTCTTGGAAAGGCTACTTGCAAAAGTTTGATGGCATTACTCTTAACAAGATTTAGTCTTATTGGAAGACTAATGAGTAAGAGTACATGATTAGGATTCCATATGCTTCGGCAATCGGATCTATCATGTAAGCCAAATCACCGCGCTTTCCACAAAGCAAACACAGCATGATGAGTTCGCTCAACGAACACCCATTCAGTGCCAGTCCGCTCAACGGACTTTAAACCGGCAGAAGGATTCACTAAACAGATTCAGCCAGTCCGCTCAACGGAAATTAAACCGGCAAACGGATTAGCTAAACGGATTCAGCCAGTCCGCTCAACGAACTTTAAACAGATAAATGGATTCGCCAAACGGATTCAGCCAGTCTGCTCAACAGACTTTAAACCGGTAAACGGATTTGCCAAACGGATTCAGCCAGTCTGCTGAACGGACTTTAAACCGGCAAACAGATTCATCCAGTCCACCCAGCGGACTTTAAACCGGCAAACGGATTCGCCAAACGTATTCAGCCAGTCTGCTCAACGGACTTTAAACCGGCAGATGGATTCGTTAAATGGATTTAGCCAGTCCGCTCAATGGACTTTAAACCGGCAAATGGATTCGCTAAATGGATTCAGCCAGTCCGCTCAACGGACTTTAATCAGGCATAACGGTTCCGCTTAACGCCCCCAGACTCAGTCTGCTAACCAGACTTTAAACCTTGACCATGGTGGGCTATCTCACATCACCGTACTCCCCCTCTTTTCAGCAAAAGCCGTTCACACAGGGAGCGCACCTCTATTCTTGGCAATTTCAATTTTTTGCTTTTATTGAGTCTTTCCTTTTTTCTTGGTGATGTCCTCAACGGATGTCTTTCTTTCGTCGACGCGTTTTTCTTCGCAATCCACGCCGCCGAGGGGCTCTGTAGACACCCCGCCTTGGACCGCTCACCCCGATAGCACATTTGATTTTGTGTTTCTACTTGTTTTAAGTGTTTTTTATTAGTTTCTGTTACTTCCGTCAAGTTCCCGACTGACTCTGTCAAGTCCGTCAGGGACTAAACTGAATAACAGTTCTAACTTTCCAGTCCATTCTGTCAAAATTACCTTTTCAGAGTCGGGCACCTCTACCCCTTGAGGCCAGACTTGTGCACATCCCACCCCAAAGGCAGGAGGCGCGCGCTTCTGGGTGTCAGTTACAGATTCTCCCCAAGAATCCCTCTCTTGCTCAATTTACATGATTTTGCTCGGGAATTCCCTCTTTGTGACTCTGTTTTGGCACCAAAAACATTCCCCTTTCACCTATAAAAACCCCTCTTCTCCAACATTTCAAAGGGACTCCTTTTTGACACAACAAAACTATAAGAAAAAATCTTTAGGCACTTCCAAGGCATTTCTCCAAAGAAGCTATCAAAGTACTAAAAGTTTAGGTATTGTTCTTACTCTTTCTCCTCTCTACTCTTCTCTATCTCTTCTTTTATTTTTAAATTAAAGTGCACAATCACCCAAACCATTTTGGGACATAACACCAATGTTACTTTATTCCATTGAAGTTGACCAAGGGGTTATCTCCCTACATTCAAACCCTTTTTAACCCCTTAAATCTCATTGTCAAAGTATATGAAGAACGCATTTTTTTGTCAAATAGACTGTGAACAAGCAAGACCAACTTTAGTTGGGCGGAATAGGTGTTTAAGTACTTCCCATTCCGTAACCTAACCCCCGAACCCGTCTCTCTTGAATCTCTAGTTTTCGTAACAAAACTTCTACTAATTATTAGGTTTTTCTTATGTTACTCTAAAACATAGATTGCGACTCTACTTTAAAATCAAATAGACATCCTAGGATAATTCACGCGCTCTAGTCAAGCCGTGGTTTCCCCCGGGGTATCTACACACACACTAACTGCCCCACCTTTACCTTTGAAACTGAACCCTTTGCTTTCTAGTTGACTAAGAGAAATCAGATACTTCGTCATAAGCGGAACGTGTCGAACCTCGTTCAAAGTGACAAATCTGCCATCATGAGTCCTGACCTTGATCGAACGAATACCGATAACCTTGCAGACTACACTGTTGGCCATGCTTATATTACCGCCATCTATCTGCCTATAATCAGTAAACCACTCTCCTAGGACTGATATGGTAAGAAGCTCCTGAATCAAGAATCCACGCATCGGATGCGCTTGCTGATTTTGATGTAACTAGAGCATAATCCTCATCTGAACTGCTACCCCTGGCCACCATGGCCTCTGCTCTGACTGGTGCCTCGCCCGCTTCTTTTTGGGAGAATCAAAATTCCAATGCCCTTTCTCCTTGCAGAAAATACAGACATCCCCAGGTTTCAAACCCCTCTTGTATGAAGAATTACCTTTATTGTTCTTCTTCCGACTAGAACCCTTATTACTACTACTAGAAACCAAACCTGATGGCTGGGTATCTGCCCCATTCCCACTCACCTTTCGGCGTAACTCCCTAGTCTTGAGAGAAGTTTTCACTTCCTCTAGAGTGATACCATGCATCATCCACAATAACTCCTATATTACACAGTTCAAGTAATGCAGAAGTAAATCTATCGAGTTGATCATTAATGGGCATACCTTCTATCATACGACAATCATACAACTTCTTCTTCAGGTATAACTTATTGGTCAATGAACGTGTCATGTACATATCTTCCAACTTTAACCAAAGATCGCTTTCAGAGTTTGTTCCTGCAACATTAGTTAGAATCTCATCATCCAACTGTCTGATGATCTTGGCGTGAGCCTTCTGATCTAACTTCTTCAACGCTGCTTCCTCCTTGGCGGCTGCTTGTTTGTCCTTCTCTGACTCTTCTGTGGTGATTGCCTTACCTTTGGGATCCTTACGATCCCTGATTGCAATCTCCAACGGTTCCTATAAATATTTGTCTATCAACAAAGTCTTCATCTTGATATGCCAGAGAGAAAAACTATTCTTCCCATTGAACTTGTCGATCGAATCTGCTCCTTGATCCATCTTCTCGATCTCTGCATCAGAATCCCTGAATCTCTAACCACGAACCAAAGCTCTGATACCACTTGTAGGAGAAATTAAACAAGACTTGATGAGAAAATAAAGCAATCACAAGAACACAAATTTACGTGGTTCACCAACTTGGCTACGTCCACGGGGAGGGAAGAGAATATTATTATCACTGGAGAAACAAATACACAAGATCACACTAATCTACTTCGCACGAATTTTGATCACAAAATTCCTGACTGTGCAAACCCTAGATCTAGAATTATTGATCTATCTATTCTGTGTAAAACTGAGCAAACTGAGCAACTGAATTGATTTAGGACAGAGGGAGTATAATATACGTATATACTATCCTAGGCCTAATTCTTATTTCACAAGGAGTCAATTCCTTGTTAGGAACCTACTATGCTACACCTGGCCAAACACTAATTATCTGCCCAAACATGTCCGGCCCACTCTAGTGTTGTGGAATAGACCCTCCAATACCCAAGCAAATTGCAAGAAATTACCGCACCACAAACAAGCATAAAAAATAATAAAGCAAAGCAAAAGACAAAAGAACACAAGAAATTGTTTACCCAGTTCGTCAATATGTTTGACTACGTCTGGGGCACTACCAAGCCAGGATCTTGCACTATAATATGTTAAATCTGAGTTACTATGAGTATGGGGGCGGAATATTGTTTAAATACATAACCTAGAATAAGACCTAAACCTAAACATAAGAGAAATACCAAAAATACTGCTATTTCCCGAATCCAGGACGTGGCACCCGAGCGCCCACTTGGTGAGGACCAAGCACTCGCTTACTTCCTTCGCTAAACAACTGATTCTTTCTGTCGAGACCAGGCGCTCGCTCGCTTCCGATGCAGGTTTTCTTCTCTTTGTTTCCTTTTTGATCTCTATTCAAACAATCTCCCACCTAGAGATCAACCCGTGTATTCAAGCCCCGTATCCGTCTTCAACTCATCCTTAGTGCCATTGTGCTCACCTCAATCATGGTAGTGCCTTCCTCCTCCCCTATTCTCTAAGCCCCATTGACGCTATTCATAGCTTCAACTTATCATGGTTTACCACCTTGGTTAACATGTCTGCCGGGTTCTCCGATCCTTGAATCTTCTCCAGCCTTAAGATCTTCCTCTCCAAGAGATGTCTGATGTAATGAAACCTCAGCTCGATGTGCTTCATCCTAGAATGAAACACTGGATTCCTTGCTAGATGAATTTCACTCTGACTGTCACTGTAGAGAGCATTACCACATCGCGTCTTCCCAAGTTCACCCAAGAAGTTCTGCAACCATACCATCTCTTTGCTTGCCTCTGTCACTGCCATATATTCTGTTTCCGCAGTAGACTGAGCCACGATCTTCTACAATTTAGAAGCCCAGGAGATTTCCGTACCACCCAATGTAAATACATAACCCATAGTACTTCTCCTCTCATCAAGATTACTTGATGCCAAATCCGTATTGACATAACCCGCTAACACGACATCCTTGCTTGAGAAACTTAGAGCCTTACCAGTAGTACCCTTTAAATAACGAAGGATCCATTTAACCGCTTCCCAATGTTGCTTCCTTGGATTGCCCATGAACCGGCTGACTACTCCCACCGCATGTGCAATGTCTAACCTTGTACACACCATAGCATACATTAGACTCCCCACCGCTGAAGCATATAGAGTCTTACCCATCTTGTCATGCTCCTCCTTGCTTTAGGTGAATCTTTTTCGGATAGCTTAAAGTGCATACCCAACGGTGTACCTGTTGGCTTTGCCTCTTCCATGCAAAATCTTGCCAAGACCTTCTCGACTCACTCTGCTTGTGAAAGAACCAACTTACCCGACTCCCTATCCCGGTCAATCCGCATGCCCAAGATTTTTTTGGCCTCCCCCAAATCCTTCATCTCGAATCGCTCTGACAACTGTGCCTTCAATCTGTTTACCTCTCTACTAATAGAGCCCGCTATTAGCATGTCATCCACATATAATAGCAAGATTATGTACCCGTTGTCAGTGTTCTTGAAGTAGCAACAGTGATCCACCTCACATCTGATAAAATCTATGTCATGCATGAATCCATCAAACTTCCTGTACCACTGCCTAGGAGCTTGTTTAAGGCCATACAAGTTCTTAATCAACCTGCAAACCAGTTCCTCGTTACCTTTAGACAAGTATCCCTCTGGTTGTACCATGTAAATTTCTTCCTCCAAATCCCCATGAAGAATGGCCGTCTTTACATCCATCTGTTCCAGCAACAAATTATCTGCCACTACTATCCCCAGAACCATTCTGATAGTAGTCATCTTCACAATAGGAGTGAAGACATCGGTGTAGTCAATACCGTATTTTTGCTTAAACCCTTTCACAACCAGTCTTGCCTTGTAATGCTTACTGCCGTTTGCCTCCTCCTTGATCCTGTAAACCCATTTGTTATGCAATGCCTTCTTCCCCTTAGGTAGTTTAATCAACTTCCAAGTTTCATTGGCCTTCAATGAGTCCATCTCATCATCCATCGCAGCTTTCCACTTATCACCAAGTGCACTACGAACAGAAATTGAATAACACTCCGGTTCACCACTATCTGTTAACAACAAATAGTAATTTGAAGGAGAATACCTATCAGGAGATCCACGCAATTTGTTGGATCTGCGCAACGGAATATCCGGTCCTGGAGTACGTGGTTCATCTTCAGTGACCCCCTGATCTTGGTCATCATGAACCGTCCTGCTCCTACCCGAGTCTGGAATATCTACCTCAAAAATCTCTGGTTCCGAACTAATCCCATCAGATGCCCCTTTCTGTCCTTGTACAAAACCTGTTCATTGAATATGACATCCTGACTACGAATAACCTTATGATTTTGGTCATCCAAAAACTTATACCCGAAGTCATCCCCGCCATAACCAATAAACGTACACTTTACAGACTTAGCATCTAATTTAGTTCTATCAGCAGAATTAATATGAACATATGAAACGCAGCCAAATATGCGAAGAAAGGACAAATTTACCCGCTTGCCACTCTATGCTTCCTCTAGAATTTCATTCCCCAATGGTACCGATTGTCCCCTATTGATCAAGAAAGCCTCCGTGTCAACCGCATATGCCCAAAACCTCTTCGGAAGTCCACACTTCAACCTCATACTTCTAGCCCGCTCGTTTAATGTCCTGTTCATCCTCTCTGCAACCCCGTTATGTTGAGGTGTGCCCTTTGGTGTTTTCACCATACGAATGCCATTCGCTGCACAATATTCCTTGAACTCCCCGAGCTCATACTCCCCACCATTATCAGACCTCAAGCTTTTGAGCTTAAGACCCGTCTGATTCTCCACCAAGGCCTTCCACTTCTTAAACACCTTGAATGCCTCATATTTTTATTTCAAGAAATAAACCCAGGCCTTCCTTGTCGAATCATCAATAAATGACATGTAGTATGACGCACCACCTAGAGAAGTTACCGGGGCTGACCCCCACAAATCCGTGTGGACCAATTCCAACTTTGCTTCCCTCAAAGCCCTACCTGTCCTCGAGAAGTTGCTTCTCGCCTGTTTGCCATACACACAATCTTCGCAGATCCCCATATCGACTGTCTTCAAACCCGATAGTCTTCCTTTTGAGCAAAGTACTTTTATCCCCTTCTCACTCATGTGACCCAATCAACAGTGCCACAAATCCATATCACCCTTGGCTGACGCCACCGTGATACTATCCTTGGTGTTATTCACCAAATACAATGTCCCCTCCTTATTACCCAGAGTGATTTCAGAATCCTCCTTGGTAATAACCCAGTTCCTGCAGCCAAAAGTTACCTTGTAACCTTCTTCATCAAGCTGCCCAACTGATAACAGGTTTTTTTTCAAACCCGGAATGTGTCTGACCCCGTGTAGATGTAAGACCTTCTCATCCGATGCTCCTATTCTGACATCCCCCTTCCCCTTGATTTCCAAAGGCTCGCCATCCACCAGATAGACCTTTTCGAAATCACCGGAAGTATAATTTTCCATCTCCTTTGCATTCCCGAATGAGTGGAATGATCCCCCCGAATCCAGCACCCATGATTCTAGCGCACTACTAACACTTAGAACCAGTACATCTTCACCCCCAGTTACCACATTCACCGATTTATCCCCTCGCATGGGATAATCCCTCTTGTAGTGTCCTAACTCCTTACAATGATAGCACTGTACTGATCCCTTGGCAACCCTTGGTACATTCTTGTTCTCCCTAGGCCTGTACTCACCACCTCCTATGTTTTCCTTTGATTCAGTTCTCCCCTTGTTGCTAGTACCCGGCTTTCCCCTGCTAGTTGTAGCTAAAGCCGATCCCGGAGTAGATGGTGTCCCCAACATCTTTATACGATTTTCTTCGCCTAAAAAAAAGTCCTTAACATCATCATACTTCAATTTATTCTTACCCGCTGAAGCATTTAACGCCATCACTGTTCCGCTCCAACTTCCTGGTAAGGATGCTAGCAATTGACAAGCATGAACCTCATCCCCAAACGTAATATCCAACGCCACCAATGAGTCTATAACATCCATAAACTCATCGATGTGTTTGGCTATGGATCCTCCCTCTTGCATCTTGAGATTACCCATCTTGCGTATCAAATCAACTTTATTTGTAGCAGATGGAGTTTCAAATCTCCCAGTAAGATAATCCAATAGATCCTTGGTGGTTTTCACCTTCTTCGTAGTCTTCACGATCCACTTTGACAAAGTAGATCGAACCACCCCTAGGGACTTCCGATCCATAAGATCCCAATCTTCCTATTTTTTGCTTTCCGGCTTGACTCTTGTTAAGGGCTTATAGAGATCTTTGTTGTACAAGAGATCCTCTATTTGCATCTTCCAAAACCCATAGTCAGACCCATCAAATTTCTTCACCGCTTGTTTATCCTTGCCCATTCTTGATTGCTTGATACACCCGAATCGCCCGATAAAACCTGATCGTTCAACTGGAGCTCTTGATACCAATTGTTGTGGAATAGACCCTCTAACACCCTAGAAAATCACAAGAAATCACCGCACCACAAACAAGCACAAGAAATAATAAAGCAAAGCAAAAGACAAAAGAACACAAAAAATTGTTTACCCAGTTTGACTACGTCTGGGGGCACTACCAAGCCAAGATCTTGCACTATAATATGTTAAATTTGAGTTACTATGAGTATGGGGGTGGAACATTACTTAATTACATAACCTAGAATAAGACCTAAACCTAAACATAAGAGAAATCCCGAAAATACTGCTATTTCCTGAATCTAGGACGCGGCACCCGAGCGCCCGCTTGGTGAGGACCAAGAGCCCGCTTACTTCCTTCGCCAAACAACTGATTCTTTCTGTCGAGACCAGGCGCCCGCCTGGTGCAGACCAGGCGCCCGCTCACTTCCGACGCAGGTGTTCTTCTCTTTGTTTCCTTTTCGATCTCTATTCCAACATCTAGTTCTTGGCGTGACATGGAAATATATATGGAAACAGCTTATAGCCTATGCCATGATATCTGTGTTGGTAGTGGTTCCCTAGGCACGTTTTTATAAACGTTGTAATTGTTATCATTTATTTCATATCAATAAAGAGATGTTTTGATTATTATTGTCGTTCATGTTTACTTATAATAATCTCCGTCCCTAGTACTTTCTAAGCACTAGTATAAAGGCTAAATGATCATGGGATGATCATGTTAGATTTATGGGTACTTGTTTGGAACAAGGTACTGGACATGACCCGCTGTATGAGATTTATGTCATGGTCTATGTCGTACATATATCTCATATTAGTTATGTCATTCGAATCCTTAGACTTGAAGTTATTATAGTCTTCCACTTGATGAACATTATGTTTGACATATTCAAACGCTACCTTTAACCGGGAAGTTATAAAGGGTATAATTGGCATAATCGGATTCACGTAGGGAAGAGTAATAGGCTAAATGGATTTGTCCCTCTTCGGAGAGATCTCAAGCTTAGGCCTCTCGTAGGAATGATGTTGATGAAAATGTTCGGCCGGACTCAAATGAATTGATTAGATCAATGTCATTTGGATTATCAACATATTCGGAATCGAGAAAGTATTGAACAAAACAAGTTGACTTGTTGACCATGACTTGTGTTCAATGAGATTGTGGACAAAGGGATTGTGACATGTTCTAAAGGAATGTGAACTTGTATCTAGTTATACTATTTGGGTAGGTATGACGGTTTGCTAGAACATAATCATATCTTATGGATTCATGTTTGAGCCCATTGCCAACTTAGTATAATCCTAGATGGTCACACACAATAGAACGAATCTTAAATAAGAACTATATTGGAATTTTGGAAACTTTGGGAATCTGGACAAGTGGGCGACCGCGCAGGATGGCTTGGGCGGCCGCACAGTTTGGGTCAGTTAGTACCAAAAACCTTCCAGATAGATGTGCGACCGCACAAGGTTTTTGGTCGGCCGCACACAATGTCGGGACTGGTTTCCTAATTTGATTTGGAAAAGAATTTTGGACGGGTTTAGACACAAGTTTCCTATTTAGAATAGGTCTAACTTGTATATAAACATCCAAATTCGGTCAGAATCATATCATAACTTTTGAGCAATTCTCCAAAGAGTTTGAGAGAGTTTTATTTTGTTCTAAGATATCTTAGATTGAAGAACAAAATAATTCACATACATAATTCCATATAGTTCATATTGATTGTGAAAACGTGTTTCACAATTTTTGGTCTAGCAACCAAGATCAAGTGTTCTTGATATTCGTTCGTGGTGTGGATACCGCTAGAGGGTGAAGCTTATCATCTTCTAAGTTCGTGTTCTTACTTTTTGTGATCAAAGCTTCAAGTTCTCCACCAAGATCAAAGACCAAATTCAAAGTCATCAAGGGTTAGTTTTTTTTTCTAGTATTCATATTGTTGTATTTGATTTAATCATATGAATGTGTTAGGCCCAATTGGTAGGAAAATGGGCTAGAGGGGGGGGGGGGTGAATAGCCTAATTAAAACTTTTTCAAAGGAACACTTTTATAAATGCAAAGTCACTTATCAGATTGCAAACTATTATCAGTAAGCGCAGCGGAGAAGATATGACTGTTTTAACTCACACAAAATCAGTTTATAAAAAGGTTTTGAGAGCTTGGTTTAAACACAAAGTAGTTTCTAAAAGTTCAATGCAGTTTCAAGAGATTGGTCAATGGAAATGAAGTTGAGTCAGTACGAACAGTAATGATTTGCCGGTGATAGAGTTCCAACCGGCAAGGACAGTAAGTAACAGAGGACACAGAGATTTGGAGAGGTTCACAGTGTAAATACTGCTACGTCCTCTACCAAGTTTGGTCAGAACTTGGATTTGGGTTAAGAGCACTATTAAATATCCCTAGTCTATTACAAGAGCGGCTTTGCCGGATACAAAGACTAAATTCTAGAGAAAGTTTAATGAATCGTAAAGCAAATATCTGACCAAGTGTATTTGAGCGGCAAGTTCAAAAGAACTTATCTCACTCAGGTGGGTGTGTGAAAACTCAGACAACGTATTCCTTAAAATAATCTAGTTCGGGAATACTAACAGTGTTGTAGAGTTTGTGCACAAGTGTATGTCCTATTAAATGATCTAATGATTATCTGGACAAGGAATGTTTGAGCTTCAATGAATGCTGCAAACAACCAACTCTCTTCAATGCACTAAAATCACCAACCTTCTTCAATGCACTGAGTCCTCTATATATAGGAGGAGTTAATGTCTTAGCTTGTTGAAGAAGGATAACATTTGAATTTCCAGCTGGGTAGGTGAGGAGCATTTAATGCAGTATCCTTGGCATTAATGTCGAAGATACGCGTGCCTTAAAAGTCTGATGGGTAAAGACCCCTTTGTCTCAACCGGTTACCTGCAAAAGCAAGTAGAGACAGAGTATAGCTAAAAGTAGCTATGTGTCAGACGGCGTAGAAATCATTACAGAGCAGGTAAACTACTTTATGATAAAACAGTAGAGAGACAATCAGCAAGGTTGACTTTAATGAAATGATGTCACCTGACTGACAGTGCAGACTGTCTATTATATCGGCATGTTGAGAATGGAGTTGATCGGCAACTTCTTAAATAAGTTGATCGGAAACTTCTGTAGCAAGTTGATCGGCAACTTGTCGCATGTTAAGAATAGAGTTGATCGGCAACTTGTTTACTGGTCTGCTGATTTGCTTCCTCTTGCTGGTTTGTCTTGAATGAAGAGTTGAAATACACCTGTGCTGGTCACAAAGGATCCTAAGGGCACCTTAAAAAGGTTCTAATAAAATTGGGGGACCCTAAGTGTAGACATGATTGGGATTAAGTAATTCTAGGACCTAGGTATCTATTTGAACAACAATCTCCTCCTAATTACTTAAGTCCAATCACCCTTAAAGCTAAAGACATCACTTATCTTAGGGAAAAGATTTCTAAGGATATCTAGGTATAACCAAATCCTAAGGTAAGTCACACTAGATGTCTAATGCAAAAGGTGGATTCACCAAAATAAATGGTGAAGCCGGTTCAAGGAATCGGCAAGAGTGATGATCTGCAAAAGGGAATAGCACAGAATAATGCAGATAACAACACAAATATAAGAAAAACATATTAGCACAATAAAAATTTTATAAGCAAAGAAATTTGCCTGTGAAGGTCTTCAATAAGATATCTACATCATAGGCTATGTGACTCAAGGATCAGCAGCTGGAGGATCAGAAATCTTGGGATCTGCTGCTGGAGTTGAGTCCTTTGTAGATTCAGTCTTCCTAGCCTTCTTTCTTGCTTTTTCTTCTTTTCTTTCAGCTTTCCTCTTTGCTTTGCTCTGTCTTCTCTGCACACTTTCCAATCTTTCAGACAGCATCTTGTTGTTGGCTTCAAGAGCAGCTATCTTCAGATTAGCTTCGGCAAGAGCAGCTTTGGTCTCAGATAATTCTTCTTCAAGTCTTCCCATATCTCTTATCTGCAGCCTCTGATTGTCAACAAGATTCTGTTGAATGTTATGAGTTGTCCCCAAGGATTCAGAAAGAGCCATTATACGCTCTTCTCTATCAGCAAGGAGAGCTTTCAATTCTTTGACCAGAGTATTCTCCTCCTCCTGATTGGACTTACGTAGACGCTTAACCAGGTCTTTGTGAACATCCTTAACCAGGTCACCAACAGAAAGAGCCATATCACCAACATCAGCACGAGTGGCAGGCACTTGCTGATTTGTGAAATCGCCTTCACTAAACTTCAAATACTCATACAGACTGTTGACGATGGTCGGCTGGAAAATACTGGCAGACGACGGGATCACTATTGAAGGGATAAAATCTTCATTATTCAGATCAGCATCTTCAATAAGCACATCATCAGTCATCATCTCATCATCAGAGGAGATCAAGATCGGCTCAGAGGGAGAAGGAGGAACAGGAGCAGCAGGAATGAGTAAGAACCATTGAAGGGCAGCATCATCAGCAGATGAGAAGAAATCGGCAGGGACAGAGGTTGAGACAATGAGGTCATCAGAATCATCGGCACGAAAGATCGGCAAAGGAAAAGCAGGATGAACTATAACTGCACGATCAGTCGGCAGCTGAAACATACCACCGTCTTCAAGTGAAAGGAAGGTAGCCAAGATTAAGTTCAAATAGGCACGAGCTTCAAGAATCATAGTAATTAACCCGGCATTCATCAGCCTTGAGGTATAGACTAGATGATCGGCACGCTGACGAGGATGAAACATCGGCAGAGTAATGGCAAGTGCAGCTGATTTGACTAAGTGCACAAGACCACGAGCGTTGAGATGCCGATACTCCAGAATCTCTTTAAGCTCATCATTGATCATAGAGCATCTCCTCATCCAACCATTTGAAGTGATAAGAACTTCTTTTGGAGATAGACCAGGGAGAACGATCTTACCACCTATCTTCAGTTTGCCAGGTAGTAGACATCTAGGTTCATAGACAATCTTTCGCTTCAGTCTAGAAATCTGAGGAGTCTTTCCCTTTGTATGAACAATGTCATCATCATTGAGAATCCAGGGAAGATAGATTGGACTATCACTGGTAGAATCTCCTGGAGAGAATTTAAGCTTGGTGACATGAGGGTGGTCTTTGCCGAATGGGAGTGGACATCTGCCTAAGGTATACTTGAAGGATAACCTTGGATGAACAGTGAAGAGAGGCTGTCCAAATTTGTTGGAGGGGATAGATGCATTGGAAGTGTACCAGTTGGAGCACATCATATCCTTCCCATTGAGAAAATAATCATAGCTGGGTGGTGGAGAAGTATCAACAGCATCAGGATCAACAAAGGCTTGTTCTCCAACCACCATGTAATCAGCAGGATCTATCTCATCGGCATGATCTACATCGGCACGAGCAACAGCAGGCTCAGCTTCATCAGCATGATCTACATTGGCATGAGCAGCAGCAGGAGCCGGCAAGAGAGGGGTGATAACAGACGGCAAGCTGAACAATGGCTGTAGAAGAATCTCTTCAAACTGTAGACTAGCAGCAATGTCAGCATCCAGATTAGGAGTACTATCATTAGCACCTCCTCCCAACTCCACAACCTCCTTGATTCCAGTAGGAGGAACAATCTGTATTTTAGGGGTGACTGATATTAACTGAGTGTCTGTAGTTTTCTCAGTAAGATGAGTGTCAGCAGTTGTCTCATTAGTCACTTTTTCAGCAAGTTCTCCTCCTGAAACAGATACATCCAACTGTTGAGTGTCCATAGTTGTCTCAACTGGAGCAGGAATGTCGGAAGATAGACCCATCAGAGGTTGAGTGTCTGAAGTTTGCTCAACATGAAATTCCACTATATTGGAATGCCTTCCTTCAACACTACTATCACCCTCAAATACAGATTCTGCAAAGACTTCAGCAGTGGAAGCTTTAGTCATGACAGTTCTGATAGGCATATTGTCACTATCTGTTGTAAATGAAGTGGAAGGAGAGTCAGCAGTGGCTTTGTGAGCACAGACCAAATCACCAAACAAATCAGCACCATCATCATTATCAGCATCAGAATCACTGTCATCGGAACTATCGGCAACAAACGAATTATCAGCAGCATCTACATCATCGGCAAAATGAACATCGGCATCAGATAAAGTCTTGCTGCTGCTGGGAGAAGGAGCTTGAGCAGATGGATCGGCAAGATTTTCGGCAGCTATGCGATCGGCATCTTGCTTCAGCAGAAATTCATTGGATTTGTCAATCAAGTCCATAGTGACTTTCTTGACTGATCTGAAGAAGTGTACATTGAGAGGACTGTCAGCAGGAGCCTCGTCATCATTGTAGGTCAGAAGATCTTCATTATTCTCCATTCTGCCTATCTGATAAGGATCAAACTCTGTGAATTAAGAGAGCTGATTGAAAGTCCTGGCGTAGATAATCCATACATCCTGAACCATCATATCTTGTCTAATTTTGTCTTGAAAGAGATAGATCTGGTTCCAGGAAAGTGGTAGGAATTCAAAATACCGACCAAAATTGAGCTTTAGTTCAGCCTCTTTCAACTGCTTGAACTTTGATAGAGGGATAAACTTCTCTTTCCACATATCAGTGCGTCTGTCCAAACTCTTTTGATCAACATAATCAGCAGGATTTCCGGGAGTGACAGTGTCTTTCATCTCTTCAAGAAACTGAAGAAGACGACGAATAAAGGGAGGCAGATGGTCAATCGGAAAGACCCATTTCTTGTTCAAGACCTTGTTGGTGAAGGACCAAGGATTCTTGTAGAAGGTGTGGAAAGTTGGGTTTCTGATTGGAGCGCATTTCCTAGGAGTCTGAGACTTGAGCTTCTCAATGACATCCTCAATACTTTTGCCATCGGCAAAGTCATCAGTGAATTCTTCATCAGGAATTTCAACCTTGACAGCAGGATCGGCAGTTAGGGAAGCACAGGCAAGATGAGCAGGGGCAAACCTAATTAGCTTGGCTCTTGGATCAACAGGAGGAATAGTGGAAGAAGGAACTTCATCGGCAAGCTTCACCTTCTTTGTCACCACTTGATCGGCAACCTTTACCAGTTTCCTTTTCTTTGGAGCACCAGGAGTAGAATCGGCAAGAATCCTATCAGTTGAAGTAGCAGGAGTAGAGACTGCTGCTGATGGAGAAGCAACTGAAGGAATGGTCTTTGCCTTTTTCTTCCTCTGAGTCACAACAGGTGCAGGAGCAACAGAGGGGGCATCGGCACTGGAAGCATTCTTTGAATTCCTTTTCCAATCCTTAGCATCAAAGAACTTCAACCTATTGAAAGGCAAGCTGGATGGAAAGCGATCGGCAGCCACTACATTGGCATTTCTCCTCAGAATCATACTTATCAACAGATAATGGCATCCTTTTCCAGGATTGGCCTTGTTCTTCAATCTGTCAGAAGCCCACTTATCAGCAGCCGTAGCGATAATCCTGAATATGTAGGCACACCAGTTGAACTCAATCTGCAGAACAATGGCGGCCATAGCTTCAAACTGCACATCAGTAATATTGCTGTGGGATCCAGATCGGCAAATGAGACATCTATCAACTATCTCAGCCAAAGCATAGTATCTTCGGGGATAGTGAATCTTCAGATGATTAGTGCCACTAAGCCTTGTGCCAGCACCTCTCATGATAATCCAAGCCCTATCCAGTTCCTGCTCATCAACTAGAGCACTCAACCCTTCATTCCCAAGATTGGGAAAAACTTCAGAGATAGAAGAGGGAGTAAGAGAGATCTGCACGCCCAAAACAGTAGAATTGATGGAGACGATAACGGAGGAGTCAGCACGAGAGCGGACAATAGAAGAGTTTGAGAAGAATTCTTTGACAAGATCCACAAATACTGAACTAACTCCTGATGGAGTGATGAACGAATCAAGCCGGGACCCAATAAGAAGATTCTTCAAGAAAACCCCGTCGGCTTCGTCGTTGAAGTAGTCGGAGTCAACATAGCCTCCGTAGATATCTTTTTCACCGGACATTGTCTGCAAAATTACTCAAACAACTCTCAATGTTAGAAATAAAGACAAATCAAACCATAAATGATTAGAAATGAGCAGAGTATAAGCATTAACACTTACCAGATTATGAATAGATGAACAAATAAAACGATGAACTGATAATCTGGAAAGAGGAGAGATAGAGAGAATAGAGAGCAGAGAGAAAAAAATGGTGGAGAAAAAGTTTAATGGAATTTTGAAAGGCGTTATATATGTTATGGGGGAGAGAGAGAATATGAGAGGGCAAGGGAGAGAAATAACTGTACCTATAGTCTCGGAGACCGTGCGCATGCAAAAATTAATGCGCACATAAATCGGTAAGGTGAACAGTTAAAAGTAAGAGGGAGAAAGGGTAAATTAGTCAAAAATAAAATAGAAGTGATGATGACCTGTTTACCTTGCTGATGTATCGCATTAAATGGAATACATCTTGACACGATTTTGGATAAGAAAGGTACACACACGTGTCAGGGAGATGGTGTGACCGATGTACCTTTGATTTGATTGCTTACGTCATGTGTCAGGAATCTTAACTTTTGCAGAGACGTGCTGATTTGATTTACCAATCGGCAAGATAACTTGAATCGGCAAAATGATTGAATCGGCAAGATATTGAATTGGCAAGATATATAGATAGATCGGCAAGATGATTTTGACAAAATTTTGATCGGCAAGATTTTGTCGGCGTGTTCGTGGTCGGCAAGATATTGATGCTCTGCTGATTTGATCGGCAGACTAACACAAGTAGCAAAGTTAGCACAATTTTAACCATAAAAATCAATCATACCTAATTCACCTGAGGAATTCAAATCTTTTCTGATCCAAGGGCTTTGTTAGTATGTCTGCTCTTTGGAAATCGGTATGGACTTTGAGCAGCACAACATTCCCTTTTTCAACATGTTCCTTCAGGAAGTGGTATTTGATGTCTATATGCTTGGTTTTGGAATGCATGACTGGATTGTTTGATACTGAAATTGCTGATTGGTTGTCACAATAGATGGGACAAATTTGAGATGGTACTTCATAGTCAACCAGCTGCTGCTTCATCCATAGAATCTGTGAACAGCAACTGCCGGCAGCTATGTACTCAGCTTCAGTAGTGGAAGTGGAAATTGATGCTTGCTTCTTACAGGACCAAGACACCAATCTATCACCAAGAAATTGGCAAGTTCCACTTGTACTCTTTCTGGTCACCCTACAAGCTGCAAAGTCTGCATCTGAATAACCTATAAGATTGAAAGATGAATCTCTTGCATACCATAATCCAAGGTTAGCAGTGCCACATAAATATTTAATAATACGTTTTACAGCCTGCAAATGGGATTCCCTAGGGTCAGCTTGAAACCTGGCACAAACACAAACAGCAAACATAATATCTGGTCTACTGGCAGTAAGATAGAGGAGTGAGCCGATCATACCTCGGTAGACAGTCATGTCTACTTTCTTACCAGACTCATCCTTATCTAAATGAATGTTAGTGCCCATCGGTGTGCTTTGAGAGTGAGCATTGTCAAAGCCAAACTTCTTGATAAGTTCTTTGGCATACTTGGCTTGACTGATGAATATTCCTTCATGGGTTTGTTTGACTTGAAGTCCAAGGAAATATGTTAGTTCACCCATCATGCTCATCTCGAACTTGCTCTGCATCAGTTTCTCAAATCTCTTGCAAAGTGATTCGTTAGTGGAACCAAAAATAATATCATCGACATAAATTTAAACAAACAATGAATGACCCTTATGCTTGGCAACAAATAAAGTAGTATCGATTTTACCTCGAGTGAAGCCTAAGCCATCGCTAAGTAAGAACTTAGAAAGGGTTTCATACCATGCTCTTGGAGCTTGCTTTAAGCCATAGAGTGCTTTCTTCAATCGGTAGACATGATCAGGCTTCTTGGAGTCCTCAAAACCTGGTGGTTGTTCAACATAAACTAGTTCTTGGAGTTCTCCATTCAGGAAGGCACTTTTCACGTCCATTTGATATAGCTTGAATTCCTTGAAGGCAGCATAGGCTAAGAAAAGTCTTATAGCTTCCAATCTTGCAACAGGAGCAAATGTCTCATCGTAGTCGATTCCTTCCTCTTGACGGTAGCCTTTAGCAACTAACCTTGCTTTGTTTCTAATGATTTTCCCAGCTTCATCCAATTTGTTCCTGTAAACCCACTTAGTACCAATAACTTGCTGAGAAGTTGGTCTTGGCACAAGTTCCCATACTTTGCATCTTTCAAACTGATTCAGTTTCTCTTGCATGGCTTCAACCCATCCAGGATCGGCAAGAGCTTCTTCAGTCTTCTTTGGTTCTATATCGAAGACCATAGCAGATGAGAAAAAGCTTTCAGCAAATGCTCTACTAAGGTTCCTTGTTAATCTGGGACTAAAGATATCACCAATCACATTTTCTAATGGATGATCACGAACTGTTCTGACTTCTCTCGGCACATCTTGTCTTACTGATTCTTGTTGTAAGGATTCTAGAGGAGGATCAAGATCAGCAGATGGTGTAGGAGAAGAACTTTGAGTGAGAGGTGGATGAAAGCTTGGAGGAATAGGTCTTATAACAGAAATTGGTTGAGGGCTCGATCTGACTTCAGGATGATCAGCAGAGTTTGCATCGGCAAACGGATTATGAAATTCATCAACAGGTTCTGGTTCCGCTGATGAAGGAAAATACGGAGCATCTGCTGATTCTTCTGCTGAAATGACTGGATCAGTAGCTGGTATTTTATCTGCAGGATTAGCGTTACTGGATTCACCTGTCTCATGAGCACTAGACACATTAGTACTATTTGGAGCCTTGTCAGACTCTAACAAATCAAATTCGTCAAAGGTTACATGAACAGATTCAACAATTTTCAAAAGTTTCTTATTGAAAACTCGAAAGGCCTTACTGTGTTTAGCGTATCCAACAAAGATTCCTTCATCAGCTTTCTCATCAAATTTACCTCTGTGCTCTTTTCCATTGTATAGCACGTAACATTTGCAGCCGAATATCTTGAAGAATCCAATGTTGGGAATTCTGCCTCTCCAGAGTTCATAAGGAGTCTTGTTATGGAATTTGTTGATTAGAGATCTGTTCTGGGTAAAGCAGGCTGTATTGATCGCTTCTGCCCAAAAGTACTTCGGCAGCCTGGCTTCGGCAATCATGGTCTTACCAGCTTCAATGAGAGTTCTGTTCTTCCTCTCAACAACACCATTTTGTTGTGGTGTACCGGCAGCTGAGAAGTTGTGGTCTATACCATGATCATCACAGTACTGAGCAATACCATTGTTCTTGAATTCAGTGCCGTTGTCTGATCTCATACTGATGATATCGTTTTCCTTCTGAGTTTGTAGTAGTCTGAATAACTTGGTGGCAACAGCATAGGTGTCATCTTTGTGACTAAAAGTTTCCACCCAAGTATATCTAGAGAAATTATCTACTACAACCAAGGTGTATCTACTTCCCCCGATACTTGCTGTAGTTGTGGGGCCAAATAGATCCATATGTAGCAATTGGAGGCACTTAGAAGTTGACATGCAGGGCTTGCTTCGGAAAGATGACTTATGTTGTTTTCCAAGCTGGCAGGCCTTGCATTTCTTTGCTTGATCAGCAGACACTTGAGGCAGACCGGTAACAAGATTTGAACCGGCAAGCTTGGATAGATATTTGAAGTTCAAGTGACTGAGTCTCTTGTGCCATAGCCATGAGTTCTCACTGATGTTCTTAGCTACAAAACAAACATTAGCAACACCAGTAATAGCACTTAAGTCTACTGCATAAATGTTACCTTTACGTTTGGCAGTGAGAAGAGTTTCATTGGAAGCAATGTCTTTCACATAGCAACTGGAAGTAGTAAATACGCATTGCATTCCTTTATCACAGAATTGTGATATTGATAGAAGGTTGTGTTTCAGACCATCCACTAGAGAGACCTTCTGTACAGTAACTGCACCTCTCTTGATGGTACCTATACCGACGATTTTTCCTCTGGCATTATCACCAAACACTACTGGGGGACCTGATGCTTCAATAATATCGGCAAGAAGATCTGCAAATCCTGTCATATGTCTTGAGCAGCCACTATCTAGAATCCACAAATCCTTGCTTGCACCAGTTGAGGCCATGAAGCATTCCTGAAATAAAACAGTATGCTTATGGTCCCCCTTATTCATGGGTCCGAGGGTTAGTTCCTCTTTGGCAACCACATCTGGCCACCACTAGAGGATGTAACCTCAGTGGGTCCAGATAGATGCTTCAAGAGGCATTCATGAGCCTTGTGACCATAATCAAAACAATTAGAACATCTCACTTGACTGATAGGCTGTGGAGTCGGTAGAATATCATTCTGTTTAGTCGGTGCATCGGCAGAACTAGGGAATTGAGCAGGCACAAACTTAGTAGGTTTAAAGGTGCCAGTGTTGCCTTTCTTTCCATTCTGTTTACCTTTGGCAGTTACCTTTTTAGGCACTTGTCCATCGGCAGCAGAGGAGGTCAGATCGGCAGCACTTGCTCTGCTGATGTATTCACCAAGAATACCGTTATCGGCAGACTCAATATCAGCAACCTTAACATATCTTTGTTTGTGCTTATCATTCTTTTTGTTCTGGTTCTTAGGATACTTCATTGCCACAGCACTGTATATTGGCTTAGCATCCTTATGCACTGAGTTAACAGGACTACATTCAACTTTCTCATCCTTTTTCTCGGAAGCACAAGTTTCAGTAGAGCTACTGCTGCTGGAATCAAATCCTAACCCAGATTGGTCCTTATATGACATTTGGGTCTGTAGGATTGTTTCAACAGCAACTCTAGATTTTGTGTAAGAATCAACAATCCTTGAGAGATGATTGTTTCTTTTCACAAGATCTTCGATCTGAGCTATCAATACTGCTACTTGGCATTTGAGATCCAGGTTTTCTTTATTTAAAGAAATAGACTCAAGCTCGTGTCCTTTGAGAACTGAAAGTTCAGACATAAGCGAGCTATTCTCGTTAGAAATTCTTTTGAAATCAGCAGCCATTACTTTATGAACGCTACTCAGCTTCTCATGATCGATAAAAAGTTCATCCATTGTCTCTATCATTTCAGCTTTGGATATTTCAGGACAAGGATCAGCTAAAAATTTAAGAGCAGAGGCAATGGGTCCAGGAGAGAAGTCAGGTAGGGAAGAGATGGGTTTTGATATGTTTTTGGCAATGCTAGATTGTTCATTGAATAATAGTTTTCTGGTCATCGGTAAGGATTTGATTTGATGGTGGTGAATTGAGAAGAGTTACACTGGCCATAGAGTGAGGTTCCCACTTGGTGTACTTTGTATCCATATGGGTTTTCAGCTTTGACACTTATTTCTTTGAAGTGTGGTTGAGGTCTTCCAGCAGATTCTTCTTTGACTGGAGTTCTTGGTGGAGATGGATCTCGGTAGACTGGAGTCGGCAATGATGATACATCGGCATCTTCCAAATCTAAGGCGACAAAACTTACATCGGCATCTTCATCTTCATCGGCATCTTCATCGGAATCAGTTTCACACCAAACCGGTAAGGCCTTTTCTGTGCTTTCATCGGCAACAAATCTTCGAGACTTAGGATGTCTCTTGTTGAATGACTTCCTCATGTATTCATATTTTGGTTGAGGACATTTAGAAGCAAAGTGACCAGGTTTTCTGCAGTTGAAGCAGACCAGATCACCTTTGTTGTTCTTTCCATCGGTAGCACTAGTAGAGGGTTTATTGTAGCTTGCTGGTTTCTGAAATGGTGGTGTGAAGGATTTTGGTTGCTGGTAGTTTCCTTTCTGCATCCTTTTGAAGTCTTTGAACCTTTTGTAGTTTCTAGCGAAGGCGGCAAATTCGTCTTCTTCCATAGGTTTTTCTGAGGTTATTTCATGGGTATTGGAACTGCAGGATGTTTGAGGTGGATCTATAGGAGGGAATTTGTTTGAAGGAAATGATATCTGTGACTGAGCTGATAGAGACAAGTTTTGGAAATTTTTGTCGAGAACGTTAAGTTTTTGCAGTTCTCTCTCATACAAGAACAGACTAGACACAAGATTCTGAATAGAGGTCTTGTTTAAGTCTCAAACAGCAGTGACCTTAGTATGATACTCATTTCCTAAAGAACTTAGAAAACGAATATTAAGATCTTTCATAGTATACACTTTACCTAATGAAGCACATAAATTACTTACCTCGCAAAATCTGTCGTAGGCATTCCTTAGTGATTCACCATCTTGTTTCTTAAAGGATTCAAACTCAGCAATGCAATCGTAGAGTCTGTTGTCCTTCACCTGCTCATCACCTTCAAAGTATGCAAGGAGCTTGTTCCAGCATTCTTGAGTCGTGGAGCACAAGTCAATAAGTTTGTATTGCTTGTCATCCAATCCACATGAGATAATGTGGCATGCTTTTCCATCTAGGGCAGCAGAAAGTTTGTCGTCGTCGGTCCATTCCTCTCTGGATTTCTCAATCAAAGTTTCATCAATCTGAACATGGGTTTCCTGTTCAGTTTCTCGATCAGCATGTTGTGTCAGCAGAGTGGAGGGAATAGGTCTGTAGGTGGTTGAAACTTTTAACGGAATGATTGGACCACCTTCTATGACCTTCATCAACCGGTCATCGATTGAGTTCATATACTTTATCATACGAGATTTCCAGACACCAAACTCGTTGACATTCAACAACGGAATGGTGGTGATGTTGAATGACTGCATGATTTTTTCTGCCATGGTAATGGCAAACAAGCTGCAAAGCTTGGAAATTTCTTTCAAAATTCCAAGCTCTGATACCAATTGTTAGGCCCAATTGGTAGGAAAATGGGCTAGAGGGGGGGGGTGAATAGCCTAATTAAAACTTTTTCAAAGGAACACTTTTATAAATGCAAAGTCACTTATCAGATTGCAAACTATTATCAGTAAGCGCAGCGGAGAAGATATGACTGTTTTAACTCACACAAAATCAGTTTATAAAAAGGTTTTGAGAGCTTGGTTTAAACACAAAGTAGTTTCTAAAAGTTCAACGCAGTTTCAAGAGATTGGTCAATGGAAATGAAGTTGAGTCAGTACGAACAGTAATGATTTGCCGGTGATAGAGTTCCAACCGGAAAGGACAGTAAGTAACAGAGGACACAGAGATTTGGAGAGGTTCACAGTGTAAATACTGCTACGTCCTCTACCAAGTTTGGTCAGAACTTGGATTTGGGTTAAGAGCACTATTAAATATCCCTAGTCTATTACAAGAGCGGCTTTGCCGGATACAAAGACTAAATTCTAGAGAAAGTTTAATGAATCGTAAAGCAAATATCTGACCAAGTGTATTTGAGCGGCAAGTTCAAAAGAACTTATCTCACTCAGGTGGGTGTGTGAAAACTCAGACAACGTATTCCTTAAAATAATCTAGTTCGGGAATACTAACAGTGTTGTAGAGTTTGTGCACAAGTGTATGTCCTATTAAATGATCTAATGATTATCTGGACAAGGAATGTTTGAGCTTCAATGAATGCTGCAAACAACCAACTCTCTTCAATGCACTAAAATCACCAACCTTCTTCAATGCACTGAGTCCTCTATATATAGGAGGAGTTAATGTCTTAGCTTGTTGAATAAGGATAACATTTGAATTTCCAGCTGGGTAGGTGAGGAGCATTTAATGCAGTATCCTTGGCATTAATGGCGAAGATACGCGTGCCTTAAAAGTCTGATGGGTAAAGACCCCTTTGTCTCAACCGGTTACCTGCAAAAACAAGTAGAGACAGAGTATAGCTAAAAGTAGCTATGTGTCAGACGGCGTAGAAATCATTACAGAGCAGGTAAACTACTTTATGATAAAACAGTAGAGAGACAATCAGCAAGGTTGACTTTAATGAAATGATGTCACCTGACTGACAGTGCAGACTGTCTATTATATCGGCATGTTGAGAATGGAGTTGATCGGCAACTTCTTAAATAAGTTGATCGGCAACTTCTGTAGCAAGTTGATCGGCAACTTGTCGCATGTTAAGAATAGAGTTGATCGGCAACTTGTTTACTGGTCTGCTGATTTGCTTCCTCTTGCTGGTTTGTCTTGAATGAAGAGTTGAAATACACCTGTGCTGGTCACAAAGGATCCTAAGGGCACCTTAAAAAGGTTCTAATAAAATTGGGGGACCCTAAGTGTAGACATGATTGGGATTAAGTAATTCTAGGACCTAGGTATCTATTTGAACAACAGAATGGATCTATGGGCTTTGGGTTTCATAAAATTTTAAATGCTATATTCCGCTGTGCATGTTACTACGAAACCCAACAATCTGTTCCTCTAAGCATTTGTGGCTAAGGCTTTAAGCCTTAGCTCAACTTTTATCTCGTCTCATTATACTCCTTATGTCTCGGAATTATGAACTTGTTAATTTAATCCATTTAAATTAGGCTTCCCCAATTTCAAAGGCATTAATCCTAACATGTTTGTAATCTTAAATAGTGTGCATGAGCTGTATGATTAGTCAAAACTTTATACAGCTCATAATCAGGTTATACCAATATTGTCTCTCATATTTTAATTTCTAAAACTTTCCCTTATTTCTTCATCAACTCCATCAATTTCTCTTTTTTTTGTTAATTTTTTCAAACCATCTCTTTTCTTGCATCAACTCCAATGTTTCTCTTCTTTACAAATCCGTAAAACCGTTTCTTGTTCCTTGAAAAAGAATAACATCTCTGACTCTCCAATAATATCCAATCACCTACTAAACTGGTATTAAGAAAATATGCAAGAGTAAAGAAGAAAGATACGTATACTTTGGTAATTTTTTTCTTTAATTAGCTCAGAATTAAATGAAAAATGACGAATTTACCTAACTTTTCTATTTTGAATTGGCATTGTGTGGAGAATTAAAGTAGAAATATTTTCTTCTTATTATAGTTCTTCTATGTCACTTTCACCATTTTTTCAAAAAATAAAGGTAAATGATTCTATTGGGTATGCTTATTTCTTAACCATCCTACTTATGTTAGAATTGATTGATACCATCACCTATTAATGTTTTATGGACTTTAGGACTGTTGGTCCCAGAAGGGCAACAAGGGTATGAAAAATGATAGAAGGGGGGTGAATAGCGTTTTTAAAATTCTTTTCAAACCCTTTTGCAAAGCAATGGCGAATGCGCACGACTCTTAATTTGGCTAAGTATAGCGCGCAGCAAGAGTGTGAAATGCACAGCGGAAGTCTTAAAGCAATCACTTATGCGCAGGGAGTATGCGCAGAAGTGTAAATACGCACGCACTAAGTTTTAGCTTAAAGATAGGCGCAAGATGGAACTAAGTCAAAAAGCTCACAAACATACTTCGAACGATGCAAGACAATAGCGAGGTAGAACAAAACTAACTCAAAGATCTATAATCTATGAAAGAACAAAATCCTAGACAATAACCGGTGTATCTCTAGAAGTAAGATCGATGAGATCAAAACTTCAAGAGGTGTGTGTGTGTATCAGAAATCTGGGCTCTTTGAATCTATGAGATGGAGAGCACAAGATTCTGGTGTTACAAAGGCTTTATAGGATCTGGGCTTGGTGAAGTATGAAGGTATGAAGGTTGATCTTAGAAATATGGAAATCTTGTAGGCAATCTTCAAATCTTCAAAGTTTCTCTTTGAAAGCAAATCTTAAGCAATTCTCAAGCAATACACCAGCAGCTTGGAAAAAGGGGATGAGCATGCTATTTATAGCTGAGCTCCAAAAACTAGCCGTTGGGGAGCAGAGCAAGGACTATGTGCTGTCGCTTTGTGATTGGCGCGCAGCTGTCCTTTATAGCCGTTGGAGACATCAAGTTGACAGCTTTCAAAAATCTTCAAGAGTGACAGCTGTCTTCAGATTTGAATTTCAAACAAGGGGAGCGTCTCCATCTTCATGTGTGCTGAGTGTTCTTGTTTTGTCGTTTGTCCACATCAGCAATTTTGGCTCATTCAAAAGCGTAGCTTGTTATGATGCTTTCCAAGCTTCATAAGGTAAGGTCAGAAAGTGAGAATTAAGGCAAGTCTGAGTGCGCATGAGATTCATGCGCATGGAGTGCGCAGAAAGTGATACGCTGCGCATGAAGGGATGCGCTGCGCATGGAAGGTGTGCGCACCATGCTGTGCGTTTGCTCTTTTTACCATGAAATTATAGCTTCAGTCCTAGATACTAAGCCTAGTCTATAAAGAGGACTAAGCTAAAATTGAAGTTACAAAACTTCTTACATAGGGTCCTGAAGTCCTTAAAATAAACACAGGTGATGGTATCAATCAATTCTAACATAAGTAGGAGGGTTAAGTGATAAGCATACCCAACAATCTCCCCCTAAATGATTGATGCCATTACCTACTATAACAAAGGCAATTCATTGTTCTTGATAATAACATGTCCATAAGAATAGAAAAATGATGAATCATGTCTCAAGTCAATGTACACACTAGCCAATGCTATAGATTTCTAGTCTATCCAAAAGAAATTAACTTACAATATAGGAAAGATAGAAATATCATTCAGAGCATACAAATAATATAAGTTTAAGTTTAGTATGCGTTTAAACTGAATGTTTAAACATCATGCAATGAAATATGAGTTGTTAAGGATATGCGCATGAAGTTCATAAGATATGCAATGTTCCACAAACGAAAAGTTTGAATTGAACAAGGTTTTGTGAAAGTGCAATGATGCATTCTTCTCATTAAAACTTGAAATGAAGAGTTACAGGGTACAAGTTTTACAATGGAAGAAATATCAAAAGCAAAAGACCTTGCGCATCAAAAACTTACAATTGCGCAGCAAAACAAAAGGATTACAGAGTCTAGTCTATATGAATTCGCTGCAGTGCTTCGCGCATCTCATTCTGCAAGCTGGTAAACTTGTTTATCAACTCAATCTTCAGTTGCTGAAACTTGGCGTTGTATTCCACCACTAGATTCACATGAGTCCTCATACCGTCGCGCATCAGCGCATTATCTCTTTGGATGTCTTCAGAAATCCTGTTAAAGCAATTTTCAAACGCCCCCATCTGATTTCCAAACGATTGAAGGGACGCAGCTATGGAGGCCTGAATTTCTTTCTGCGCATTAACCAAAGTCTTGGTTAGCTCTACCTGAACCATGTTCTAACTGGCTTGCATATCTAGCATAGCCTGGTTCATTCTTCCATTGAACGTATCACTGAACTGAACTAAGCAGTCAGTCATATGAGATTTGAGCGCATCAATGGAGGAGGAGCTGGAGGCAGTAGGCGCAAAATTGTCAATAGACATGATGACTTTGGCAGACTCAATCTGAATGATTTCTGTGATGGTTTTGGCTAAGGAAAACAAAGCTTCATTCAACCCATGCACAGAGGGGATCTTAGTGAGCGCAGAAGAGATTATGCCGAAGTCATGCTGGATATCTTGGCACAGTAGATCAAAATCTTGAGAGGGCACAGCACCAGAACCAGATGCATGCGCAGCAGCAGAACCTGAGGGAGGAGGCATAGCTTCAGAACTGGTTGCCTTTGTTACAGAACTCTCCCCCTTAATGGCACAATCAATAGCCTGAAGGAAACTGGCTTTCGAATCGAGCCTTGCAGACTGTGCATCCAGTTGCTCTTGAATCTTGGTTTGCGCAGTGACCACCTGAAAGTGCTGGGTTTGCGCAGCAAATTGATTAGCCTGGATAGTCTGGAGTATGGCCAAGATTTGACGCATGTCAGTTGTTGAACTTGAGGGATCTGAGGGAGCAGTTGCTGGAGTTACAGCAGGAATAATTGGAGAAGTCTGTGAAGCTCCAGTAGGTTGCACAGGAGTGACAGCAGCAGCAGGAGTCTCTTACGCATGAACTAGAGAGTGATGCGCATGGATAGGAGAACGATGGACCTCATAATCTTCTGAGCTTGAGTCTTCGCCATCTTCAACTATAGGCGCATCCTCATAAACAGTAGGATCAGGCGCATTATGAGCAAAGCCTTTACCATCAATGAAGACTGGTGGGGCTTGCTGCGCAACGTTCCTTTGCGCAACAGCAGCAAGTCTTGCTTCCCTCGCGATATCACGCGCAGACTTTTCAGTGCGCGGACGAGAATGCCTTGGAGGATCTGATTCAACATCAGATAAATCTTCCATAGTACGGTTTGAGGTGCGTTTCTTGGTAGCAACCTTCTTAACCCGGTGCTTGGGAGTAGACTTTTCAGATAGTGGGACTTCATCCTCACTAGTAGTATTATTGCGCATGGGCTTTGCAGTCTCCTTTTGCTTCTCCCCCTGAGATTGAGCAGCCTTGGAAGTTCCAGTAGATTTGGAAGGGCTGATAAGAGGATCATTGAAAGCACCTTCAAATTCATCTTCTTCTTGAGGCGCAGGAGTAGATGTGCGCTTTGACTTAGGCGCAGGAGGGGTAGATGTGCGCTTTGATTCTGGAGCAGTAGAAGGAGGTGCAGCATCTACATCAGCTTCTACTTGGAAGTCTTCATCAGACTCATCCAGTAGGGTTCTTGATTCCTTTGCCTTTTTCTTCTTCGATTTCTTATCAACAGGCACAACAGCCTTAGCTTTTCCTTTTTCTTCAGGCGCAGGAGCCTTGGCCTTCTTGGCTTTCTTAGGAGGCTTAGGGTCTGAAGTAGCCTTGCGCTTAGGAGTTTGCGCAGTAGGATCCTTAATGGTTATCCCAGGCGCAGCAGTAGATTTGCTGGCCTTTTCTTCTTGCGCAAAGGCGCATCAGCAGCAATGCCCTTACCTTTTTCTTTGTCGCCTACTTTGCTTGGGACCGGCTCAAAGAAGGATTCAATTTCAGAATCAGATTCAGTTGAAGATGCCTCATAAATCTCACCACTAGATACAGGAGGCGATCCTTGATCTTCAGGATGAATATCTTCAAACATTTCAATGGGGTCAGCAGCCCAGTACATGCAGTAATCAAAGTTATTTACTTCATGGCGGAAATTCTGAAGAAATACGCATGAATACGTGCGTGTGGAAGTCACATCAACTTTAAGAGAGGGGTCCTCTTCCACCAGTTTGCGCACTGATGGGAATCGCATGAAGATTGCAGTTAGAATTCTGCAATGCGTTTTGTACTTGGCTGGTTTCTTTGGATCAGCTGCCTTCTTTTTGTAGACGCGCACCCAACGCACTAATTCATCAAAGATAATTTCAGACCAGCTTAACCTCTTCTTTTTGTAAATGGCAGCGCAGCACATCCATTGCTTGCTGATGAATATTGACTTGTTACCATTTTTGCAGTTGATAGTATCACCAATGAGAGTGCAGATGTGGAACATCAATTCCCCAAAGTCTTTCCTATCATGGTTGTTGTACTGACCAACCAGAGTAGGAATCCTTATAAGCTTCTGCGCAACACTGTCCTGCACATCCTGAGGTATCTTCTTCTTATTGCACGCTGGTAACCCATCGTCTGTCTGATATGCGCGTAGTTGATAGTTATAGAAACTCCGCGGATAGAACTTTTGAGACAAGGAACTGAGATGTCGTCGTACATTTGATCAACTTCTTCTGCATTGCTGAAGAACTCATCGATGTAAGATGGAAGAATAAAGTCCTGGCCTCTGGAGAAGAGAGGCAAAATCCCAGATTTGTCCATGATTTCAATCATATAGCGTCCTAGCGCATCCATTTTTAGGTCTTCCACATCAAGTTCCCATCCAGGAATAAAGTAATTGAGATTCTGTGCAAAACAAAGGTGGAGAATTAGGTTTGAACATGCACGTGGATAGAAGCACATGCGCATGAGCAATATGCGCTGCGCATGAACTAGACTCCATAGAGAAAGATAGGAGATGAAAAGGGTAAAAATCTCCAAAACAAACAATTTTAAACCAAACGCCTAAAATTGGCGCGAAAAGCAGAAACACAATCAAGAATCATATCAAGGCTTGTCATATGACTATTCATCAAGAACACGAAGAACATGTATTCAATACACGAAGAACACGAAGAACATAAAAATGTCAAAGTGCTCCAAAATGCATAAAAAGCACATCAAAATGTTCATAATGAAAAATCACACACAAACAAGTATACCATAACAAAAATAACATAAACAAACAACCAAGATCTGAAAAAGAACGAAGAGAATTCAAAAAGACAAAATATTCGAAATTTCATAAAAAACACATCAAATGATCATTGATCGTAAAAAAAATTACATAAATGAAAAGCTAAGAGTAAATCGAACACGTAGCATCAAATAATTTGAAAAACGACCAACTAATCATGGAGAAATCAGAAAGGGGAAAATCCAGACCTTCGAACTCATTAATGGCGGAAATCTGAAAGTTTGAGTTTGAAATTCTTACCATTTGTGGATCCTCTTGCTTCTTGGAAGATGTAGTAGATGATTTCTTTGGAGCCATGATATATAAGAAAGATTTTTCGAAAAAGTAGAGTGAGATTGATGAGTGCAGAGAGAGAGAGAGATGTCAGAATTGGAGAAAGAAGAGAAGGCGGTGAGGAAAGTGAGCAGAGGAGAAGTGAGGAGAGAGAGACGGCGGAGGATGTTTTAATCATCAAAAAGGATGATGACATCATGCGCGATAACAACAAGTTGGTAAAAGTCAGGCGAGTGAGGCGCACGCGCAGGTGAGGCGCATGTGTGAATGACGTGGACCAATGAGGATCGCGCGTGAAAAATCCTAGCCGTGCGCGTGTGTCAGTCATTTATGGTCAAAAAGAATCTTTTCCTATTCCGTCATAATCAGCACACAATGAGCATTAAATGCGCGTCACTCAATGCCTTTGCATTAAATGAGGTGGGACGTGCGCAGAGGGCAGAAAGGTAATTTTCCAAAAAAAAATCAAAAATAATGACGAGGGAAAAATAATAATTACACAAGTACCCTTGCGAATTATGCTGACTCAGCAAGTCAAGGACCTAAGTGAAACTATTGAAAAGAGAACTTACCTTAAGTCCACGGGTCATGCGCATGATAGTTATGCGCAGCGGTGTATTGCGCAGAGTTTCTATAAAGAAAACTGATTTACCTTATGCGCATAGCTAAGGGCGCTTCTTGTGCGCAGGCGCATGATATATATCTAACTTAGAATATTTGTCATAAACAAAATCATTAGTATTGACAGATCATATTGACAAAATTTAGTTAAGTTCAAGCATACCCATTTCTCCTCCCAAAAAGATGAACCTTTTAGCATCAAGTGCTTTTGTAAGAATGTCGGCGATTTGATAATCGGTTCCCACGTGTTCTAGATGTATATTCCCCTTTTCCACGTGGTCTTTGAGGAAGTGATATTTAATGTCGATGTGTTTGGTCTTCGAATGCATGACAGGATTTTCAGAAACAGCAATTGTTGAAGTGTTGTCGCAATAAATGGGACAATTTTCTTCTTTGATGTCATAGTCCATTAATTGCTGCTTCATCCACAGAATTTGACAGCAACAGCTTCCAGCAGCGATATATTCTGCTTCAGTTGTAGAGACAGAGACTGCAGCTTGCTTTTTACTGGCCCAAGACACAAGTCGATATCCAAGGAAATGACAAGTACCGCTTGTGCTTTTCCTGTCAATTGTACATGCTGCGTAGTCCGCATCTGAATAACCTACAAGTTTAAAGTTCGAATCTTTGGTGTACCAAAGTCCAAGGTTAACAGTGCCAGAGAGATATCGTATTATACGTTTCACAATAATTAAGTGTGCTTCTCTAGGGTCAGATTGATAACGTGCGCAGACACAAACACTAAACATAATATCAGGCCTACTAGCAGTAAGATAAAGGAGTGAGCCAATCATACCTCGATAGAGCATTTGATCAACACGTTTACCTTTTAAATCTTTGTCGAGTTTGTTGCCGGTGGCCATTGGAGTGTCGTATGCTTTAGCATTCTCAAGTCCAAATTTCTTGATTAAGTCCTTTGTGTATTTGGCTTGGTTGATAAATATGCCTTCATTCATTTGCTTGATTTGAAGCCCGAGGAAGAATGTGAGTTCTCCCATCATGCTCATTTTAAACTTGCTCTTCATTAGTTTCTCAAAGCGGTTGCACAACAATTCATTAGTAGAACCAAATATAATATCATCAACATAAATTTGAACAAGTAATTTATGACCATTATGTTTGGTAAGAAAAGAGTGGTATCGATTTTACCGCGAGTGAAGCCTTTTTCGATGAGAAACTTGGATAGTGTATCATACCATGCTCTTGGTGCTTGCTTGAGTCCATACAAAGCTTTCTGGAGTTTGTAGACATGATTTGGAAATTGTGAATCTTCAAACCCAGGTGGTTGAGCAATGTAGACTTGTTCTTGGAGTTCACCATTCAGAAACGCACTCTTCACATCCATTTGATATAACTTGAAGTCCTTGTGAGCGGCGTAAGCTAGAAATAATCTGATAGCTTCAAGTCTTGCTATGGGCGCGAATGTTTCATCGTAATCAATTCCTTCTTCTTGCCTATAGCCTTGTGCAACCAATCTTGCTTTGTTTCTCGTGATGGTTCCATTCTTATCCATCTTGTTTCTAAACACCCATTTCGTACCAATCACTCCTTGATCATTTGGTCTTGGAACAAGAGTCCAAACCTTACATCGTTCAAATTGATTGAGTTCTTCTTGCATAGCAACAACCCAATTAGGATCTTGGAGCGCTTCATCAGCCTTCTTCGGTTCAATTTGAGAGATAAATGCAGTGTAAGCATCAAAGTTTGTAGCTCTCCTTGTACGAACCCCAACATGAAGATCACCAATGATATTAGTGATTGGGTGATCTCTAACTTCACGAACTTCAGGAGGTAAGTTAGGTTGAGTTGTAGTGATTTGAAGGTCTTCAATTGGCACATCTTCACCAGTATTAAAATCATCAAAATTTGGAGGAAGAACTGGTTCAGAATTGAAAGTGGGATTAACACCAGATGCAGTAGACTGATGCGCATTAGAAGAATCTCCAGGCGCATGGTTAGGTGCAGCTGAAGCTCTACTTGGTGCGCTATTGATAATGATTTGCGCAACTGATGTAGATGGATTTCCTTGTGTTGATACATTCTGGTCTTATGTATGCGCAGCTGGTATGTGCGCACCTGTCTCAATGGACTCAACAGAATCATTAGAAACATTTAGAGCCAAAAGTGGCTCAAGGAGAGAATGTTCATCAAAAGTAACATGTACAGATTCAACTATCACTAATGTAGATCTATTGAAAACACGAAAAGCTTTAGAATGTTTAGCATACCCAACAAAAATACCTTCGTCGGCTTTGGCGTCGAATTTACCTCTATGTTCGTTTCCATTGTAGAGGATATAACATTTGCAACCAAAGATTTTGAAGAAAGCAATGTTGGGAGTTCTTCCACGCCATAGTTCATATGGAGTCTTGTTATGACGTTTGTTGATGAGGGAGCGATTTTGAGTAAAACATGCAGTGTTGATAGCTTCTTCCCAAAAGTACTTAGGAAATTTCGCTTCGGCTATCATCGTCTTTCCTGCTTCAATCAACGTCTTATTCTTTCTTTCCACTACACCATTTTGTTGTGGAACTCCAGCGGTTGAGAAGTTGTGATCTATCCCATGATCGTCGCAATATCGAGCAACACCGTTGTTCTTGAATTCTGTTCCATTGTCAGATCGAACACTAACAATGTCATCTTTTTTTTGGGTTTGGAGCAGTCTAAATAGAGTGGTGAGAATGTCATAACAATCATCTTTTGAGATCATCATTTCCACCCACGTATATCTTGAGAAATCGTCCACCACAACTAAAGTATACTTATTTCTTTTGATGCTTGCAGTGGTAACTGGTCCAAATAGATCAATGTGCAGCAGTTGCAAATATTTTGAAGTTGAGGGATTTGTCTTGCTGGAGAAAGACTGCTTTGTTTGTTTGCCTAGTTGACAAGCTGCGCATTTGTTGTCATGATGATCAGCAACTTTGGGGAGTCCTTTGACAAGATTGTCCCTGCTGAGTTTTGATAGACATTTGAAGTTCAAGTGACTTATGCGCTTGTGCCATAGCCAACTGTTCTCGCTTACACTTTTAGCTACAAAACAAAGATTAGTACTAGAGTTCATACTATGAAAATCAATAATGTAAATATTTGTCTTACGATAACCCGTGAGTAAGATAGCTCCAGTTTTGCCATTCTTGATAAGACATTGCGTTGAAGAGAAGTGGCATTCTAATCCTTTGTCGCAGAATTGAGATATGGATAATAAGTTGTGCTTGAGTCCTTCGACGAGAGAGACTCTTTTAATGCACACTTTGTCTTTCTTGAGCTTTCCATATGCTACAACTTGACCTTTGTTATTATCACCAAACGTTACTGAGGGACCTCTTTCTTCATGGACATCTTCTAATAAGGATTCATCTCCAGTCATGTGTCTTGAACACCCACTATCGAGAATCCATTTATAATTTCTAGCTTTTAAAGATCCAACCATGAAACAAAGAACCTGAAATATAGACATTTAAGCAGGTCCCCTTTATTCCTTTTGGGTCCTAGGGTTAGCAACTTTTGACAACCCACTCTTGCTTGACCTTAGGGTTTTTACGTCCTTTGGCATTGGGAGTGAATCGCAAAAGGCATTCCACGGCCTTGTGTCCAGAACAATCACAAATGGAACAATGATGAAAGCCACTAATCACATGAGTTTTCACAAACTCTTTACTTTTCTTAGGGACAGCATTCTTCCTTGGGTCAGATGATCCGGCCTTAACAAAATCTTTCTTTTGAAATTTTGGAGCGCTTTTTCTAGGAGTGCGCATAGGGCTAGGATGCGCATGGCGGTGAGGCGCATGGCTCCTTGGCGCATAATGATCACTTGTAGAAGGAGCGCTCTTGGTTTCAAGAATGATTTTTGCTAGGATCTGATTCATCTGTAGCTATATCTTTCCCATTAGCTTTCCCAAATTGCTTCGTTGGGTAGACATAATGGAATGTTTGTCTCTTGACTTTTTCCTGTCCTTTACCCATTGAATTAGAATGTTTTTCCTTGGGAATTTCAAAAGTTTGCTGGATTGTAAATTCACTATCTCTTTCAGCACAGACATCACATTTAAAGTTGTCACTAGTTGATGAGAATCCCAAGCCACTTTTATCACCACTGACTTTTTGGGACTCAAATATATTCTCCATAGTGACACGAGAATTGGACCATTCATTTGTAATCTTTTTAAGATCAGTAATTTGAGCAACCAATTCATCGTTTTGAACTTTAAGAAGTGAGTTCTGTTCCGTTAGAAAAGTGTTTTTAACAGTAAGACGAGTCATGCTCTTTATCTGCTCCTTAAGGAGGGTGAGTTCAGATTTAAGTAGAGATTTCTCGGTCTTAAGCTGGGAAATTTCATCACATGATAGTGCTAAAGCTTCCTTCATACTATCAAATCTAGTGATTACCTTTTCAGCCTTTTTGAACAATTTTTCTTGTTCAGCAATCACTTCATCATCATTGATTTTGGAGATTGGAGCAGTTTGTTCAACTTGAGGTCTGATGTAAGCTCCTTTTCTCAACTTGTTCCTTGCACTTAGATCACATCGTGAAAATAACAATCCACCATCGCTTTGAGCCGGAGTGAGAAATCCTTGTTCAACTAGCTCGCTGATGGTTGGTCCTTTCTTCCTTTTCTCTTCTTGAAAACCTGCAGATTTCTTGATAGGTTTATTCAAGGCATTCATATCAGGAACATCCTTGGAGAAGTCATCATCAGAATCATAAGTATCAACTTCATCATCATTTGCCATCAAACAAACGAGTCCATCATCGGAATCTTCATCGCTCTCATCTGAGTCTGTTTCGATCCAAGTGTTCTGCTCATTTGCTGGTGATTCTTCTTCAGCAACCATTCCCTTTTAACGAGTGAATTTGGGAGTGAACTTGGGAGTATGGCTGCTCTTCTTCTGCATATATTCAAATTTTGGAATTGGGCAGCTTGAAGCAAAGTGTCCTGGTTTCCTGCAATTAAAACAAACAAGATCTTCTTTTCTTTTAGAATCAATACTCCTCGTGAACTTTGGAGGAGCTCTGCTGGTAGATCCTTGAAATTTGTTGTTTGAGCTGGGTCCTTGAGAATTTTCTGAACTTTTGAAATTTCTTCACAAATAAAGCGAAGTCTTCATCATCCATGTCTAATAGCTCAGAAGTAGAAAATTTTGGGATCTGCGCTTTTCTCAACTTGAACTTGAGCTTGTGCAGGTGCTTCTTCTCTTTGCGCCACCATTGCAATGGACTTGGATTTTCCTTCAGTTTCACTTATACGCTGAAGCTTGAGTTCATAGACTTTGAGATTTGCGTAAAGATTTCTAAGTTTCAACACATCCAAAGTTCCAGCGTCTTCTAGGGCGCTAGATTTATGTAGGTATCTTGATCCAAAAGCTTGAAGAAAATTGACATTTAATCTTTGTTCGAAAACTTCATGCCAAGTGAAATACATAGATTGATAATTTTTCACAAAAGCGTTCATAAGTTTGTCTTAAGGTTGTCACCGGGGAGTTGAGAGAAATTGTTGAATCTCTTTTGTACTTCATATTTCTTGTTTTCCTTGCACACGGTGTCTCCTTCTATATGTTCTTCAATAGCATCCCATAACTCATTGGCAGTAGCACAATGCATGACTTGTTGTTTCATAGCCGTGCTTAGAGTGCTTAGAAGAATGTTTCTTGCTTTGCCATCATTTGCAACTCTTCTTGTTTCTTCCTCAGTCCATTCTTCCTTTGGTTTCTTGACAGTTGGTTGAACAGCATTTGTGTGCGGATTTGGATTTGCTTTCATAGGAATGTAAGGTCCATAAACCACGGTGTCATGAAGTTTTTCATCGATTGAGTTGAGATGAGTTAAGATGCTGAATTTCCACACGTCAAAATGATCTTCATCAAAGACCGGAACGTGAGTGTAGTTTGCAGTTGCCATAGGTTTTGAGTTTGCCATATCGAATCGGCACCCAAGCTGTTAAGCTTGAAAAACAGAAATGTTTTATAAAGGTGTTTGCTCTGATACCACTTGTTGGTCCCAGAAGGGCAACAAGGGCATGAAAAATGCTAGAGGGGGGGGGGGGTGAATAGCGTTTTTAAAATTCTTTTCAAACCCTTTTGCAAAGGAATGGCGAATGCGCACGACTCTTAATTTGGCTAAGTATAGCGCGCAGCAAGAGTGTGAAATGCACAGCGGAAGTCTTAAAGCAATCACTTATGCGAGTATGCGCAGAAGTGTAAATACGCACGCACTAAGTTTTAGCTTAAAGATAGGCGCAAGATGGAACTAAGGCAAAAAGCTCACAAACACACTTCGAACGATTCAAGACAATAGCGAGGTAGAACAAAACTAACTCAAAGATCTATAATCTATAAAAGAACAAAATCCTAGACAATAACCGGTGTATCTCTAGAAGTAAGATCGATGAGATCAAAACTTCAAGAGGTGTGTGTGTGTGTATCAGAAATCTGGGCTCTTTGAATCTATGAGATGGAGAGCACAAGATTCTGGTGTTACAAAGGCTTTATAGGATCTGGGCTTGGTGAAGTATGAAGGTATGAAGGTTGATCTTAGAAATCTGGAAATCTTGTAGGCAATCTTCAAATCTTCAAAGTTTCTCTTTGAAAGCAAATCTTAAGCAATTCTCAAGCAATACACCAGCAGCTTGGAAAAAGGGGATGAGCATGCTATTTATAGCTGAGCTCCAAAAACTAGCCGTTGGGGAGCAGAGCAAGGACTATGTACTGTTGCTTTGTGATTGGCGCGCAGCTGTCCTTTATAGCCGTTGGAGACATCAATTTGACAGCTTTCAAAAATCTTCAAGAGTGACAGCTGTCTTCAGATTTTAATTTCAAACAAGAGGAGCGTCTCCATCTTCATGTGTGCTGAGTGTTCTTGTTTTGTCGTTTGTCCACATCAGCAATTTTGGCTCATTCAAAAGCGTAGCTTGTTATGATGCTTTCCAAGCTTCATAAGGTAAGGTCAGAAAGTGAGAATTAAGGCAAGTCTGAGTGCGCATGAGATTCATGCGCATGGAGTGCGCAGAAAGTGATACGCTGCGCATGAAGGGATGCGCTGCGCATGGAAGGTGTGCGCACCATGCTGTGCCTTTGCTCTTTTTACCATGAAATTATAGCTTCAGCCCTAGATATTAAGACTAGTCTATAAAGAAGACTTAGCTAAAAATTGAAGTTGCAAAACTTCTTACATAGGGTCCTAAAGTCCTTAAAATAAACACAGGTGATGGTATCAATCAATTCTAACATAAGTAGGAGGGTTAAGTGATAAGCATACCCAACAAGGACCCTATGTAAGAAGTTTTATAGCTTCAATTTTTAGCTTAGTCCATTTTATAGTACAGGCTTAGAATATAGGACTTGGAGCGAAAAGGAATGAAGATCTAAGCAAGTCTGTGGTCACTGCGCAGGACACCACTGCGCAGGTATCTCCTGCACAACATTATACTTTGCTCATTTTTCGATGCATTCAGATCACCTAACTTGGAAAACTCTTTGAAGATGGACGCTTATTAAAGTGCTGAGGAGTGTAGAAACGACAAAGCCTCAGCAGATCCAACGGTGGAGATGCGCTCAAGAGAAATATTTCAAACAAAGACAGCTGTCAACCTTCTAGAAGAAGCTTTTGAAGTTGGTCTTCATGCTCAGTCTCCAACGGCTCTATATCACCTGCGCACCAATCATATTGTGCCAGGTCATCAACCTTGATCAGAGCCCCAACGGCTATAAAGGACATCTGCTCACCAATCATATTGTGCCAGCTCATCGTCTTTGCTCAGATCTCCAACGGCTAGTTTTAAGCTCTCTGCTATAAATAGCCTGCTCATCTTCATTTCCAAGTTGCTTAAGTTTGTGCTTACTAATATCTTTGAAGTTCTGAAGATTGCTGCTTATATTCCCAGATTCAAGATCAACCTTCAAACCTTCATACCTTCAAACTCCTGCCCAGATCCTAAAGCCTTATACCACCAGAATTCTTCGTGGTCTTCATCTCATAGATTCATAGAGCCTAGAATTTCTGTCACACACACACACCTTTTGAAGCTTCTTAGATCCTACTTCTTGAGATACACCGGTTTAGTCTAGGATTTGCTCTTCATAGAATAGATTTTGATTTGAGTTTTGATTCATTGTAATCTTGTAAAAGCTCCTCACATCAATATAAATCTCATTAGAAAATCCAATACTAACCATCTTGGTAGAGGACGTAGATCTTTCATCGATCGAACCTCTCCAAATAGCTTGTTCTTTATTCTCGCTATTTATTTACTGCTTAATCATTTCTGAATTACTGCTTTGTTTGATCTTTCAGATTGCTATACTTTGCTGTTGTGATTGTTATTGCTCATTGCCTTAGAATCCTTTTTATCCAACACTTTAAGCTAAAACTTAGCGCGTGCGTTTTTATCTCTGCGCAGCCTTTTCCTGCGCAGTAGCTGCTTAAACTTCCGCTATGCATTTAACACTCTCACTGCGCGCTATACTTAGCTTATTTGAGAACTGTGCGCATAAGCCATTGATTTGTAAAAGGTTTTGAAAAGAATTTTAAAACGCTATTTACCCCCCCCCCTCTAGCATTTTTCATACCCTTGTTGCCCCTTTGGGACAACAAGTGGTATCAGAGCAAACACCTTCATAAAACTTGTATCTGTTTTTCAAGCTTAACAGCTTGGGTGCCGATTCAAGATGGCTTCAAAATCTTGGGTAATGGCTAAATATTCACATGTTCCAGTGCTGAATGAAGATCACTTCGAAATCTGGAAGCACTGCATGCTCACCTATTTTTCTTCTATCGACGAGATCCTCCACGACATCGTTCTTGAAGGACCCTACATTCCAATGAAGGCCAATCCAGATGCTGCTACCAACAAGGATAATCCTACAATCAAGCAGGCCAAAGGGGAATGGACCGATGAAGAAAATAAATGGGTTGGCTACGATGGAAGAGCTAGAAACATCATTCTTAGCACTCTAGACCTCTCCACGCACAATCAAATTGTGAGCGGTGGAACTGTAAAGGAACTATGGGATGCTATTGAAGGATATGTGAATGGAGACAAAGTAAGCAAGGAAAACAAAAGATTTGTGGTTCAAAGAAAATTCAACTGCTTCATGAGAAAGGATGGTGAAACCTTGAGACAAACCTATGATCGCTTCTGTGCTGTTGTAAACTCTTGTAAATCTCTTGGAACCACATTCACTAATAAAGAAGTCAATTCTCAATTCTTAGATGCTCTAGGTTCCAGATATGTGCACAAGGCAAGTCATCTGGAAGATTCTGGATTTCTAGATACTTGGCCACTGCGCAGCTTATACGCCAACTTAAAAGTATATGAGCTAAAACTTGATCGAATTGACGAAACTGAAGGCAAAGGAAAACTTGTTTCCTATGTTGTGCAAAAGGAACCCGCGCCTGCTCAAACCTCAGACAAAGTCTCTACTTCCTCTCTACTTGAAATGGATAATGATGATTTTTCCATGGTCGTAAAACGATTTCAAAAGTTCAGGAAATTCTCCAAGCCAGGATCCTCAAGTAAAGCTCCAGCTAAATTCTCTCGTGGTAGAGACTCAAAGAAAGATGAAGACTTGGTCTGCTACAACTGCAGAAAGCCCGGTCATTTTGCTTCAAATGCCCTACTCCAAAATTTGAGTCCATGAAGAGAAATACTGAACAGAGATCATCAAAGTAGCGCGGAATGATTGCTGAAGAAGACTGCACAGAAAAGGAACTGAAGACTTGGATAGAGACTGACACTGAAGATAGTGATGATGATTCTGAGGATAGACTGCTCTGCTTGGTGGCCAATGCTGATAGCGATTCAGACAATGATCCCGATACGGACACAAAGTCTGCGCCAAGTACAATTCAGAAGAAAGGTCCCACCATCACAGAACTGGTGGAAATGGGACATCTGACTCCAAGCAGACAGAATGGCAAGTACTTATTTGCCAGAGCAGACCTATCAAAGAAATTTGTAGCTGCACCTCCGCGCAAAGAATCTCTTGAAATTCCTGCTGAAATTGTAATAGAAAAGAATGACTCTGCTGCTGAGCGCGAGTCTATTTTTCAGCAAGCTGAAAAGGTAATCAAGAAATTCAATTCTATGAAAGAAGCAGTGGACTTATCATTTGGAGAAATTTCACAGCTTAAGACGGAGAAAACTCTTTTAAAATCTGAGATCACCCTCCTTAAGGAGCAGATTAAGAGCATGACTCCTCTTACTGAAAAGAACCGTTTTCTTACAGATAAAAATGTGTTATTTAAAGTAAGAAACGAAGAATTGGCTGCTCAAGTAGCTGATCTCACAAAGATCACTGATGAGTGGACCAAATCTCGTGTCACTATGGATCAAATTCTAGAATCCCAAAAAGCCAGTGGAGATAAGGAAGGCTTGGGGTTCTCAACTAGTGATAACTTTAAATGCGTAGTTTGCACTGAAAAGGAAAAGGAGTTTACACCACAGCAAACTATTGAAATTCCTAAAGCAAAGCATTCTGCCTCAATGGGTAAAGGACAGGAGAAGGTCCAGAGACAAAATTTTCATTATGTCTACCCAAAGAAGCAAACTGGGAAAGCCAAGGGTAAGGCTAAAGTTGAACCTACTCATGACAACTCATATTCTGACTATGGTTGTGCTTCAACTTTGAATGTCAAATCTGCGCAAAAGGGCCATGCGCATGAAAGCCATGCGCCCCAATGCCAGATGCGCATTCTTAAGAAAAGCGCACCCAAACCTCAAAAAATGATATTTGTCAAAGCTAGTTCAACTGCTCCAGTTCAGAATGCTAAGCCAAAGAAAAGTAAAGAGTCTGTAAAAACTCAATCTATAAGTGGCTTACATCATTGTGTTGTGTGTGATGGTTTAGGTCACAAGGCTGCAGAATGCCTTTTGCGATTTACTCCTAATGCCAAGGGACGTAAAAATCCTAAGGTCAGACAGGAGTGGGTTGTCAAAAGTTTCTAACTCTAGGACCCAAGAATAAAGGGGACCTGCGTTTTTAATGTCTATTTTTCAAGTCTCCTGCTTCACTGCGCACTCTTCACAAGCTAAAGCGCATATATGGTACCTCGACAGTGGATGTTCTAAATACATGACTGGAGATGTCACCGCTTTTGAAGATGTGCATGAAGGAAGAGGTCCCTCTGTAACTTTTGGAGATAACAACAAAGGGCACATAGTTGGATATGGAAGAATCAGAAAAGATAAAGTGTGCATTGAGAAAGTTGCGCTCGTAGAAGGACTCAAGCACAACCTGCTCTCCATATCACAATTTTGCGATAAAGGTTTGGAATGTCACTTCACTGCAACGTATTGCTATATCAAAGATGGCACATCCGGACTAACTTTGCTCACAGGGACTCGTAAGACTAATGTTTATATTATTGATCTTACCGCTATAAATTCTATCACTAATCTCTGTTTTGTAGCAAAGAATGTAAGTGAAAGAAGCTGGCTATAGTATAAGAGCTTAAGTTATTTGAACTTCAAGTATTTGGCTAAGCTAGGACGGGAAAATCTTGTCAAAGGACTTCCCAAAGTAGCTGACCATCATGATAGAAAATGCGCAGCATGCCAGCTCGGTAAACAACCTAAGCAGTCTTTCTCCAGCAAGATTGCCTCCTCAACTTCCAAATGTTTACAACTGATTCACATGGACTTGTTTGGACCCGTCACCACCGTGAGCATTGGAGGAAACAAATATACTTTAGTTGTGGTGGATGACTACTCAAGATATACATGGGTCGAAATGATGATATCCAAAGATGACTGCTATGATATCTTGACTGCTCTCTTTCGAAAGCTCCAAACTCAAAAGGAAGATGACATCGTAAGCGTGAGATCAGACAATGGAACTGAATTCAAGAATAACGGTGTTGCTCAATACTGCGATGACCATGGAATTGATCACAATTTCTCTGCTGCTGGAGTTCCTCAACAAAATGGTGTTGTGGAAAGAAAAAATCGCACGTTGATTGAGGCTGGAAAGACTATGTTTGTAACGACCCCTAAAACCCATCCCTATTTATTTTATATTTTTGAGGATTTTAATTTGAATTTATGTGTGCATTTTATGTGTTGCATCATATTTTATGATTTGCATATCTTACTTGATTATTTATGCTATTTACTGAGTTAGTAATAATAATGATTAAAGGAGTATAGTTTGTTCAAGTTTTGGCCTGGCGGGTGGGTTGGGCGGCCACCCAAATAGGGCGTGCGGCCGCACACTTATTTGGAAGATTTTTGTCTTAAGACAGAGTGTTTTGGGCGGCCACACAGTCTGGTGTGGGCGACCGCCCAGGGCTGCTGAAAAGTTTGAGTTGTTTAAATCCAAGTGAATTAGAGTTAAATCTTGGTCTAGGTCTTAGGTGATATCCTAGAGTACCTAGAAGGTTGTTGTGGAATACCCTAGTGTTTGAAATTGGTTTCTTTGTGAACAAATGTGTTAGGGAATATGAATAAGTGTTACATGGGGTATTGTTGAACATCTTTTGATATGGTTTGGATTGGTTCATCTTTGTGATGTGTTTGGCTTGATTCCTTATTTTAGAATCATTGCCCGGTTGTTGTTGTTTAGCAAGTATTCATTACTGTGCCTCTTGTGGAAAGTCCAGCTGGTCTTGTTGTGGAGTCAGGCAATGGGAGAATTATAGTGGTGCAAGTAAGTTCACTATAAGGTTTTCCATTGGTACCTTCTGTGTCAGGAGGTGGGAGAATTATAGTGGCACACAAGCCAAGTTCACTATAAGGTGTCCATTGTGCCTTCTCAGTTTCCCCAGTCCAGATTGGCCTTGGATGGGATTAATTGCTTCCTTTGGTGAGAATTTGGGTTATGACTTTGTGTCATATTTCCCTCTCTGGTTACTTTGGTTCTATTGGTTATGGTTTGGTTTTCGGGATCCCGGCTTCAGCTATTTATGCTGCTCAGATGGTTTTCTCAGATGGTATTCTCAGACAGTTATGTTATTGGGTAAACCTTGGCTTGGTATCCACCGGAGTGTGGGCTATGTGGTAATTGTGGTATATGAGTTGATCTTATCTCTCATGTTATGTGCTATATGCTATATGATTACTTGTTGATATTGTTTCTTTATGATTATCATATCAGCATGTAACGTAGTTGCATTTTAGTAGCTTACTGAGATTTATTCTCACCCTTTATTTGTTTACTGTTTTAGATAAAGGCGAGTCCAGGGGATAGGACACTTGGCACGGGAGGACGTTGGAGTGGTAAGAATTGGGACTTGTTTTGTGAAGGTTACATTATGTAAATGTAAAACCTTTTGGGTAGAGTTTCCGTACTTTCTATTGTCACACCCATTTTGGTTAATGTTGGTGTATGTACATTTGGATAAAAGTTTGTAAGCCTTCGGGCTAAGTACTTTCATTGTGAAAGTGGTTGTAAAGTTTGTTTCAAGTTAGATGAAGTCTTTGAACTTCAAGTATGATTTTGTTAAACTTTATAAAAGTACATTTCGAAAAATTTTCAAAAGTGTTTTATAACGTCTTCCACTCGTGACCCGAGCGTGGGGCCAAGTAGGACCACGGGTCTGGGGCACGACAATGTTAGCAGAAGCTAAGCTTCCAAAGTATTTATGGGGAGAAGCTGTCAACACTGCTTTCTTCACTCAGAATAGATCCCTCATCAACAAAGCCTACAACAAAACTCCATATGAACTATGGAGAGGAAGAGCGACCAACATTGCTTTCTTCAAGATTTTTTGCTGCAAATGCTATATCCTCTACAACGGCAAAGATCATAGAGGTAAATTCGATGCCAAAGCAGATGAAGGTATTTTTGTTGGGTATGCCAAACACTCTAAAGCTTTTCGTGTTTTTAATAGAACTACTCTAGTAATTGTTGAATCTGTACATGTTACTTTTGATGAACATTCTCTCCTTGAACCACATTGGCTCCAAATGATTCTGATGATTCTGCTGAGAATGTTGAGACAGTTACGCAGCCACAAACTGCACCTGCGCAGAATGATAATAAAAATCAAAATCAGAATCAAGCAAGTCCATCGCATGCGCATACACCCGATACTGCGCCAGAAGTTGTAACTCCTGATGCGCAAACACCTCCACCTGCGCATGATGTTTCTCCGCTTCAGCAAATCACCTTTGATGATCTTGATGCTAGAGCTAATGAAGTACCTATTGAAGATCTTCGTATTCCTACTACTCAACCCAACTTACCCCCCTGAGGTTCGTGAAGTTAGAGATCATCCAACTTCAAACATCATTGGTGATCTTAATGTAGGGGTTCGTACTAGGAGAGCATCAAACTTTGATGACGAATATCACTCCTTTATCTCTCAAATCGAACCAAAGAAGATTGATGAAGCGCTCTAAGATTCAAGTTGGGTTACTGCTATGCAAGAAGAGCTTAACCAATTTGAGCGCTGCAAGGTTTGGACCTTAGTACCCAGACCTCATGACCAAGGAGTTATTGGTACAAAATGGGTATTCAGAAACAAGATGGATGAGAATGGAAGCATCACCAGAAATAAAGCAAGGTTGGTTGTGCAAGGCTATAGGCAAGAGGAAGGAATCGACTATGATGAAACATTTGCTCCTGTAGCAAGACTAGAAGCTATCAGAATTTTCTTAGCTTATTCCTCTCACAAGAAATTCAAGCTTTCTCAAATGGATGTGAATAGCGCATTTCTCAAATTTATGTCGATGATATTATATTTGGTTCTACTAATGAGTTACTTTGTAAGCGCTTTGAGAAGCTCATGAAAAGCAAGTTTGAAATGAGCATGATGGGAGAACTCACATTCTTCCTCGGACTTCAAATCAAGCAATTGAATGATGGCATCTTCATAAATCAAGCCAAGTACACAAGAGACTTAATCAAGAAATTTGGACTCGAGAATGCTAAAGCATACGACACTCCAATGGCCACGGGCAATAAGCTTGACAAAGACTTAAAAGGTAAGAAAGTTGATCAAACTTTATATCGAGGTATGATTGGATCTCTCTTTTATCTTACTGCTAGTAGGCCAGATATCATGTTTAGTGTTTGTGTCTGTGCGCGCTATCAAGCGGACCCTAGAGAAGCGTACTTAACTGTTGTTAAATGCATTATTCGTTATTTTTCTGGAACTGTTAACCTTGGACTTTGGTACACCAAAGATTCGAATTTCGATTTGCTAGGTTATTCAGATGCAGACTACGCAGCATGCACAATTGACAGAAAGAGCACAAGTGGAACTTGTCATTTCCTTGGAAATCGACTTGTTGCGTGGGCAAGCAAGAAGCAAGCTGCTGTGTCCATCTCCACTACAGAAGCTGAATACATTGCTGCTGGAAGCTGCTGCTTCCAAATCCTATGGATGAAGCAACAATTGGTGGAATATGGAATTCATGAAGGAAATTGCCCAATTTTCTGCGACAATATGTCCACCATAGCAGTCTCCAACAATCCTGTCATGCATTCAAAGACAAAGCACATCGACATCAAATATCATTTTCTCAAGGATCACGTGGAAAAAGGAAACATTCATTTAGAGCACGTGGGAACAGATAATCAAATTGCTGATATCCTTATAAAGGCTCTTGACGCAAAGAGATTTGTATTCTTGAGAGGAGAAATGGCTATGCTTGAACTTAGCTAACTTGTCCATATGATCTGTTAATACTAATAATCTTGTGTTTGCTTGATAAAGTGTTCATCATAGGTCAAGATCCATGCTTCTGCGCAACCCCTGCGCAGTAATTCATTTGCGCATGACACGTTAATTTTTTAAAAGAATCTATTGCGCTATTTAAGCTCTACGCATGATCTTAACATGCACACACTTCGTGGATCGCATGTAAGTCTTCTATTCATTAGAAATTACACATAGGTCCCTGACTGAAAAGTCAACACTTATTTCACAAGGGTACTTGTGCAATAAAATTTTCCCTCGCCTTAATTTTTGAATTTTCTTGGGAAATTACGCTTTTGCCCCTGCGCATGTCCCATTATCATTAATGCATACGGCCATTGATGATAGCGCCTGTTAGGGTTCCTGAGCAACATTTATGAGGGAGTTGATTTGACTGTGACCTGCCTAGACCTGCTGACACACGCGCGCGTCAGATCTGCGCACGCGCGTTCCCTATTCAGCCACGTCGCTTCGCTATCGTGTGCCTCTGCGTTTTTCACCAGATTCTCCGTCTTTCACCAAACCGCCTCGCTGACATCATACGCCTTTTCCTTTTTTGGTATAAAACCCCTTTTGACTCTTCTTTTTCTCTCTCTCCTGCTCACTCTCCTCTTTCACAAATTCATCACTTTCTCTCCTCTACAACCTACTCTCCAACTCCCAATCATTTCCTCTTTCTTTCTCTTTAACTTTCCTTTCAATCTCTGCAAATCTCTTCTATTTCTTCCTTATTTCAAAAACCCTAGTACCATTTAAATGGCTCCCCGAAAATCAAAAACTAAGGTAGTTGTTGAGGTCCATGAACCGGTTGAAGAGGTTCCTCCACCAGAAGCTAAGACCGTCGACGACATGGTAACAATTTCTGACCCTTGAACTCATTTTCTGTCAATCCGCCATTGTTGAGTCTCGAGTTCTTAAAACTCCCTTTTTCGATTTTTCTCTCATTGTTTAATCATTTTAGAAATCGTTTGTTGTTTTGGGTTCTTCTCTCTCTGATCTACATTTATATCTACTTTATTTCACGATCAATACTGTTTTCATATGATTTCTGCAAAAAATTTCGTTCGAAAACCACCAAGGCATTCGAACAGTTATTCTCGATTTCTGGGCTTAATGTCATATTTTTGGAAATCTTGTTCTCTTAAGTCGTTTTCGTCTCTGAAATACGGTTGTTTCGATATGCTTTTTGTCCATTTTGGTCAATCCTTGATTTTTGGTGTTCTTGGTGTTCATGTTCTATTATTCATTGTTCATCAAGTTCTTATTTTTCTCTTATGATTAGGGTCGCATAAGAATTTCTGTGTTTGTGCTTTTGCGCATAGTTACTTGTTTTTGCGCATTACTTTAACATTCGTTTCTTGTATGGAGATGCTGCGCATACGTGTATCTGCGCATGCGCTTCGCTCCATGCGTGATTTTTGTCTAAACTATTTCTTGTTTTGCGCAGAACTCTTTTTATTTCCTACAAGGCTGGGAATTAGATCTTGCTGAGCTACACAAAGACGCTGTCGGACGAAGGATTGTTCATCTTATGGATTCCTCCGGCATCTTACCTCTCTTTACACTGGATCAGGACTTCTATGTCCCCTCTCTTGTAGACGAGTTCTTTGAAAATGTAGAGAGAGTCACCATGACGCACAAGCAAACCCGAGCAAAGATTGATGTTATCCGCTCAGTTGTTCAGAATTATTCAGTGCGCATTGTTCCTGCGTCACTTAAAAAGCTTTGCGGGTTCAATATTGATGATGCGCCAGAAGTCTATTCTGAAGCTAAACAAGATTGCGCAGAAACTGGTTGGGGAACCCTCTCTTGTAAAGAAGTTGAGCGTTCATGATCGCAAGGAATTTGGTGAGGTGATGTATCACATGTGCACCATTATTGGTGACTCAGTAAACTGCAAAAATGGAAATAAGGGCAAGTTCATTTCCAAGCAGTGGGCTTATTGCGCTGCGGTTTATAATGGCGATGATCTAGACTGGTCCTCTGTTCCATTTGATGAGCTATGGGATGCGTCGGAGAGTTATGACAAGCGCATGGACAAGAAAGTAGCCAAGTACAGAACTCACTGTAGGCTTCTATCTAAGTATCTAATGAACGTCTCTGAGCTGCGCACCTTCATGCAGAAGCGTCCTGAACTCAAAGTTCCGTGCACCAAGACCTATTCCATCTCTCGCCTCTACTCACTGCGCAATGAAATTGGTCGCGGTAATTATCGCAAGATCAGGAACAAGGACACTAGCCCAAACAAGTAAGATTGGGTTGATAGTGATAATGATGATGATGACGCCCCTCAACCCAAGGCAAAGAAAACTGCCGCGCAGCCATCAAAGGCCACTGCGCCTGCTGAACCTGAAACGGCGGCTGCGCAGGCAAAACGCAAAGGCAAAGGTATAGAAGATCCTGCGCCAGAAAATGTGAAGGAAATTCCTAATGTCAGGTCAACTGCTGGCATTAAAATAGGATCTGAGTTACCACCTCCAGCTCCCAAGCCTTCAAAGAAGCGCAAAGATCCTCCTGCACCTGCTCCCTCTCCTATAAAAACCAAGAAAAAGTCTGCATTTACCAGACTTCCTCCTGCGGCGGCTATGGTTGAAGAAGACAGCGAGTCTCGAATGGATGAGACTGCTACTGATGCTGATGCTGCGGATGATACCGGGCAGGGGGAGCAAGATCCAAAGTCTGCTGAAGGGCCTCCTGCTCAGGGTAAAGGAGATAGTGATGACTGGATGGATGAAGTTTTTCCCGACTCCGGTACACCTGCCAAGGCCCCTGCTGCTTCACCTGCTAAGGATGTTCCTCTTTGAACTCCGTGCAAGAAATAAGTTGTGCGCAACACTATGAAGGGACAGCTAAAAGCTGCGGATGCACCTTCTCCTGAATCATCAACAAGTGCCTTCCAACGCCTCAATATTCCGGTTGGAAATACTCAACCTGGCACCTCTGTCCTCCATGATGGATTGGACTTGGAAGATGAGGATGAGGAAATTACCAAAACTGCGCAGGCCGATGATGCTGCGCAGCGAACTGCTGTTGATCCTCCTAAAGGTGAAAAGGAAGGGGATGTGCACACAACTGATACAGATAGCAGCAGCACACACTCATCTACGCATAGGTCTCCTGTTGCTGATCCTATTCATCTCTCTCCCAATCTACCCTCACCTCAACACTCTCCTCCCAAAGAGACTCCTCCTCCCGCCTCAGAACAAGCTGCTCCTTCCGTTTTTCCTACTTTTCCCACCGTATCTACCTCATCTCTCTCTTCATCAGCTGATCTGCGCCAAATTCTCCAAGCTCTCAATACTATTCAAGTCAACCAGGTTGCTGCGCAGTCTTAAATGAATCAGCTCATTACTGCGCAGTCTGCTATTCAAGAGCAACTTGATGCGCAGCGTATAGAGATTGCTGCCATTAAGGGGGAGAATGTATCAAAGGCAAGTACCTCCGCAGGTCCTTCCGACCCCTCTGCACAGAGCGTCCCTGATGCATTAGATCAAATGGTTTTGGACTCTCTGAAGTCAATAGCTGGGATGCTTGAAAATGTTTGCACCTATACCGCTATCAATGATGGGTTTATAGGACTGCTTAAACGTCTGTGCAAGAGCTTGGCCGATGGGTTACATGAAGGGTTTGCCAGGTTGGAAGCCATGATGATGGAGAAATTAGAACAAGGTGGTCCTGCGCATGCCAATGCGCTTAATATGGAAAGTGTCAGGGAGTGCATAACTCAAGCGATGACTGATTTCGCTGATGGGTTCAACGCTAGGATGGATCAAGCTATGTTCGATATTCAAGCCAGCGTGAACACTCAGCACCTCCACACTGACCAAAGACTCGAAGCAGCGCAGGCCACCGTCATCAACACCATTGAAGCTGCGGAGCAGTCATATTTCAACCAGATGACTGGACATCAAGTGCAATACAGAGCCAACTTCCAAGAGCTGTGAGAGGACAACAGAGATATGCGCAGATGAATGTCTACCTATGTTGGTGAGGCTGTGGCGTTCAGAGAGAGGTTTCAAGAACTGAAGATTGAACTTATGAATAAGTTCAACAGTCTGCAGAATGAGCTGCACGAAGCCCTGCACCGGATCAACATAGACTAGGTTCTATGTAATTTTTTGTTTTTGCGCAAGGTATTCCTTTTTTGTGCGCATTTTGTTTTTCTTGTTCAAACTTGTAATCTGCAACTCTTTACATTTCAAGTTTTAATAAGAAAAATCGCATCATTAGTTTCCAAAACCATGTTCATTTCAAACTCTTCCTTTGTGGAACAATGATTGCATTATTTCACCTCATGCGCATAATCTTAACTGCTCATATTTTCTACGCATGAAGTTTAAACATTCAGTTAAACGCATACTTAAACTAAAACTCATATTATTTGTATGCGCTGAATGATATTTCTGTCTTTCCCTCTTTGTAAGTTAATCTTTTGGATAGACTAGAAATCTATAGCATTGGCTAGTGTGTGCATTAACTTGAGACATGTTTTACCATTTTCATTTTTATGGACATGTAATTATCAAGTACAATGAATTGCCTTTGTTATAGTAGGTAATGGCATCAATCATTTAGGGGGAGATTGTTGGGTATGCTTATTTCTTAACCCTCGTACTTATGTTAGAATTGATTGATACCATCACCTATTAATGTTTTATGGACTTTAGGACCCTATGTAAGAAGTTTTATAACTTCAATTATTAGCTTAGTACATTTTATAGTACAGGCTTAGAATATAGGACTTGGAGCGAAAAGGAATGAAGATCTAAGCAAGTCTGTGGTCACTGCGCAGGACTGCTCTGCGCAGGACACCACTGCGCAGCATTCTACCTTGCTCAGTTTTTGATGCATTCAGATCACCTAACTTGGAAAACGCTTTGAAGATGGACGCTTATTAAAGTGCTGAGGTGTGCAGAAACGACAAAGCAAGCACACTCAGCAGATCCAACGGTGGAGATGCGCTCAAGAGAAATATTTCAAAGAAAGACAACTGTCAACCTTCTAGAAGAAGCTTTTGAAATTGGTCTTCATGCTCAGTCTCTAACGGCTCTATATCACCTGCGCACCAATCATATTGTGCCAGGTCATCAACCTTGATCAGAGCCCCAACGGCTATAAAGGACATCTGCTCACCAATCATATTGTGCCAGCTCATCGTCTTTGCTCAGAGCTCCAACGGCTAGTTTTAAGCTCTCTGCTATAAATAGCATGCTCATCTTCATTTCCAAGTTGCTTGAGTTTGTGCTTACTAATATCTTTGAAGTTCTGAAGATTGCTGCTTATATTCTCAGATTCAAGATCAACCTTCAAACCTTCATACCTTCAAACTCCTGCCCAGATCCTAAAGCCTTATACCACCAGAATTCATCGTGCTCTTCATCTCATAGATTCATAGAGCCCAGAATTTCTGTCACACACACATACCTCTTGAAGCTTCGATCATTTAGATCCTACTTCTTGAGATACACCGGTTTAGTCTGGGATTTGCTCTTCATAGAATAGATTTTGATTTGAGCTTTGATTCATTGTAATCTTGTAAAAGCTCCTCACATCAATATAAATCTCATTAGAAAATCCAAGACTAACCATCTTGGTAGAGGACGTAGATCTTTCATCGATCGAACCTCTCCAAATAGCTTGTTCTTTATTCTCGCTATTTATTTACTGCTTAATCATTTCTGAATTACTGCTTTGTTTGATCTTTCAGATTGCTATACTTTGCTGCTGTGATTGTTATTGCTTATTGCCTTAGAATCCTTTTTATCCAACACTTTAAGCCAAAACTTAGCGCGTGCGTTTTTATCTCTGCGCAGCCTTTTCCTGCGCAGTAGCTGCTTAAACTTCCGCTGTGCATTTCACACTCTCAATGCGCGCTATACTTAGCTTATTTGGGAATTGTGCGCATAAGCCATTGATTTGCAAAAGGCTTTGAAAAGAATTTTAAAACGCTATTCACCCCCCCTAGCATTTTTCATACCCTTGTTGCCCCTTTGGGACCAACAGATTCCTTGATCTTTCTCATTCCAATCACAATAATATATATACAAATCACTAAGCTCATTCTCAGCCTAACGATGTGGATCTTAGTCTATCAAATATACAATTACCTTAAGGGATATATACATACTATAAATGAGGAGATATTATCCTAACTAAATGAGATATGATCCGAATCATAAGAATCGGTATATATCACTAACAGACCCCCGCAATTGAAGCGGGAGGTGGACGGATGCTGAGACTGGCCCGAAAATCGTCAAAAAGTATACGAGGAACTCCTTTAGTGAAAATATCTGCGACCTGAAAGCGAGAAGGAACATGAAGAACCCAAACATGTCCTTTTTCAACTTTTTCCCGAACAAATAGAATATCCATTTCAATGTGCTTTGTAAGTTGATGTTGGACCGGATTCCCAGAAATATAAATGGCGCTAATATTATCACAGTAGAAGATTGTGGCTTTCGTGATCAGAACATGTAACTCAAGTAAGAGATTCCATAACCAACAGGACTCAAAAACATCATTGGCTACCCCACGATACTCGGCCTCAACACTGGAGTGGGATAAAGTGGGCTTCCGTTTAGATGACCAGGAAATTAAATTATTGCCCAAGAAAACACAGTAACTGGACGTCGAGCATCGAGTATCAGGGCATCCACCCCAATCTGCATCAGTATAGGATGTGAGAGATGAAGTTGGAGACCGAGATAGATGAAGTCCCAAGTGAGTGGTACCACGAATTTAGCGCAATATGCGCTTTAATGCAGCCATATGGGTGGACCGGGGATCATGCATGTGAAGACATATATGTTGAACGGCATATGAGATGTCCGGTCTGGTGAAAGTAAGATATTGTAATGCCCCAGCAAGACTGCAGTACAATGAAGGATCCTCATACGGAGCACCACTAAGACTGCCAAGTTTGGCCTTAGTGTCAACCGGTGTAGCGAACTGTTTACAGGAGGACATGCCGGCTCGCTCAAGTATATCCTCGACATATTTCTTTTGGCTTAGAAACAAACCCCGTCATAATGAGTAACAGCGATGCCCAGAAAATAATTAAGAGGACCAATGTCCTTCATGGCAAACTCGGAAGCAAGCGCTGTCATGATAGACTGACGAAGAGTATCAGAAGAAGAAATAAGAATACTATCCTAACTAAATGGGATATGATCTGATTCATAAGAATCGGTATATATCACTAACAAAAAATTCTCTCCATTTAATCAATTTTCAAGGTATCTTCACATATTTTATTGTTTATTCAATTTAACTTGAAATAAAATCATGCTGAGAAAAGATTTATAAATTTTAAAAAGAAAAAAGAAGCAGCAATTTGTAAAATGACCTCTTCCCCTATAATCCGGCCATTAGTCCATTACTATCCAAAATATCCCTTTTTTAAGAATGAAAACTATAATTAGCATCTCAAATTTTTTATTTTACAAAGGAAAAAAGCAGCTGTAATTTTAGAAAATAACATATTCTCATATAATCTGGCCATTAATCCATATATGGCTGTAACTAAATTTATCCCACACATAGAAAATAGGTGGCTTTCTTTGTAACTAGAAGTCTAATTTTGTACATTAAATTTTTTTTGTGATACATTTTCACTTTTGAAGTCTAGATACACCACTTACTTCCAAATAAACATCTCTCTTCGTTTTTATACGGAAAAATATTTTTCACTGAGCTTTGGACCCTAGGCCCCCTGAACCAGATCATAAACCCATAAAAACTCAAGCTGAGATGAAAATTTCATAAAAACCCATAGCTAGTTAAAGGACAAAAATACCCTCACTGCCCAAGCCCACATCCCAGCCCACTCCTGCCTCACCAATCAGGCCCACATTCCAGCCCGGATCCCTCAGCCCCGTTCTACTCTTATAATTAGAGTATAAGAGTCATTTTGTTTCACCTTTTCCAACTTTTAATAAAAAAATAAATAATATTTTTTGGTCGAATCCGGTCAAACACTTATAACTGACATATAAGACCTGCTCTACTCTTATAATTAGAGTTTAAGAGTCAATTTTTTTACTTTTTCCAACTTTTAATTTAAAAAAAAATGATATTTTTTGGTCAAATTCGGTCAAACACTTATAACTGACGTATAAGACCTGCTCTACTCTTATAATTAGAGTTTAAGAGTCATTTTTTTCTCTTTTCCAACTTTTAATAAAAAAATAAATAATATTTTTTGGTCAAATCCGGTCAAACGCTTATAACTAACGTATAAGATCAGTTCTACTCTTATAACTAGAGTATAAGAGTCATTTTTTTCACTTTTCCCAACTTTTAATAAAAAAATAAAAAAAATTGGTCAAATGTTAGTCAAACTCTTATAACTGACGTATAAGACATATTCTACTCTTATAATTAGAGTATAAGAGTCATTTTTTTCACTTTTTCCAACTTTTAATAAAAAAATAAATAATATTTTTTGGTCAAATCCGGTCAAACAATTATAAATGACATATAAGACCTGCTCTACTCTTATAATTAGAGTTTAAGAGTCAATTTTTTCACTTTTTCCAATTTTTAATAAAAATATAAATTATATTTTTTTGTCAAATCCGGTCAAACTCTTATAACTAACGTATATGATCAGTTCTACTCTTATAACTAGTATAAGAGTCAATTTTTTCACTTTTTCCAACTTTTAATAAAAGAATAAATAATATTTTTTGGTCAACCCCGGTCAAACACTTATAACTGACGTATAAGACCTGCTCTACTCTTATAATTTGAGTATAAGAGTCAACTTTTTTCACTTTTTCCAACTTTTAATAAAAATCTAAATAATATATTTTGGTCAAATCCGGTCAAACACTTATAACTAACGTATAAAACCAGTTCTATTCTTATAATTAGAGTATAAGAGTCATTTTTTTTTATTTTTTCTAACTTTTAATTAAAAAAATAAAAATATTTTAAGTAAACAATAAATTGTGATGATGAAAATCATACGAGATTCCATTAGTATATTCATCTCTGAACTAAGAATGAATAGCCAACTGACTGCAAGAAAATTGTGAGCATATAAGTCAAAATATCATCATTATTCACTAATAAATACAGTAAACAACAATCTAACCACATTTTCAGACTAAATGTTCATTACCCAAACAAAAAAAAATCTCATCACAGTAACCATAAAGACTTCAATGAAACCGTATAGAGGTGGGATTTTAATATTACGAGCTCTTTATCAAAATCATAAATGTAATCTGATACTAATTTATCTTTAACCTTGTAGCTCACATTAGAAGAAAGCAGCTGCACAAACCGGAGTTGAAGGTCGCCTGAGAAGAAGGGGCTACCGGAGGTGTAGAGAGAGGAGAGATAATTTATTATCAGATCTATTAGTTTCTGTAGATACCCCGGGGGGAGAACCACGGCTTTAGGCTCGAGCGCGTGAGTTACCCTAGGATGTCTAACTTGTTTTAGAGTCGCCACCTATGTTTTGAGGAACATAAGAAAAACCTATTGATTATAGCCTAAGTTTGATTACGAAAACAGAGATTCTTTGTTTTGAGGTTCGGGGGTTAGATTACGAGATGGGAAGTACCGAAACACCCATCTCGCCCAACTTAAGTTGGTCTTGCTTGATCAAAATCTACATGAATGAAAATGTTCTTCTTCTTCTTCTTTAAGTCATAAAAAGGGGGGTTTAAAATATGATTTGGAATGTAGGAGATAACCCCTTAACCAACCTCAATGAGATGAGGTGATCATTAGAGTCATGTCCCAAAATGATTTGGGTGATTGCACATTTGATTAAAGTAAAAGAGAGAGAGGAGATGAAGTAGAAAAGAAAGGAAAAGATGGACTTTTACCTACAATTTGAAGAACTTCAAATGTTGCTTGATGAGATCCTTGGAGAACCTTTAGAAAGTGATTTTTTGTATAGTTTTTGTAAGTTCAATCTTTGGTCTAAGTTTTCGATCCTTGAAAATGGAGGTAAAGAGAGGTTTTTATTGGTGAAAGAGGGGTGTTTTTGGTGCCAAAACTCAGTCACCAAGAAATCCTTCCCGGGCAAAATCCTGTAAATTGAGCAAGGGAGAGAATCCTGGCCAAAAATCTGTAACTGACGCCCAGAGGCGCGCGCTTCCTGCTTTGGGGGCGGGAGGCGCGCGCGCCTGGTTCCTCCTGTCGGAGGCGCGCGACTCAGAGAAGGCAATTTTGACAGAATGGACCAGAAAGTCAGCCCTGTCATTCAGTTTAGCCCCTAGACTTAACGAAGTCAGTCAGGAACTTAATGGAAGTGACAGAAACTAACGAAAAACACTTAAAATAGGGAGAAACACAAGATCAAATGTGCAATCGGGGTGAGCGGTCCAAGGCGGGGTGTCTACAGAGCCCCTCGGCGATGTGGATTGCAAAGCAAAACGCGTCGACGAAAGTTAAAAACACCCGCCGAGGACATCACCAAGAAAAGGCAAAGACTCGATGAAAGCAGGAATTTGAAATTGCGAGAGATATTGGTGCGCTCCCTGTGCGAGCGGCTTTTATTGATAGAGAGGGTGGCATGATCCGTTAGGCGAACCTGCCGGCTGAATGCTTTGAATGAGGCCGTTAGTGAACCTTTTGATGAATCCGTTAGTGAATCCCTTGAATGAGTCCGTTGGTGAACCCTTGTTGACGAATCCGTTACTGAATCCGCTCGATGAATCCGTTAGTGAATCCTTTGGATGAGTCCGTTGGTGAACCCTTGTTGACGAATCCGTTTGTGAGTCCGTTTGATGAATCCGTTAGTGAATCCCTTGGATGAGTCCGTTGGTGAACCCTTGTTGACGAATCCGTTAGTGAATCCGTTTGATGAATTCGTTAGTGAATCCCTTGGATGAGTCCGTTGGTGAACCCTTGTTGACGAATCCGTTAGTGAATTCGCTTGATGAATCCGTTAGTGAATCCCTTGGATGAGTCCGTTGGTGAACCCTTGTTGACGAATCCGTTAGTGAATCCGTTTGATGAATCCGTTAGTGAATCCCTTGGATGAGTCCGTTGGTGAACCCTTGTTGACGAATCCGTTAGTGAATCCGCTTGATGAATCCGTTAGTGAATCCCTTGGATGAGTCCGTTGGTGAACCCTTGTTGACGAATCCGTTAGTGAATCCGTTTGATGAATCCGTTAGTGAATCCCTTGGATGAGTCCGTTGGTGAACCCTTGTTGACGAATCCGTTAGTGAATTCGCTTGATGAATCCGTTAGTGAATCCCTTGGATGAGTCCGTTGGTGAACCCTTATTGACGAATCCGTTAGTGAATCCGTTTGATGAATCCGTTAGTGAATCCCTTGGATGAGTCCGTTGGTGAACCCTTGTTGACGAATCCGTTAGTGAATCCGTTTGATGAAATATTGCTTTGAAGTCTCGTGCCACTTGGATTCCCACTTGACTTTTTGAATTGTGGGGTGCGGGCACAGTTGACCGCGACCAGAAAAAATGTTCCTGCTGGGGGATGAAATGTTGAGATTGACTCTTGAGGGGGGTGTGGCACCCGTGACAGAACTTAGGGAGTTCGGAATCCGTGGGAGGACGGCCTACTTTTGAGTGGGAGTTTTTGTCCTACTTTCAATTTTTGACATGCCTTAAGGGCGGACCGGAAGAAGGTGTGCCCAACTGGGTGTCCGAGGACAGGGGTTGTGCCTTGGTTTAGGCCGGAGATCTCTGAAAAGGTCCTTTTCTGAGGTGATCTAGACCTGAGAGGCGCGCGCCTTCCTCTGTGGGATTGTGACGCGCGCGCATTTGAGACCGCTGTCGGGTGGCGCGCGCGTCTGGGAGGCGAAATTCCGGGCTTGACATTTGCTGGCCAAAAGAAGCCCCAACAGCTATAATATCATCTTCTGTTCGACCACTTGATTCTCACATCTCCTTTCTGCCATTTTTGAACATCATATTATTGCTTAACTTTGCTTGTGATCCACATTTTTCATGGCTTCCAATTCTTTTGCCCTTGATGCCAAGGTTGTTAGTGAGTATGAAAAGGACTTGGGCACTTTTGTGTATTCTTTCAAGACCCATCCCAAGAAGGCCTTCATTAAAGACTTCGGGTTCCGAATTCTTTTCACCTTGCGGACGTTGAAGCCGGATTGGGATTTGTTGAGAGCTGTCGCGGCTTTCTGGGATTGCGACAGCCATACCTTCAACCTTTCGGCTAATGAAATGGTGCCGACTGTTGACGATTTCGGGGCCATACTTGGAATGCCTTTGGCCGATCGGATTGCCGTCCCTAAATATCACCGTGGTGCCATCGACTCTTGGGTTGAGTTACTGAATCTCCCTGTTGAGGACGTGAGGAAGATGTTGCACGGTACCGTGATTGATATAACTGAGTTGCCGATGTTCTTCAGTTTACACTCGGAGGACCTGGTGGTTCAATCTTTCAAAAGGAATGCCATGGCCGTTTGTCTCTTCAGCGAAGTACTGTTTGTTACACCCTTCGGGACTGCGGACGTGCAGTTGGCTGAGATTATTTTGCAAGCTAAGGAGCAGGAATTTAGTGTAATCCCTCTTATTGTAGGGGAGACGTTGCACGGTCTTGATGAGTTGCATAGGACGGGCAAGATGTGTCGGGGAAGCCCTTTGCTCTTGACCATATGGCTCCGAGAACACTTCAGGATTTATTCTCCGGATGGTGACTTGTCTCCTTTTGCTGTTCATAGGAGGAAGTTGTTGATCCGGAATTTATCTGAAGATGACTGGAAGAAATTCTTTGCCTCTCGGGTGACCATTGATATTGAGTGGTGTCTTTCTTCTTGGGGTCTTCGTCCTTTTGTGGAGTGGACTCTTGGTTTTCAGCACGTGGTTGTACCCGGTTTGAGAGATTCTTCATTTTACCAGCCAGAGCGGGTTCTGCGGCAGTTCGGTCGCCAACAGACAATTCCTTTTCCGAGGGGCGGAATGCTTCGTCCAGTTGCTTACATGGGTCCTGACTTCTCGAGTGAGCTTCAGTCGGCTTGGGGAGATGACCGCAACCGTTGGGCTTTTGCTCCTCTGCATCGGGGGAGTGTCTTCCTTCCCGAGAGCTACTTGGATTATTTATTTGGCACCCTTTACCGTGGCATCACTTGGGTTGATGTGCTTCGTGCCGAGTTATTGGGAAAGGGTTTTGAGCCTAGCAGCACTTTAAGATATAGGGAGGCTGCTGCTGATTCGAGTAACATTCTCGCTGACCCTTTCGTTACTCCTTTGGATGACTTTTATGCTAGGAGACGTGTTGCAACACAGAAGGTTTCGGTGCGTATTAGTGCTCCTTCGTTACCCAAGAAGAAAAGGATTGAGAGACGATCGGGTGGTCATTTGAAAGCTAAGAGAAAATTGGATTTTTCTTAGTACCCTAAGAGATTGCAATTAGACCACTTTGTTTTAGGATTTAATATTTTGATGTCTTTTGTTGCTCAATAAATCCGTTGTAATGGTTTGAATAGTTCATTGAATGAATAAAAATTGCATTTTGTTATTTGAAGTGAATTGGGTATTTTTGATATGTTTTAGACCGCACCCAAAGGTTGCCTACGTTCCTCCAGTTGGGAGGCTCAGGTCTTCGTAGTTCAAACAAACAAAGACCATTTTTTTTTTTTTTTGTGCACCCTGTTTTTTGCCTAGACCGCCCTTTCGGGTTTTCAATCTAGCGGGCTTCTTTTTTGCACGTGCTCTAATTTTTGCCTAGACCGCCCTTGCGGATTTTCAACCTAGCGAGCGATTTTTTTTTTTTTTTTTCTTATGGTCTTTGTTTATTAAGCGTAGAACCTCTTGAGCTTGTCGAGGTTGACCTCCTTTGGCAGCTGGTCACCATCTAAATCCACGAGCCGGACTGCACCACCGCTTAGTATCTTTTGACCACGTACGGACCGATCCATCGGGGTCCCCATTTCCCCAGGGGATTCATGGCATTAGGAGGATGTTGTCTTAAAACCAAATCTCCCACATTGATGTTTCGAGGCTTCACCTTTTTGTTGAAAGCTCTTGCCATCCTTTGCTGATACGCCCTTGTGCGTTCGAGTGCTCTTAACCTTTTCTCGTCGAGCAAGGCTAGTTGTTCATATCGACTTTGCATCCAGTCGACCTCGTTGACTTGATTCTCGAGGAGGACCCATAGAGATGGGACTTCGAGTTCGATAGGGAGTACGGCTTCAGAACCATAGACTAATGCATAAGGAGTTTCTCCTGTTGCGGACCGTATTGATGTGCGGTAGCCCCACAATGCTAATGGTAGCTTCTCGGGCCAATCCCTTCCTGTTGAGGCCATTTTCTTGACGATGGTCTCGATGGTTTTATTTGCTGCTTCGACCGCGCCATTTGCTTGGGGACGGTAAGGTGATGACTTGTGCTTGGTGATCTTGTATTCTACCAAAAGTGCGTCCATTTCTTTCTCAAAGTGAGAGCCGTTATCGGAAATGATTTCATGAGGCACGCCATATCGGCACATGATATAAATCTTTACAAATTCGGCCACTTTCTTGGCGTTGAGGGTTCGATAAGCTTGTGCTTCGACCCACTTTGTGAAGTAGTCGACTGCCACTAGGACGAATGACTGCCCATTGCTTCCAGCAGGATGAACTTTACCGATGATGTCTATCCCCCAACAAGAGAAAGGCCAAGGTGTGACCATGTTGTAAAGTTGTGAGGGTGGAGCATGTTGCAGATTAGCGTGGAATTGGCACTTGGCACACCTTTTGACTTTCTCGATACAGTCTCGTTCCATAGTGCTCTAATAGTAACCAATACGAAGTATCTTCTTGACTAGCATAAACCCATTCATGTGGGGTCCACATTCTCCTTCGTGCACTTCACACGTTATCTCTTGAGCTTCGGCCTCATTGGCGCATAAGAGATTGATCCCGTCGTAGTGCCTTTTATAGACTCGGTCCCCAATCTGTACGTACCGAGAGGCTATCCTTTGCAGAGCTGCTTGAGACTTCTTATTGCTATTCTCGGGATAAGTGCCTTCTTTGAGGAAGTTCATGATATCAGAATACCACGGAGAGTTTGTTTGCATCTCGTTAATCTCGATACTCATGCAATATGCCGGATTGTTCCTTCGAGCAATTTTGAAGGGCTTCACCATTTTCCCTTTGGGCATTTCGACTAATGAAGCTATAGTGGCCAGTGCATCGGCGAAGCGATTCTTATCCCTTGGTAGGTAGTTGAAAGTGATCTCTTGGAATTGTTCAACCAGTTCTTCAAGGTGCTGACCATACTGTTGGAGAGTCGGGTCTTGGGTTCGCCATTTACCCGATTGCTGATTGATAAGGAGTAAAGAGTCGCCGAATACTTCTAGTTCTGTGATGTTTCTGTCGAGAGCTGCTTCGAGCCCCGCTATACATGCTTCGTACTCGGTAATGTTGTTGGCAGCTTCGAATTCCAGGTAGATGGAAATGGGAGTGTAGATGTCTTTTGGATCGACAAGCAATACCCCTATGCCAAAACCGTGTTTATTGGCGGCGCCATCGAAAAAAAGCTGCCACTTAATTTCCTCGGTTGCAGTACAAATTAAATGCTCGTCAGGGAACTGTACATCTTCCCCCTTCACTTCGTCACACGGGAATTCGGCAAGCTGGTCACTGAACACTTTCCCCCTGACGGATTTTAGTGTGACGTAAGTGATATCATAGCCGGCGAGCATGAAGTACCATTTGGCTATTCTTGTTGACATGAAAGGCTTCTCGAAGATGTAGCGGAGCGGGTCCACCTTTGCTACTAGCTTGATCGGAATAGCTTCCATATAGTGTTTGAGCTTTTGAGTGACCCAAACCAATGCTGCGCATGCCTTCTCTAAGACAGAGTAATTCTTTTCGCCTCCTTGGAATCGGCGACTGACAAAATAAATGGCGTTCTCCTTTGTGGACTCTCGTTTCTCTTGTGCTAACATAGCCCCTAGGGCTTCATCATTGACAGTGAGATAGAGCAACAGAGGTTTCTCCTTGTGCGGCGGAACTAGAACAGGAGGGCACGTCAAGTAATGCTTCACTTGGTCGAAGGCTTCTTGGCACGCATCGGTCCATTCTAGAGCCACATTCTTCTTGAGTAGATTGAAGATTGGCTCGCACATGGAAGTGAGTTGGTGCACAAACTGACTGATGTATTGTAGTCTGCCCATGAAACCTTTAATCTCTTTCTGCGTCTTTGGAGGAGGCATGTCAATGATTGCCTTGATTTTGGAGGGGTCTACTTCAATTCCCCTTTCAGTGACCATATAACCAAGAACTTTGCCTCGGATAACCCTGAACGTGCACTTTCCAGGGTTGAGCCTCATCTTGTGTTGACGAAGCCTTTCGAAGAACTTGCGGAGATCGATTAAATGTTGGCCATCGGTCCCTTTGGAGTGAATGATCATGTCGTCCACATAGACCTCGATTTCTTTGTGAATCATATCGTGGAACAAGTCTGTCACGGCTCTTTGGTAGGAAGCCCCAGCGTTTCTTAACCCAAATGGCATGACTGTGTAGCAAAAGGTACCCCACTATGTTGTGAAGGCTGTCTTATATTGATCTTCTTCGGCCATGAGAATCTGATTGTACCCAGCGAACCCATCCACGAATGAGCGAACCTCATAGGCAGCAGTGGAGTCGACCAGCATGTCGATATTAGGGAGTGGAAAATCATCCTTTGGGGAAGCTTTGTTTAAATCCCGGAAGTCTACACAAACTCGAACCTTGCCGTTTGCCTTCCTGACTGTCACAATGTTGGCTAACCATGTCGGATACTCGATAACCTTGATGAAACCCACACTGAGGAGCTTCTCAATCTCTTCTTTGACCTGCAGAGACCATTCTGGCTTGATCTTTCTGAGCTTCTGCTTTACTGGCCTGGCATCTTCTCTGATCGGAATCCTGTGCTCTGCTACCTTTCTATCCAAACCCGGCATGTCTTTTGTTGGTCCCAAAGGGCAACAAGGGTATGAAAAATAGCTAGAGGGGGGGTGAATAGCTGTTTTAAAATTCTTTTCGCACCCTTGATAAACTCAATTGCAAATGCGCACTTTATCAAGTAAGCGTAATGAAATGCGCCTAAGTGAGTGAGTGAAATGCACAGCGGAATTTAGTAATGAAAATAGGCGCAAAGTGATAAAGGGAGCAAACACACACACTAAGTATTTTGGCTCAAAGTGAGTGAAATAAGGAACTAAGGCAAATGATATAACAAACACAACACAATTCAGTTCAATCAATCTACAATGAGTAAACAAGCAAATAGTGAGTGAAGATAATAACTTGAAAGTAAATGACAAGATAATAACACAAGCTATTTGGAGAGGTTCGATCAATGAAAGATCTACGTCCTCTACCAAGATGGTTAGTCTTGGATTTCTAATGGAGATCTTATATAATGAGGAGTGTTACAAATTACAATGTTTGAGCTTATACACTAACTCAAGATCTAATACTATGAAAGAACAAATCCAAAACAATAACCGGTGTATCTCTTAAAGAAGAATCTAAATGATCAATCTTAAAGAGGTGCGTGTGTGTTCTTAGTATCAAGGCTCTTTAGATCTTTGAGATGGAGAGCACAAGAAACTAAAGTGTTATAGCTTGAAGATCTGGGCTAAGGATGAAGGTATGAAGATGTTCTTGAGAAATCTGGAAAAACGAAGGCAATCTTCAAATCTTCAAGAAATGCTTAGAGAGAGAAATTCTTGAAATTCTTAGCAAAACTCAGCAACTTCAAAAAGTTGAAGTTATGGGGTATTTATAGTGAACTTCAAAAAACTAGCCGTTGGAAATCCTTGTGGATAAGATGAGCTGTCGCTCGTTGATTGGAGCATGCATATATTATGGTCACTTTGACACTCAACATAAATATGACCGTTATGGACACGTGTCAACGGATTAGGCCTATATGCATCTTTTAACCACCGTTGGATCATTGGCGTAATTTGAATTCTCTTCAAGTCTTTGAATCTTCAATAAATCACTGAGTGTTGAATAAACACTTTGAGGCGCGTTTGAGCCAAGAGGCGCACATGATGTGCGCTAAAACAAGGGGCGCATAGGCGCGTAGCATAGCTAGTAATAAGTCCTTGCGCGCGCTATGAAGGTGCATGGCGCAAATGAAGAGAGGCGCATGGCGCGTATGCGCGGCTCAAACTTACTGAGTGATTTTTCTTTGAATCTTGATCTTCTTGCCCTATTTCTAAGCCTATTCTATAACAATGGACATCTTAAAAAATGAAGTATAAATACTTCTTACATGTGGGTCTAAAGTCCATGAAATAAAGCTTAGGTGATGGATCAATCAAATCTAATAAATCCTATTACATTAAAACTGAGATATATGTGGGCATACCCAACAATCTCCCCCTATTTGATTGATGCCATTACCTACTATATCAAGGACAAACATTATACTTGATAAAAACATGTCCAAATGAATGAAATTGGTAAATCATGTCTCAAGTTAATGTACACACTAGTCCAAGATATAGATTTCTAATCTATTCCAATAAGGTTAACACATTACATATGGAAAGATAGAAATAACAGTTTAACCCATTCAAAATGATGTATGAATTTTAGTTTTGAAAAGTTTTTAAACCAAGTTTAAACTCAATGCATGAAAGTATGAAACAATTCAATATGATGCATATGAATTTAAACAATATTCATTGTTCTACAAACAAGGAGTTTGAGTGAACAAAGTTTGATAATAAGTGATGCATTGTTCTCATTAAAACTTGGGAAGTAGGAGTTACAAATTACAAGTTTCGAATAGAACAAAGACAAAAGATGTGCTAAAACAAGTAAGCACTAAAATCACTATCTTCAAAAGGGATTTACTAACAAAAAAAATTCTAACTTACATTCAAAGAAAACTAAGGATTAGGAGGCGCGTCATCTTCCTTCAAACCTTCTTCAATTTCAGAAACGGAGCGCTGGATTTGTTTGGAAAGTTGATAGGCGCGGTTCACTAAACCATGAGTGTCTGTGACGCCGTCTCTGAGGTAGCGCAAATGACCAACATTGATGTTTGGATATTCATCAATGGTGCGTTGAGTAATGGCTTGCTGTTGAGCGGCGTTTTCTGCAACGTTCTGAAAGTTAGCTTCAATAGCAGCCTACACTGAAACAATGTCAGAGGAAATCCTATCTGAGCGCCTGTCTGCGCTGGAGTGTGTGGCGTTGAAGTGAGTGACAACTAACTCCTTCAAGACATCAATCTTTGAAAGCAGGGAGTTAATGTCAACAGGCGCGCTAGGAGCAGGAGCAGAGCTGGAAGAGGGCGCATTAGATCCAGGCGCATGTGCATCAGGAGCAATTGGAGCAGCGCTGGGTTCATCATTTGGTTCTGCGCCATATACAGATAGTCCCAAGATTTGTAGCTCATCCTTAACTTCGTTGAGCTTATCACCAACGCTCAATAACTTATGGCTATCTCCAGCCACCATTTCAAACAATTTCCTTATATCCCCCGCTATGTTCAACTCTACTTCCTTTATAGCGTTTATAAAATCTTGGCCATCGGTGATTGGATGCCAGCGCTAATTCGCTCGTGAAGAGAAGCAAGAGTACCTTTGAATAAATCGTTCATCTGATCAATAGCATCATTCCACTATTGAGGGGTCAGGAAGTGTTTGTCCTTGATGTTGGCATCTATGCGCTTTATCTCCCCCTTAATGGCAGAAATCTCATCAGCCTGCTGGGTAAGCATTGAAGTATGAAGCTCTAATTGTGAGTTCATTTGTGACTGGCCTTGCTGGAGTTGCTTCAGTAGAGAAATAACCACACTCATATCAGGAGTGGGAGGAGGAGGCGCAGGAGTAGAGGGGCGCGGAGTAGGAGCGCGGGGAGGAGATGGAATATATTCGGCACTTGAAGAAATTTCTTCAGGATGAGGCGCAGGAACCTTTGGGCGCACAGATGATGGTTTGCGCCTTAACTGTTCTGGCTCCCCCTGAGGTTGATCCTCAATATCTTCACCAAATAAATCTGCAGAAATTTTATCTCTGACTTGTTGACGATCAAAAGATGGTGTTGGATAGGCGCATGAACGGTTGGAGGCGCATCATGAGCAGGCGCGCGTGCATCAGCGCTAGACCCTGCGCCTTTGCGCCTTTTAGATTTAGATAAATCAGCAGCCTGTTTCAATCTGAATTCTTCATCTCTTTTTAACTGCGCTTCCAGTCTACTGGCTTCTTTAGCGCGTTTCAGCTCCTTTTCTTCTTCAGTGTCGGTTCTGGGGCGCTTAGCAGGTCTGCTTGGTTCTTCAGCAATCCCTTTGCCTTTGCCTTTTACTGCGCCAGGAATAGGTTCTGCGCGTGGCACTACTGTAGCTTCTTCTTCACCATCTGCGCCAGCTGCTTCTTCATCAGACTCAGTGGCTTCATCTACCAACTGAGCGCCTTTCACCCTTGGCGCGCGCTTGGCCATGCGCTTTCTGCGCCTCTTCATCACTAAACTGTCCTTACCAAAAATAGGGACATCAGTGGTCTGGTAGGCTGGGTTCTCAGCAAGAAAATTAGCAAGCGCAGGGTAGGAAAGGTAGATTTTAGTGAGAATACGGCAGCTTTGTCTTTATTGTACTTGTCAATCTGGTCCTGAAGATTAGTAAATAAGATCTGAGGCCAGTTGAGGATGGTTTTTGCCATGATGGCAGCTGTGAATTCCCACTGCTCCATAGTAAATCTGTTGACATTTCCAGTTTTGAAGATAATGGAAGTGCCAACAAGATGCGCAATATGCGCCAATAAATCACAACCATCTCTAATTTCCACCGTTTTGATATTGTTTTGAAGAGTAGGGATACGAAGAAGAGTACGTGCCATAATGTTTTGAGCGGCGGCTGAATAAGAATTGACTTTGCCAGCTACACTCAAGGGGCCAGTTTTGTTGAAGTTGACAATGTTCTTTATAGTGCCGGCAGACATGGTTATCTCAACGTCTTGAACTACTGCGCGAATGCGATAGCGCACCATCCCTTCAACGTCTGTTGGAATTTCCACAAATTCTGCTGTAGAGAAAAATTCATCAACGAGGAGCGGAGAGTAGAAAGGTTGCTCCAGAGTGAACAAAGGGAGAAGTCCAGCCAGTCTGATATAATCCATAACTTCGACACCCATAGGATCAGCAGATAGCTCGTTTAAATCAAATGTTTCACCAGGTCTGAAGTTAGATAGATCCTGAAAAATTAAACATTTAAAGGAATTAGTGTGAATCAGGCGCATAGAAGCATAAATAAGCAAAGTGTATACCAGGCGCATGAAATTTGAGGCGCATAGAATAATTAGGCGCAAAGAGTCATAGGCACATAAGAGAGCACAATGAATCTAGGCGCATAATTATGGTAGGTGCATGAAATTTATGAGGCGCAGAGAAATACCAGGCGCATATTTATGGTTCTATGAAATATACTAAGAAAAATTTGAACATAAGAATTGACTAAGTATGAATTGGGGCGCATAATAAGTGTAGGCGCATGATAATATTAGGCGCATAAAGGATTGAGGCGCAAACACATGTGAGCGCAAGAATCTCTTTGAGGCGCATAATGTCAATGTGCGCATAATCATACTAGGCGCATGAATTCATATATAGGCGCATTACTTATGTAGAAATTTAAACTAAGTATAAAAACTCACAAACACATGCAAACATACATATGCAATTTTTCAGAATCAAAAAGTGAAAATTTTGAAAAACAAGTTTTGAAAATTATGAGACCCAAGTCAAGCAAAAATAATGAAGAACACGAAGAACATGTCTTGAGTGCTCGAAGAACACCAAGAACACATAATTCGTGAAACTTCACCAAATCAAGCATACAATATATCAAAATGACCGCACGAAGACAAGGATAACAAATATGTAAATCAAAACAAGTAAAAATCAACAACGAATCCAAAAAATGGATTCAAAGATCTTAAAAACCGAAAAGTCGAAAATGGTGATTTTTCAGATTCGCACCAAATAGCGAATTGATCGTTGAAAAAGTTAGTTATAAAGACTCGAAATCGTAAAATGAACATAACCTAACAAACGATTTTGAAAACGGATCACCGAAGCAAGATTTATCAAGAGAAATGCAATTTCGGGTTTTTTAAAAAAAAAACGGAAAAACAGAAAATGACGAAACATAAGAAATTTGCAGAAATTTAAAGAGTTTTAGAGTGTAAGAATCCATACCATTTCGTCTTGAATAGATTTTGAAGCTTTCTTAGGACCCATAAAAGATATATATAAGGAAAATAGAGAAGGAAATGATAAAATTTTCGATAAAGAAACGAGAGAGAGAGAGAGGAGAGAAACGGGAAGAGAGAGAGAGTGAGAGTCTGTGAGAGATAGAGTTGGTGAGGAGAGAGGTAGGTGATGATGAGTTTTTATAGGTTAGGTTTAAAATTTGCACTGATAAGGAAAAAAACAGTCAAAAATTTAAAAAGATGGGAAGTTGAAAAGATGGCATTAATGAGGGGTTTTGAAAAAGACGGCTCATCATGACATAAGTACGGCTCATTAATGAGGGATTTTGATGATTTGAAACACATTAAATGCAGAAAGACATAAAGTGTCATGATGTGATATTTTGGGTAAAAGAAAAACTGCTCCACTTTCCCTTTAAGTGTATGAGCAATTTTGACTAATTTGCACAAACCCCAAAAACATCTATTTTGGTGTAAGTTTGGGGTGCAAGAAATATATCCCCATAAAATAAAATTTTTGAAAAACGTAAAACAAGGGAAAAATTTAATTGCACAAGTACCCTTGAACAATTAAAGGAATGTCAAAGGACATAGATTCCTATAATAAATGAACAGAATAAACATACCTGGTACTTGAGTAATTAATACGTTCAATCATTGGAATTAAATTTGAGAATTGATTGAGCCGCAATAGTTAATGCGCGCATGAAGGGGCGCATTTCATCAAAGCGCTTTACTCATCAAAGCGCGCAGAATGATTTAGAGGCATTGAATGCTAGGCGCGCGCTAGAATTTGGCGCGCAAAGAGTTGAGCGCGCAGAAGTATTAGGCGCGCATAGTTTCCTTGAAACTTGAAATGATTTGTCATTTTGTCCTAATATATTCACATAACTCAACAAAACATAAAATCATGAGTATTGACAAAACTATATTGAATTTAGTTGAGTTCAAGCATACCCATTTCACCTCTCAAAAACATGAACCGTTTCGCGTCGAGTGCTTTAGTTAGAATGTCGGCGATTTGATAGTCAGTTCCCACGTGTTCCAAATGAATATTGCCTTTCTCCACGTGGTCTTTGAGGAAGTGATATTTGATATCGATGTGCTTGGTCTTTGAGTGCATGACAGGATTTTCAGAAACCGCAATTGTTGATGTATTGTCGCAGTAGATGGGACAATTTTCTTCGATGATATCATAGTCCACCAATTGCTGCTTCATCCAAAGTAATTGACAACAACAACTTCCCGCAGCGATATATTCGGTTTCGGTTGTTGAGACAGATACAGAAGCTTGTTTCTTACTTGCCCATGACACAAGTCGATATCCGAGGAAATGACAAGTGCCAATAGTGGTTTTCCTATCAATTGTGCAAGCTGCATAATCCGCATCTGAATAACCTACAAGTTTAAAGTTCGAATCTTTGGTGTACCAAAGTCCAAGGTTAACAGTACCAGAGAGATATCTTATAATACGTTTCACAGCAATTAAGTGTGCTTCTCTAGGGTCGGATTGATAACGAGCACAAACACAAACACTAAACATAATATCAGGCCTACTAGCAGTAAGATAAAGGAGTGAGCCAATCATACCTCGATAGAGCGTTTGATCAACACGTTTACCTTTTAAATCTTTGTCGAGTTTGTTGCCGGTGGCCATTGGAGTATCGTATGCTTTAGCGTTCTCAAGTCCAAACTTCTTGATTAAGTCCTTTGTGTATTTGGCTTGATTGATAAAGATGCCTTCACTCATTTGCTTGATTTGAAGCCCGAGGAAGAATGTGAGTTCTCCCATCATGCTCATTTCAAACTTGCTCTTCATTAGTTTCTCAAAACGCTTGCACAACAATTCATTAGTAGAACCAAATATAATATCATCAACATAAATTTGAACAAGTAATTTATGACCATTATGTTTGGCAATGAAAAGAGTTGTATCGATTTTACCGCGAGTGAAGCCTTTTTCGATGAGAAACTTGGATAGTGTATCATGCCATGCTCTTGGTGCTTGTTTGAGTCCATACAAAGCTTTCTGGAGTTTGTATACATGATTTGGAAATTATGAATCTTCAAACCCAGGTGGTTGAGCAACATAGACTTGTTCTTGGAGTTCACCATTTAGAAACGCACTAGAAACGCACTCTTCACATCCATTTGATATAACTTGAAGTTCTTGTGAGCGGCGTAAGCTAGAAATAATCTGATAGCTTCAAGTCTTGCTACGGGCGCGAAAGTTTCATCGTAGTCGATTCCTTCTTCTTGCCTATAGCCTTGTGCAACCAATCTTGCTTTGTTTCTCGTGATGGTTCCATTCTCATCCATCTTGTTCCTGAACACCCATTTCGTACCAATCACTCCTTGATCATTTGGTCTAGGAACTAGAGTCCAAACCTTACATCGTTCAAATTGATTGAGTTCTTCTTGCATTGCAACAACCCAATTAGGATCTTGGAGCGCTTCATCAGCCTTCTTCGGTTCAATTTGAGAGATAAAAGCAGTGTAAGCATCAAAATTTGTAGCTCTCCTTGTACGAACACCAACTTGTAGATCACCGATGATATCAGCAATTAGATGACCTCTAACTTCACGAATTTCAAGAGGTAAGTTAGATTGAGTCGCAGAAATTTGAAGGTCTTCAATTGGTACATCTTCACCAGATTCAAAGTCATTGAAATTTGGGGGTTGAACTGGCTCAGAATTGAAATTTGGGTTTACACCAGATGCAGCAGTAGAAATAGGCGCGTGAGAGGAATCATGAGGCGCATCAATTGAGTGAGGCGCAATAGAGGATTCACCAGGCGCGTTATACATTGAATTAGGCGCATTTGATGTAGATGGATTTCCTTGTGTTGATAGATTCTGATCTTGAGTGGGCGCAACATAAATAGGAGCACCTGTATCATTTAGCTCAATAGAATCATCAGCAACATTTGGAGCCAAATGTGGCTCAAGGAGAGAATGTTCATCAAATGTAACATGTACAGATTCAACTATCACTAATGTAGTTCTATTAAAAACACGAAAGGCTTTAGAGTGTTTGGCATACCCAACAAAAATACCTTCGTCGGCTTTGGCATCGAATTTACCTCTATGTTCGTTTCCGTTGTAGAGGATATAACATTTGCAACCAAAGATCTTGAAGAATGCAATGTTGGGGGTTCTACCACGCCAAAGTTCATACGGAGTCTTGTTGTGAAGTTTGTTGATGAGGGAATGATTTTGAGTAAAACATGCTGTGTTGATAGCTTCTTCCCAAAAGTATTTAGGCAACTTCGCTTCAGCTATCATCATCTTTCCCGCTTCAATCAACGTTCTATTCTTTCTTTCCACAACCCCATTTTGTTGAGGAACTCCAGCGGTTGAGAAGTTATGATCTATCCCATGATCGTCGCAATATCGAGCAACACCGTTGTTTTTGAATTCTGTTCCATTGTCGGATCAAACACTAACGATGTCATCTTCTTTTTGGGTTTGGAGCAGTCGAAATAAGGTAGTGAGAATATCATAACAATCATCTTTTGTAATCATCATCTCCACCCATGTATATCTTGAATAATCATCCACCACAACTAGAGTATACTTGTTTCTTCTAATACTTGCGGTGGAAACTGGTCCAAATAGATCAATGTGAAGCAGTTGCAAACATCTTGTAGTTGAAGGATTTGACTTGCTTGTAAATGACTGCTTCGGTTGTTTGCCAAGTTGACATGCGGCGCACTTTTTGTCATGATGATCAGCAACCTTGGGAAGTCCTTTGACAAGATTATTCCTGCTGAGTTTAGATAGATACTTGAAGTTCAAGTGACTTAAGCGCTTGTGCCACAGCCAACTATTTTCATTCACACTTTTTGCTACAAAACAAAGATTAGTACTAGAGTTCATACTATGGAAATCAATAATATAAATATTTGTCTTACGATATCCCGTGAGTAAGATAGCTCCAGTTTTGCCATTCTTGATAAGACATTGCGTTGAAGTGAAATGGCATTCTAATCCTTTGTCGCAGAATTGAGATATGGATAATAAGTTGTGCTTGAGCCCTTCGACGAGTGAGACTCTTTCAATGCACACTTTGTCTTTCTTGAGCTTTCCATATGCTACAACTTGACCTTTGTTATTATCGCCAAATGTTACGGAGGGACCTCTTTCTTCATGGACATCTTCTAATAAGGATTCATCTCCAGTCATGTGTCTTGAACACCCACTATCTAGAATCCATTCATAATTTCTAGCTTTTGAAGATCCAGCCATGAAACAAAGAACCTGAAATATAGACATTTAAGCAGGTCCCCTTTATTCCTTTTGGGTCCTAGGGTTAGCAACTTTTGACAACCCACTCTTGCTTGACCTTAGGATTTTTACGTCCTTTGGCATTTGGAGTGAATCGCAAAAGGCATTCCACGGCCTTGTGTCCTGAACAATCACAAATGGAACAATGATGAAAGCCACCAATCACGTGAGTTTTCACAGACTCTTTACTTTTCTTGGGGATGGCATTCTTCTTTGGGTCAGATGGACTAGCCTTAACAAAATCTTTCTTTTGAAATTTTGGAGCGCTTGTTCTTGGAGGGCGCATAGGGCTAGGAGGCGCACGGCGATGAGGCGCGTGGCTCTTAGGCGCATAATGAGCACTCGGAGAAGGAGCGCGCCTATTTTCAAGAATGATTTTGCTAGGAGATGGTTCATCTGTAGCTATATCTTTCCCATTAGCTTTTCCAAATTGCTTCGTTGGGTAGACATAATGGAATGTTTGTCTCTTGACTTTTTCCTGTCCTTTACCCATTGAATTAGAATGTTTTTCCTTGGAAATTTCAAAAGTTTGTTGGTTGGTAAATTCACTATCTCTTTCAGCACAGACATCACATTTAAAGTTGTCACTAGTTGATGAGAATCCCAAGCCACTTTTATCACCACTGACTTTTTGGGACTCAAATATATTCTCCATAGTGACACGAGAATTGGACCACTCATTTGTAATCTTTTTAAGATCAGTAATTTGAGCAACCAATTCATCGTTTTGAACTTTAAGAAGTGAGTTCTGTTCTGTTAGAAAAGTGTTTTTAACAGTAAGAGGAGTCATGCTCTTTATCTGCTCCTTAAGGAGGGTGAGTTCAGATTTAAGTAGAGATTTCTCGGTCTTAAGCTGGGAAATTTCATCACATGATAGTGCTAAAGCTTCCTTCATACTATCAAATCTAGTGATTACCTTTTCAGCCTTCTTGAACAATTTTTCTTGTTCAGCAATCAGTTCATCATCATTGATTTTGGAAATTGGAGCAGTTGGTTCAACCTGTGGTCTAATGTATGCTCCTTTTCTCAATTTGTTCCTTGCTCCAAGATCACATCGTGAGAATAACAATCCACCATCGTTTTGAGCTGGAGTGAGAAATCCTTGTTCAACGAGCTCGCTGATGGTTGGTCCTTTCTTCTTTTTCACTTCTTGAAAACCTGCAGATTTCTTGATAGGTTTATTCAAGGCATTCATATCGGGAACATCCTTGGAGAAGTCATCATCAGAATCATAAGCATCAACTTCATCATCATTTGCCATCAAACAAACGAGTCCATCATCGGAATCTTCATCGCTCTCATCGGAGTCTGTTTCAATCCAAGTGTTGTGCTCATTTGCTGGTGCTTCTTCTTCAGCAACCATTCCCTTGTGACGAGTGAACTTGGGAGTGAATTTGGGAGTATGGCTGCTCTTCTTCTGCATATATTCAAATTTGGGGATCGGGCAGCTTGATGCAAAATGTCCGGGTTTCCTGCAATTAAAACAAACAAGATCTTCTTTCCTTTTTGAATCACTGCTCCTTGAAAACTTTTGAGGAGCTTTGCTGGTAGATCCTTGAAATTTGTTGGTTGAGCCGGATCTTGAGAATTTTCTGAACTTTTGAAATTTCTTCACAAATAAAGCGAAGTCTTCATCATCCATGTCTAATAGCTCAGAAGTAGAAATTTTGGGATCGGAACTTTTCTCGTCTTGTACAGGCGCAGGAACGGGCGCAGGTACAGGCGCTGTTTCTCTGTGCGCCACCATAGCCATAGATTTTGACTTTCCTTCAGTTTCGCTGATTCGTTGGAGTTTGAGTTCGTAAACTTTGAGATTTGCATAAAGGTTCCTTAATGTCCATACGTCTAAAGTTCCAGCGTCTTCAAGAGCGCTAGATTTATGTAGGTATCTTGATCCAAAAGCTTGTAGAAAATTTACATTCAAATCTTTGTTGGTAAACTTCATGCCAAGTGAAATACACAGATTGATAATTTCACAGTAAAGTTCATAAGTTTGCCTCAAGTTTTCACCGGAGAGTTGAGAGAAATTGTTGAATCTCTTTTGTACTTCGTATTTCTTGTTCTCCTTGCAAACCGTGTCTCCTTCAATATGCTCTTCAATAGCATCCCATAGCTCATTTGCAGTAGCACAATGCATGACTTGTTGTTTCATAGCCGTGCTTAGAGTGCTTAGAAGAATGTTTCTTGCTTTGCCATCATTTGCAACTCTTCTAATTTCTTCCTCGGTCCATTCTTCCCTTGGTTTGAGAACTGTAGGTTGGGCAGCGTTGGTGCGTGGATTTGGATTCACCTTCATCGGAATATAAGGTCCATAAACGACGGTGTCATGGAGCCTTTCATCGATTGAGTTGAGATGAGTCAATATGCTGAATTTCCACACGTCAAAATGATCTTCATCAAAGACCGGAACGTGAGTGTAGTTTGCAGTTGCCATAGGTTTTGAGTTTGCCATTTAGAATCGGCACCCAAGCTGTTAAGCTTGAAAAACGAAAAATGTTTTATAAAGGTGTTTGCTCTGATACCACTTGTTGGTCCCAAAGGGCAACAAGGGTATGAAAAATAGCTAGAGGAGGGGTGAATAGCTGTTTTAAAATTCTTTTCGTACCCTTGATAAACTCAATTGCAAATGCGCACTTTATCAAGTAAGCGTAATGAAATGCGCCTAAGTGAGTGAGTGAAATGCACAGCGGAATTTAGTAATGAAAATAGGCGCAAAGTGATAAAGGGAGCGCAACACACACACTAAGTATTTTGGCTCAAAGTGAGTGAAATAAGGAACTAAGGCAAATGATATAACAAACACAACACAATTCAGTTCAATCAATCTACAATGAGTAAACAAGCAAATAATGAGTGAAGATAATAACTTGAAAGTAAATGACAAGATAATAACACAAGCTATTTGGAGAGGTTCGATCAATGAAAGATCTACGTCCTCTACCAAAATGGTTAGTCTTGGATTTCTAATGGAGATCTTATATAATGAGGAGTGTTACAAATTACAATGTTTGAGCTTATACACTAACTCAAGATCTAATACTATGAAAGAACAAATCCAAAACAATAACCGGTGTATCTCTTAAAGAAGAATCTAAATGATCAATCTTAAAGAGGTGCGTGTGTGTTCTTAGTATCAAGGCTCTTTAGATCTTTGAGATGGAGAGCACAAGAAACTAAAGTGTTATAGCTTGAAGATCTGGGCTAAGGATGAAGGTATGAAGATGTTCTTGAGAAATCTGGAAAAACGAAGGCAATCTTCAAATCTTCAAGAAATGCTTAGAGAGAGAAATTCTTGAAATTCTTAGCAAAACTCAGCAACTTCAAAAAGTTGAAGTTATGGGGTATTTATAGTGAACTTCAAAAAACTAGCCGTTGGAAATCCTTGTGGATAAGATGAGCTGTCGCTCGTTGATTGGAGCATGCATATATTATGGTCACTTTGACACTCAACATAAATATGACCGTTATGGACACATGTCAACGTATTAGGCCTATATGCATCTTTTAACCACCGTTGGATCATTGGCGTAATTTGAATTCTCTTCAAGTCTTTGAATCTTCAATAAATCACTGAGTGTTGAATAAACACTTTGAGGCGCGTTTGAGCCAAGAGGCGCACATGATGTGCGCTAAAACAAGGGGCGCATAGGCGCGTAGCATAGCTAGTAATAAGTCCTTGCGCGCGCTATGAAGGGCGCATGGCGCAAATGAAGAGAAGAGAGGCGCATGGCGCGTATGCGCGGCTCAAACTTACTGAGTGATTTTCTTTGAATCTTGATCTTCTTGCCCTATTTCTAAGCCTATTCTATAACAATGGACATCTTAAAAAATGAAGTATAAGTACTTCTTACATGTGGGTCTAAAGTCCATGAAATAAAGCTTAGGTGATGGATCAATCAAATCTAATAAATCATATTACATTAAAACTGAGATATATGTGGGCATACCCAACATCTTTGTATGACCATGCGAACACATCCACGAACTCCCGTAGTAGTGCAGTCAATCTGTCTCTGTCGTCCTCCTTGAAGAAGCTTCCAATCTTAGTTTCTTTTGGCTCTTCTTCGGTACCCAGATTAACAACATGCAATTCTTCGTCAGCCTTTGGACCATTCTCACCACGACTACGGACTTGTTGAGCAAGTTCATTTAAGTATGTTATGTTTTCGTGGTCTATTTCATCATAATTTGAATCGTTATTAACTTGTTCATTAAGTTCATTATTAGTTAATTCATCATTTATGATGTTTGCAATCTTAGGGTACTCAGAAATATCAAATTTTTCATTAGCAAAGAAAGGAAACACACGCTCGGCTATGGCCTCCAAATCCCCTTGGGTGAGGGTATTAGAGACACTCTCGGACTCGAAAGTAAGTGTGAGCTGCTCTTCCTTTGTTGCTGTGCGGGGTATGCAACCCATTTCTTGGACTAAGAATTCCTCGGATACCATGGGCCCTTTCGTTGAATACCAATTGTTGATCGGCTCAGAGCTTGGCAAGATCTCACTAAGAGTCTCGTTTATGATGACAGTGTCATGGATGGCGTTAACTTGGCATTCATTCATCATGGCAAGCTCTTCGAACATGGAGGCTAAATCTGTCAGTTCTTCCCCCACGGTGATTTCTGTCTCGGATTCTATAGTCATCTTCCTTCCCCACCATTCACGGGGCGACATGGGAGTTGGTCCCCTTTCGGATTTCTGGATCTCACAATCGGAGAAGATTTCGAGGCCGGGCTTTTTGACACCCTTATTGTTAACCCATGGCTCGGGAAAGATCATGTATGGAACGTCTTCCCTTTGGCGGACAAAATAACCATTCAACGTCTTGCGGTAAGGCCTTAGATTAGGGACTTCGTAACGACGGCCTTCTTTACGAGCTCGAGCCTTTTCGTTCTTGATTGTTTGCTCTTGTTTTAACTCTTCCTTGCAAGGCTCGTACCCCAAACCGAATGTGTTCTTGACAAATGGGACTTGCACGGGATGTAGGATTCCTTGTTGATATCTCCCTAAGCCTAAACCAGGGAAGTAGTCCATATTCCTCATCATGCGGAGGACTTTGTGATTGCTGGGGGTCCATGATCCGTTTCCCCCTTCTTTGTCAATGGCGTTGATTGAGATGCCGGAGAGAGTGGAGTCTGGTAAACCATGCTGAACTTGGTGGACGGGCTCACCTTTTCTGTGGATAGTGACGTTTTCAGCCATGACGGTCACTATTTCATCACCATTTCGGATCTTGACACATTGGTGGAGAGTTGATGGTACGGCATTAGCACTGTGAATCCATGGTCGTCCCAAAAGTAAGTTGAACGAGGCCGGGATATCAAGCACTTGGAATGGAACGGACATGACCATGCTTCCAAACTCGATGTCTATTTCGATCATACCCATGACTGTACGGGCGGTGCTGTCATAACCTCGGATTACTTGAGTAGAAGGCTTCAAATCGGAATCCTTAAGCCCCAGTATGCCCATGATTCTGCCAGGTATGAGATTGAGTGCGGAACCACCGTCCACTAAGACGCTTGAGACGGGCCTCCCCCTTGCTCGTACCTTGAGGTAAATAGCTTCGTTGTGGTCGGAACCAAATGGTGGAAGGTCCATATCGGCAAAGGTGATGATGTTGCCAAAATGAATGTGACCAATCATTGCCGTGAGGTCCTCGGGAGTAGTATCGGGAGAAACTGGTGTATCATCGAGATTGCGGATGACAAGATCTCCGTGTTTCTTTGAGGATTCAATGAGGTCCCAAATAGAGATGTTGGCTTGAGTTTTCTTGAGTTGGACAAGTAGAGGATCTTCGGGAGTGTTGCGAGCTTATGGCCTTTGAGAAGAGGAGCTCGGTGCGGAAGTGGAAGGGTTGCTTGCTATGACTCGACCGGATCGAGTTAGCATGTTGACGTTCCCATCTTGCTTCTTTTTCCTATTCTCTAGTACTTCCCTCATTACCTCATCGTAAGTTACTACATAACAAGAATTGTCAAGTTTATTCATAACATTGGGGCCCCCATTCACAATTGGGATTGAATGGGTGGTCCCCTCGAGTTCTCCTATCTCTATTACATTGACATGCTCATCATTAGTCACTACAAATTCTTTCTTATCTATGAGATCTTGAATGACATTGCGGAGAACGAAGCAATCCTCGGTGGTGTGGCCACTATATTGGTGGTAGCCACAATATTTGTGGTGAGCATGATTGGGGTGGATCGTCTTGGGTTGGTACCCTTGCACGGGTGTAACTTGACCCTTTGGTTTGAGGACCTCGAACACTTCGGTTTGAGTCATGCCTTGGAGAGGCGTGTAGACACGGTCACTTCGGGACTTCTTCCCTTAAGGTGGAGGAACCTTTTTGTAATTCCCCTTGTCAATAGTGACGGCGTTGACCGAGGCCTCTTTTGTGGAGTTGGAAGCGGCCTTGTAGCGGTAAGTAGGAGTGGCCTTCTTAATCTCCTTGAGCAAGTCATCCATGCGTACCCCCGCCTCATACATTTGGGAGAAGTCGGAGTAGCAAGCCCCACTTAGGTGGGTGCGGAGATCAATCTTGAGACACTTGAGAAAGATGTCCATTTGCTCTTTTGTGTTTGGCCTCTCAACAATTTCAGAGAGTTTATCATTCCATCTCCTTGTGAAGTCGATGAAGGACTCATTGTCTCGTTGAGTAGTGTTCTCTAGCTCTTTCCTTGTGGGCCGGTGCGTGGTGTTGCCTTGGTATTGGTTCTTGAAGGCAAGCATGGCGGAGTCCCAATCAAGACGGACAGTGAGCGGGAGAGTAGCGTACCAATCTTTTGCCGCCCCCTCGAGAGTGAGAGGGAAGCATTGAGCCATCACCTTGGGAGAGACCTTCTTCGGAACCATTGCCCAAATATAAGTCTCAATGTGAGCCATGGGACAAGAGTTGCCCTTGAATTTGCTTATGTCGGGCATCTTGAACTTATCGGGAAGAGCGGCCATAGTACTCATGAGGATGGATGATTGATAAAGGCTTGTGTCGGAGCCTTTCCCCATGTTGAGCCCATTGAATTTTTGGTCGATGTAGGCCATGATAGAATCCACCATTTTGGGCTCATTGTTCTCGGAACTTGGTTCCCCCATTTTCTTGGTGCGGGTGTTGACATACGGACTTTTGAACAAACCCTCGGTCCACTCGGATTCATCATCATTGTTCTTGTTCTTCCCCTTGGCAAGGTTAGTGAGCTTTTCTTTCATTAGCTCCATCTCGGCCTCGTGGGCCTCCCTTTGGCTGTCAAGGTGGGATTGCCAAATGTCGTCTTTGCTTTGTGCCTCCTTGTTAAGGGTGGAGACTTGCTCTTGGAGGAGTTGGACCATAGTTGAGAGCTGTTCGAGAGACATGGTGTTGCTGCTACCGGTCATGGTTGATGTTGGAGCTGTTGGAGTGATCTCTTCACGGACTAACCGATTTGCTGAATCCCGGTAGACTCTGTAAGTACCAATTGAACCTATATTGCAGAAGAGGCCCTTGTCAGTCTTGAGTAACACTTGCGGTCCATGAAGAGGCTTAGAACACACAGTTGGGCACACGACTCGAACCACATAAGAAAAGACTCTCTTTTTTTTTTTTTTTTTTTTTTTTATATAAGTCGGAGGGAATGAATCCCTTTTGGGGTTTCTAAGAAAATAATGGAATCGTCACACTAGTATATAGACCATCTCGCGGTCCCATATACTCATCGGATTCCATCGCGCTTGTGAATCCTACATGTATCGGGATTAAACTAAATTAATGTAGTAAAGCATACATGCGGGGACGGATTTTTATTTTCGTCCAAAATAACCACTTTTGGGGACGGATTTTTAATGCGTCCATTTCAACAAGTTGGCATGTATGATTTGAAGACATTAGTTTAGGGAAATCTCGGTACATGGAAACCGACTTGAGTCACCGAGTGTTAGACCCTAACTAGAATTGTGTGGTTTGTGCTCGGCTTGAATATGAGGCTCAAAGGTCACCCCCGGCATGTAGTCTTGAACTACGCCACGGGCTGAGGTTTACCGCTTCGAAAGAGCCAAGGTCTGGTGGAGCTTGAAACTTTCTAGGACGGGCCTCGACGGGTTTGGGGTTGGACTTGTGCGACTCGATAGTGAGCAGTTCATAGGAATATGTGCATGTAGTGTGAGATCTAACAAGTGACAAAAAAAATTATTTTTTTTTTTTTTTTTGAAAAGAAAGAAAACAAACACATAAGAACATAAATTACAACTCCCGAATCACCCATGTGACCGGTAAATAAAACACAAAATTAAAATAGTCTGAGGGTTCAATTCTGTTCTGATGCAGGCAACTGTGCCCACACCCCACTGTTCTGCTCAGTCACTGAAACCTGTTTCTGTTCTGGAAACCAACCCAGAAGCGTGCGCCTCTGAATGTTGATGTGGGACGCGCGCGCATTTCACAATGCTTATGGGAGGCGCGCGCTTCTGGTCACACCTGTCAGAATGTCAGACTTTGGACTCTGGGGATTTCCCTGGTCCTATGTTCATATTGTAACCCCTGCAGAAGTGATTAGTGCAGAATGGCAGAAAAAGAAGATGAAGAACATGAAGAAGTGGGCGATTCTGGTTCTTGATGCGGGATGCGCGCGCCTTAGGCTTAAAAGGCCAGACGCGCACGCCTCCCCCATCAGGAATCAGAATGCCTAGAAAAGATGTAGATTTCGATCAGAATACAAGTTTAACCCTCAAAAGTCCCCAGCGGAGTCGCCACTGTAGATACCCCGGGGGGAGAACCACGGCTTTAGGCTCGAGCGCGTGAGTTACCCTAGGATGTCTAACTTGTTTTAGAGTCGCCACCTATGTTTTGAGGAACATAAGAAAAACCTATTGATTATAGCCTAAGTTTGATTACGAAAACAGAGATTCTTTGTTTTGAGGTTCGGGGGTTAGATTACGAGATGGGAAGTACCGAAACACCCATCTCGCCCAACTTAAGTTGGTCTTGCTTGATCAAAATCTACATGAATGAAAATGTTCTTCTTCTTCTTCTTTAAGTCATAAAAAGGGGGGTTTAAAATATGATTTGGAATGTAGGAGATAACCCCTTAACCAACCTCAATGAGATGAGGTGATCATTAGAGTCATGTCCCAAAATGATTTGGGTGATTGCACATTTGATTAAAGTAAAAGAGAGAGAGGAGATGAAGTAGAAAAGAAAGGAAAAGATGGACTTTTACCTACAATTTGAAGAACTTCAAATGTTGCTTGATGAGATCCTTGGAGAACCTTTAGAAAGTGATTTTTTGTATAGTTTTTGTAAGTTCAATCTTTGGTCTAAGTTTTCGATCCTTGAAAATGGAGGTAAAGAGAGGTTTTTATAGGTGAAAGAGGGGTGTTTTTGGTGCCAAAACTCAGTCACCAAGAAATCCTTCCCGGGCAAAATCCTGTAAATTGAGCAAGGGAGAGAATCCTGGCCAAAAATCTGTAACTGACGCCCAGAGGCGCGCGCTTCCTGCTTTGGGGGCGGGAGGCGCGCGCGCCTGGTTCCTCCTGTCGGAGGCGCGCGACTCAGAGAAGGCAATTTTGACAGAATGGACCAGAAAGTCAGCCCTGTCATTCAGTTTAGCCCCTAGACTTAACGAAGTCAGTCAGGAACTTAACGGAAGTGACAGAAACTAACGAGAAACACTTAAAATAGGGAGAAACACAAGATCAAATGTGCAATCGGGGTGAGCGGTCCAAGGCAGGGTGTCTACAGTTTCCAAGGTTTCTAGTTCGCCGTCGTTCATCGGAGAAGAAGAAAAAAACCAAATCTGTATTTTGAGCTGCAGATCTAGACGGGAAGAATAGATCGGAGGTGACCTCAGACTTGTTGTAGTCCTCAGATTGGAGATCGGTTTGAGGAAAATGCCAGACAAAGGCCTCGCCGGAGGTAGATCGGAGATACACAGATGAAGAGACACAGTAGATCGATAGCATGGAGAGAGGCAAAGTGTAAAGGCGTCATTCTCTGGTCGCCGGCGGGAGTAGGAAAGCCGGAGGGAGTAGGAGGAAAGAGATAAGGGTGAGGTCGCCGGAGTTGCCTTCGCCGGAGACAGTTGGAGAGAGAAAAAACCGGCAGTTTGTGTGCCTGCGCGTGTTTTAGAGAGAGGGGGAAGAAATCAAAAGTGAGGAGAGAGAAGGAAGGGTAGGGTTTTATTTGGGGCAAGGGGTAGAATTGGAATTTAAATTCATCCCTTAGTATAAATATAATATCTAAATATAAAACAGATTTTACACATCTTTTAGTGTAAAACATGTTTCTTATAAAACTTACTCCAAAAAGTATATTTCTAAATGTATATAATTGAAGAAGTGCTTGGGAAACAAAACCTGAAAACTTGCCTCTTCACAAAGTCGGACATAATTTCCCCTATACTCCCTCCGTCCCATTTGAAGCTTCACCTTTTACCCAAATGGGTGTCTCGTTAAAAGCTTCATCATTTCCTAACATGGTAAAAAATGTAGGCCCCACTTGTCATACCCACTCACTTCTTCCTCTCAATACTTAAATTATGGGGCCCACTTGTCATACCCACTAACTTTCCTCTCTCACATATTTAAATTGTAGGCCCCACTTGTCATATCTGTTAGTGATATATACCGATTCTTATGAATCGGATCATATCCTATGTAGTTATGATAGTATCTCCTCATTTATAGTATGTATATATCACATAAGGTAGTTGTATATTTGATATGATTTGATAGACTAGGATCCACATTGCTAGGCTGAGAATTAGCTTAGTGATTTGTATACTATATTATTGTGATTGGAATGAGAAAGATCAAGGAATCATTTACCTATATGGTATCAGTGTCACGACCCGAAATCTAGGCTCAATTTTATTAGTAATTAAATGATTTTTATTTAATTATTTGCTTATTTATTTATTTAAATTATTATTTATTTAAATTTTATGTGTTATAATATTTATGCCTAGCATTTTATTTGGGTCATTTGTGCTAGTGTAGAAATGTCGAGTCGTATTTGTTAGTGGGGAGTATTTGTGTGTAGTGTAGGAGGGGGCCTAAGTGTAAATTCTTTAATCATTTTTCCCTACTCCCTCCCTACTCCTTCTCTTCTCCCTCACTCTTCCCCCTCACCCCCCCCCACTCCATCTTCCAGCCATTTCTCCCTCTCTCTCCTCCAAAAGTGGTAAGTTTTCTTCTCCTTCTTCTTCTCTCTTCATTTAAACCTTCTTCCTCTCATCTTCTCTCATTTCTTAAAACGTGAACATTGTTTAGATCGTCGATAGGATCGTAGGAAGCCAAAAAGAATTGAATTCCGTCAACTTTCATTATTTTCAAGTAAGTTACTTTTCCCCCATTTTGATGTTAAAATATTCATATCATGTTCATATAATGCTTTTGTTGTTATATTTGAAGTTTGGTTGGGTTTTGAATTTGTTTGGAATTTATTTGAGTTTTTGGTTAAAAATGGTGAAATCTTGAATGTGGGTTTTGATTCTTGAATTTGGTTGATAAAGGGTGTTGTTAAGACCCCCTTTCTAGTTAAATGATGTTTGGGTACCTTAGAAACCTTGTTGGGAGTGTTGATTTTGAGTGTTATAAATTTGGTATGAATTGGTAAGGAGATTTGAAGAACCCAGCTGGGAATTTCTCCCAGCCCGTAGACCAGGCGCCCGCCTGTGGTAGACCAGGCGCCCGCCTACATGCCCTTTTCTAATGGTCAGACCTTCTGGTCAATCAGGCGCCCGCCTGCCCCATTCCAGGCGCCCGCCCGCCCCCTGTTCCAGGAATTTGACCTTTTTGCTTGGTTTAAGACTTAAGGCTTAACTAGTTTAGGTCTATTGCTTCTAATTAACTTAGGATAACACCGTGGAACACTTAGTTGATTGGATTTGATTCTTTTGTGAATAAATATGATATGGAATTTATTTAAGTACCGTTTTGGGAATGTTGGTTCATCCTTGATGTGTTGTTTGGATTGGTTTACCTTCGTGGTACTTTAATTGGTATGGTTCCCTACTTTGGAACCTTAAGTTGTTCATTCATGCTAAATTATTATTACTTAGCATTTAATTGGAAGCCCAGCTGGCATATTTGTTGCATCGGGCGATGGGAAGGATTATAATGGCAAAGCCAAGTCCATTATAATGTTGACCATTGTTTTGCCCTTACTATACCCCTTTTCCAGATTGACCTTGGAAAGGATAAGTTAGCGTTCCTTTGTGAATGTATCTAGCTAGCGGGCATGACTTTGTGTCATGGTCCTTGTCCTTTGTGAGACTGTTATGGTTATTGGTTCCGGTACTGGGGGTTTTCTCTTCGGCTTTCATGCTATTATGAAGATGATGAATTGTTGATTGTTGAAGCTGCGCAGCGATCCTTTATTTGGATGTTCCGGTTTGGAAAACCTTGGCTATATCCTTTGTTATGTGTTTATTTCCGCTGCTATCTGTTATATGATAAATTCTATGTGCTATATGATAATTATTATTGCTTATTGTATATTGCATCATAGCATGTCATGTAGTTGCATTAGTAACTTATTGAGATTTATCTCACCCCCTTTCTTTTATCTTTGTTTTTCCTTAACCCCCCCCCAGGTGCTAAGGATTAGTCTCGCTGATCACGAGAAAGAGGACGTCGAGTGTGGATCCGTTCCTTTGGGGAAGGTTATTATAGGTTGGTTTACATTATGTAAATGTGTAACCATTTTGGGATAGTTGTACCAAACAATGACGTCACTAAGAATTGTATATTTTATTTTGTTGGGCATAAACTTGTGGAAGTTTATGATAGTTGTATTTAGTCTTTATCAAACTTGGTTTTGTAAAACTTTGGATTATTACCTTTTGGTATCAAATGAAATTTTTAACTCCGGTATTTCTCAGTTTTGGTTTTAGAGTCGACGTCCAGCTCGCGGTCCCGGGCCCGCGGGGTCCGGGGTCGCGACAATCAGGCTTCCGATCCACGAGAGCCTGTCTTCTCTATTCCGCCATTCTTCTTTTCTTCTTCTTTATGTGAAGTTATCCCCCCCCCTCCATGGCAAATCAATACAAATTTCACCCAGCCCTTACTGTCACGAACATCAAGAACTTCATCCCTATTGTTCTTGAAATGGAAAACGGACAGTGCTCTTCATGGGCCAAACTGTTTCGGATCCATTGTCGGGCATTCTTGGTGATCGATCATCTTATTCCACCTCCTGAGAACACTACTGAAACGGCGTCCGGAGATCAATTAAAGGCTGAGGCTCGTGATGAATATCTGTGGTCCCGGCTGGATGCCATTATTCTCCAGTGGATATATGGCACGGTCTCGAATGATTTGCTTACTACTATCTTTACTCCCAACGCCACAGCGCAGCAACAGTGGGAACGACTTGATAATATTTTCCAAGAAAACAAGCACTCTCGTGCTGTCTACTTGGAGAATCAATACTCGCAAGTTCATCTTGAAGATTTTCCCAACGTTTCTGCCTATTGCCGAGAACTAAAAATCTTGGCGGATCAATTATCGAACGTTGGTGCTCCTATCTCCAACAACCGCATGGTACTTCAAATGATTGATGGTCTCCCTGAGAGCTATGATGGCGTGGAAACTCATATACAGCAGAGTAATCCTCTCCCTCTCTTTTATGAGGCTCGATCAAAGTTGTTACTGGAAGAAACTCGTAAGACCAAGAAAGCAGCCATGGCTGCAAATCTATCCATTACGGCTTTGGTGGCGACAGCTCGTGGTGTTGTAGATGTCTCGGCTGAGATGGGTACTGGTGGGCGTACGAGTTCTTCTAATGGGAAAGGTCGAAAGAACAACAATGGTGGTGGTCATCATGGTAACAAGGGTAAAAATCAAGATGGTCGTGGACGTGGACGGGGATCTCCGCCACCCCAATCTACGTCGGCTATTCTCCACAAGGTTACGACACTTCCCCTCTGCCATGCCCCTACCCAACCGTCCCTCATGTCACTCCTTCCCGTCAGACTACTTGCCGAGGAGTTTTGGGACAACGGCCGGCCAAATCCTACATTGCGCACACTGCGCCCCACAGATATTGAGGCGGCGGTGAATACTACGACACTGAACCTGATGATCGCATCTATATGGACACGGGGGCTACTTCACACATAACGGGGTCCCAAGGTATGCTCTCTTCTTATTTTATTTAAGCACTCATAATAAATCTATCACTGTTGGTAATGGCCACACTATTCCTATTAAGGGCTATGGACAACACTGTTTTTTCCCTCCTTTTCCTCCTCTTAAATTAAAAAACATCCTTCATGCTCCTAATTTAATTAAAAATTTGGTCTTTGTTCGTCGATTTACAACTGATAACAATGTAATTGTCGAATTTGACCCATTTGGTTTTTCTTTGAAGGATATCCATTCCGGGATACCCATTTGAGATAAGATAGCACTGGTGATTTGTACCCCTTCACTAACACCTCAAGCTCATTCGCTTCCTCTCCTTCCAGTTTTACTACTTTATGTCCTCGTTTATGGCATGACCGTTTACTTAGGTCATCCCGAAGCACCTGTATTTCGCTCCTTTGCAATTCTAGATTAATTACTTGTCGAACTTTGTCATTTAATAATATTTGTTCTTCCTGTGTTCTTGGTAAACAAGTTCGATTGCCATTTACTTCATCCACTTCGTCTACTTATATGCCGTTTGATATTATTCATAGTGACTTATGGACATCACCTGTCCTTAGCTCTGCCGGATACAAATATTATATCCTTTTCATAGATGACTATACAGATTTTCTTTGGACTTTTCCATTGGGTAATAAATCTCAAGTTTTCCATCTCTTTCTCACTTTTAGTCGCATGATTAAAACTCAATTTGAACGTCCTATTAAGTGTTTTCAATGTGACAATGGCAGGGAATTTGATAACCTAAAATTTCAATATTTTTATCAAAATAATGGGATGGTGTTTCGTTTCTCATGTCCTCATACCTCTTCACAAAATGGGAAAGCTGAAAGAACCATCCGTACCATCAATAATTTGGTGCGTACTCTTCTTGCTCATTCTTCCTTATCGGCTAATTTTTGCACCACGCATTAGCCATGGACACTTACTTGCTCAATATCATTCCCCACAAAAACTTACAAAATTTTAGCCCCACTCAAATTCTCTATGCCGGATTCCATCTTATTCTCATTTACGGGTGTTTGGATGTCTCTGTTTTCCCCTCCTCCTGTCTACATCTATACACAAATTACATGTCCGGTCTAACCCGTATGTTTTCCTAGGCTATTCTCATGATGATCTCACGGCCCATAAAGTTATTAGTTCCCAGCATGTAGTCTTTTGATGAAAAACATTTTCCATTTGCTCTGATACCATAAAGGAAATGATTCTTTGATCTTTCTCATTCCAATCACAATAATATATATACAAATCACTAAGCTAATTCTCAGCCTAACAATGTGGATCCTAGTCTATCAAATCATATCAAATATATAACTACCTTATGGGATATATACATACTATAAATGAGGAGATACTATCCTAACTAAATGGGATATGATCCGATTCATAAGAATCAGTATATATCACTAACAATACCCACTAACTTCTTCCTTCTCACAATCTTTCTTACACTCATCACTTTCCTTAATTTGTATGCCATCACCAAAATGGTGAAGCTTGAAATGGCGGATGGAGTAAAAGCTTATCCTTTATTATTTTTTGAAATTGAAGGTTTGGGGTTACTTGAGGAGTTAGGTACAAGGAATGTATGCATAGCAATATAGGTGTGCGTGAGCTCAAGATTAGTTTTTCGGGATAGAAAATTGAGCTTTTGTCAAAAAACTAACAATTTTTGTATGGGTTAATGACAATTTAGACCCTGAAGTATGATACCACCCTTCCAATCGAGCCTTGCATGTCTTTTTTTGCCAGATCGGACCCTGTGGTGATTCATTTTCGCCAGTTAGGGCCTTTTTGACGGAATTCGTTAAAAAGTCAGTTAAAAGGCATGTGCCGTGCACGTGACTAACGGAATTGGGTTGTTTGAAGTTGATGTTTCTTTTAAGGGGTTTAATGAAAATTCGAAACTTAATAGGGCTGAAAATAAAAATAATTAATAAAATAGTAAATAACCCTTTTTTAAAGTTATTTTCAAAATATTAATAAAAAAGAAAATTAAATAAGAATTTTATTTAATAAACAAAATAAATCAAAATTTACATGTACCAAAAAAAATCTTCATCCAATAAATATGCAACATTTTATAATTTATAATAAAAAAAGAAAATTAATTAAGATTTTTATTTTAAAACTTGTTATTGTATCACGATTAATAATAAACTAAATAACTATTTGAGATTTTCATTAAGATAATTACTTTTGTTCAAATTGTTGGTCAAAGTATAAATTTCTTAACCAAGAATCTTAAGTCGGGCGGGACAGAGGGAGTATATTTTTAGCAAATGCGTTATCCAAATCGTTTTTTACATTTACCAAAGAAAATTATCATTAAATACTCTGATGCTCGGACTCTTTAATTTACTCCGCCATAGCCGTGTCGGACACACATATTTTAGTCTTGTCGAGACGAGTCCGACGAGGTAAACAAAAGAGTCTGAGTATCTTAGATTTAATAAATATGCAACATTTTATATTTTGTAATAGGAAATTAAAATAAGTTTCAATCATTTATTTTAGAAAAAAAAAAAATAAAGAAAGAAAAAAAAATCTTAGAATAGCAGCCACCACCATCATCTTTAACAAACCCGGCCAAACCCCCACCCCTTTCCCCTTCCTCCGGTGACTACCCCTTTCCCACCATCCTTCCAGCTTCTACCAACCATTACTACCACCGGACCACCACACCACCACCGCACCACCCATGGAGGCCCGTGGATATCGGTTTCGATGGTGATTTTGGGGCAGAGGCCCGAAATTGATAATTGGATTTACCCAGTTCGCCGAAATTGGGGATTTGCACACATAACCATCGGCGTCACCGGCGAAATTGAGGATTCAAAACCAAAACCAATATCAAAATCAAAATGGAACAAACCCAGATCTGGGTTTCCAAATCGAAACCTAAATAAAAAATCATAACCCAAATCAAAAATCAAAGATTGAAATTGGGTGGTATACGGGATTGCAGTCGTAATATACTGTGATGAGAATGAAGAAAAGAGGAGGCCGGTCGGAGATGTTGGTGTTGGTCGGAGACGGGAATGGCGTGGGACACCGAAAAATATGGAGGAAGGGTTGGGATCGGAGTCTGGGCTTTCTCCAGCTTCCACCTCATCGTCAACTCCGGCCACTTTCTCAGCAATTTTCTGAAACTGAATCGCCTTTCTATCCCGATCCACCACCTTCTTCCACATGTCAAGATACGAGCCCCCTTCTCCATTCAAAACCCTAGCTTCCTTAATTCTGACTTTACCTCGGTTATGAAAAAAATCAAGTTGCCCGGTGGCTCGACGGTGAAGATGAGACGTCGGGGGTTCTTGGGTTGTGTGAAGGTGGCGCGTGTGGTAGTGTAGAAAAGGGACGCCATTTCGAAGTAATTCAGTAATGGTGGACTGGAGGGGAGAGAGATAGGGATTTGAAAATGGAAATCACCAAATTTATGGAGGTGGGTTTTGGGGGATTTTGAGAAAATCAATTAATTTTTATATATATATTTTTTTATTTGGTAATATTTTGAAAATAACTTTAAAAACCCTTTTGTGTACTATTTTATTAATTATTTTTATTTTCAGCCCTATTAAGTTTCGAATTTTCATTAAACCCCTTAAAAGAAACATCAACTTCAAACAACCCAATTCTGTTAGTCACGTGCACGGCACATGCCTTTTAACTGACTTTTTAACGAATTCCGTCAAAAAGGCCCTAACTGGCGAAAATGAATCACCCCAGGGTCCGATCTGGCGAAAAAAGACATGCAATGCTCGATTGGAAGGGTGGTATCATACTTTAGGGTCTAAATTGTCATTAACCCATACAAAAATTGTTAGTTTTTTGACAAAAGGTCAATTTTCTATCCCGAAAAACTAATCTTGAGATCACGCACACCTATATTGCTATGCATACATTCCTTGTACCTAACTCCTCAAGTAACCCCAAACCTTCAATTTCAAAAAAAAAAAAAAAAAAAAATCTCTTATTTTCACCTTATGCCCACTTCAATGCAATAGTGGAAGCTATGAGAAAAATATTGATTCCTTCTCAATTACAGGTTAATAAAGTTTTACCAGGGGAATTGGTAATTAAGTTATCAGGGTTTGCTTTTTTGTGAGGGTTTACCACTTCGATTAAAAGTATATTGTTATACATAGATTCTTTTGTACCAAATCTCTTATTTACAAGGCCAAGAACCTAATGAAAAAAAAAAAAGATGTTGGATGATGATGTTAACTTTCTGTCTAAAATGTAACGGCATTTCTGTTTAGGCTCTATATTGATAGAAAAATGGAAGTTTGGGCTCTAAAATGAGAAAATTAAAACATCAGGCTCTCAATTAAGACAACATGTAAAGTACAGGGTAGTAAATTGAGATTAACCCTGAAAAGAATAACCAAAAATCAACTGAACTCATTCCCCGTAGAGTGTGTTTTGGGGGAAACTAGTTCCTCCATAAGTTATAAAAAGTCTTGTTTTTTACCCTTATACCCTAAACATGAAACCCTAAAACCTAAACCCCAAACCCCAAACCCTAAACCTTAAACCCTATAAAAACATGACTTTTTATAACTTATGCAGAAACTAGTTTCCCCCAATATTTTCTCTTCCCCGTAAGCCACTCCCATTTTTCGGTAACGTGCTTCCCCAACTTTATTAAATTTTTGAAAAAACCTCCAAAAATTATCTCATTAAATAAAAGCCTAAAACCTCGTTTGTTTTTAAGGGTAAATCTCGGTTTGTTAGACATATAATACAAAAACTGAGATACTTTTATGTATTTAAGTAGATATAGATATTTCATAAAAAATAGATATAGATAAAATCTCAGTTTGGTAGGTTTATAAATTGGAATGCATTTATAATAATATTTTCCTTTTTTTAGACAACATATAATAATATTTTATTCAAAAAAATCTATCTATATATATAATATAACAGAGATATTTCATGCTTTTAAAGCGCGCCACGTGGAATTCCACGTCATTATTCTATGACAAAAACTTGTGTGAGAACACTCCAACCCGTCTCATGGGTGAGACGGGTCATTTTTTTGACCCATTACCCGACCCACAACCCTGCTCCAGGACCCATGGGGGACCCTGCCACGTGGTAGCCCCTCATTGGCCCCAAATTTTTTTTTTTTTTTTTTTTTTTTGCTTTTTTTAAAATTTTTATATTTTTATTTTTGGTTTTTTTTCGGTTTGTGAAAAGTAATAGTTACCATCTCTTAAAGTAATAGTGTTATTCCTATGTTTTCTTCGTTTGCCAAAAGTAATACTTATTATAACTAAAATGTAACAAACGTGTTATTTATATGTAATAGTATTTGTAAATAATTGTAATACATATGTATAGATATCTATTTGTTTTCAAACAATAAGTTACATTGGGGTCAAATTTATCATGATACATGTAAAAGTATTACATTATCTATAGAAATCTGTTACAATTTCGTCAATCAAAGTGTTACATTTACTTGTATAAACTTACTATTACATTCATATACATAAGTTATTACTTTTCAAATGGGTAAAAACGAGCTTTTGTTTTTTTAAAACAAGTATTACGTTTACTTATGAACAATGTTACTTTAAGAGATGGTAACTATTATTTTTTGCTAAACCACTGAAAAGCCGAAAAAAAAATATATAAAAACTCAAAAAAAACCAAAAAAAAAATTATTTATTTTTTTTTTTTTTCGGCCAATGGTGGGTTGCCACGTGGCGAGTTCGGCCCATGGGTCATGGGGCGACCCGTCTCATGCATGAGACGGATCCCCTTGTTCTCATGGGAGACCACCTCTTATTCTATGTGGCAGCATTAGCTTAGTTGAAATTTCATGGATGAAAAATGTAGAAAACTGGTTTAAATTTTTAAATAATTGTTAGCTCTATCAAATAAAACTATTTAAATTTTTAGAGATGTAGGCAAATCCTAAAATGATTTAAATGGTTACATAGTTAGTTTGGAACTATCTCATTCCTATCTAATTGACTAATCGATTACCTTGAAAAAATTGATTGAAATATCAAGATAAACTAATAAATCAAATTTTTATTTTCAAACAATGCTCCCTTTTATTTTAGTTTACCAATCAGAAGATAATGCCCTTCTAAAAATTTCAAAAGAACAAATAATATGATCCTATTGAGATACTGTTTATATTTTTCTATTAATACCATATCTTGGTGTAGTTCTATCTCAGTGTAAACATTTCAAGTATGTCATTCACACCTAAATGGTTGTATTCGGGTATGTGTCAGAAGCAGAGAGAGGCGTAAGTATGAACATAGGCTAGACCGAGCCGGTATCAAACTATATTACAGGGTCCACCTTACAATCAATTGGTGATAAGGAGAGTAGCTCCTCAAATCTATATACTGGTCTATGTTTCTCTCTTTAGTAGATGTGTGATAATTGCCTAACAGGTATTACTTTTCTAAAGATTTCATATACTATAGATAATAAGGTTACAAGAATCATTTTACAAGAATCAAGGAGATGAGAATAGAATTAAACTTAGTAAACAATTTTATTAATTTTTTAAAACGTATATTTAAGTTATTTATAATTAATTACTTTTATTATGTCCCGTCGAGTATCGACGGGTCACTAACTAGTTGATTTAAAAAGTAATGATTTAATTACAACAATTATTTCTTTAATTTATCTCAGCCCTTCCAAAAAAAAAAAAAAAAAAAACTTTTCCCTTCTACCCCATCCTATAAGTACACAAAAATTACTTAAACTCTCCCCAAATCACTGTATTTCCTAGAACAACATCTTGCCATTATTTTTTCAATATTCAACAAACATAGAAAATAGAATAAAATTAAAAATAGAACCAATTTCATTTAACATAACTAAATATTTGGAAAGTCTTACCGCATTCAACCACCCCTTAAAACATGATTATCACCTTAATTGAATATCTAAAAAAACACTGAAATTATTAATCCGTTTCATTCTTTTCATTCTAACAGTCGCTTTATAGTTTGGGCGAACAACAAGGTAGGGTAACGTACTATAGTGCTTGTTACAATTAATGCAACATACTATGATTTGACATCTTAATGAAATGTACTTAACCATTTTGTTACATATAATGTAACGCACCTTAACGACGTTGTAAGGATCCCCCCTCGGGGCGAAATTGGCGTTCGTTCGAGGAAGAAATGCCAAACACGTGTAACTTAACAAACTTAACAGAGTCGCCACATTTGTTAACTTTTAACCCAACAAATGAAAATGGTTAGAGATTTATGAGTTCGGAGATCAGGTTACGGCTTGAGGAGAGTTTTATGTCACCCAAGCCACCTCGGACAAAGCCGAGTCTCCCTTGTGCTTGTTAACGAAAAGTGCATGTGTGTGTGTGTATTTAACAAAAAAACTGCGAAGTTAACTGGTTATCGATTTTAACAGAACAAAGGGGTTCATTTGCACAGATCTTGACAGAACAAGACAGAAAAGAAAAATCGTCCCTCTGACCCAACTCAGCCGTACGGCTATACAATGTCTTCCCTGGGATTTTACAGTTTGTCCAGAAAATGTCCAGTTTCAGGCAGAAACAGAGCATTCTGCTGAAACTGGACTGAACTGTTTATTTTAGTTTGCATTTTCACAAACAAGCTTTGATTGACATCATTCCTATGTTCATTAATCACTAAATGGACCCCAAATACATGGCTTTGGGTGTGATTAAGGCAATCATTGGAGAAGAATTAGAAAAGGTGATGAATGTGGCCTTTGAGTCAAGATGGCCATTTTGACGAGTAAAGATTCAAACTTTACCATCAAAATGGGATCTTTATACAAGATTAAACCTTTAGGGACAACAAAATCAACATTTGGAATAAAGATTGAACCTTTAGGACCCAAATGTGATGAATGAGTGGCTAGATCAAGGTTTGGGTGATAAAGATGGAGTCTTTATCACTCCAAATGATCATCATGGCGAAACACAACATAAAGACACATGCTTTCACCATAAAAATGGATCATCAAGCTATTTAAAGACAAGAAATTAACAAATCATGATCTTCTTTAGTTTTACCCCTTTTCACATACTTCGATGTGAGGGCACCTTGAATCATTTCATGATTTGGTTCCAAGGTATATAACAAGAATATAAGGTGCTTGAAAGGACAAGACTTGCAATATAAAGGTGCTTGACAAGGGCAAGGCTTGAAATGCAAATAAATAAATAACATGAACAAGAACAAAAGAGTTTGACATGGAGAGAAGATAGGGAGAAGGCTATGGTGGTTATGGCCTATCTTCCTCTCTTTTCACTCAAGTGTTTGGTGGTCTTTCTCTCAGACTATATTTCTGCAGAGTTTCACCTAGAAAACTATGTTTCTCCCCCTAAAATGATCAGCAAGGGTCTCAATTTATAGGGACTGAGGGTGCCTAAACCAGCCGTACGGCTAGGCCCCTCCCGCGTCCAAACCATCCGTACGGCTCAGCATGGCGAGCTTCTGGATTTTTCCAAGTTTAATCCCAGAGCAGTCCTGGAATTTTAGGTTTATCCTAGTGAGGTCCCAGCCTATCAGTTTATCCCTAAATGGTGCTAAGAGTTCCTCTAAGTTGGTCAATTTTAGATTGGGGTACTTACAGAACCCCTCGGCAACGTCGGTTTGGAAAAGCAGGGTTATCGATAAAAATAAGCATCCCAATCTGATGGGAGGACGGCTTGACCGATTTTGGTTTGCATGGCTGGACCTAAAGGTATAGGATTCCTACGTATCCCGTTTGCGGGGAATCAAGACTAACGTAGTTCGAAGAGGGGTGACAGACTTTAAGGCTACTCAAACCTAAGGGCTAGGTGGGTATCTGTCATCCTTTCCTAGGGGAACGGGCATGAATCTTGGCGAGTTCAGAGGCGGGACGTGGTCAACTTGGCTCTATGGAGAGGGTTGACTTACAAGGAATGGTCATGACTCTTGGCGAGTTCAGAGGCAGGACGTGTTCAACTTGGATCTATGGAGAGGTTTGACTTACAAGGCAAAGGTGTGACTCTCGGGGTCAGAGGCGGGACATGGTCAACTTGGCTCTATGGAGAGGGTTGACTTACAAGGCAAAGGCGTGACTCTCGGGGTCAGAGGTGGGACATGGTCAACTTGGCCCTATGGAGAGGGTTGACTTACAAGGAATGGGCATGACTCTTGGCGAGTTCAGAGGCGGGATGTGGTCAACTTGGCTCTATGGAGAGGGTTGACTTACAAGGCAAAGGCGTGACTCTCGGGGTCAGAGGCGGGACATGGTCAACTTGGATCTATGGAGAGGGTTGACTTATAAAGCAAAGGCGTGACTCTCGAGGTCAGAGGCGGGACATGGTCAACTTGGCTCTATGGAGAGGGTTGACTTACAAGGATGGTCTTACGTCATTTTGGACTGCCGGGGATAAGGACCTCAACCTATAATGACTATTCTGAGTCAAGTTTTGACTTGAGTCAACTCCACTCTTGGGGAGTTTGACGGGAAAAATGGTCTTACATCCCACTAAGGATGGCCGGGACAAGGTTTTCTAAACCTAAGAGTTCACTGGGCTTAAGTCAAGGACGGTCTAATGTTCTCTAGGGCAACATTTTTCATCATGGGGATCGTCTAAGTGTTTTTACTTATGGGACAAGGTTTTGCTAGGCTTATGTCGAGGACGGCCTAAGATTTTACTGGGCTTATGTCGAGGACGTCCTAAGACTTTACTTGGCTTATGTCGAGGAGGGCCTAATGTTTTACTGGGCTTATGTCGAGGACGGCCTAAGACTTTACTGGGCTTATGTCGAGGACGGCCTAAGGTTTCGCTGGGCTTATGTCAAGGATGGCCTAAGACGTTACTGGGCTTATGTCGAGGACGGCCTAAGACTTTACTGGGCTTATGTCGAGGACGGCCTAAGACTTTAATGGGCTTATGTCGAGGACGGCCGGGGCAAAGGCTTCAACCTATAATGACTATTCTGAGTTAAGGTTTAGCTTGGGTCAACTCCACCTTTGGGGAGTTTGACGGGAAAACTGGTGTTACGTCCGACTAAGGACTGCCGGGGCAAGGGCTTGAACCTAAAATGACCACTCTGGGTCAAGTCTTGGACTTTTGCCAACTCAACTCTACGGGGTGGTTGACACTGTTTCTTGGCACCGGGGAGAGCCTAGGGCGACCCTTGAGACACATTGTGGACGAAGATGTCCAAGAATTTGGGAAAATTATTTTGAGGTCAGATCAAAAGCATTTTGCTTGAAACATGGTCTTTGATAAATGATTCCAAAAGGGAAAAATTGGGAAATGCTTATTTCTAAAGGCAAATCTTTTAACAAAGCATTTTAGTCAAATTTTTGGTTTTAACTTAACCATGAGGTTTGTTATGCATAAAGTCCTTTGGATTTTGTCCATTCATTGAGAAGTAACTGATGGTAGGAAATCTGCTCGTCACTATTGTGGGGGATAGCCCCAATGTCATCTTTGTCGTTGATGTGGAGGTAGCCCCATGTCCTTGTTGTCGTTGATGTCGGGGTAGCCCCAATGTCGTTCTTCGACCTTTGGTGTTGACGTGGACCCGTTGTTGTCTTTCGACCTTTGATGATGTTATGAACCCATCCCTTTTCATGACGCACCCTTTCTTTTGCCTAGGCTGCCCTTTCGGGTTTTCAACCTAGCGGGCATCTCTTTTGCATCTTTTATGGCACACCCAGTTTTTTGCCTAGGCCGCCCTTACAGGTTTTCAACCTAGCGGGCATCTCTTTTGGTACCTTTCTCTTTTTTTTTATTTTTTTTTTTATTATGAGTGATCCAGCCGACTCGATAGAACGGGGAATTTAAAGTGGTTTTTTTCTTGGAGGAAACATGCAAGGGCATTTTATTTGGGAGAGAGTCCCTTTGTGTTGGTGAGCTCTTTGAGCAATGTTTCATGAAATGGGAGGAAGCCCTTGCTTGACAGAACATAAGTGTTTAGCTCTTTCCTAAGATGTAGAGGAGAAGACTTGTCGAGACATTTGAAATTTTCTTTAGTTAATATTATCAAAATAATTGCTTGAATGGACCATGTTTATTATTAAGTCAAGATTATAACAAGCAATTAGCCTTAACATGCATAAATGTTGTGATCAATTGAGATTAAGATTCGATCAATGACAAGATCGGAATAAGGTGTTTCTGGGAAGTCGGTCATTGATGGGACCGTGGGAAGAGAACTTGGTCATTTTGAGAGGACCACGGTTTGATGGTTTTGTTTCATGCTATGACCGAACTCGAAGGTTGCCTACATTCCCCTCAGTTTGAGGAGCTCAGGTCATCGTAGTTCGGCCATGTGAATCGTCTTTTGCTGAAGTCGGTGTCCTTTTGAAGGATGTTGTTGCTCTGCTGATGTAGATCGCTTTGCCTTGTGGTGAACTCCTTGTGATGGACTTTTTAGGGTGAACCCTCTTTGGTGTTAACTTCTTTTGAGATGAACGGGCCCTTTGAGGTGAGTCCCTTCTTGGTTGTCTTTTGAGATAGACTTCCTTTCTTGCGAATATTCATTTCCTTTCCTTCTTTCCATACATTCATTTCTTTTCTCTCTTTTCATCTTTCTCTTTTTTTTCCTTTTTTTTTTTTTTTGAGAGAGAGAGAGGGGAAACATTAGCCCCAACTTGGACATTGGCTCTTCTGTAGCCCCTTGGTGGAATGTCTGTCACTTCTCGCTTTGACTTTGAAGATCCGGGAAGCCCTTTGCTTGGTTGCGCACGCGCGATCACGGTCGAATCTTGGTGGTTGAGCAACAACATCCTTGCCTTTTCATTGTCACGGGATGCCTTTGATGTGCATCAAGAATTTGTATCGAAAAGGTGTATCGGGTTGTGTATCGGGAGATGTGTATCGGGGATGTGTATAGGGGAAGGCTTGCCATTAACAGTTTCTTCATGCCAATTGATCATAACATTTATTCTCACCAAGATTAATTGTTTGCATTTAGCAATTTTCATTTGTGTTAGGTCCATTCCTCCTTAATGAGTCGTCATTAACTAGTATGCTTAGAAGTCAATTCATCATTTTAGGGACGTAGCAATCAGTTGATAATAACAAGTAAGGCAATTTCAAGAGTAAATGTATATTGCAAATAATGTCTCAAGTCTAGAGAGAATAGAAGGAAAATGACTCTTTTATTTAGATAACTTTATACATACATGTCCCAGTGTGGACCTTTGTAAAAATAAAAAGACATACTCCAAGACAGACTTTGGTGAAAGTCTAGATCCTACGAGGCTGGAAGACCCATTTTTTTTTCAGGGATGGGCTCCCATGAAGCACGATAATCCATTTTCTTCCTCAATTGTTGGAGGGGTTGTCGGCGGCATATTCCATGCCTTCCACGGGGAACTCGGGTTCCATGTCGTCGGGAAAGATGTCGCGAGGTCTCAACTTGGCTTGGCGTTGTAATTTCCGGATTCGTCTACTCATGAGTTGGGAGTTTGCTTTGGCCATCTCGTTTTGGTGATATCCTTTCACAGTGCGTAGCCTTCGTGCATGGCACTTGACGAATGTACGGATATCCATTTGATGTAGCCGCTTTTGGGCTTCCGAAGCATGGGGCCCTTCTTGCTGTTCACGTGGATGGTTGTCTCGGATGCCAATTCAGATATGGGCTCCTTGGTCGATGTTTCCAATGGACAAGGCCGCAAAGGACTTTAGCATATTAAACCTCAAGGTGAAATTATAACCGGGATTTGAGAAGAATGCTTCATTATCGGATTAGCTTTTTAGAAAAAACTTGATCTTTTATTTTAAGATTTTTTTTAAAAGACACACTTTTGTTTTGAGTGAAAGACTCACACACATTTTTGAAAACTTTTGACAAGGAAATAATAATAATAATTTTATTAAGAAAACTGACAATGGACTCAGAATGGTCACCACATGGCATCAACCGGGGAGTCAAGACTCTAAACCTAACTGACCTTTCTTAAGGGCTTACCACACATCTTAAAAGCAACTGACTCTTCCTAAGGATGAAAACAGACTCTTTCTAAGGGGAGGTGGATGGGAGAGGTTTTTTTGACATTTTGCTTCTGACCATAGCTGTAGCTTCATTTCCAATTTCCCAACCGAGGGCATTTAAGCTTTCCTACCGCGATTAATTTCTGGATGATGCATTTCACAGCTGTGCAATCATCGGTATTGTGCCCATGGAATTTGTAAAAGGCACACCTCTTGGTGGTGCTGCGGCGTTTCTCAGGATTCTTTGGACGGAAATCTTCGAGGGGCCTCATAAGACCTTGTTTGACCAATCCCTCAAACATTTTGCTTACGGGCATTTCAAAATCCTCAAACTTTGTGAGACGAGGCTCGGCTTGGCATTTGGCTTTTCTTTCATCGTTGACCAGAGTGTGGCGGAGACAAGAATCACCGTCTCTCAATGTAAAGGGGTGCTTATTGAGTGTCCTTTCGAACTTAGCTTCCATTTGCTTCCTCTTACCCAATGGATGGCTGGGGGGATTTTGCGGAGGCGCAGGGGCGTAGGTATACCTATAACCTTGGTTGCTTGCAGGAATATACATTGGAGGCATGCAAGGAGCTTGTGGTCCAAAGGGTTTTGGATTGTAGAAATGATACGGGTCACCCCGGAATCTCATCGGGAAATTTGGTGGAGGCAAGTTGGTGATGCCTGTTCGGGTATCCATATATGGTCTAAACAGCGACTGTGCTCTGGTGACTTGGTTGATGGCATTAAACCGAGAAGGGTTATGATTGGGAAAGTGTTGTGGGTATGGTGCTCGAGTCGTAACTGGTGTGAACAGTGGTTTGTGGGCCTTTTGAGTGGATTATGTTTGGGGTTTTATAGGAGGTGTCCTATGGGAGATGTTGGATTTGGGATGAGGCGGGGTGAGGGGGTCTGAATGAGAGGCTCGTTGTGGATGACGGTGTGTTGGGTCGAAGAAATGGGGGTCTCGGTATTCTGGTGAGATGGAGGGGACAATCTTTGGTTGCAATTCGGAGGTTGGGTGGCTTCCACCTCTTCTTTGTGATTGGTCACTTTGGTGAAGAGCCCTTCAGTTTGGAGTAGAGCTGTGACACCTCCTTATCTCATCGACTCATCAAACGGACTCTATGTTTCTTTGTGGCTTTATGTGATGACTTCTTCCGTAGCCCCAGAGGCTTCTAGAGCCTGGAGCGACTCTTCGTTTGTTGGGCCAACCAGATTATCCGCGGCGTCATTTCTCGAGCTACTGTCCACTGAAGTGATCTTTCTGAGGTACCGGATCGGAGAAGTTGTAGTGACCAGGGAACTTTCTGACTCCACACGCACTAGGTGGCGACATGATGCTCTTTTCCACTTCATCTGAGCTACGGGGAAGACAAAAGGTAGCTTTTAGGCTTGGGTAAACACTGGGTGAATGCTTGCACGTATCTTAGAATCCTCTATTTCGAGATATTTGACCGGGCCGAAGTTGCCTACGTTCCCCTCACCACGAGGGAGGGGGTCCCACGCGATGAGAGGCTCATGTCACCGTAGTTCGAACGGGTTTAGAATTCTAAGAGGAAAAGATGAACATGGCTGACTTCTTGGAGGATAACGGGGATCCGTCCAAGGACTTTACTGGCTTCTCAAAGGATAACGGGGATCCGTCCAAGGACTTGACTGACTTCTTGGAGGATAACGGGGCTCCATCCAAGGAAGTGACTGACTTCCTAGGGATTTAACGGGAATCTTAACGGGGACCTAGGGGACTATTCTTAAGAATCTAACGGGAGCTTAAGAAATTAATCCTACGGCTTCACAGAGATCTTGAAGGATAACGGGGATCCGTCCAAAGACTTAAAGAAATGACTCTTGGAGGATAACGGGGATCCATCCAAAGACTTGACTGACTTCTTGGAGGATAACGAGGATCCATCCAAAGATTTGAATGACTTCTCGGAGGATAACAGGGATCCGTCCAAAGAATTGACTGACATTCCTAGGGGACTATTCCTAGGGTTAAACGGAAATCTCAACGGGGACCTAGGGGACTATGGCCTAGGGTTAAACGGAAGTCTTGCAGGATAACGGGGATCCATCCAAGGATTGATGGGATGACGCTTGTTAGCGAAAGAATGCAATGTGTCAAAGACGGAAGCCAAAACGGAGCAAATTCATGTAAGGCGCAATTAATTATCCGTTCAAGTTTACTTAAAAAGCATTTTTATTCCTAAATGGTTGGAAAAGATTTCTCTTCTTTTCTGCAACTACTCTAAATCCTGGATCAGTGGAGGCCATCACTACGTCTATAGGCCCCTCGTATTTCACCTGTATTGCACACTCCCAAGGACGGACTATCCCGGGCGAGGGTCCTATAGGGCACGCAGCTTCCACCGACCAAAAGAAACGAACCTAAGGTCTAGCGCGTCACAAAGTTCCAATGAACTGGCCATTCTTATCATAGTTAAGCCCCAGTTAAGGTTAAGATTGACTTAACGCTCCAACGAAAATTTGGCATGACCTCATTTAACGAGGGGTCTCGGACCTTAGCCTTGGGCTTAAAGATGATTAGGATGGGTCAAGCATTAGGGCTTAACGACATGGTGTCACCCTATCCTTAATACACAACTTAGGTTAATTGTGGTTAACATCAACGCATAAGTCAAGGACCGGGTCAAAGATGACCTTGGTCACACTTGCTTTCACAAGGAGTCGTGACTCGGGCGTTAACTTGGACATAATCAACTTCGGGCACGCATTAGGGACGTGATGACGTGAACTAGACCAAACACCAACCAAGGTCACGGTATTTGTGTGTCACGGACAAGTGTGGTTGACTCGGCTCGGAAGGGGAGGTGGGATGGACCCGTGCGTGCGAGAAGGGCATAAGAGCACCAATCAAGCTGCATCGTGTCATCCATCCCGGGTTTTAAGGGTTTTTGAAATGTGCACTAGGTCGGGTACGCGTTGTGTGAAGCCTTCTATGTTCCCTTTTGAGTGAAAATAGGAATTTTCAATGCATTTTAATAGCATGAACAAGAGTATAAACAATATATGAACAAGCATAATGAACAAGCATTTGCACAAGTAGTCAAGCAAGGATATGAATAAGCAAGAATCAAAATTTTGTACAAGGAAAGGTTGTGCACAACCAAAGGTTTTTGAAGCCAAAATTTTACAACAAGAACAACCTTTTGAAAATCATTTGTACAAAAAGGTTGTGCACAACAAAAGAATTTGAGAAACCAAAACTTTTACAAAAAGGGGTAATACACAATGAGGCTTTGAAAACTCAATTTTATGTCCAAAAGATTTGTGCATTACCAAGCTTTGAAAATCCATTTTTGGCTAAGAAAAAAGGAGGTAAATGTGCACAAGTAGAGGCTGTAAATGGAACCTAGACAAGAAGAAGCAAGGGGACCATCAGAATGTTTCTGCCCTTCACAAAACTGTTAACTTGAAACATTCTGTGGGCCCAGCAAAACTAGCCGTACGGCTAGGACTGTAGTTCCATTATTTTTGCAAATTTTCAGCTTCAATAACATCAAGCCCTAGTTTATTGTAATCCCAGAACAGTTTCATCCCCATAAATCAAAACAGAAACATAAAATACACACAAAACACACACAAAGTCAACAAACGGGGACGGGAGTTTGACTCACACAAGAATGCCCCCGAGTCTTCTAAAAAGAAGTTCAAAAACACCCTTTTTCCCCAGTGGATTCGCCACTGTAAGGATCCCCCCTCGGGGCGAAATTGGCGTTCGTTCGAGGAAGAAATGCCAAACACGTGTAACTTAACAAACTTAACAAAGTCGCCACATTTGTTAACTTTTAACCCAACAAATGAAAATGGTTAGAGATTTATGAGTTCGGAGATCAGGTTATGGCTTGGGAAGAGTTTTACATCACCCAAGCCGCCTCGGACAAAGCCGAGTCTCCCTTGTACTTGTTAACGAAAAGTGCATGTGTGTGTGTATTTAACAAAAAAAACTGCGAAGTTAACTGGTTATCGATTTTAACACAACAAAAGGGGTTCATTTGCACAGATCTTGACAGAACAAGACAGAAAAGAAAAATCATCCCTCTGACCCAACTCAGCCGTACGGCTATACAAGGTCTTCCCGGGGATTTTACAGTTTGTCCAGAAAATGTCCAGTTTCAGGCAGAAACAGAGCATTCTGCTGAAACTGGACTGAACTGTTTATTTTAGTTTGCATTTTCACAAACAAGCTTTGATTGACATCATTCCTATGCTCATTAATTACTAAATGGACCCCAAATACATGGCTTTGGGTGTGATTAAGGCAATCATTGGAGAAGAATTAGAAAAGGTGATGAATGTGGCCTTTGAGTCAAGATGGCCATTCTGACGGGTAAAGATTCAAACTTTACCATCAAAATGGGATCTTTATACAAGATTAAACCTTTAGGGACAACAAAATCAACATTTGGAAGCATAAATATTGAACCTTTATGACCCAAATGTGATGAATGAGTGGCTAGATCAAGGTTTGGGTGATAAAGATGGAGGCTTTATCACTCCAAATGATCATCATGGCCAAATACAACATAAAGACACATGCTTTCACCATAAAAATGGATCATCAAGCTATTTAAAGACAATAAATTAACAAATCATGATCTTCTTTAGGTTTTACCCCTTTTCACATACTTGGATGTGAGGGCACCTTGAATCATTTCATGATTTGGTTCCAAGGTATATAACAAGAATATAAGGTGCTTGAAAGGACAAGACTTGCAATATAAAGGTGCTTGAAAAGGGCAAGGCTTGAAATGCAAATAAATAAATAACATGAACAAGAACAAAAGAGTTTGAGATGGAGAGAAGATGGGGAGAAGGAGGCTTCACCTATGGTGGTTATGGCCTATCTTCCTCTCTTTTCACTCAAGTGTTTGGTGGTCTTTCTCTCAGACTGTATTTCTACAGAGTTTTACCTATAAAACTATGTTTCTCCCCCCTGAAATGATCAGCAAGGGTCTCAATTTATAGGGACTGAGGGTGCCTAAACCAGCCGTACGACTAGGCCCCTCCCGCGTCCATACCATCCGTACAGCTCAGCATGGCGAGCTTCTGGATTTTTCCAAGTTTAATCCCAGAGCAGTCCTGGAATTTTAGGTTTATCCTAGTGAGGTCCCAGCCTATCAGTTTATCCCTGAATGGTACTAAGAGTTCCTCTAAGTTGGTCAATTTCAGATTGTACAAATGTTAAAAAGATAACTAAAATGTCAACGATATAAGAAGAAGAGTAACACCCGTTAAATATAATTAACATCTGTTAGAATACTTAATGGATTTGGCATTTTCTTTCTTACCTTTCACAATCTCTGTCTGCCATCCTCGCCCCACACCATCAGTCCACCACACACCACCATAAATCGTCACCCATTTGCTTCCATAAAACACCAACCGCTAGAATCACAGATTTGGGTTCGATTTGGGTTTGAATTTGGATTGGGGTTTCAATTTTCGAATTGGGGCTTCAAATATTCAAATATTAGGTTTCAATTTTCGAAATGCCATTGTTGAACACTTGAACTTCTCTAGCCTTTGTTCGATTTCGCCCAGGTTCAATTCCATTTTTGTATTCGATTTCGCATAGGTATATTGTCTGGACGGCAAGATGGGATGGAGGGATTGAGTTGCAGGTTAAATTGATGGTGGAAGGCCGGAGATTGATCGGAATTTGAGAGATTGCAAGGAGAGATTACAATTCGTGCCGCTGCTATCAACACCAAGAAAGATGGACGACGGCTACGGAGGATCTGGGATGGAATGTATGAGAGGGAGTCAGACTGGAAATTGAGGTTTGCAGTGTCCGGAGTTGATGTCGCTGGGAGAGAGATTAGGCGTTCCAGGGCTTTCAATGGGTTTTATATTGTTTTGTAATTATTTTTTTCAGTCTTGGGTTTGATTTGGGCTTTATATTGTGTTTGATTTTGGATATTTTAATGGGGAATTTCTGGATATAATTTGGTATTCATCCATGGTTAGCTTGAATAAAAATGTTCATTCACCATTGTTGCTTGAATAAAAATGCAAGGGAGGATATGAGTGTTAAATTTTTAATGACTGTTAGTTTATTAGGGAGTTGGTTGGTCAAGTTAACTTTCTGTTTATAAAATTTAACGTCATCCAACCATGTTGCATTATTTGCAACTTGATCAAAAAGTACATTTCATTATGTTGTTAAAGGAGAGTATGTTACCTTTAATGTAATGAAGAGTGTAGTACGTTACCCTACCTTGTAATTATCTCTTTATAGTTTGGTTTTACTCCCTCCGTCCCAGTTTAAAGTTCCTAATTTGACTTTGTAGTTTGTACGGGGATTAAGAAAAAGTAAATGTTGTGAGTATGAAAAGTAAAGTATGAAAGATAAAGTGGGTATGGAGTTTTTGGTAAGAGAATGACAGGTTGGTCCAATTTTCTATTTTAGATAATAAAGTAAAGTAAGAACCTTAAATTGAGACATACTAAAAAGGAAAGTAAGAACCTTAAAGCGGGACAAAATGGAGTATGTTTTTTTCCTTTACTTGACAGAATTGCCCTCACTTTTCTTATTCTCTCTCATCAGAAATTCCCTCACCCAAACCCCTTAACTATCGCATACCCATCAGCTCAATTTCTCTCCCTAGTAGTTGCACATAGAAGAAATTCCTCTCTCTAAAAAGTAAACCCTTGTCCTCACCATCTCTCGTACTCTTTGTTGGATATTATGCCCTAGGCCCTTGAGAAAGGTCTATGCGTTATATCATAGCTTCATTGTTATAGAGATAACAAACCCGGTTATTATATCTTTTGCATGTTTATTATAATAATCATTGTCCCTAGCACTTATGAAGGGCTAGCATGAGTTTAATGGATAATCATATAATGATTATGGTGCATAGGATGCGGATTAAACTTATGGGTACTTGTTGAAGGTACTGGATAAACCTGTTATGAGATTTATGTCATGGTCAAATGTCATAATTAAATCTCATAATAGTTATATCATTTGATATCCTTAGACCTGAGATTATCATAGTCTTCCACATGATGAACATTATGTTTGACGTACTCAAACGCTACCCTTAACCTGGTAGTTATAAAGGCTACGATTGGCATAATCGGATTCTTGTAGGGAAGAATGATAAGTCAAGATGGGATTTATCCCTCTCTCAAGAGAGATATCTTCTTGGGGTGATGATAGTGTACGGCCGTATCCAGATGAATTGATGTGTTCAATGTCATTTGCTCATATCAATATACTCGGGATCGAGAAAGCATTGGACAATATAAGTTGATGTGGACCATGACTTATGTCTAATATGATATCGCGTGACAAAGGGATTATGATATGTTCTATAAGGTAACATTGGACTTTCAAAGTTATACTAATTGGGTAGTCATAATAGCTTGCTAGAGTCCGCTTATGACTTACTGGTTCTGAATGGTTCGGACTCGTTGACAACTTAGTATAATCCTATTGGGTCACACAATAGAACGGATTGGAAAAAGGCTGAAAAATATGGGAATCTGAACTGGCCACCGTACGGCTCTTGGAGTGGCGTACGGCTCCTGGTGAGCCGTACGGCCGCGCCCCCGTAGGTGGTCAGTTTGTCTGATTTCTTGTGTGACAAGGAATCTCGATCCTAAACGGAATTATGTCAAACTCTTATATAAATATATGCAGCCGGGTTTGACAGCCTCTAATGGTGATTTTAGAAATCACAACACATTGTTTTAGAAACAATAAAATATAAAGAGGTATGATTATTTAGTTTGAGATTTGGAATCATCAAACTACAATAATCAATGGAGCAAAATAATTCCAATGAGGAAATCATTTCTTCATCAAGCCTTGAATCTAGTAATCAATCAAGAAGGTGTTCTTGAGTCCGTTCGATGGTGCGGGCTCTTGGGTGTTTGATTTTCATGTTTTATTCCGCTGCGCATGATGAATCAAAACCCAACACTCTTCCCACCGACGGTGCCGTCATCATCATCCACAATCTTCTCCGGAAACTCGCCAATGGCCTCCCCAATCGCCTTCCAGAGAGAGGTCAGATATTATCTCTCTACAAAACCATCAGCGGATCACTGCCATTCACCACCACCATCAACTTTCGTCACCATCTTTTGTTGCCGCCCTCCAACAAGGGGCGGATCTCCCATAGAAGGTGGGTGTGCACGTGCACCAGATCAACCAGAATTTCCTTTAAATTATTTAATTATTTTTTATTTTTTTTGTACTAAGTGCACCTGCAGAAATGTGGTGGCAGCAGCAGGAAGGGGCATTAAAGCTGAAAGAGGGTGGGGGATTGAAGGCTTTTGAATTTTTGATTCTTTTTTTGTAGTCAGGGAAGGGGAAGGAGGGAGTAGGGGACCACTTATTTTTTTGTCCTTTTCAGTATTTTCACTTGCCTGAGCTAGCTTTGCTTCTTTGCACATACTAGATTACAAGGTCTATGTTAGTATAAGATTTATAGCTTACTGCTCCATACTCCTAGGGAGAGAGTGAGTCAAAGAGAGAATAGAAGAGAAATGAGAGAGAGTGTAGGGAGGTAGAGTAGAGAGATTGAAAGTAAATGAGAGGGAGAGGGAGAGGGAGAGAGAGAAATCATTGCTTTATTGTTAACATTTTAATACCATTACCATGGTATCCCATACTCACCACCAAATGTACACCAATTCCTCATTTCCAATCAAACCCAATTCCAAAGTCAACATTTTGATACATAGTGTAATTTGAAAATTGTACTGTAATTGAGCTACTAATTTTTTATTTTCTTTTGCGTAGTGTAAATCGTGTACCCGGTGTTTTAAAATCCTAGGTCCACCACCCTCCATCGGCGTATCTTGCTTTCTTCTTCTTTTCTTCTTCCATTTTCGACACAAACTCTCACGCGTACCCATTATCTCTCCAGGATACGTGCCACCCTCCACCACTTAAAGCCTCTACCGTTTCCGCCCCTACAGGTTGACATTCTTTGTCCTTTCTTTCTCCGTGTTCTGCTTCATCTCACTTTTTCTTCTTCTCTCACTTTTCTAAAAATTACATTTTCTTTTCTCTTCTCTGATCTGGGATGAGGTTTATCCTTGTGTGTGTTACATGTGAGTGTGTCCAAATGTCTATGTGCTTGCCTTTCAAATCCACATCTTTGAGCTTGTGTATGTGTTCGTGGGTGCATATGTAGATCTGTCAAATTTTATGTGCATCGCATTTGTATGTATGAATATCAACAAATTCATGTAAATCAATTTAATATATTTTTGGATAAATTTTCTATTCTTCATTTCCTGTCATAGTTCATGGTTGAGTTTGCATTTTTTCAGATTTCACACCAACCGAGCAAAGATTTTGCAGTTCATGTGACATGTTTTGGGTGTAGACATAAAAAATATTGATTGTAATGGTGGGTTGATTTATACAGATCCTCCTTATTTTTCAATTTATTTATTGTTTAAGTATTGGTGGCTAGTTGTGGTAATGGGTTCAGGTGATTTTAGCGGTGGTAGTTGGCGGCGGCGATGGTGGCTATGGCCTGTGGTGGTAGTTGGTGACATCATTATTGTATCATTATTCCATTGAAGATGCTCTCCTCTCCAATTTTGCTGCTTAAGTAATCTGTGTTGGAGATAAAAAGAAATAGAGTTAGTTGTGTGTGATATTTTGTTTCAGCTTGTGTGTTAATGTGTGTCTGCGTCTGTGTGTGTTCAAATTCAATTATTTAAAAGTCCCAATCCTGTGCGCAGAATTTATTCCACATTGGACAATAATTTGGCACTTGTCAAGCATAGTTTAACACGTGGCAAGATTAAATAGACAAATGTCTTCTTTGAGCTAACAAATGGCAGGCATGAAACACATTTACATCATCACTTTACTATCTGAAGAAGAAGGCGATAGGGTTCTAAAATATGGTAGTGACGTGGGGAAAAACCCATCGAAAATGGCCAACAATGAATAGGGGAAATTCCAGGAATACCCCTGAGTTTAGGCGGGCTTCTTGCAGCCACGCACTTTAAGTATAGTATAGATTGGGAATACAGACACCTAAGGGCATCTCCAATGGACACCAAATGTTACACCAAAACACCAAAAAAGACACTATTCATTCCTCCAATGGACACTATAATTTACACCAAATTTGGTGTAAATGAATAGTGTTACACCAAATTTGGTGTAACACTATTCACTTGCACCAAATTTGGTGTAATAGTTTCATTTGTCAAATTTAGTCCCTCAAATTCTAAAAAGTTACATATTGTAAATTAGGCTAATTAGCTTATTTGTAAATAAATTACATAGCATATTTTACTCAAATTACAAAAGTACAATGCATTAAAAATAATTATAAAAATATAATATTACATAATAAAAAGTGTTTTTAGAGAATTGTATCATCTCTATTAAAAGAGAGGGGGTTAATATGTAAAAGACTAGACTTCAAGTATTGTTTGTGAAATAATGAGAGTTAGTGGAAAATGAGGTGGAAGGGGAATATTCCTTTTTAGTGTGAAAAATAGTGTTATACATTGGAGTAAAAAAAATTTTAGTGTGACATTTGGTGCAAAACTTACACCAAATTTGGTGTTCTCCATTGGAGATGCCCTAAAGGAGGATATGATGAGCGAAAGTAAAACAATTTATAACTAGTATTCCATCTGTCTTAAAGAAGTTAATCATATTTGGTTTTTTATTGAGATGATCAGATTGACATTAATGTTTGGTTAAAGTTTAATTGAGTTGATTATAAAAACGTAAATGAGACTAACTTTCCGGGAAAGAGGGGTATTGTTTGTGGGGTGGACTCCCGTGAAACGGATCGTCCACGGGTCGACCCACCCACCCGTCCACACATTTTTTTTTCTTTTGCCTCCAACTTTTTTTCCCCGCCAACAAATGTAACACTTTTAATAAAGAAATGTAACATTTTTTTTTTCAAATGTAACACTTTATTTTCCAGAAATGTCACCATAATTTCGCAGAAATGAATTAAGGATAACATAAGATGTGACGGAGGGAGTACTCACCAATCACCAAGAGGTTTGACAAGTTTCCTGAAACTGATAAAGCCGTGTTCCACTTAAAATTTGAGTTTGAATTTTGTTTGCTCTTCAAACATTATATTTTGGCGTGTCAAATATTCTCTCCGTTCTATTTTAAGCTTTAAAATTTTATATTTTGAGTGTTTAATTTAAAAACCTAAAAAAAGTAAGTTTTTTTTTTATTTGTGGATCCACATGTCATACTCATACCAATTATCTACTAACTATTTTCTACCTTACTTTCGCTCTCCTACTAAACCATTTACACTCACTACACATCACATTTTTCACCTTTTTTAAAAAAAATTACCAACTTATTTTTTAAAGTTTAAAATAGGACGGATAGAAAAACTTTTTTATTTGATCGGAATCACTTGCTTACTCACCTTTAGAATTCAATTACTATTTTCCATCCCATACTAGTGGGTAACCCGTGCTCTGCACGGGAAACTAATTTACCAATTTTAGTATCTTTTATTTTTTTTATATTTTTATTTAATAGTATTAGTTAATCTTAAATCATAATAATTGTATAATTTTTAACTATAATAATTAACTACCATAGTAACTATAACAGTTAACTATAATAGTAACTATTATAGTTAACTATTATAAGTATAAGTTAACTATAATAGTAACTATTATAGTTAACTATTATTATTATAAGTATTATTTATAGTTAACTATTACTGTTAGGATTCATTGTTAGTACACCCACCTGATTTGATTGACCCATTCCACATGTCTTTTTATGGACTTTATGTTTACATGTAATGAAGTTATACTTCAATTTTTAGACAAGTCCATTTCTAGATGTTTAGTAGTTAGGCTGAGTTATGTTCGGTTTATCTTTAGCGGTTTAGTGTCCCTCAAGCCGCCATCTTTAACCGCCAGCATGGTGCCTTAAGTCCTTCATCAAACCGCAGTTTGTGTCTTTGATGAAACTGCACTTCAAGTTCATTCATGAAACCGCACATGCATCTGGTGGAACCGCCGACCAAGATATTGAAGAAGTTATTGCTGTCATTTACTCCTTGAAGACAAACATTCGCTTTTCAACCGTAAATGAATGACTGGTGACTTGTCCTTAAAACTTCAAGTCATGTTTCAGTTATTCTTGGAATGTCGGTTTGTCTCGCTTTTTGAAAAGTTACCGTTGTACTTTTCCAACAACTAAAAGGACAATGTCAGGTAGTGATCCAACAACTTCCTGCCACAAAGCAAAAGCAAAGGACGACAGTGACAGGTCAACCAATGGGATTGTGACAGCGCATAAAACCGCCATACAATGACTCACCTCTTTGTTCAACGGTCACTAATGCCTTCACTATAAATAGCCTTCATTTCTCAACAATGAAGGTTGCTGAGCTTCAAAGAGAATATCCCAAGTATTCAAGTTTGCTTTGAAGATTGAAAACCCAGATATTCATATCTTCATCATCTCCTTAGCAAACCCAGAGTTCTTCATCAAAGCTTCAAGCCTTCAAATCATCACAACTCAGCCTTGCACAGAAAGTAATCACTTGCTCGCCATCACTTAGATATTTTGAGCTCTTGATTTCTTTCCACACCACACACTTGGAGTATATTTTCTTATAGATTATATACCTCGAAAACACAGGTTGTTATAATAGCATTGTTAGGTTAGATTGTTTATTTAGAGTTTAGATTCTTTTGTAATCTTGTAAAAACTCCTCTAAATCAATACAAGTCTAGTAGCTATTAGAAAATCCTAGGCTAACCACCTAGGTAGAGGACGTAGTTCTTTCAAGAACGAACCTCTTCAAATTATGTGTCTTTGATCTTTAATTTCTGTCTTGTCATTCACATTTCTGTTTATGAGCTTTATTTACTTTTATGTGAAATGACTTGATAAATGATTTGCATACTTTTGTGATACTTCAGTTGTGCCTTGTTAGTTGCATCATTCCTTTTTCAACCACTTAAACAGCCCTACTCTTTATAATTCAGTTTGGCCAAAACCGCAAAACTCCGCTGTGCATTTTATCTGAGCGGTTCTAGTGCTTTAAACCGCAATAGACCAAACTGATAAGTACTTGGTTGATTTTCAAGGGTATTTCGAAAAAGATTTAAAACCGCTATTCACCCCCCCCCCCTCTAGCGGTTCAATACCCTTGTTGCCCTTTGGGACCAACAAGTGGTATCAGAGCTTATCTACCAAAAATCATTTTACAAGCTTAACCGCTTGGGTGCTGATCCAATGGCAAACATAAACTCCCATATGATGCAGACATCCAACTCTAATCACTTACCTATTCTTAATGAAGATAGTTTCATCTTCTGGAAAGATAGGATGAAGAAGCACATGATATCTGAGGATCGCAGATTATGGACTGCAATTGTTAATGGACCCTATGTCCCGATGAAGGCTAACCCTGATGCAGGTACTGCTGGACAAACCGCGGAAATCAAGAAGCCGGAAGCTGAATGGACCGAAACTGATCAACGGAATGTGGACTTTGATGGTAGAGCTATGTCCATGCTTGTATCAGCTATTGATCTAAGAACTCACTCAAAGGTTCTAGATTGCAATACCGCAAAGGAAACATGGGATGGCATCATTGACTTTCTGGAAGGAGATGCCGACACCAAGAAGAACCGCCTCTACCAACAGAGAAGGCTCTTTGATTACTTTGTCAAAGACCCAAAGGAATCTCTTCGCCAATGCTATGAGCGGTTCGTGGAAATTGTCAATGTATGTTTCTCTCTAGGGCACAAGTATTCCAATACTGACATGAACATGAGATTCATGCAATCTCTTGGTAGCAAATGGCTGATCAAAACTACCAACATTGAAGACAACAAAGATCTAGAAGCTCTTGATCTTCGTCATCTTTATGCCATGCTAAGGGTATTTGAATTCAAGCTTGAGGAAGCTCATGAAACCGAAAACAGATTCAAGTCTCTTTCTCTTCCCGCTTTCAACAATGCCACATCTCCAGTTTACAATCCAGATCACCATCAAACCGCATCTACTATCCATTTACAAACCGCCTCTTTTGATCCAAATATTCCAAGATATATTTCTCAAACCGCACCTCCAGAGTATTACCAACCGCCTCATCAACCTTACCCTCAACATCATCAACCCTATTCTCAACCTCAGCAATCTCATCAATCCTACACTCCATCTCAAAATTCCCAAAGTGTAGCATCCAGTTCTACTCAAGTTGATTTTGATGACATGGATGATGACGAGTTTGCTCTCTATGTGAAAAACTACACCAAGTTCAGAAAGAACAGAGCTCAATTTCAGTCAGGCGGTCCTGCAAAGTTTGTCCCTCCAACCAGATTCAACAAAGCAGCTGATGCTAAGAAAAGGGATGATCTTGTTTGTTACAACTGCAGACAACCAGGTCATTTTGCCTCCAGTTGTCCCAAACCGCGCTATGAAGCCGCTCCTGCCAAGAAACCGTTCAACAAAAAGTTTTTCAAGAGAAGAGGAATGGTTTCTGAACAAGGAGAACAACCATTAACATGGATGGGTTCTGATACAGATGATAGTGATGAAGATGAAGGAGTTGCAAATCTTTGCCTAATGGGATTTGAAGAAAAAGTTAAAATTGACGAAAGCCTTCCACTGCCACTCCATCAAATGAAGTCAGTTTCACCAAGAACTCCTGAAGCTAAACAAAGCAAAACTCCTACTTCACCAAACTACTCTCCTGAGGATCAAACCGAACAAAGCCATGATGACCAGGTACTTGAACGTGCTAATGTTATTTGTCAACAACACACTGTGCTTAAAAAGGCATATAAATTAATGGCTGCGGAACTTGAATATTCCCAAAAAGAGTGCAAGTCCCATAAGGAGGAGATTGAAAAACTCAAGCTCCAAATTGTTGGGATAGCTTCTATTGTGGAAGAAAACCGCTACCTTAAAGACAGAACCGAGGTACTTCTCACCCGAATCCATGATCTTACTGCACAAAGGGATGAACTTCAAAAAGTGACCGATGTGTGGACTAAGTCTGGTGTCACCATGGAAAAAATCGTTAATTCACAAATTCTCTCTAAGGAGAAAAGTGGATTGGGATTTAAAACTGATGATGGGTGTAAGTGTCTTTGTCTATGTGCTGAAGGTGGTGTGAAACCAACTGAACAAACCAAAGAAATTCCTAAGGTGAATCATGCTGGTAAAAAGGGCTCAACACAAGAAATTAAAAAGCAAAATTATTTCTATGAGTATCCTAAAAACCAGACTGGGAGAGATCCAAAGTGGAAAGAGAAATCCACAGCGGCTGAGGCAACCAAGGAAGTATTGAGTGATGAAACCGCTCCTAGTCGGTTTAAGGAATATCCTGTTATATTTCCTAAAGCCGCACCTAAGAGAAAGGTTGAGCTCAAAAAGGTTAACTTTGTTAAAGCCAAAACCGCTGACCCAGTAAAACATGAGAAACCGAAGGTCAGTAATGGGTTTGTAAAACCGCAACCACAACCTGGCTTAATTCATTGTTCTATTTGTGCCGATTTTGGTCATAGTGCTGGTCATTGTCTTTTAAGATTCACACCCAATGCCAAGGGACGTAAAAATCCTAAGGTCAAACAGGTGTGGGTTCCAAAAAGCTACTAACCCTAGGACCCAAGGAATAAGGGGGACCAAAACCTTTCATGTTTATTTTTCAGATTTCATGTTTTATGGCTGGAACCGCTAAGAAGAAGAAGGATCTCTGGTATTTGGATAGTGGATGCTCACGACACATGACTGGAGATTCCGAACTACTCTGCAGTTTCATCCAAATGAAAGGTCCCCCAGTAGTGTTTGGTAACAACAAGAAAGGAGAAACAGTAGGATATGGAGCAATCAAATGAGGAAAGGTGACTATTGAAAATGTGTCACTAGTAGAAGGACTCAAGCACAACCTTCTCTCCATATCTTAGTTTTGTGACAAAGGAATGAACTGCATCTTCACATCAACTAGCTGTTATATCAAAGATGCTTCCTCTGGAGTCACTCTACTGACTGGCAACAGAACAGGTGATGTTTATATGATAAATTTAAGCAATATTGTTTCTATTGCTGACCTCTGTTTTGTAGCCAAAAATATAAGTGAAAGCAGCTGGTTATGGCATAAGCGGCTCAGCCACTTGAACTTCAAGTATCTAGCAAAACTGCACAGGGATGGTCTAGTAAAAGGACTACCCAAAGTGGCTGACCATCATGATGAAAAGTGTAAAGCATGCCAGCTTGGAAAGCAGCCCAAACAGTCATTTCCTAGTAAAACCGCACCTTCAACGAACCGCTGTTTGCAACTGCTGCACATGGATTTATTTGGACCTGTCCCAACCGCCAGTATTGGAGGAAACCGCTATACACTTGTGGTGGTTGATGATTATTCAAGATATACATGGGTGGAAATGATGGCCTCTAAAGATGATACTTATGGCATCGTAACCGCTCTCTTTAGACAGCTCCAAACTCAGAAATTGGATGACATTGTTGCCGTGCGTTCAGATAATGGAACCGAATTTACAAACAATGGTGTTGCCCAATATTGTGATGATCATGGAATTGATCATAATTTCTCTGCCGCTGGAGTTCCACAACAGAATGGAGTAGTGTAAAGAAAGAACAGAACTTTGATTGAAGCAGGAAAGACTATGATTGCAGAAGCCAAGCTTCCCAAGTACTTCTGGGCCGAAGCTGTCAATACCGCATGTTTCACCCAGAACCGCTCCCTCATCATCAAAGTTCACAACAAAACTCCTTATGAATTGTGGAGAGGTAGATCACCCAACATTGCCTTCTTCAAGATATTTGGATGCAAGTGTTACATCTTGTACAATGGCAAAGAGCATCGAGGTAAATTTGATGCTAAGGTCGATGAAGGTATTTTTGTTGGTTATTCTAAATACTCCAAAGCTTTTCGTTGTTTCAATAAGACATCTTTAAAAATTGTAGAGTCAGTCCATGTTACATTTGATGAACATGCTCTCCTTGAGCCACATATGGCTCCAAATGTTGCTAATGATTTTAGTGATTTTGAGACAGGCACTATACATAGAGCAACTGACAACCATCCTACTGAAACCGCTACATCCAGTTCTTCAGCCGCACCTACTCAAACCGCTGATGGTGTAACTGTTGAACCAATGTCTTTTGATCCCATTCAAACTGTCGAACCAGTTCCAAATCTAACCTTCAATGAAGATTTCAATGATTATCAAGATGATCCTCCTCTGGAAAATCTTCAAGAAATAGTGGTTCAAGACAACCTCCCTCCTGAAATTAATGAACATAGAGACCATCCAACTACCAACGTTATTGGTCCTATCAGTAATGGTGTCCAAACCAGAGGGAGTTTGACTCACATAGATGATCACAGTTTGTTCTCAACTTCTCTGTTGTCTCAGATGGAACCGAAGAAGGTAGATGAAGCTCTAACAGATCCAAGTTGGGTAGCTGCAATGCAAGAAGAGCTCAATCAGTTTGAAAGATGCAGAGTTTGGACCCTAGTTCCAAGACCCAATGATCATACAGTAATTGGAACAAAATGGGTGTACAGAAACAAGATGGATGAGAATGGTACAATAACAAGAAACAAAGCTAGGTTGGTTGCTCAAGGCAAGAACAAGGCATAGACTATGATGAAACTTTTGCCCCTGTTGCCAGACTTGAAGCCATAAGATTGTTCCTGGCCTATGCCTCCTTCAAGAAATTCAAGTTACATCAAATGGATGTGAAGAGTTCATTTCTAAATGCTGAACTACAAGAAGAAGTTTATGTAGCCTAACCGCCAGGATTTGAAGATAACAAATTTCCAAATCATGTCTTCAAACTCAAGAAAGCATTGTATGGACTCAAACAAGCTCCAAGAGCATGGTGTGACACTCTATCTAAATTTCTTATTGAACAAGGCTTCTCTCGAGGTAAAATTGATACAACTCTATTTATAGCTAAACACAAAAGTCATTCATTATTAGTCTCAAATATATGTTGATGATATTATTTTCGGTTCTACTAATGAAACTATGTGTGTTAAGTTTGAGAAGCTAATGAAGAGTAAATTTGAAATGAGTATGATGGGAGAGTTGACATTCTTTCTTGGACTCCAAGTCAAGCAATGCCATGATGGGATCTTTATCAACCAAGCCAAATACACTAAAGATTTGATAAAGAAGTTCGAGCTTGAAACCGCTAAACCAGTTGATACCCCAATGCCCAAGGCCTGCAGTTTGGATCGAGATGAACATGGTAAGAAAGTTGATCAAACTCTCTACCAAGGTATGATTAGCTCTCTACTTTACTTAACTGCTAGTAGGCCAGATATCATGTTTAGTGTTTGTGTTTGTGCTAGATTTCAAGCTGATCCTAGAGAATCTCATCTTATTGTTGTCAAACGTATTATTAGATATTTATGTGAATCTGTTAACCTTGGACTTTGGTACTCCAAAGAATCTTCATTTGATCTATTAGGTTATTCAGATGCTGACTTTGCAGCATGTAAGATAAGCAGAAAGAGCACAAGTGGTACTTGTCAGTTCCTTGGAACGCGGCTTGTGTCATGGTCTAGCAAGAAACAAGCGTCGGTTTCAGTCTCAACCGCTGAAGCCGAATATATAGCGGCTGGAAGCTGTTGCTCTCAAATTCTCTGGATGAAACAACAGTTGGAGGACTACGGGATATTTGAACAAAATTGCCCTATCTAATGTGATAGCACTACTGCAATATCCATCTCCAACAATCCAGTTCAGCACTCAAAAACCAAGCACATCGACATAAGATATCATTTCCTCAAAGACCATGTTGAAAAGAAAAATATTTTTCTAGCAAAGGTGGGAACAGATGATCAAATTGCTGATATCCTCACCAAACCGCTTGAAAATTCCAGGTTCTATCATTTACGAGGAGAAATGGGTATGTTAGAACTAACTTAAGATATCATATCTATATATATTATTTCTAATATCTTTTGTTTAAGTGTTTTGGCTATGCTTAGAAAATCATCTAGTGTGCGGTTCTGTCATCATTGAAACCGCATCAATAAATGGTTCGGTACAAGATACTCCATCAAACTGACGAGTCAAAATAAATGAAATCGGTTCTTTCAAAACCGACAAGAAAGCAAAGTCATTCGGTTTAAACATATAAACCGCCATCAGATTAGAGAGACATCAGTTTCATGAAAACCGCTGAAGACGTAAGGTAAGTCGGTTTGCTCAATCAAACTGCTCAGGTATGAAATTGCATTTTAGTCCCTACTTTATGACATATCAATTATAAGGACCTTTTTGCAATTATCTCTGCCGCATTAAATTCTATGTGACGTGGGACGCCATCTGGAGACAATCGTGCGCCGTTCTCATCGTTCCATTACCCGAGGAACATTTATTTGAGTATAAAAGACAAAGTTTATTTCTTTTTACCTTTTTACCTTCTTCATCATTCATCTCTCTCTTCTGCACTCCTTTTTCTTCCTCCAATATTTCCCATTTTTTTTCGAAATTTAAAATGGCACCTAAGAAATCATCCGACCCTTCTGCTCCATCTACATCTAAAACATCCAAAGGCGATATGGTATGATTTCTTGAACCCTTCACTCCAGCATTTCATCTTTTTCCTCCATTGTTGCTCGTAAAAGCTTGTTCATATTCTAATTTTTTTCCTTTCTTTTTCGTTCAATTTTTGGTTGATTATGCTTACATATGTTCATATATGCTGGGTTTGATGTTTATTTCATGTCTTTTGTTCAATTTTTGAACAATTTTGATTTTTGGGTTTTTGGGTGTTCTTTTGATACTATGTTCTGGGTTTGTTATTTGAACTTGTTCTTTTAGAACTTTGTTAGTATCTGCTCTTTTCGAGTCTTTTGGTATACTTCTTTCATGTTTTGGTTAAGTTTTTGTTTTTAGTCCCCTGTTCATCATGTTCTTCATGCATTCAAATCCTTTTTCAAATTCTTTTCATGTCTAGTTTTGGGTGTTTACCATTTTACCCCTATCTTGCTTCAACCGCCTATTTCATTGTTAGAATTCCTTGTTGCAGTTTGTATGCTTGGTTTATCAAACTGCTTGCACCAATATCTTACTAACTTTGATTATTTTTTAGGATGAATCCAACTTTGTACCTGGATCTCAAATCATTAAAGCCGAATTCGAAGCTGATGCAGTTGGAAGAAAACTGCTTGCCCTTCTTGAATCATCAAAACTGCTGCCCCTATTCCAATTAGATGAGCCAAAGTTTGACAAAAAGCATTGTGCAGAATTCTTTGACAATGGGATTGTCTGTGTGGTACCTCTGTTGAATGGTAAAGGTGAAGAAATCAGAGATTTATAGTCTGGGGAAGTTAAGACTGAAAATGCCATCAAGTCCACTGTCAGGACAAAAGATGTGGTTTTATCTGCTTCAAAGGTTGCTATCCTGGCTGGTTTAGAAAATTCTGGAATTCTTTCCATCAAACCAGAGTTATTCAGCCGAACTACTGAGGAGCTCTTAGGGGTTTCTGTCTTCAACATTAAGTCCACCCCCAAGAAGGAGTTTGGAGAAATTATGGTAATGTTGTGTGATTTAGTAGATACTGGAGTGATGTGCAAGAATGGCAATCACAACAACTTCACTTCTGAGCAGTACAACTACTGCGTGGCTATCTACAAAGGGAAGAAGCTGCACTGGCCAAGGATCATCATGCAAGAAATGATCAATGCCCTCAGCCGCCATACTTCTTCCAAAGCCGCTGGAAAAACAAAGATCAGAATCACTGTAGACTCTTAACAAAGTTCCTTCATCAGGATTTGTGATCTTTAAGGCTTCTGTGGCAAACGAAGCTGAGTGGGTGCAACCGAATGAGAAGACCTTGTTTGGTTCTTCAAAACTTGATGCTTTCAGAACCGGGTTTGGATGGCGGTTTGCACAAGCGGTATGGAATGCTGATCCTCTGCCTAAAGAACAGAGAGGACCCTATCCTGAGGCTAGGCTCAATAAGTCTGGCAAACCTTATGCCGGTGCCATAGCAGATCAAGCCGCAGCTACAAGAGCTAGAGAAGCAGCTCAAACTGCCACCTTGAATAGGCTAGGAGTTAGCCTGGATGGAACTGAGGCTCCAGTTGAGAGGGAGTCTGCGGTTGAGGGGGAGCCTGCAATCCCTGCGGCTCAACCCAGGGAAACCGCGGCTCCAAGAAAGAAGAAAGCCAAAACTACTGACACTTCCAAACCCTCATCCAATCTTCCTCCAAAACCATCCTTACCAAAATCCTTCCTTATTCTATCCAATCCCTCTTCTGAACCGCTTCCACCTTCATCTAAACCAATTCCCTTCACTAAATCAACTCCTCCTACCTCTTCTAAACCCCAGATAAAACCCATTTCCCCAATCAAGCCAAATGTTGAAAAATCCATGAATTTTGCACAAGATGTGAATCTCTTGAGAAAACTGAAAGCCACCACCTCTGAACCCAAACCTACCTCACCTCTAAAATCCCCTCTCAAACTACCAACTGTTCAATTCACTGAAGAACAGTTACAGCTAATCTTTTCTACCCTTCTCAACCTCAAATCCTCCACTCAAACCGAGACTGAGCAGACCGAAGTGTCTGAGGCTGCGGTTCTAGTTGAACAAACCGAGGTATCTACATGTGCAGTTCAGCCTAAGCAAACCGATGAGTTTGAGGCTGCAGTATTTCCTGAGCAGACTGATGTGTCTGAGGCAGTTCAAGATGAACCTGAGCAAGATGATGACAATCTTGAGGTTCAATCGCTGAAGAAGAAGATAAGATTAATCAAGAAATATGATTTTTTGGAGAACTGGCAATCAAGGCCACCTGATGCAGTGGACTTCACTGAGGCTCATGACAAGAAGGATCACTCACCCATTGAAGGCTCATTTGCAAAGGAGTTGAGAGGAACTGAGAAAGGCCGGAATAGACCCCATGTTGGTTGAAACCGCTCCTCCTTCACTGAAACGGAAGCTAGATTTTGACTCACCAGAGCACACTCCTTCACCTTCTGGATCCCCTACACTGCCTTTTGCTCCATCAGTTCCACCGTCGGGTCAACCGCAACTGATCAATATCTCTGCCCCTTCGGTTTTGCCTGAGTTCAAAGTTGCAGTTAGGACTCCCAAACTGCGTGGTTTGAAAAGGAAGTGTGCACAGGACATCGCGTCTTACCTAAAGAGGTTTAGAGCTACTTCTTCCAAAGCCAGCCGCCATGGAGCCATCATCAGAGCCGCCAATAAGCATGAAGATCAACGACTCAAGTCTGTTCATCCAAATCCTTTCGCAATCTTTCCAGCCGATGAATCTCAGGCTGCTTCAGATCAACTCATTGCTTCAACTCCTGATCAAATCATTGAAGATCTGGCAGTTGAGGTCATCTTTTCTCTCTGCTCTCAATTTTTCTTTAGAATTAACTGCATTGTATTTCCATATCTTTATAGATGGCAGTTCTCTCCTTATACTTCCATTCCTCTCTCCAATACCCAACTTCTTTCCATTTCCCCTTCTCTTCCCTACACTTCACTTTCTGTCATTCCTTCCCCTTCCTCCCTTTTGAAACTGATCCAGTCAGGATTCAATGTGTTCTGGAGTCAATTTTTACCCAATCTGCATTTCTTTCCTCTCTGCCCTTCCTTGTTGATGCCATTAAGAGGGAGAATGCTATTGACCCTCGGATTGGGAGAATGGAATTCAAGATTGAAACCCTTCTGGAGAACCAGCTCAAATTAGAACATAAGCTTAAAACTCTGAATGAGCTGACTTCTCTCAGACTTGAAGCGGCCCAAGAAATGAATGAGGCTCTAGAGAAGAAGTTAGACCAACTAGCTGATCTAACGGTTTCATCAACTGACTACTTAGTTCATTATGCCAACGACCTGAAGAAGCTTTCTGAAAAAATCTTACAGAAGGTAAATGAACCGACCCATCTTCGTCTTAAGTCAGCTGAATACGTGTTTGAAACCGCCAGCCTAGTTGAGCCTTCTGATGCTGCTCAAACCGCAGACCAAGCCGCCGCCAGGGTTCCTGATAGAATTGACTAGATTTCTTTCTATCCTTTTGTAATCAGTTTTGCCTTTCATTATTTTCCTTGTAATTTTGTAACTTCCAAAACCTTTAAAGGATTATAATGAAAATGAATGCATATTGCATCTTATTCCAAAAACCTTGTTTATTCAAACTACTTGTTTGTGGAACAATGCATTTTCAAAACCCATGCACTTTAATTCATCATGAAAAAATTTCTAAGTGTATGTGTTTTAAACATTCAGTTTAAATATGCATATCTGATTTTCATAACCATATCTCTTTATATGCATCTGAATGTATTTCTTTTCTATCTGTCCTTCATTTCCTTTATTTGTTGATAGATTAGAAATCTATGATCTAGCATTGTGTGTGCATTTGACTTGGGACATGCAGTTTCAATACATATTCATTTGAGCATGTTTTTACCAAGTACAATGTTTGCTCTATCATAGTGTGGTAATGGCATCAATCAAATAGGGGGAGATTGTTAGGATTCATTGTTAGTATACCCACCTGATTTGATTGACCCATTCCACGTGTCTTTTTATGGACTTTAGGTTTACATGTAATGAAGTTATACTTTAATTTTTAGACAAGTCCATTTCTAGATGTTTAGTAGTTAGGCTGAGTTATGTTCGGTTTATCTTTAGCGGTTTAGTGTCCCTCAAGCCGCCATCTTTAACCGCCAGCATGGTGCCTTAAGTCCTTCATCAAACCGCAGTTTGTGTCTTTGATGAAACTGCACTTCAAGTTCATTCATGAAACCGCACATGCATCTGGTGGAACCGCCGACCAAGATATTGAAGAAGTTATTGCTGTCATTTACTCCTTGAAGACAAACATTCGCTTTTCAACCGTAAATGAATGACTGGTGACTTGTCTTTAAAACTTCAAGTCATGTTTCAGTTATTCTTGGAATGTCGGTTTGTATCGCTTTTTGAAAAGTTACCGTTGTACTTTTCCAACAACTAAAAGGACAATGTCAGGTAGTGATCCAACAACTTCCTGCCACAAAGAAAAAGCAAAGGACGACAGTGACAGGTCAACCAATGGGATTATGACAGCGCATAAAACCGCCAAACAATGACTCACCTCTTTGTCCAACGGTCACTAATGCCTTCACTATAAATAGCCTTCATTTCTCAACAATAAAGGTTGCTGAGCTTCAAAGAGAATATCCCAAGTATTCAAGTTTGCTTTGAAGATTGAAAACCCAGATATTCATATCTTCATCATCTCCTTAGCAAACCCAGAGTTCTTCATCAAAGCTTCAAGCCTTCAAATCATCACAACTCAGCCTTGCACAGAAAGTAATCACTTGCTCGCCATCACTTAGATATTTTGAGCTCTTGATTTCTTTCCACACCACACACCCGGAGTATATTTTCTTATAGATTATATACCTCGAAAACACAGGTTGTTATAATAGCATTGTTAGGTTAGATTGTTTATTTAGAGTTTAGATTCTTTTGTAATCTTGTAAAAACTCCTCTAAATCAATACAAGTCTAGTAGCTATTAGAAAATCCTAGGCTAACCACCTAGGTAGAGGACGTAGTTCTTTCAAGAACGAACCTCTTCAAATTGTGTGTCTTTGATCTTTAATTTCTGTCTTGTCATTTACATTTCTGTTTATGAGCTTTATTTACTTTTATGTGAAATGACTTGATAAATGATTTGCATACTTTTGTGATACTTCAGTTGTGCCTTGTCAGTTGCATCATTCCTTTTTCAACCACTTAAACCGTCCTACTCTTTATAATTCAGTTTGGCCAAAACCGCAAAACTCCGCTGTGCATTTTATCTGAGCGGTTCTAGTGCTTTAAACCGCAATAGACCAAACTGATAAGTACTTGGTTGATTTTCAAGGGTATTTCGAAAAAGATTTAAAACCGCTATTCACCCCCCCCCCTCTAGCGGTTCTATACCCTTGTTGCCTTTTGGGACCAACAATTACTATTATAACTAATAGTTAACTATTATAGTAACTATTACTATTATAAGTATTATTTATTATAATAGTTAACTATAATAGTTACCCTATATAGTAACTAATACTATTAGCTAATAGAAAAAAAAATGAAAAGTCACTTTTATTAGGGTGAAATTGATGTGGCATCACCAAATGCTTCATTTCCCCATGACTTATCCACATGGCAACACTATGGCTCTCTTCACCAACTTTAATATATATAGCTATTTTGTTTTTTTATATTTTTATTTAATAAAGAAACATACAGTAATATTTTTTTGGGTATATAAGTAGATTGTATATGAATTAAAACATTTCCTTACAAATTTAGGACAATTGTGTTAATTTTTTTTAGCTTTTGTTGCATATAATTTGTATTTATTATGACAATTAAAACTTGATATTAAAGATGATTTATTATTATTATGAATTAACTTTTAATTCTATACATGATTGACTTAATAATATTAGCTATTGTCCAATAAATTAATTTTTATTATATATACACATTATAATTAGCAAATATAAAAGTCTATAGTGTACATATAATGTGTTAGTAGAACAATAAATTAATTAACTAATAATATTAATAGTAATAATGTATATATCTAGTAACTGTTATGATTAATTAATACCCCCTTGTCTTAAAGTAAGAGTCTTAATTTGCTTACGCACACTTATTAAAAAAAAAGGGGTAAACATTGCAGGTGGGCTGAGAATATAAATGTCCAAAACACAATTCATAATGCAATCGGACAATATATAGTTAGTAAGTTTGGTATTTTTGTAATTATAAAATCATTAGAAAGAAAATACATTCCAAAACACTATTAATCTTTTCTCATAATTTGTCCATTTGAGAAAGACTCTCTGGAATATATTAAAATAGAAAGTAGAACTCTAACTCTTAGACGGAGTGAGTACTGCTAATATTAATATTAGCATATATTGTATAATTATTAACTGATACTATTAATAATAGTTAATCTATATAACAATTATGGTTAACTAATATTATTATTCATAGCAATAATTAATATATATATATATATATGATAAAAATTATGATTAACTAATACTATTAATTAATAATAATTTTTAATTATTTAATAATTAACACTAATTAAAAAATATAAAATATAATAATAATTTACTATTAATAATTAATTATTATTTGCTTAATATTAGTATTAGCTAATAATATTAATTACTACATAAGGTAACTACAATAGTTAACTATTCTTAACTATTATAGTTAACTATTACTAATAATAGTAAGAGTTAATTTTAATAGTTAACTATTATAGCTATTACTATTAGTTACTATATAAGGTAACTATAATAGTTAACTATAATAGTTAACTATTACTAATAATAGTAATAGTTACTATAATATTAACTATAATAGTTACCCTATATAGTAACTAATACTATTAGCTAATACTATTAGCTAAGAAAAAGAATTTGAAAAGTCACATATTTATGTTGGTAGGATTGATGTGGTATCACCATATGCAAGCTTTTCTATAGTTTATCCACATGTCAACACTATAACTCTCATCACCAACTTTAATATATATATATATATATATATATATATATATATATATATATATATATATATATATATATATATATTATCTCCTATTTCCTTTTCAAACTCATAAAATTTACACCACTATTATTACTATTTTCTTTGGGTAGAGCTATTGCCACTACACTATTTAATTATTCACTACATTAATATAGTTAAACAAAATTAATTGGTTATTTGGACAAGATTGCCCATCAAAGTAATGCCAATAATAAAAAATAGTAGTAGTTACCCAAATCACCCTTTATATTTATCATTTATCTCATTAATAAAATATGCATAATATTACTCCACTAACTATTAAAAGACCCTTAAAATAATTCGTTCAATTTTCAAGGAGTACTCCTACTGCGGCCTCTTCTTCTTCCCTATCTATCCAACCAAATTGGGTTTGGAGTTGTAATCAGAAGGTATGAATACTTATACATTAGCATTGTTAAATAGTCTCTTTTAGTTTTCAAGGAATTTTTATAAATATTATTGTAGATACCCCGGGAGAGCCCATTACTTGGCTAGAGCACTGGAAGGATCCTAGGATGTCTAATTGATTTTATTTGTTAGAGTCGCCACCTATGTTTTTAAAGGAACATAAGAAAAACCTAAGAATTGCCTAAATTTATATACAAAAACAGAGATTCGGGAAGAGAAGGGTTCGGGGGTTAGGTGACGGACTGGGAAGTACTTAAACACCCACTCCGCCCCGCTTACGTGGGTCTTGCTACTAAAGGTGTTCTAATGTAAAAAGTCCTTCAATTTATTAATATAAAAGCGCTAACTTATAATGAAAAGAAAAGGGAAATTGCAAAGGGAAATAAAAGATAATTGTTTTATATATTAATTCGTGCGAAATATTACATTAAGAGAATGGTAAATTAAACTAGAGTTTAGAATGTAGGGAGAAAACCTTTAACCAACTTTAATGTAATAAAGTGATCATTTGGTCATGTCCCATTTGATGGGGATTGCATACATTAAAGAAAACACATAAATAAAATAAAGAGAAGTTGTACCTTGTTGGGAAAAGAAAGAAGACTCCAATCTTGATGAAGAAAATAGTGTTGTTGTAAAGAAATTGTTATGGAACAATTTGTGTAGAGTTTTTGTAGAGAGAAGCCTTCTTGGTGAAGAAATTGGTGTAGAGAGAATTTTGTAGAGTTTTTGTGTCTAAGAAGTGGTGTCCCAAGTCCAAAAACGTGTGTATAGTTTTTGTAGAGAAGAGAAGTTTGGTCCCTTTTCTAAGGTAAAATGAGAGGTTTTTATAGGTGAAAAAGAGAGAAAAAGAAGCTTTTCTAACCAACAAGAAAATAAAGAAAATCCAATAATAAAGAGAAAATCAAATAATAAATAAAAGAAATATTTTGTTTTTAAGAAATGGCTAAGAATATGGGATTGGGAGTTATAGAATAAAGGGGGGATGAATGTGGATGTAAAAAGGAGTTTTTTGTGATCAAGAAAATGGAGGAAAAAAGACTGCAATCCGTAACTGCCATTATGGAAAGCGCGCGAGTCCGGTTTTGGGGCGAGACACCTGCGTGGCCTACAAGCAGTGCCGGAGGCACCCGCGGGTAAAAGTGACAGAATGACCCTAAAAGTTAACTTTGTTATGCAGTTTAGTCCAAAACTAACGGAATCAATTAGGAACTTAACTGAAGTAACATAAATTAACGAAAATAAGATAAATAAAAATACTATGTATGCAATCGGGGTGAGAGGTCCAAGGCGGAGTGTCTACAGAGCCCCTCGGCGATTTGGATTGCAAAGCAAAATGCATCGATGAAAGAAAGACAACCACCGAGGACATCGACAAAGAAAAAGAAAGAAAAGAAAGCAAAGACTCAATGAAAGCAGGAATTCGAAATTGGGAGAGATAGAGGTGCACTCCCTGTGTGATCGACTTTTGTTGATATACGAGATGTGGTGGGATGATCCGTTTGTGAATCTGTCGGCTGAATACGTTTGTGAATATGTTTGTGAATCTGTTTGTGAATCCGTTTGTGAATCCGTTTGTGAATTGCTGAATCCGTTTGTGAATCCATTGGATGAGTCCGTTTGTGAACCCGCTTGACGGATCCGCTTGATGAATCCATTTGTGAATCCATTGAATGAGTCCGTTTGTGAACCCGCTTGACGAATCCGTTTGTGAATCCGCTTGATGAATCCGTTTGTGAATCTATTGGATGAGTCCGTTTGTGAACCCGCTTGATGAATCCGTTTGTGAATCCGCTTGATGAATCCGTTTGTGAATCCATTAGATGAGTCCGTTTGTGAACCCGCTTGACGAATCCGTTTGTGAATCTGCTTGATGAATTCGTTTGTGAATCCATTGAATGGGTCCGTTTGTGAACCTGCTTGACGAATCCGTTTGTGAATCCGCTTGATGAATCTGTTTGTGAATCCATTAGATGAGTCCGTTTTTGAACCCGCTTGACGAATCCGTTTGTGAATCCGCTTGATGAATCCGTTTGTGAATCCATTGGATGAGTCCGTTTATGAACCGATTGCTGAATCCGTTTGTGATTCCGCTTGATGAATCCATTTGTGAATCCATTGGATGAGTCTGTTTGTGAACTCATTGCTGAATGCTTGTACCTGTTATGTGTATGCTTTGCAAATATATGTGTTTGTGTGATATGTGAAATAGAAATTGAGAGAAAATTGTGATTGTGGTGTGATGTGATTTGGAAAGCAGAGATTATATCTTTAATGATGTTCATAACTTCACTTACCATGGCCTCTTGATTCGGGATGGATTTCTGATGCTGTGGCTTAGATGATGACACTTTTGATGAAGATGAGTCACTTGTACTTTTGATGGAGGCATGGTCACTCTTGATGATGGGTTGGTCGTGCCCAAGGGCTGCCTACATATCCCTTTGAAGAGAATCAGACCAGCGTAGTTGAAGGATGGTGGAGAGTGCTGGGGAAGAAGCTAGGAGAAAAGCAAAATGAAGCACATACTTTTTACACAAGTAAGGAGACAAGAAAAAGAAAAAAATAAAAATATTTTTGTCGTTTTTTTTAGAAGAAAAAGAATATATATGCTTGCGAGAGAAATTTTTTTTTTTTTTTTTTTTTAGTTCGTGGGTGAACCATTTTAACCATTGTGTGTTTGTAAAGCCAACCCAAAATCAAGTCATGTTCGATCGAAGTCCAGATTGCCTTGTTGAATTCTGTCGTTGTCGCCGTTGTGCCCAACGAAATGTGATGTCTAGCCCTAAGATATTTGTCGTTGATGGGGCCTTAAAAGACTTTCAATGCCGAGATAAGGGGTTGCTGATTGTAAAGCCCCTAGAACGCCTTTGATGTCAAACTTTGAGTGACTCGTAAAGCCCCAAGATAAATCAGCTCTTGGCCCATTTTAATGAATCGCCTTTTGTTGTTTACGTGAGCAAGCCCCAAGACAAGATTATTGATATCAAGCTTTGAGAGATTGTCAAGCCCCCAAATGTCATGTAGTTGTTGTTTGCGAGCTTCAAGATGGTGGAATGTGAAGACCGTTCCATGCACCGTCGGGTAGAATTCTTGATAGAGATCTCCTTCTTACTCTTACTGGGGAGATAAGTGGCCTCATTGTGGTCGGTACCCCAAATGGCGGAGGGCTTACGTCAAAAGATGCAGTAATGTCTTGTGGTGTCGTCGAGGTCGCGGATGATAAGGTCTTGGAGTGATAAGGTCCCAAATGGGTATGCTTTCTTGAGTCTTCTTGTGATGAACTAATAACGGATCTTCGGATGCAACTCGTGCGGATGCAACTTGTGCTTTTGATCTCAGAGAAGGGGTGCTGAATTGCGGAAACATTTAGATTGGCCATAACTCCGTTTGTAGATTTAACATGTTGGCATTTCCTTGAATCCTTTTCCTTTTCTCTAAGACTTTCTTCATAATCTCATCGTAAGTCACAACATAAGAATAATCAAATTCATTCATAACATCTGAGCCATCCTTTCAAACCAGAATACCTTTGACGTGAAGTATTGAGAGACCCTTTTGTTGGTAGTGGTGCCCTAGGCACGTTTAATAAATGTTGTAATTGTTATCATTTATTTCATATCAATAAAGAAATGTTTTGATTATTATTGTTGTTTGTTCATGTATAAAGGCTCATGGGATGAATGTTAGATTTATGGGTACTTGTTTGGAACAAGGTACTGGACATGACCCTTTGTATGAGATTTATGTCATGGTCTATGTCGTACATATATCTCATATTAGTTATGTCATTCGAATCCTTAGACATGAAGTTATTATAGTCTTCCACTTGATGAACATTATGTTTGACATATTCAAATGCTACCTTTAACCGGGTAGTTATAAAGGGTATGATTGGCATAATCGGATTCACGTAGGGAAGAGTAATAAGCTAAATGGATTTGTCCCTCTTCGGAGAGATGTCAAGCTTAGGCCTCTCGTAGGAATGATGTTGATGAAAATGTTCGGCCGGACTCAAATGAATTGATTAGATCAATGTCATTTGGATTATCAACATATTCGGAATCGCGAAAGTATTGAACAAAACAAGTTGACTTGTTGACCAAGACTTGTGTTCAATGACATCGTGGACAAAGGGATTATGACATGTTCTAAAGGAATGCGAACTTGTATCTAGTTATACTATTTGGGTAGGTATGACGGTTTGCTAGAACCTAATCATATCTTTTGGTTTCATGTTTGAACCCATTGCCAACTTAGTATAATCCTAGAGGGTCACACACAATAGAACGAATCTTAAATAAGGACTATATTGGAATTTTGGAAATTATAGGAATCTGGACAAGTGTGCGACCGCACAATATGGGTTGGGCGGCCGCACAGTTTGGGTCAGTTAGTACCAGAAACCTTCCAGATAGATGTGCGGCCGCACAGCTGTTTTGGGCGGCCGCACACCATGTCGGGACTGGTTTCCTTATTTGATTTGGAAAAGAATTTTGGACGGGTTTAGACACAAGTTTCCTATTTGGAATAGGTATAACTTGTATATAAACAGCCAAATTCGGCCAGAATCAAAGCAAATGCTTTAGGCAAGTCTCCAAAGAGTTTGAGAGAGTTTTATTTTGTTCTAAGACATCCTAGATTGAGGAACAAAATAATACACAAATAAAATTCCATATAGTTCATATTGATTGTAAAAACGTGTTTCACAATTTTTGGTCTAGCAACCAAGATCAAGTGTTCTTGATATTCGTTCGTGGTGTGGATACCGCTAGAAGGTGAAGCTTATCATCTTCAAAGTTCATGTTCTTACTTTTGTGATCAAAGCTTCAAGTTCTCCACCAAGATCAAAGACCAAATTCAAAGTCATCAAGGGTTAGTTTTTCTAGTATTCATATTGTTGTATTTGATTTAATCATATGAATGGATCTATGGGCTTTGGGTTTTCATAAAATTTTAAATGCTATATTCCGCTGCGTATGTTACTTGGAAACCCAACAGTGGTATCAGAGCCTCGTTCATGTTGATTATTTCAATACCTAGATCATGTTGTGTGTATATAAATTGTTTATGTGCCTAACATGATATGAATATTGGATATATGATGTTTATGTGTTATATGATTTTATGTGGTTTATTGTTTTACAACTTTAATCGCACTATTGAATCGCACTAAAAATTATGATGGATTCTGAATTGTTTGATTATTAATTTTTGATTGGATCAAAGTGTTAATAATCGGGGAAGACAATTTTGAGACAAATTTTCGAACTTTAAAAATTCTGTCTGATGCTACTATGCGGCCGCACAGAAAATATTGGGCGACCGCACATGTTTGGGCGAACGCACAGATTTTCTTGGGCGGCCGCACAGTTGGTCAGAATCAGAATCAGATTCTGGAATTTTGATGGGGTCCAACCGAATCAGTGACAATACCGGCCAGACCTGCTGATCTGGAGCGGGTTTTGGGCAGTTGGTTTTGGTGTGGATCTTGGGGTTTGATTTTCCTATTTGTTTTAGTCTTGTGATTCTAAGATTGGCTCAAAGTTTGGATGGCTAATCTACGTTCATCGAGATTGTGTTTCCCAAACTTGATCGCAATCAAAGTTTCAAAGATAAAACGAAGTTAGAATTATGAAGAGTTCATAATTGCTAAAATTGAGAAACAAAGTTCTTGATTCAATGATTGGAGATCCATGTGGAATTGTGGATGCAATTGGCCTACGTTTATCGAGACCATCTATTGCTTAGTTTCGGCCACATGGACTACTTTCTTGGTTTCTTGAATTAGTGCGGAATTGTGGATGCCTCATGGCTTAGTTTCGGCCGCACTTCTTGTTGTCTTGATTTGGAAGAGGATAACCAAAGTTCAAAAGGTCTCATCCTCATAATTATAGAGAAACTAATGACACATAAATATTATGCTTAAATTAATGAAGATTAATTTAGTGGCTAAACTTGATGCGTAACATATTTATATTATGTGCTCATAAATGTGTTGTATGCTATATGTGATGAACCTTCAAAGAAAGTTTTAAGTCCTTTATTGCCATGCCATGATTAAAACACTTGTTAATACATGGGTGAATTTAATGTAGACTCGCCCTAGCGAGATGCATTGACTTTATTTATGTATGAGCAAGATAGATAATGTGGGCACGCCCTAGCGAGGCACATTAACTATACGTTTAAAATTTTTGGACTTAATTGGGCGTCAAAACAGTTTTGAGCCTGGGCAAAGATGAGATTTAACATGTTTTTTGAAATAGGATTTCTTAAAGAATCTCATAAAAGGAACTAAGAGTCATATGAGATATGATTGACAAGAGTTGTCTACCTAATTAATTTGATTTTGTGTAATCCGCCTTAGCGGACTTAAAATTAAATTAAAGCGGGATCTTAACCCATTTAAATTATATTATACATTGGATGTATAAGAAGGTTATATAATTTAGTGGGAGTATTTTCGTTTGAAAAATACGTTGTTTATTTCTTTAATGAAAATTGGTAGTTATTAAATTTTGGAAATTTTGCATATTTGTAGAAAATGACTTCTAACACTCAATCAATTTCGTTGCGATCGATCCTTGAGAAGGATAACCTCCAAGAGAATGGTACTAACTTTATGGATTAGATCCGTAGCCTAAGAATTGTTCTAAGGCAAGAAGATAAGTTGTACATTCTCGATGGGCCACTTCCTGCTGAACCAGAACCTACTGCCCCTAGGGCAGAAAGAGACAGTTACAAGAAACATCGTAATGATTCTAGAGATGTAAGCTGTCTCATGCTTGCTACTATGTGCTCAAAACTCCAACAAAGTTTGGAACATTTGGAAGCCTATGAGATAGGCGTGGAGTTAAGAGCCATGTTTTAAGAGCAAGCTAGGCAAGAGAGGTACAAGACCATTGTTGCATTCACTACTTGCAAAATGAATGAAGGGCAACAAGTGAGTCCTCACATGCTGAAAATGAAAGGTTATGTAGAGCACCTTGAGAAACTTGGCTATCCAATCCCATTGGAGCTAGCCACGGATCTCATTCTTAATTCATTGCCTAAAAATTATAATCAGTTTGTGATGAATTATAACATGCATGGAATGGATAAGAATCTATCCGAGTTGCATGGGATACTTAAAACTGCGGAGATAAAGATTTCGGAGAAAGGTTCTCCCGTGCTCTTAGTTCATGATGGGAAGAAGGCTAATGCCAAAGGAAAGGGTAAGAAAGTTGTCAAACCCAAGATAAGCAAGGCAAAGGTTGCCAAGGCTTCTGAGGCAAAACCCGATTCACAAAAGGATGCAATTTGTTTCCATTGTCAAGAAATTGGTCATTGGAAACTTAATTGCAAGGCTTTCTTGGAAGAGCAAAAGAAGAAGAAGGGCAGCAAGGCTGCGTCGACTTCAGGTATCTATATGATAGATATTCTCCTTTCTACCACTGATTCTTGGGTATTGGATACCGGATGTGGTTCTCACATTTGTTTAAATGTGTAGGGTCTAAAGAATAGGAGACTACTTAAAGAGGGTGAAGTAGACCTACGCGTGGGGAATGGAGCAAGAGTTGCTGCATTAGCCGTAGGGAGTTATGAAGTCACTTTACCTTCCGGTTTAATACTTGTTTTGAACAATTGCTATTATGTACCGGATTTAAGTAGAAATATTTTTTCAATTTCTTGTTTGGATAATGAAGGTTTTAAGTTTCTTATTGAGAATAAGAAATTTTCTATTTATTTAAATGATGTGTTTTATGGTATTGCTAATTCATTTAATGGCCTTTATGTCTTGGATGTCAAGAGTGAAAATAATGAAAATGTCTATCATATAAATAAGAAATCTAAACCAAATGATGTAAATCATACTTATTTGTGGCATTACCGTCTTGGTCATATCAATGAGAAGCGTATCTCAAAACTCCATGGGGACGGTCTCTTGGGTTCATGTGACCTTGGGTCATATGATACTTGTAAGTCGTGTCTTCTTGGGAAAATGACTAAGACACCGTTTACCAAGTTAGGTGAAAGGGCAAGCGACTTATTGGGGTTGATACATTCCGATGTATGCGGACCATTAAGTAGCAATGCTAGGGGAGGATTTCAATACTTCACCTTCACGGATGATTATAGTAGATTTGGGTATGTTTACCTAATGAAACATAAAAGTGAAGCATTTGAGATATTTAGAATATTTCAAAATGAAGTAGAAAAACAACTTGGCAAAAGTATTAAGGCACTTCGATCAGATCGAGGTGGAGAATACTTGAGTCATGAATTTGATGATCATCTAAAGAATTGTGGAATAGTTTCACAATTGACTCCACCCGGAACACCACAATGGAATGGTGTATCCGAAAGGAGAAATCGGACCTTGTTAGACATGGTTCGATCAATGATGAGTCAAGTTGATCTTCCAATATCCTTTTGGGGTTACGCCCTAGAAACCGCTACTTTCACACTAAATGAAGTTCCAACAAAATCGGTTCCAAAGACTCCAAATGAGATGTGGAGCGGAAAGAAACCTAGTTTGTCTTTCATAAGGATTTGGGGTTGCGAAGCTTTTGTCAAAAGACTTCTCTCCGACAAACTAGCACACAAATCTGATAAATGTATTTTCGTGGGATATCCTAAGGAAACTAAAGGATATTACTTTTACAACCGAGAGGACAACAAAGTGTTTGTTACCCAAACTGGTGTCTTTCTAGAGAAAGAGTTTCTCTCCAAAGAAATCAGTGGGAGTAAAATAAATCTTGAAGAGATTCGAGACCCAGAAAATGACATTGAACCAATAATGGAACAAGAACAAGAACCACAAGGAGTTGTGGAACCTGTTCAAAATACACAAGCAACTCGCAAATCTAGTAGGTTACGATCCGAGCCCGAGAGATATGGATTTCTCGTAACGGATAGTAATGTAGTGGAAATCATTGAGAATGATGAACCGTCAACCTACCAAGAGGCGATGTCTTCTCCTGATTCGGATAAGTGGCTTGGAGCCATGGAATCTGAATTGCAATCCATGCAAGACAATCAAGTTTGGAACTTGATTGATGCGCCCGAAGGTGTAAAAACCATAGGATGCAAATGGGTCTTCAAGAAGAAGACTGACATGGATGGGAAGGTGCATACTTACAAAGCTAGACTTGTAGCGAAGGGTTATAGGCAGGTTCATGGTATTGACTATGATGAACCCTTTTCACCCGTAGCAATGATCAAGTCTATAAGAATTTTGCTTGCCATTGCCGCATATCATGACTATGAAATATGGAAAATGGACATCAAAACCGCTTTCCTAAATGGAAAACTAACAGAGGATGTGTATATGACACAACCAGAAGGTTTTGAACAGAATTCTAAGGTATGCAAATTGCAAAGATCCATCTATGGATTGAAGCAAGCTTCAAGGAGTTGGAATCTCCGTTTTGATGAATCGGTCAAAGAGTTTGGTTTCATCAAGAACGAAGATGAGCCTTGTGTATACAAGAAGATTAGTGAGAGCATAGTGCTATTCCTTATTTTATACGCGGATGACATATCACTCATTGGAAACGACATTCCTACACTTCAGTCCGTAAAGACTTGGTTGGGAAAGTGATTTGCAATGAAAGATATGGGTGAAGCCGCATACATACTTGGCATTAAGATCCATAGAGATATATCAAGGAGGCTACTTGGTTTAAGCCAAAGTACATACATTGACAAGGTCATTAGAAGATTTCGTATGGAAAATTCTAAAAGAGGAACCTTACCAGTGTTACATGGAGTTTCTCTAAGCAAGACTCAATGTCCTAAAACAAAATATGAGCGTGAGAAAATGAATGATATTCCATATGCTTCGGCAATTGGGTCCATCATGTATGCCATGATTTGTACTAGGCCGGATGTATCTTATGCTTTAAGCATGACAAGTAGATACCAATCCGACCCCGGTGAAAGTCACTGGATGGCTGTAAAAGCGATTCTTAAGTACTTGAGAAGAACTAATGATTCGTTTTTTGGTCTATGGAGGAATGGAAGATGATCTTGTGGTAAATGCTTACACGGATGCAAGCTTCCAGACCAACAAAGATGATAGTCGATCGCAATCGGGTTTTGTGTTTATGTTAAATGGTGGAGATGTAAGCTGGAAGAGTTCCAAGCAAAGTACAACCGCTGATTCTATAACAAAAGCTGAGTATATTGCTGCATCGGATGCTGCAAAGGAAGTTGTTTGGATTAAGAAGTTCATCACTGAACTTGAAGTGGTTCCTAGCATTGCTAATCCAATAGACCTTTATTGCGATAATAATGGTGCTATAGCTCAAGCAAAGGAACCAAGAGCACATCAGAAATCCAAACACATACTTAGGCGTTTTCATATCATTCGAGAAATCGTTGATAGGGGAGACGTAAATATATGCAGAGTACCTACTGATGACAATGTTGCGGACCCACTAACAAAGGGACTTCCACAAGCTAAACATGAAGGTCATGTTAGGTCCATGGTTATTAGATACATGTGAGATTGGGCCTAAGGCAAGTGGGAGATTGTTGGTAGTGGTGCCCTAGGCACCTTTAATAAACGTTGTAATTGTTATCATTTATTTCATATCAATAAAGAAATGTTTTGATTATTATTGTTGTTCATATTTACTTATAATAATATCCGTCCCTAGTACTTGTTAAGCACTAGTATAAAGGCTAAATGATCATGGGATGATCATGTTAGATTTATGGGTACTTGTTTGGAACAAGGTACTGGACATGACCCGCTGTATGAGATTTATGTCATGGTCTATGTCGTACATATATCTCATATTAGTTATGTCATTCGAATCCTTAGACATGAAGTTATTATAGTCTTCCACTTGATGAACATTATGTTTGACATATTCAAACGCTACCTTTAACCGGGTAGTTATAAAGGGTATGATTGGCATAATCAGATTCACGTAGGGAAGAGTAATAAGCTAAATGGATTTGTCCCTCTTCGGAGAGATGTCAAGCTTAGGCCTCTCGTAGGAATGATGTTGATGAAAATGTTCGGCCGGACTCAAATGAATTGATTAGATCAATGTCATTTGGATTATCAACATATTCGGAATCGAGAAAGTATTGAACAAAACAAGTTGACTTGTTGACCATGACTTGTGTTCAATGACATCGTGGACAAAGGGATTATGACATGTTCTAAAGGAATGCGAACTTGTATCTAGTTATACTATTTAGGTAGGTATGACGGTTTGCTAGAACCTAATCATATCTTTTGGTTTCATGTTTGAACCCATTGCCAACTTAGTATAATCCTAGAGGGTCACACAGAATAGAACGAATCTTAAATAAGGACTATATTGTAATTTTGGAAATTATAAGAATCTGGACAAGTGTGCGACCGCACAATATGGGTTGGGCGGCCGCACAGTTTGGGTCAGTTAGTACCAGAAACCTTCCAGATAGATGTGCGGCCGCACAGCTGTTTTGGGTGGCCGCACACCATGTCGGGACTGGTTTCCTTATTTGATTTGGAAAAGAATTTTGGATGGGTTTAGACACAAGTTTCCTATTTGGAATAGGTCTAAATTGTATATAAACAGCCAAATTCGGCCAGAATCAAAGCAAATGCTTTAAGCATGTCTCCAAAGAGTTTGAGAGAGTTTTATTTTGTTCTAAGACATCCTAGATTGAGGAACAAAATAATACACAAACAAAATTCCATATAGTTAATATTGATTGTAAAAACGTGTTTCACAATTTTTGGTCTAGCAACCAAGATCAAGTGTTCATGATATTCGTTCGTGGTGTGGATACCGCTAGAGGGTGAAGCTTATCATCTTTAAAGTTTGTGTTCTTACTTTTGTGATCAAAGCTTCAAGTTCTCCACCAAGATCAAAGACCAAATTCAAAGTCATCAAGGGTTAGTTTTTCTAGTATTCATATTGTTGTATTTGATTTAATCATATGAATGGATCTATGGGCTTTGGGTTTTCAGAAAATTTTAAATGCTATATTCCGCTGCGCATGTTACTTGGAAACCCAACACCTTTAAGTTTGGACCACTCCCCACATTGTATTGCATCGAGTATCATTTCCCAAAAGATTGTTGAAGCCCCTTAAAAAGACTTTCGTGTTGGTGTTGGTGCCCTAGGCACGTTTAATAAACGTTGTAATTGTTATCATTTATTTCATATTAATAAAGAGATGTTTTGTTATTATTGTTGTTCATGTTTACTTATAATAATCTCCGTCCCTAGTACTTGTTTTGTATTAGTATAAAGGCTAAATGATCATGGGATGATCATGTTAGATTTATGGGTACTTGTTAACCACTGGACATGACCCGCTTTATGAGATCTATATCATGGTCAATGTCATATATATATCTCATATTAGTTATGTCATTTGAATCCTAAGACATGTAGTTATTATAGTCTTCCCCTTGATGAACATTATGTTTGACATATTCAAACGCTACCTTTAATCGGGTAGTTATAAAAGGTATGATTGGCATAATCGGATTCATGTAGGGAAGAATAATAAGCTATGATGGATTTGTCCCTCTTCGGAGAGATGTCAAGCTTGGGCCTCTCGTAGGAATGATGTTGATGAAAATGTTCGGCCGGACTCAAATTAATTGATTGGATCAATGTCATTTGGATTATCAACATATTCGGAATCGAGAAAGTATTGAACAAAACAAGTTGACTGTTTGACAGACTTGTGTTCAATGACATCGTGGACAAAAAGATTGTGACATGTTTTAAATGGAATGCGAACTTGTATCTAGTTATACTATTTGGGTAGGTATGATGGTTTGCTAGAACCTAATCATATCTTATGGGATCATGTTTGAACCCATTGCCAACATAGTGTAATCCTAGAGGGTGTCACACACGATCAGAACGAATCCTTAAAGGACTAAATTGGAATTTGGCAAATTTTAGTCTGCATGGCCGCGCAGATTAAAGGACTCGGCTGAGCAGCTCGGCCGAGCACTTTAAAAGGAGCGGCCGAGCAGTGCATTATCGAATGCTATAACCGGTGTGCACGGGCGCGCATATTGAAGGACTCGGCCGAGAAGCTCGGCCGAGCACTTTAAAAGGAACGGCCGAGCAACCGCTGGAAGGCTGGTTTGGAAAGTTTCGAACTATGATGGGATTTAGACTCAAAGACCTTAAGGGTTACGGACTTGTGAGTATAAATAGATGTTCAAACACCCCAAATCAGACTTAGTGATTGTCTTATGTTTGTGAGTGCTTCCAAGGGTTTGAGAGGGTTTATTTCTTGTTCTAAGATATATCTAGATTGAAGAACAAGAATATCATATACATAATAATTCCATATAGTCAATACAATTGTGAAAGTGTGTTTCATAATTTTGGTCTAGCAACCAAGATCAAGTGCTCTTGATATTCGTTCAAGGTGTGTATACCGCTAGAGGGTGAAACTTATCATCTTCGAAGTTCGTATTCTTACTTGCTCGTGATCAAGCTTCGAATTCTCCACCAAGATCAAAGACTAAATTCAAAGGCATCAAGGGTTAGTATTCTAGTATTCATATTGTATGTATTTGATATAATCATATGAACGGATCTATGGCTTTGGGTTTCATAAAAAAAAATTAATGCTTATTTTCCGCTGCGCATGTTACTACGAAACCCAACAGTGGTATCAGAGCCCCGTTTATGTTGATTATTTCAATACTAGATCATGTTGTGTGTATATAAATTGTTTGTTTATGTGCCTAGCATGATATGAATATTGGATTATGATGTTTATGTGTTATATGATTTTATGTGGTTTATTGTTTTATAAACTTTAAACGCACTATTCAATCGCAATAAAATTATGGTGGATTTAAAATTGTTTGGGTTATCAATTTTGATTGGTGCAAAGTTTTGATAATCTAGGGATTCATGAATTTTTAATTCAAGGTTTTGATGATCATGGTGATTGGATCACCAAGAACACCAAATCCTAATTGAATCGGGAAAAACAATTTTGAGATAAATTTTGGAACTTTAAAAATCTGGGATTTTTTTGGAGGAGGTCCGACCGGACCCAATGAAGAGACCCGACCGGACCTAGGGTTTCGGTTGGGGGGTTCTTGCTAGGGTTTGGGTGTGGATCTCGGGGTTTAATTTTCCTATTTGTTTAGTCTTGTGATTCTGATATTGGTTCAAAGTTTGGATGGCTAATCTACGTCCATCGAGATTGTGTTTCCCAAATTTGATCGCAATCAAAGTTTCAAAGATAAAACAAAGTTAGAATTATGAAGAGTTCATAATTGCTAAAATTGAGAAACAAAGTTCTTGATTCAAAGATTGGAGATCCATGTGGAATTGTGGATGCAATTGGCCTACGTTCATCGAGACCGTCTATTGCTTAGTTTCGGCCACATGGACTACTTTCTTGGTTTCTTGAATTAGTGCGGAACTGTGGTTGCCTTATGGCTTAGTTTCGGCCGTACTTATTGTTGTCTTGATTTGGAGATGATAACCAAAGTTCAAAGAAGTCTCATCCTCATAATTATAAAGAAACTAATGACACATAAATATTATGCTTAAATTAATGACTATTAATTTAGTGGCTAAACTTGATGTGTAACATGTTTATATTATGTGCTCATAAATATGTTATATGCTATATGTAATAAACCTTCAAAGAAAGTTTTAAGTTTATTTTGCCATGCCATGATTAAAACACTTGTTAGTATATGAGTAATTTCAATGTGGATTCGCCTCCGCGAGGTACATTGACTTTATTTATGTATGCGCAAGATAGATAATGTGGGCATGCCCACGCGAGGCACATTAACTATGCGTTTAAAATGGTTGAACTTAATTAGGCGTCAAAACAGTTTTGGGCCTAGGCAAAGATGAGATTAAACATGCTTTTTGAAATTGGATTTCTTAAAGAATCTCAGAAAATGATCTAAGAGTCATATGGGATATGATTGACATGATCGTCTACCTAATTAATTTAATTTTGGGTAATCCGCCTCCGCGGACTTGAAATTAAATTAAAGTTGGATCTTGACCCATTTAAATTATAATATACATTGGATGTATAAGAAGGTTATATAATTTAGTGGGAGTATTTTTTTAGAAAAATACATTGTTTATTTCTTTTAATGAAATTGGTACTTATTAAATTTTGAATTTTTTTGCATAATTGTAGATAATGACTACTAACACTCAATCAATTTCGTTGCGATCGATCATTGAGAAGGATAAGCTCCAAGAGAATGGTACGAACTTTATGGATTGGATCTGTAGCCTAAGAATAGTTCTTAGGCAAGAAGATAAGTTGTACATTCTCGATGGGTCTCTTCCTGTTGAACCAGAAGCCACTGCCCCTAGGGCAGAAAGAGACAGTTACAAGAAACATCGTAATGATTCTAGAGATGTAAGTTGTCTCATGCTTGCTACTATGTGCTCAAAACTCCAACAAATTTTGGAACATTTTGAAGCCTATGAGATAGGCGTGGAGTTAAGAGCTATGTTTTAAGAGCAAGCTAGGCAAGAGAGGTATAAGACCATTGTTGCATTCACTTCTTGCAAAATGAGTGAAGGGCAACAAATGAGTCCTCACATGCTTAAAATGAAAGGCTATGTAGAGCATCTTGAGAAACTTGGTTATCCAATCCTATTGGAGCTAGCCACGGATCTCATTCTTAATTCATTGCCTAAAAGTTATAATCAGATTGTGATGAATTATAACATGCATGGAATGGATAAAAATCTCTCCGAGTTGCATGGTATGCTTAAAACTTCAGAGATGAAGATTGTGGAGAAAGGTTCTCATGTGCTCATGGTTCAAGATGGGAAGAAGGCCAGTGCCAAAGGAAAGGGTAAAAAAGTTGTCAAACCCAAGATAAGCAAGGCAAAGGTTGCCAAAGCTCCAGAGGCAAAACCCGATTCACAAAAGGATGCAATCTGTTTCTATTGTCAAGAAATTGGTAATTGGAAACGTAATTGCAAGGCTTTTAAGGAAGAGCAAAAGAAGAAGAAGAGTAGTGGGACTGTGTCGACTTCAGGTATCTATATGATAGATATTCTCCTTTCTACCACTGATTCTTGGGTATTGGATACCGGATGTGGTTCTTACATTTGTTTAAATGTGCAGGGACTAAAGAATAGGAGACGGCTTAAAGAGGGTGAAGTGGACCTACGAGTGGGGAATGGAGCAAGAGTTGTTGCATTAGCCGTAGGAACTTATGAAGTCACTTTACCTTATGGTTTAATACTTGTTTTGAACAATTGCTATTATGTACCGGATTTAAGTAGAAATATTTTTTCAATTTCTTGTTTGGATAATGAAGGTTTTAAGTTTCTTATTGAAAATAAGAGATTTTCTATTTATTTAAATGATGTGATTTATGGTATTGCTGATTCATTTAATGGCCTTTATGTCTTGGATGTCAAGAATGAAAATAATGAAAATGTCTATCATGTAAATAAGAAATCTAAACCTAATGATGTTAATCATACTTATTTGTGGCATTGCCATCTTGGTCATATTAATGAGAAGCGTATCTCAAAACTCCATGAGGACGGCCTTTTGGGTTCATGTGATCTTGAGTCATATGATACTTGCGAGTCGTGTCTTCTTGGAAAAATGACTAAGACACCTTTTACCAAGCTAGGTGAAAGGGCAAGCGACTTATTGGGGTTGATACATTCCGATGTATGCGAACCACTAAGTAGCAATGCTAGGGGAGGGTTTCAATACTTCATAACCTTCACTGATGATTATAGTAGATTTGGGTATGTTTACCTAATGAAACATAAAAGTGAAGCATTTGAGATATTCAGAATATTTCAAAAAGAAGTAGAAAAACAACTTGGAAAAAGTATTAAGGCACTTCGATCGAATCGAGGTGGAGAATACTTAAGTCATGAATTTGATAATCATCTAAAGAATTGTGGAATAGTTTCACAATTGACTCCACCTGGAACACCACAATGGAATGGTGTGTCCGAGAGGAGGAATCGGACTTTGTTGGACATGGTTCGATCAATGATGAGTCAAGTTGATCTTCCTTTATCCTTTTGGGGTTATGCTCTAGAAAGCACTGCTTTCACACTATCGGTTCAAAAGACTCCATATGAAATGTGGAGCGGAAAGAAAACTTGTTTGTCTTTCATGAGGATTTGGGGATGCGAAGCTTTTGTCAAAAGACTTGTCTCCGACAAGCTAGCACACAATCTGATAAATGTATTTTCGTGGGATATCCTAAAGAAACTAGAGGATACTACTTTTACAACCGAGAGGACAACAAGGTGGTTGTTGCCCGTACTGGTGTCTTTCTAGAGAAATAGTTTCTCTCCAAAGAAACCAGTGGGAGTAAAATAAATCTTGAAGAAATTCTAGACCCAGAAAATGACATTGAACCAATAGTGGGACAAGAACAAGAACCACAAGGAATTGTGGAACCTGTTCAAAATACACAAGTAGCTCGCAGATTTGGTAGGTTACAGTCCGAGCCCGAGAGATATGGTTTTCTCGTAACGGATAGTAATGAGGTGGAAATCATTGATAATGATGAACCGACCACTTACCAAGAGGCGATATCTTCTCCTGATTCGAAGAAGTGGCTTGAAGCCATGGAATCCGAATTACAATCCATGCAAGACAATCAAGTTTGGAACTTGATTGATGCGCTCGAAGGTGTAAAAACCATTGGATGCAAGTGGGTCTTCAAGAAGAAGACTGACATGGATGGGAAGGTGCATACTTACAAAGCTAGACTTGTAGCGAAAGGTTATAGGCAAGTTCATGGTATTGACTATGATGAAACCTTTTCACCCGTAGCAATGATCAAGTCTATAAGAATTTTGCTTGCCAATATTGCATATCATGACTATGAAATATGGCAAATGGATGTCAAAACCGATTTCCTAAATAGAAAACTACAAGAGGATGTGTATATGACACAACCAGAAGGTTTTGAACAAAATTCTAAGGTATGCAAATTGCAAAGATCCATTTATGGATTGAAGCAAGCTTCTAGGAGTTGGAATCTCTGTTTTGATGAATCGGTCAAAGAGTTTGGCTTCATCAAGAAAGAAGATGAACTTTATGTTTACAAGAAGATTAGTGGGAGCATAGTGTTATTCTTTATTTTATATGTGGATGACATATTGCTCATTAGAAATGACATTCCTACACTTCAGTCTGTAAAGGCTTGGTTAGGAAAGTGCTTTGCAATGAAAGATATGGGTGAAGCCGCATATGTACTTGGTATTAAGATCTACAGAGATAGATCTAGGAAGCTAATTGGTTTAAGCCAAAGTACATACATTGACAAGGTCATTAGAAGATTCCGCATGGAAAATTCTACGAGAGGAACCTTGCCAGTATTACATGGAGTTTCTCTAAGCAAGACTCAATGTCCTAAGACAAAAGATGAGCGTGAGAAAATGAATGATGTATGCTTCGGCAATTGGGTCCATCATGTATGCCATGATTTGTACTAGGCCGGATGTATCTTATGCTTTGAGCATGACGAGTAGATATCAATCCGACCCCAGTAAAAATCACTGGATGGCTGTAAAAGAGATTCTTAAGTACTTGAGAAGGACTAAAGATTCATTTTTGGTCTATGGAGGAATGGAAGATGATCTCGTTGTAAGTGCTTACACGGATGCAAGCTTCCAAACCGACAAAGATGATAGTCGATCGCAATCGGGTTTTGTGTTCATGTTAAATGGTGGAGCTGTAAGCTTGAAGAGTTCTAAGCAAAGTACAATCGCTGATTCTACAATGGAAGCTGAGTATATTGCTGCATCGGATGCTGCAAAGGAAGCTGTTTGGATTAAGAAATTCATTACTGAACTTGAAGTGGTTCCTAGCATTGTTAATCCAATAGACCTTTATTGTGATAATAATGGTGCTATTGCTCAAGCAAAGGAACCAATGGCACATCAGAAATCCAAACACATACTTAGGCGTTTTCATATCATTCGACAAATCATTGATAGGGGAGACGTGAACATATGCAGTGTACCTACTGATGACAATGTCGCGGACCCGCTAACAAAGGGACTTCCACAAGATAAACATGATGGTCATGTTAGGTCCATGGGTATTAGATACATGGGAGATTGGGCCTAGGGCAAGTGGGAGATTGTTGGTGTTGGTGCCCTAGGCACGTTTAATAAACGTTGTAATTGTTATCATTTATTTCATATTAATAAAGAGATGTTTTGATTATTATTGTTATTCATGTTTACTTATAATAATCTCCGTCCCTAGTACTTGTTTGGTATTAGTATAAAGGCTAAATGATCATGGGATGATCATGTTAGATTTATGGGTACTTGTTAAGTACTGGACATGACCCGCTTTATGAGATCTATATCATGGTCAATGTCATATATATATCTCATATTAGTTATGTCATTTGAATCCTTAGACATGTAGTTATTATAGTCTTCCACTTGATGAACATTATGTTTGTCATATTCAAACGCTACCTTTAACTGGGTAGTTATAAAAGGTATGATTGGCATAGTCGGATTCATGTAGGGAAGAATAATAAGCTATGATGGATTTTTCCCTCTTCGGAGAGATGTCAAGCTTGGGCCTCTCGTATGAATGATGTTGATGAAAATGTTCGGTCGGACTCAAATGAATTGATTGGATTAATGTCATTTGGATTATCAACATATTCGGAATCGAGAAAGTATTGAACAAAACAAGTTGACTGTTTGACCATGACTTGTGTTTAATGACATCGTGGACAAAAGGATTGTGGCATGTTCTAAATGGAATGCGAACTTGTATCTAGTTATAATATTTGGGTAGGTATGACGGTTTGCTAGAACCTAATCATATCTTATGGGATCATGTTTAAACCCATTGCCAACATAGTGCAATCGTAGAGGGTCACACACTATCAGAACGAATCCTTAAAGGACTAAATTGGAATTTGGCAAATTTTGGTCTGCACGGCCGCGCAGATTAAAGGACTCGGCCGAGCAGCTCAGCCGAGCACTTTAAAAGGAATGGCCGAGCAGTGCATTGTCGAATGCTATAACCGGTGTGCACGGGCGCGCATATTGAAGGACTCAGCCAAGCAGCTCGGCCGAGCATTTTAAAAAGAGCGGCCGAGCAACCGCTGGAAGGCTGATTTGGAAAGTTTCGAACTATGACGGGATTTAGACTCAAAGACCTTAAGGGTTAAGGACTTGTGAGTATAAATAGATGTTCAAACACCCCAAATCAGACCTAGTGATTGTCTTATGTTTGTGAGTGCCTCCAAAGGTTTGAGAGGGTTTATTTCTTGTTCTAAGATATCCCTAGATTGAAGAACAAGAATATCATACACATAATAATTCCATATAGTCAATACAATTGTGAAAGTGTGTTTCATAATTTTGGTCTAGCAACCAAGATCAAGTGCTCTTGATATTCGTTCAAGGTGTAGATACCGCTAGAGGGTGAAGCTTATCATCTTAGAAGTTTGTGTTCTTACTTGCTTGTGATCAAGCTTCGAATTCTCCACCAAGATCAAAGACTAAATTCAAAGGCATCAAGGGTTAGTATTCTAGTATTCATATTGTATTTATTTGATATAATCATATGAATGGATCTATGGCTTTGGGTTTCATAAAAAAAATTAAATGCTTATTTTCCACTGCGCATGTTACTACGAAACCCAACATTTCGGTGCCAAATTGATAGAGGAAGCTTCAAATGTTGCACATAACTTTGCTAGGGCCACCGTTGGGGGAGGTGAAGTGAATTGCATTTTTGTTAAGAGAGCCTTTCAAACTTGAGTCTAGCCCCTAGAGTGCCACCATTGATTGTAAGTGGAACGAGAAAGGCCTCTCCTTAATTGGGGGAACAGGAACGAGCACACATGAAAAGAAGGCTTTTCAACATTACTCTTGTGAAGCTTTGAAGGTCGTTCCCCACATCTTTATTGAGCGTAGCCCCTAGGGCTTATTAAATTTTGAGCGTAGCAAAAGAAGCTCTCGTTCTGAGTCACATAGCCCCTAGGGCATCATCATTTGTCAAGCAAAGCAAGAGACTCGTCCTTGTGCGAGGGAACAAACATAAGAGGACATGGCAAGAGCTACTCCATTCTTGGGAAGCCTTTCGACACACTTAAGAGGCACATACTTGTAGAAGCTTGAAAACTGAATTACATGTTATTGCTGCCCAAACCAATTGACTTGTTGGGAACTATTTGTGCATCCTCGTACCCCACAATGATGGGCTCATTCTCGGATGAATCTTGGTTACCATGGGGCTTCTTTCACATGAACCTGAAAATGGATATTGCAAGAACAACCTCTCTTATGCCAATAACCCAAAACGACCTTGATTATGCCGTATCTTGTCGATCCCTTTACGAAGTTGACTCGGTGGGGAATTGCCTTTCTCAGGAGATTCAATGTAGAACTTGTGCGGTCGTCTTCTTTAGAGGCCGGGGATCTCCATTTCTCTTTCCCTTCTCTCTCTTACTCTCTCTTTTTTTTATGACGCACACTGTTTTTTTGCCTAGACCGCCCTTTCGAGTTTTCAATCCAGCGGGCATCTCTTTTGCATCTTCATTTTGACTCGATTAATGAGGAAGTGTGCCTTAACTCTAGCCGAGGATGAGAGACATGTGATTTTGCGGTGGAGACCTTTTGTCACTAATGATGAGTGACATTGACTTGAATAGGGAAGTGGTCCCTAGTATTGACTTCATGTATTTATATATTTTTTAACGACTCACGAAGGCAAGTCATTAAGAGAGAAGAGAAGGAAATCCCCAATTTGATTGCAAGAAACTGGGAGCGCAGCTGAAAGATAAGAAGCCCCTAGACTCGACAAGGAACATGAAATGATTTCAAATCTAGGAAAGTTGTTTAATCTTGAGGTGATTAATTCATTTGCAAATGACTCGTACAAAGATGTCTTGACAAGTTCGAGATGAAGGCCAATCACCATAACGCGCTAGGGCTAAACATATCTTAATTCTTGCATGAGACCGGACCCGAAGGCTGCCTACGTTCCTCCAGTGTAGAGGCTCAGGTCACCGTAGTTCTTGTGGATGCTCCTTTCGCCGTTCTTCGTTGGTGGATAGAATGATGATCTTGATCTTGATATGAACTTCTTTGAATTAGGTGGATTTTTTTTTTTTTTTTTTTTGTGCTCTAACTTTTGCCTAGGTTGTTTTGAAGTGTCAACCTAGCAAGCTTTTTTTTTTTTTTTCAAATCCCCCTTTGAAACATTGCTTGATCTTTCTCCATGGTTGTAGTTCCACCTTGCTTGATGTCTTGGATTTGTCGTTGATGTTGTCGCCTTCGTCACAATGTTTAGCCCCTAGGCGTTCAAGTGATGGCCTTCGTTCCAAAACTCGTTTAGACATCTTTTCATCATTTTTCCAAGAATTAAATTGAACAACTTGGAAGAGTATATGAGGACAAGAACGACTTTTATTTGATAAGACCGACTCAAACTTTGACATTAATGAGAAGGAAGAAAACTTAATGCATACATTAGAGGACTTTTGACTCCTTTTTTGTTTTTTGTTTTTTTTATTCCTATTACTAGGTAAAGAAAGAGAAACGGAGATTGTTGTCTTCATCCTTGTAGTTGTAGTTCTCCTTGTGGCATAATCTCTTGTTGACGCCTCATTTCAAAACCAAGCCTCTTCTTTGATGGGTTCTTGCATGTTGTCACTCTCTAACGATTGCTCTTCACCCACAGTAAATTCACCATTGTCGATCAAATCTTGGATAATGTTTCGAAGAGTGAAGCATCTTTCGGTAGTGTGACCACTATGCTTGTGGTAGTTGCACCATTCACCAAATGCATGATTCCTTGCTATCTTCTTGGGCTTGTATCCTTCTAAAGGCCGGACCTTCCCACTTTCTACCAAAACTTCAAGTGCTTCGGCTCGGGATATTCCTAGGAGAGGAGTGAAAACTCGGTTGTTGGCAGCACCTTTTTTAATTTTGAGGGGCGGGCCACTTGAGCATGTTTTACTGTTGACCTTTGCCTTGTTGTCGGTGAACTCTTGCAGACGGGCCTTAAGTTCGGACACTTCTTCCTCGTGAATTCTCCTCTCGAGATCAAAACGGGCTTGCCACAAATTGTCTTTTCGGCGGGCATCCTCGGTAAGTCTATCCATATGTTCCCCCATGGCTCTCATTATGTCAAATAGCTTTTCGTTGGACACGGAAAAATACCCACCGTTGTTGTTGTTGCCGTTGGAAGCCATTGGACCTATTGGAAGAACACGGTTGATCTTAGGATTGAATGTAATCAGGGACGTCAAATTTAGGGGCCTATAGTATTATTTGTTTTGTAAAACTTATTTTTTTTTAACCAACTAATTTTTTTTTTTGAAACAGTGTGATCCACGTTCAATGCACATAAAACAATAATATTTTAAAAATGATTGTAGTTATAATATATTTGAAACCGTGCGGTGTACGTGTTTTGCACAAATAACAAATAATGATAATAAAATTTTAAATATAATTTTAGTAATAGAAATGTAAAGCTATTAAAAGTTATAATTTCAATAATAACTCTAAAAATAATGATGATAGTGATAATATATAGCAAAATCATATAATATATGGAAAAGTCACAAAAGTTACAGCACGTCACTATTTAAAAAGTGAAAATCTCCTGAAAAACTTGTTTTACGCCCCCTTTATTATAAAACTTGTTTATCATCTTTTATGAAAAACTCATTTTGTCATCTCTTAATATAAAACAGGTTTTTTATAAGTGTGACTCATTTTAAAAATCTATTTTTCACTTATGTAAATCCCCAAACATAACGACATTAATTAAATCGTTAAAGTTTAAAATTTTTGGTATTATATAAGTTTAAAAATGGAGGAGGCCAAGCTGAAGTATAGTGTGATATCTAAGATAAGAACCAATACTCGTGATTATTACGGAGAAATGCTTTTGGGATGTACCATCATCTGAATACAAATGCAAAATAGTTCTCAAAAAGCTTGAAGATAGTAAAGATGGTCATTATTTGTATCTATCTATTTGGAATAAATATTTCCTAAAAGCGATTACGATTGACGCCACTACCAAGATGATGATAATGAATCACTACGACACCACATTGGAGGATTGGCTAACCATGAGTGGTAAAGACGGCCTAAGTGGGGTATATATGCAGAAGCTCTTGGGAACCAATGATAATTATTTTCAAGCTGATCCTAATTATCTTACCATAATGAGGTAATTATTATTTATGTGTTATAATTTATTAGCCTAATGAGATAGTTTCTTTTTTTATTATATAATATATATGTATTGAGATATTTATGCCACTCCTGCATTTTGTTATGATTACTAGGTTTTAGGTATGAGTTATGTTCTATTTGTTTAATATCTTCATTTACATTTCAGTAAAAGAAGTGTTCATTTGAATTAGTTTGATTTTTATTTTATTTTTTTATCAATAACAATTTGGATGGATGAAGTATAAAACAAGAAAAAGCTTATGTATAACTCAAGATTGAATGCAATCAGGGCCGTCAAATTTAGGGGCCTATAGTATTATTTGTTTTGTAAAACTTAATTTTTTTAACCGACTAATTTATTTATTTTTGAAACAGTGTGATCCACGTGCAATGCACATAAAACAATAATATTGTGAAAATGATTATGGTTATAATATATTTGAAACCGTGTGGTGTACGTGTTTTACACAAATAACAAATAATGATAATAAAATTTTAAATATAATTTTAGTAATAGAAATGTAAAGCTATTAAAAGTTATAATTTCAATAATAACTCTAAAAATAATGATGATAGTGATAATATACAGCAAAATCATATTATATATGGAAAAGTCACAAAAGTTACAGCAGGTCACTATTTAAAAAGTGAAAATCTCCAGAAAAATTTGTTTTACGCTCCCTTTATTGTAAAACTTGTTTATCATCTTTTATGAAAAACTCATTTTGTTATCTCTTAATGTAAAACAGGTTTTTCATAAGTGTGACTCATTTTAAAAATCCATTTTTCACTTATGTAAATCCCCCAACATAACGACATTAATTAAATCGTTAAAGTTTAAAAAAATTTCACTACTAAAAATACGCGTTTTACCCACGGAAAATTCCGTGGGTAAATTGATGTTACCGACGGAATCCGTCCGTCGGAATTCCGTGGGTAAATTTTTGTGGGTAATACCGACGGAAATTTCCGTAAGTGTTATCCACGGAATTTCCGTGGGAAACGCAATATAAACCGTGGGTAAATTTCCGTTGGAAAATATTTCACCGGTCGTCGGCGGGTCTTGCCGGATTTTACCGACGGAAATTTCCGTCAATAGCTTCTTATTTTTTGTCGGTAATTGTCAAGTTACCCACGGAAATTTCCGTGGGTAAAATCATTTAAATATTAAATAAATTTACCCATGGAAATTTTCGTGGGTAATTTTATTAAATATTTAAATAATTTTACCCACGGAAATTTCCGTGGGTAAATTGAGCAGGTTTAAAAAAAACAATTTAAAATACCCAAAATACCCCCCTGAACATGTAAAAAGACCAAATAATCCAAAACAACAACAATTTTGCAAATAATAGTACTCTCTTTCTTACAATACTTCTAACAATACAACAACTAGTACTAGGAATCACACCATTCTAAACACTTATACTTAATAATCCAAAACAACAACGATTCAAAACAATACACAAACTTACAAACCAAATTAAAAAAAGGTACTAAAAGCGTTTAGTTGTCCTCGTTCCAAATCAAGTAAAAACATCAACCATTACCACTCCTGCGAGATTGGGAGCTGCTACCACCACCACGGCCACCCATCCGTACTCTTACATTTGAATTAAAGTATTGCCCAATAGAAGAGTTAGAGTTGTTACCGCTAGGAAGCTGTTGAAGCTGTTGTTGGAGCATAGACCTCATCATTTCTTGCATTTTTTGTTGCATTTGCTGCTCCATTTCCTCCCGCATTTCCGCCCGCATTTCCTCCCGCATTCGTTCAACTTGGGCGTTTACTTGGGTGTATACTTGGGTGTTTACTGTCTCAGTCAAGCTTGCTATAATCTCATCCTTTTGTCTTTTCTAATCAACCGTTGTACTGCTGCCATGACACGGTTGTAAGTTTGTTGGCTCATATTTGAATTAGCCTTGATATTAAGAAACTCAGCCACTGACTCCAACACCGTGGCCTTTGCACCGGGATGAACTTTCTCATTTGCAGAGTTCATTAAATTCATAAACTTCTTTGCATCAGGATTGGGATCTTCTGTTGGATAGGGGTCCAATCGAACTCTGGACCGGCTGTATTTCGCACCATATCATCCATACCCACAGAAGGCTCTATTTCATCAACCAACTGTTCGAGTTCCCTCGCTTGATCACGTTCGATAGTGGGACCATTTTGAACAATTGTTTCAACTGGATAGTGCTCACCGTGCGCTACCCATATCTTGTAACCATCGATGAACCCCACATCCATAAGATGTTTCTTCACAAATCCATAAGAATGAAATTTTTTATTCTTATACCTTTTGCAAGGACACCTAATCTTCCCATCTTGTATGTATTGGGGATGCGATCTAGCAAACTCCACAAAATGTTCTAAACCTTCTACGAACTCAGTTGTGATACCCCTTCTATTAGGATTCCGACGATTATCCATCCAACTACGATCCCCAGACATATTTATCTTTATAAAAATTAAGAAAAAAAATTAATCTTCATACAAAAGCTACAATCACAACAGATAAAGAAAGAAGTACTTAAATAAATAATTTTGATCAAGCGTAAACACAAACATCTAGACTGCTCACCAAAATGTTTTACAAGTATTCATATGATACACCATTAAATCTTGCTAATCAATTAGTGTTCCAAATACAATCAAAATGCAAAATTGGCCCATAAGAATGTTCTAGCAATTTGAAAATTATCTAACTAATCATTGATAACACAGGGCAATACTTACAAAGCAACATTGCAAAATCAGAAATGAGGAAGTTAAAACTAAACTTCACAGATGCAGGCAACTTTTTATATCACATTTTCATATTAAAAGACATAACATATGAGCAACCCCATCCCATATCCTATATGCCAAATTGATCTCCCATGAAATTGAAACAAAAAATTGGCAGAATGCAATTTGGAGTAAATCGCTAGTACAGCAGAAGGTGTTTAGGTAGAAACTATTTGAGAGAATGCAGAGTTCCTCTAAGATCAAATACAGCGTTTCACCAACAACAAAAAAAAAACACCTACTTACAAAATGGTTACCAAAAAATTAAATTAAACCAGAAAAATCAAAATTGTGATAACTCATTGCAACTGAATAAGAACGAAGATGAGAAACGAAATGGTGACATGAAGCTAAAGAGAAAAAGAAGTTACCTCTAGAACGTAGAAAGGAAGAGAACGCAGGTCAGAAGAACGGAAAGTAAGCCCAGATCTGGAAAATTTCCCGGCTATCGACGGTGGGGGTTGAGAGTCCGATCTACCACATGCTAATAAGTTGTGGCTGGAGAGAAATAGAGAGAGATTAGAGAGGAAAAACTGAAAGGGGGAGGGGTCGGCTACCTAGGTCAAACAATGAACCTGGAGAAATAATCACGAAATTGCAAGGACGATGGAGAACGGACGGCGACGGCGAACGGAGGCCTATAGCGAACGGAGGATGACGACGGCGGCCGGCGTTGGTGAATCGGAGAGAGGCGAAGGGAGAGCTCGCCAAGTCGGCGTGTGTGTTCTGAATGAATAAAAATTGAGAGACTGAAAGAAAAAAAGGTCGATCCTGGTATAAATTTCATTTAAATATTACCCACGGAAATTTCCGTGGGTAATTCCGACGGAACCATTCCGTAAGTAATTCCGACGCAATTTTCCGTGGATAATTTTAAAATCCGTCGGTAATTGAATTTCCCAACAATTGGAATTCCCGCGCTGACAAAGCCAAAAATTCCTCAGCAATCCTTTTATTTCCGTCACTAATGCCCACGGAAAAATTCCGTAGGTAAATTCCGTGGGTAAATCGCGTCTTTCTAGTAGTGTTTGTATTATATATGTGTAGGTTCCAATTACTATAATTTGTCAAAGGACTTTAGTTTCATTTTCCTATATCTCAAAATTGGAGGAGGCCAAGGAGGTCACGCTGAAGTATAGAGTGATATCTAAGATAAGAACCACAACTCATGATTATTACAGAAAAATGCTTTTGGGGATATACCATCATCTGAATACAAATGCAAAATAGTTCTCAAAAAGCTTGAAGATATTAAAGATGGTCATTATTTGTATCTATCTATTCTGAATGAATATTTCCTAAAAGCGATTACGATTGACACCACTACCAAGATGATGATTATGAATCACTACGACTCAACATTGGAGGATTGGCTAACCATGAGTGGTAAAAATGGCCTAAGTGGAACCAATTATAATTATTTTGAAGCTGATCTTAATTATTTTACCATCATAAGGTAATTATTATTTATGTGTTATAATTTACTTGCCTAATGAGATAGTTTTTTTTTATTGTATAATATATATGTATTGAGATAGTTATGCCACTCCTGCATTTTTTTATGATTACTAGGTTATAGGGATGAGTTAGGTTCTATTTCTTTAATATCTTTATTTACATTTCAGTAAAAGAAGTGTTCATTTCAATTAGTTTGATTTTTTATTTTTTATTTTTATCAATAACAACTTGTATGGATGAAGTATAAATCAAGAAAAAAGCTTATGTATAACTCAAGATTGAATGTAATCACAGTTGTCAAATTTAGAGGCCTATAGTATTATTTGTTTTGTAAAACTTATTTTTTTAACCGACTAATTTTATTTTTTAAACAGTGTGATCCACGTGCAATGCACATAAAATAATAATATTGTAAAAATGATTATGGTTATAATATATTTGAAATTGTGCGGTGTACGTATTTTGCACAAATAACAAATAATGATAAAAAAATATTTTAAATATAATTTTAGTAATAGAAATGTAAAGCTATTAAAAGTTATAATTTCAATAATAACTCTAAAAATAATGATGATAGTGATAATATATAGCAAAATCATATAATATATGAAAAAGTCATAAAAGTTACAGCACGTCACTATTTAAAAAGTGAAAATCTCCTGAAAAACTTGTTTTACGCTCCTTTTATTGTAAAACTTGTTTATCATCTTTTATGAAAAAATCATTTTGTCATCTCTTAATGTAAAACAAGTTTTTCATAAGTGTGATTCATTTTAAAAATCCATTTTTCACTTATGTAAATCCCCAAACATAACGACATTAATTAAATCGTTAAAGTTTAAAATTTTTGATATTATATATGTTTAGGTTCCAATTACTATACTTTGTCTGTCAAAGGACTTTAGTTTCATTTTCCTATATCTCAAAAATGGGGGAGGCCAAGGAGGTCACGCTGAAGTATAGTGTGATATCTAAGATAAGAACCACTACTCTATTACAAAAAAAATGCTTTTGGGGATATACCATCATATGAATACAAATGAAAAATAGTTCTCAAAAAGCTTGAAGATATTAAAGATGATCATTATTTGTATCTATCTATTCAGAATGAATATTTCCTAAAAGCGATTACGATTGACGTCACTACCAAGATGATGATTATGAATCACGACTCAACATTGGAGGATTGGCTAACCATGAGTGGTAAAGACGGCGTAATAGGGGTATATATGCAGAAGCTCTCAGGAACCAATGATAATTATTTTGAAGTTGATCCTAATTATCTTACCATCATAAGATAATTATTATGTATGTGTTATAATTTATTTGCCTAATGAGGTAGTTTTGTTTTTTTTATTATATACAATATATGTATTGAGATAGTTACGCTACTCCTGCATTTTGTTATGATTACTAGGTTTTAGATATGAGTAATGTTCTATTTCTTTAATATCTTCATTTATATTTCATTAAAATAAGTGTTCATTTCTATTAGTGTGTTATTTTGGCAAAAAACAATGAAATCCAATTTGGATTAATAATCAAAATTAAGGAGGGACGAATGGAACTAAAGTTATAGAATTGCAGAATTCAAGATTGCACAAGGATGATAATCTCGCCGGCACAAAACCTCGGGAGGTGATTAACAGCGCCTTCCTACCCAAACGGTAGTATTGATCTTTTTGCTTTAGAGCTATGGAGGTTTACAGAGAGTTGTGTGAGTGTGTGTTATGGTGTGCCCCCAAGCTCGGCTTAAATAGAAAAACATACAAGAGTCCTATCTAAAAAGAATAACAAACTATCCTAAAATCTCAGGGTCTATCTTGATGAATCTTTGACTTGGTCTCTTTTTTGTTGAGAGTAGGCCTTTTGATCACGTTCTTTTTATAAGCTGTAAACAAATAATTAGTTAGGGTAAATATAAATACTTGTCGATAATTCTGCCAGAGGTGAAGATGTCAGCATGTTGATCAAGATGTCACTATCTTGAAAATACACCCATAACCAACTGTCCTAAAATCGTGGGATCTAACCAACTCTTGACCAAGTCTATCCCTTCGTGATATAAGTCTTTTGCCCCATGATTTCCAAGGGTTAGCTGCATAAAATATTTATTAGACATAAAATAACTTTATTATTCATAACTTACTGATCACGAAGATGTCCACATGCTGGTAGTAGTCAAGATGTCGTCATCTTAAAAGTAGTCAAGATGTCGTCCTCTTAAAAGTAGTCAAAATGTCGTCCTCTTAAAAATGTAGCCACAACATGTGTATTTTTATTATTTTTTATTTTTTTTATCAATAACTATTTGGATGGATGAAGTATAAAATAAGAAAAAGTCACGATTGAATGTAATTCGGGCCTTCCCTAATAGTTTATTGGCCCGGGCGAAGTCAAATTTAGGGGCCTATAGTATTATTTGTCACGACCCGAAAACTAAGCTCTATTTTATTAGTAATAAATAATTATTATTTATTTATTTGCTTATTTATTTATTTAAATTATTATTTAATTAATAATTTATGTGTGCATTTTATGTGTATAATAAATTATGTCTAGCATTTTATTTAGGTTATTTGTGCCATTGTAGTATTATGTGGTCTTAGGGGCTAGTAGGGAGTATTAGAGTTATGTAGTGTAGAGGAGGGGGCCTAAGTGTAAGTTCTTTTAAATCATTATAACTACTCCCTCCCTACTCTTCTCCTTCTCCCTCACCTCTCCCTCATCCTCCATCTCTTTCCCAGCTCATTTCTCTCTCTCTCCAAAGAAAAAGGGTAAGTTTCTCTCTACCTTCTCTCTTCAATCTAACCATCTTCCTCTTGTTATTTCTCATTTCTTAAAACATGAAACTTGTTTAGATCGTCGATAGGATCGTAGAGGGCTAAAAATATTCGAGTTCCGTCACCTTTCATAAAATCCGGGTAAGTTGCTTTTCCCCCATTTATGCTAAAAATGTTCATCCTATGCTTAGATGATACTATGATTACCATTTATTGTTTCTTTGGTTGATTTTAAGATGATTTACATTTTTATTCATTTTTGTGAAATTTGGTATTTGAATCTTGTGTTGGATTTCTAGATGTTGTTATTTAGCCCCATTGCAAGTCTATAAGTTGTTTTGGTTCATAGTTGTGTATATTGTAAGTCTTGGTTCCAAGTTTGTGAAATGGTGAAGATTTGGGTTTGGTTTGATTTTGGGTTAAAAATGGAGGAAACCCAGAATTTTGGCCGGAAATTGCCCCTCAGGGCAAGGGGGCGCGCGCACCCTTTCAAGGGAGGCGTGCGCACCCTTGTGCCCTTTTGCAAACTGACCTTCTGATCAAAGGAGGCGCGCGCACCCTTTCAAGGGAGGCGTGCGCACCCCTTTCCTTTCCAAAAATATCACCTTCTATTGTCATGGAGCGCGCGCACCCTCACTTACCTTTTGGCGCATCTTCCTTCTGACTTCAGGAGGCGCGCGCACCCTCCCATAGGAGGCGCGCGCACCCTCTCCTCTGTTGTGAAATTTATTTCCCCTTTTTGTCCAATCTTTCGAGGGCCATATCTTGTTCATCCGGACTCCGTTTTAGGCGTATAAATTATCGTTTTAAAGCTCTCCTTGAGCTCTTCGAGATGAGTGAGTAAATTTGGTTGAGTGCTCGAATTAACTGGATCCTTTGTGGTCAAATGTGATATGGGAATTGTGTTATCATTGTTAAGATTGTTGGAACACTTTAATTGTGTGTTGTTGGTTCATTTCACTTTCTTGGTGACTTCTTGGTATGGTTCCCTACTTTGGAACCCTAAGTTGTTTAATTAAGCTAGTATTTATTACTTAGCATTTATTTGCAAGTCCAGCTGGTATTTGTGGTTGTGTCGGGCGATGTGAGATATTGTGATGGCACCGGCCAAGTCCATTATGGTGTCGACCATTGTTTTGCCCTTATTTTCCCTCTTCCAGATCGGCCTTGGTTGAGACGTTTTGGAGCATGACTTTGTGGCATGGCTCCCGCCCTTTGTGGCATGTTACTTTGTTATTGGTTCCGGTACCGGGGATTTCTCTTCAGCTTTCATGCTATTATGAAGATGATGATTTGTTGATTATTGAAGCTGCGCAGCGACCTTTATTTGGTTTATCAGTTTGGGAAAACCTTGGCTATATCCTTTGTTATGTGTTTATTTCCGCTGCTATCTGTTATGTGATAACTGCTACGTGCTATTTTGATTCATTATTGATTATTGCATCATAGCATGTCATGCAGTTGCATTAGTAACTTATTAAGATTTATCTCACCCCCTTTCTTTTTATCTTTGTTTTTCCTTAACCCCCCCAGGTGGAAAGGATTAGACTCGCTGATCACGAGACAGGACGTCGAGTGGGTTCGAGCTTTTGGGGCAAGTCGATATTGGTGGGTTTACATTATATAAATGTGTAACCTTTTTGGGATATTGGTACCAAACATTGACGTCATTAGGATTTGTATATTTTATAACTTTGGCGTATAAGCTTATGGAGTTTATACTAGTTTTATTTTGTTGTTATTAAATTGTTTTCCAAAACCTTGTGTTATCCTCTTTTGGTATAAAAGGAAATTTTTATCTTCATTATTTTAGAGTTTATTGTATAAGTCGACGTCCAGCTCGCGTACACCGGACCCGCGGGGTCGGGGTCGCGACAGTTGGTATCAGAGCTATGGTTTGGCTCTAAGTATAAGTCTAGGTGGACTAGTATGACCTAGGAGGGTAGTTGTGTTCGGAGTGAGTAACGGTTGATGTTTTATGCAGATAATTGTTTCCAATGGCTAGAAGAAGGACAGGTGAAGGTTCTAGTGGGGCTCAGAATCAGAATGATCTTCGGGAAGAGAACCGTGCCATGTTCCAAGGCATGTTTGAGGCGGCCATGAAGGCTATTCATGACCAAGGACCGAGAGTAGAGCAAGCACCACCACCCCGATATGGTTTGGAGCAATTCTTGAAACTGAAACCGGCAGAGTTCGATGGTGAGCCCGATGTGAAGAAGGCCGAACTATGGGTGGAGTCTATGGAGAAAATCTATGATGTGTTTGGGTGCACGGACGAGGATAGGGTCCGGTTTGCATCTTATAAGCTTGTGGGTGCCGCCGAGCATTGGTGGAAAGGGGTTAAAGCTAGTTGGGATGACACTCATACTGTGTATGCATGGGAATTGTTTGTGCGGAAGTTCAAAGAGCATTTCATTCCGGTAGTGGATCAGAACCGAAAGGAGATCGAGCTTCTCAACTTGGAGCAAGGTTTGTTGTCTATAGCTTAGTACTCGGCTAAGTTCATAGAATTATCCCGGTATTGTGACTATCTTGTGAGGACCGAAGAACAGAAAGCTATGAGGTTCATCCGGGGCTTGAAGACTTCTATTCGTACTCAGCTTATAGCCCAGAGGATTGTGACATTCCAGGATGCGGTAGACCGTGCCTACCTTATCGAGCAAGATATTGGGGAACATAAGAGGAAGACCGAGGTAGCTAACCCGAGTAAGCAAGGAGCGCAGAGCAAGTCACAACCAAGGATTGATAACCGAGGCAACTTTGGGGGACAATCTCAGTCCCGAGGGCAACCAATTCCAAGGAACCCGGGTACTACTTCCGGAAACCAAGGGAACCAAAATAGGAGACTTTGTTCCTATTGCCAAAAGGAAGGACATTCAGAGGACCGTTGTTGGAAGAAACAGGGAAGGTGTACCAATTGTGGCCAAATGGGGCATTATATGAGGGATTGTCCGAGGAATAGAGGTCAACCGACTGGGTTAGGAGCTGGGGCTCCTCAGGGTCAGAAAAGGGACGCTACGGGAAAGCCCAAGGTCCAAGGGAAAGTGTTTGCAATGAATCAACAACAAGCCACAGATGATCCCACAGTTATTGGAGGTATTATTTCTATATTTAATGTGAGTGCCCGAGCGTTAGTAGATCCAGGATCATCTCATTCTTACATTTCTGTGTAATTTGCTTCTCTGCTAAATGCTGCATCTGAGTCATTGCCTTATGTGTTAGAGGTGTCTACTCCGATGGGAGAGTGTTTGGTGACTGATAGAGTCTTTCGTGCTTGTGACGTGCTTATATGTGGTCATGTCTTGTGTGCGGACTTGGTAGTCCTTCCTATTCAGGACTTTGATGTTATTTTGGGTATGGATTGGTTGAGCAAGTTTCATGCTTCTGTTGATTGACGTAGGAAAGTTGTTACTTTTTCTATTCCCGATGTGCCTAAATTTGTTTTTGAGGCTATGCCTTTGGGTAGAAATATGCGTATCATTTCCTATGTGAAAGCGAGAAAATTATTGCACCGTGGTTGTGAGGGGTACTTGGCTAGTGTGCTTGATACTAGGAAAGAATCCCCTAGTTTGGAGAGTGTTCGGGTAGTTAGGGAATTTTCCGATGTTTTCTCTTCTGAATATGATATGCCTCCAGATCGTGAGATAGAATTTTGTATAGATCTTTTGCCGGGTACGGCTCCGATTTCAAAGGCACCTTATAGGTTGGCTCCCGCAGAGTTGAAGGAGTTAAAGGTTCAGTTGCAAGAGTTGCTTGATCGAGGGTTTATCCGCCCTAGTGTTTCCCCGTGGGGAGCACCGGTTTTGTTTGTGCGGAAGAAAGATGGTTCTTTGAGATTGTGTATCGATTACCGGAAGTTGAATCAGGTTACAGTGAAGAACAAGTATCCTCTACCTCACATTGATGACTTATTTGATCAGCTTCAGGGGTCCGTTGTGTTTTCCAAGCTTGATTTGAGGAGTGGGTACCATCAGTTGAAGATTCGATCGGAGGATATTCCGAAGACTGCCTTTCCCACTCGGTATGGTCATTATGAATTCTTGGTTATGCCGTTTGGGTTAACTAACGCGCCTGCCGTGTTTATGGATTTGATGAACCGGGTTTTCCATCCTTATCTTGATTCGTTTGTGGTGGTCTTCATCGACGACATTCTTGTTTACTCTAAATCTCGAGAGGAGCACGAGCAACACTTGAGGACAGTTTTATCCATTCTTGCGAGGGAGCAGTTGTTTGCAAAGTTTAGTAAATGCGAATTTTAGCTCGAGAAAGTTTCATTTTTGGGTCATGTTATTTCTAAAGACAGGATTTCTGTGGATCCTTCAAAGGTAGAAGCCATAGTGGATTGGAAGAGACCCGAGTCAGTGACCGAGATCAGAAGTTTTCTGGGTTTAGCCGGTTATTACAGAAGGTTTATAGAAGGGTTTTCGAGGATTGCTACTCCGATGACTCAGTTGACCCGGAAGGATGTCCCGTTTGAGTGGACCGAGAAATGTGATAAGAGTTTCGAGGAATTGAAGAAGAGGTTGACTACCGCTCCGATCTTGACTTTGCCTAATGGGAGCGATGGTCTAGTGATTTATAGTGATGCTTCGAAAGAGGGTTTGGGTTGTGTTTTGATGCAGAATGGGAAAGTGATTGCGTAAGCTTCGAGGAAGTTGAGCCCGAGTGAACAGAATTATCCTACTCATGATATGGAGTTAGCGGCTATTGTATTTGCGTTGCATAAGTGGAAGCATTACCTTTATGGAGCGAAGTTTGAGATTTTTACCGATCACAAGAGTTTGAAATACCTTTTCTCCCAGAAAGAGTTGAATAATAGGCAACGCGGATGGATGGAATTGTTGAAGGATTATGATTGTACGATTTCCTATCACCCGGGAAAGGAGAATGTGGTCGCCGATGCGATTAGTAGGAAGTCTTATGTGGCTTCGATGATGGTCCGTGAGTGGAAAATGCTTGAGGATGTTCGAGATTGGTGTCCTCGTGAATCGAGACATGGGGCTATTTTTGCGAATATTAGGGTATCTCCGACCCTAATTCAGAGGATAAAGGATGCTCAAAAGGAAGATCCCGAGTTAGTGAAAGTAATGGGTAAAATGAAGGAAAAGAACTTCGAGGATTTTTCTATGAGTTCGAATGGGGTGTTGACTTTCCGTGGTCGTTTGTGCGTACCCGATGTTGGTGGAATAAAGAGTCAAGTTTTAGATGAGGGTCACAAATCGAGGTATACTATTCATCCGGGTAGTACGAAGATGTATCAAAATTTGAAACAACACTTTTGGTGGAATAACATGAAGAGGGAAATAGCCGAGTATGTTTCGAAATGTTTAACTTGTCAGCAGGTCAAAGCCGAGCATCAGAGACCCGCGGGGCTACTTCAGCCGTTAGAGATTCCGGAGTGGAAATGGGAGCATGTGACTATGGATTTCGTTACGGGACTACCTCGTACCCGTAGGAAGTATGACAGTGCTTGGGTGTTCGTGGATAGATTGACCAAGAGTTCCCATTTCTTACCTATTGACATTAGGTACTCGATGGAAAAGCTTGCGACCCTGTACATTGATGAGATTGTGAGATTGCATGGAGTTCCGGTTAGCATTGTGTCAGATCGAGACCCGAGGTTTACTTCTAGATTTTGGAAGGCGTTTCAGGAAGCTTTGGGTACAGATTTGCGATTCAGCACAGCTTTTCACCCTCAGACCGACGGTCAATCCGAGAGGACTATTCAGATCCTTGAGGATATGTTGCGAGCTTGTTCGATAGACTTTTCCGATTCTTGGGATAGACATTTACCGTTAGTGGAATTCTCTTACAACAACAGGTATCAGGCTAGTATCGAGATGGCACCTTATGAGGCCTTATATAGGAGAAAATGTAGATCGCCTATCTGTTGGGATGAGGTCGGTGAAGCGAACGTTTTGGGTATTGATTTGCTTCGGGATTCGGTTGAGAAAGTTAGAGTTATCCGGGATCGATTGAAAACAGCCCAGAGTCGACATAAGAGCTATGCAGACAACTGAAGGCGAGATCTTAGTTTTCAGACCGGTGATTTTGTGTTCTTGAAAGTATCTCCGAAGGTGGGTATTCGAAGGTTCGGGAAGAAAGGCAAATTGGCTCCGAGGTTTATAGGTCCGTTTGAGATTTTGGGGAAAGTGGGACTTCTAGCATATCGTCTTGCGTTACCGCCATCTTTAGACCGGTTGCACAACGTATTCCACGTTTCTATGCTTCGGAAGTATGTTCATGATCCTTCTCACGTGTTACCGAGGATACCGGAGGATATTGAGCCCGATATGACCTACGAGGAACGACCGGTTCGGATTTTAGATGTCAAAGTCCAAGAGTTGAGGAACAAAAGCATTGCGTTGGTTAGAGTCCTTTGGAAGAATCATAATATTGAGGAATCGACTTGGGAGCTCCGTGATGAGATAGAGAGGAAATTTCCGTGGCTTTTTAATTCGGGTAAGTCTCGTTAAAATTCGGGTCGAATTTTCTTTAAGGGGGAGTGAATGTCACGACCCGAAAACTAGGCTCTATTTTATTAGTAATAAATAATAATTATTTATTTATTTATTTATTTACTTATTTATTTATTTAAATTATTATTTAATTAATAATTTATGTGTGCATTTTATGTGTATAATAAATTATGTCTAGCATTTTATTTGGGTTATTTGTGCCATTATAGTATTATGTGGTCTTAGGGGCTAGTAGGGAGTATTAGAGTTGTGTAGTGTAGAGGAGGGGGCCTAAGTGTAAGTTCTTTTAAATCATTTTAACTACTCCCTCCCTACTCTTCTCCTTCTCCCTCACCTCTCCCTCATCCTCCATCTCTTTCCCAGCTCATTTCTCTCTCTCTCCAAAGAAAAAGGGTAAGTTTCTCTCTACCTTCTCTCTTCAATCTAACCATCTTCCTCTTGTTATTTCTCATTTCTTAAAACATGAAACTTGTTTAGATCGTCGATAGGATCGTAGAGGGTTAAAAATATTCGAGTTCCGTCACCTTTCATAAAATCCGGGTAAGTTGCTTTTCCCCCATTTATGCTAAAAATGTTCATCCTATGCTTTAGATGATACTATGATTACCATTTATTGCTTCTTTGGTTGATTTTAAGATGATTTACATTTTTATTCATTTTTGTGAAATTTGGTATTTGAATCTTGTGTTGGATTTCTAGATGTTGTTATTTAGCCCCATTGCAAGTCTATAAGTTGTTTTGGTTCATAGTTGTGTATATTGTAAGTCTTGGTTCCAAGTTTGTGAAATGGTGAAGATTTGGGTTTGGTTTGATTTTGGGTTAAAAATGGAGGAAACTCAGAATTTTGGCCGGAAATTGCCCCTCCGGGCAAGGGGGCGCGCGCACCCTTTCAAGGGAGGCGTGCGCACCCTTGTGCCCTTTTGCAAACTGACCTTCTGATCAAAGGAGGCGCGCGCACCCTTTCAAGGGAGGCGTGCGCACCCCTTTCCTTTCCAAAAATATCACCTTCTATTGTCATGGAGCGCGCGCACCCTCACTTACCTTTTGGCGCATCTTCCTTCTGACTTCAGGAGGCGCGCGCACCCTCCCATAGGAGGCGCGCGCACCCTCTCCCCTGTTGTGAAATTTATTTCCCCTTTTTGTCCAATCTTTCGAGGGCCATATCTTGTTCATCCGGACTCCGTTTTAGGCGTATAAATTATCGTTTTAAAGCTCTCCTTGAGCTCTTCGAGATGAGTGAGTAAATTTGGTTGAGTGCTCGAATTAACTGGATCCTTTGTGGTCAAATGTGATATGGGAATTGTGTTATCATTGTTAAGATTGTTGGAACACTTTAATTGTGTGTTGTTGGTTCATTTCACTTTCATGGTGACTTCTTGGTATGGTTCCCTACTTTGGAACCCTAAGTTGTTTAATTAAGCTAGTATTTATTACTTAGCATTTATTTGCAAGTCCAGCTGGTATTTGTGGTTGTGTCGGGCGATGTGAGATATTGTGATGGCACCGGCCAAGTCCATTATGGTGTCGACCATTGTTTTGCCCTTATTTTCCCTCTTCCAGATCGGCCTTGGTTGAGACGTTTTGGAGCATGACTTTGTGGCATGGCTCCCGCCCTTTGTGGCATGTTACTTTGTTATTGGTTCCGGTACCGGGGATTTCTCTTCAGCTTTCATGCTATTATGAAGATGATGATTTGTTGATTATTGAAGCTGCGCAGCGACCTTTATTTGGTTTATCAGTTTGGGAAAACCTTGGCTATATCCTTTGTTATGTGTTTATTTCCGCTGCTATCTGTTATGTGATAACTGCTACGTGCTATTTTGATTCATTATTGATTATTGCATCATAGCATGTCATGTAGTTGCATTAGTAACTTATTGAGATTTATCTCACCCCCTTTCTTTTTATCTTTGTTTTTCCTTAACCCCCCAGGTGGAAATGATTAGACTCGCTGATCACGAGACAGGACGTCGAGTGGGTTCGAGCTTTTGGGGCAGGTCGATATTGGTGGGTTTACATTATATAAATGTGTAACCTTTTTGGGATATTGGTACCAAACATTGACGTCATTAGGATTTGTATATTTTATAACTTTGGCGTATAAGCTTATGGAGTTTATACTAGTTTTATTTTGTTGTTGTTAAATTGTTTTCCAAAACCTTGTGTTATCCTCTTTTGGTATAAAAGGAAATTTTTATCTTCATTATTTTAGAGTTTATTGTATAAGTCGACGTCCAGCTCGCGTACACCGGACCCGTGGGGTCGGGGTCGCGACATTATTTGTTTCGTAAAACTTATTTTTTTAACCGACTGATTTTTTTTTTGAAACATTGTGATGCACGTGCAATGCACAGAAAAAAGTAATATTGTAAAAATGATTATGGTTATAATATATTTGAAACCATGCGGTGTACGTACTTTGCACAAATAACAATAATGATAATAAAATTTTAAATATAATTTTAGTAATAGAAATGTAAAGCTATTAAAAGTTATAATTTCAATAATAACTCTAAAAATAATGATGATAGTGATAATATGTAGAAAATTCATATAATATATGGAAAAGTCACAGCACGTCACTATTTAAAAAGTGAAAATTTCCTGAAAACATGTTTTACGCTCGTTTTAGTGTAAAACTTGTTTATCATCTTTTATGAAAAGCTCATTTTTTTTTTCAATCTCTTAATGTAAAACAGGGTTTTCATAAGTATGACTCAATTTAAAAATTCATTTTTCACTTATGTAAATCCCCAAAGTTAAAGACATTAATTAAATCATTAAATTTTAGAATTTTTGGTATTATAAATTGAATTTTGGAGCTTTTTAGATAGATTAAATATTGGACTTCTTGGATTTCAAAATATTTGAGTGATTTTTTGGTATTGTCCCTAAATTTAGTAGCGTTAATATATAAATATTTTTAAAATCTCACAATACTGCATAATAAATCTTACATATTGTTTGAAAGTGAAGATATTATTTTGATTTTTATAATAAAAAATACATGTTTATTTAGAACTTAAAGAAGTATTAAAATTGAAGATAAGAAATATATAGCTCCAGAAACAAAACAACAAAACAAATATTTTGCTACATGATAATAAAAGAAAAAATAAAGTTATTCTGACATTAACTTATGATGCCTAGAAAGAAATAGTTGAATAGAAAATTTTTAATATCTGATATTGACAATTATATGTCATTTGAGAAATTTAAAATAAAAAGAGGATGTAACATTTTAAAAAATATATTTTTAAACTGAAAAATAAACACTTATTCTTGAATGTTAAAAATAAAATATAACACAACCACAAATATTAGATTGTTTTTATTTATTACTCGTAACTTTTATAGTCAGATATTCAATATAGCAATTTAATTCTCTCTATGTACAAAATGAAGGACCTGCTTATTTAAAGACACTCTAAAAAGTTGACTTTTATTAGTAAAAATGCATATATATTCTTTCTATCTATTTAAAACTTTTTATTTTGCAAGTTGTAAGTACCCCAATCTGAAATTAACCAACTTTAGAGGAACTCTTAGCACCATTCAGGGATAAACTGATACACCATTCAGGGATAAACTGATAGGCTGGGACCTCACTAAGATAAACCTAAAACTCTAGGACTATTCTGGAATTAAAATTGGAAAAATCCAGAAGCTCGCCAGGCTGAGCCGTACGGATGGTTTGGACGCGGGAGGGGCCAATCCGTACGGATGGTTTGGGCACCCTCAGTCCTTATAAATTGGACCCTTGGCTGATCATTTCAGGGGGAAAAATTGTTTAGAGAGCAAAAGCTCTGCAGAAATTATAACAGAATAGAGTGATCAACACACTTGAGAGAAAAGAGAGAGGAAGATAGGCTAGAATCAATATTGGTGAGGCCTCCTTCTCCCCATCTTCTCTTCATCTTTTTTTTTTTTTTTTTTTTTTTTTTGTCTATTTACTTATTTTATGCCATTATAAATAATATTGTGAAATGGAACCAAGCCTTGGAGTGATCAATGGTTCCCTTCATGCCTAGTGTGTGATTTGTGGGTTACAAACCATGATGATCAAGGCTTGTTATGTTTAAATGCACCTTCATTTTATTGTCATTTACATTAATGCACTTTACATTCAAGTCTTTACTTTTGTTGTCTTTAAATTAATGCAATTCACTTCCAAGTCTTTACATTTATGTTGGTTTATTTGAGTTTGATTAACTTTGGATGGTAAAGTCTCAATCTTTACCATCCAAAGTCTTGACCAATTCATAATAATGTCCCTTTTGATGGTAAAAATTCAAAAAAGAAAAAAAACCTTAAAAATCAGGTTACACAATTATAAACTGAATAATTAATTGCTAAATTTTTTAAAATTCTAGTAATCAAATTGCAATGCAATTGACAGGTAGTTAGTTATACACCAAACAAGAAGGGATAAGAATGGAACTTCCAAAAATTTCTTCTCAGCCTGTACCAAAGCGTAAATGATGACAATATCCGAGGACAAAAACGTCAAGGGAGAGAAGTCGAATTCACAGCAGCCTCCCTCTTCCCAATTACAAAAACCCTATCACGTACTTCTCCCTTCTTCAAAGGTCACACCTGCTCTACTCCGCTCCCCCTCCTTTCTTATTTTCCCAATTTTTCCTAACATTTTTATCTGCAGACGAATTTAAATCCTAATCCCTACAACCTCACCTCCTTCCAGATCCGAGGTCAGTTGAACCCTAATTTTTTAAAGTTGAATTTGATATCGGAACCCTAATTATTTGTAATGGATTTGGCTGTCGAAACCTAGATTTTTTCTCATTTGTGTTTGTATCTGTTGTGACATATAGAATGGGCGAAAACAAGGATACTGATGCTTACGAAGAGGAACTTCTTGACTACGAGGAAGAAGATGAGAAAGCACCCGACTCCGGCCCCGTCAAAGTCAACGGCGAAGCCGTTAAAAAGTGAGATTCTGCTTCTGATTTGTATGCGCAGTCTCTTGGTGAATCATGTTTATTATTTTTGTAATAGTTTAACTATGGATTCAATATAAATCATCTATTGGGGTTTTTGATTTTTTCCCCCTGAATGCCTCTATACCTGTAATTGAGTCCTTGATTTTGATACGAGGGTAGCCTTTTGTCAGCTATATTTGAATTTTCATTTTTTATGACTAAAATTTCTATATTTATCTTTGTACCGTTTTATATATATGCTATAACTCAGATTAAAGTTTTAAGGTTTCATCTTTGCTGCAAGAATAGTAATATGACAGTCATAAACCTTCTTACAATTCAAGATGTAAACCAAATTGTAAACTTTATAGATGGATAAAGCCTTTGGGACGTAAACTATACTGAAGTTGCATACTTGTGTTTTGAAACAAGTAGCATTGGGGGTGGGAAGATATAAGTTATTGAACAACAGCAATGAAGGAAGACTGAATGCATGAATCGACTGATGATTTGGAACATACGAGATGGTGAAAACAGATTCATGTCTATGACTCCAAGTTGTTGTGACGAAACTTGACTTGAATGTATAATAAATAAAAGTAGTGTTTTGTGACATTTATTGCCCGTGTCTTGTGGATTTTGCATTGCGTAAGAGTTAATATATGTTTTTGTGTCAGTATTTGTCTTATTGTCTCAGAAAATATATGTTGGGTGTATTAATATTGTAATTTGCGAGTGCTGAAGTTGTGAAACGACTACATGCTATAGAAATTGATATATTTCAACTGATTTCTTGAATGTAGGGGCTACGTTGGAATTCACAGTTCAGGATTCAGAGATTTCCTTTTGAAGCCAGAACTACTTCGTGCTATTGTTGATTCTGGATTCGAGCATCCTTCTGAAGGCAAGTTTTGTGTATTACTTAATGCTGCTGTTTAGCAAATGCGAAGCACATGTACACGCTGGAATGTAGATAATGGCCAATATCGTCATTGAGAATTCCATATGTAGGTCTTGTGAGTAGCGAATCGCTACTAGCGATAGGTGATGATTTAGCTTAGAATGTCTTTTTGTGAAAGATATTAAAAAGGGAGGGGAAGGAAGTAAGTATGCATATTTAGTTCCAAAAGCTTTTGCATACTCATATTTACTTCATACTAAGTGAATGTGTGCCTTTTGTTTATATTATAACTTCATTCTCGGAATTTTTCTTTTCACACTTTAATTACTACCCCTGTCCCTGAGCACAAGCTCCACTCGTGGGAAATGTGCAATTTTGTTGGTTTTTTGTTCTGTACCCTGTCTAAACAGCTTGTCTTTTACGTGATCTGTTACATGTTGTGCTTACTTTTGCTAAACTGATTTGATGTTTATATTTCACATACATTTTTATGTTTTCATTTTCCCCCACTCAAAAGAAATAGAAATAAAAAGAAAAACCACCTCACAAACAAAAGGGTTGTAAATTTACCATAATGCTCATGTTGTTTAATTTATTAATGCCATGTCTATATTCCAGGTAAATAACTACTATCACCCACATCATTTGGAGACATGCAATGAATTGGTATTATTAATTGAAACTTGAGGGTTCCTTAGCTCCAATTTATTTGGTTCTCATCAGTTCAACATGAGTGTATCCCTCAAGCTATCTTGGGAATGGATGTTATTTGCCAAGCGAAATCTGGAATGGGGAAAACTGCCGTTTTTGTGCTGTCAACTCTGCAACAAATTGAACCTGTTGCCGGTCAGGTCGCTGCCCTTGTTCTATGCCACACAAGGGAGCTAGCTTATCAGGCATGGTTACCTAGCTATTATTTTTGTTTCCAGGAAGTTTTGTAACAAATCCCCTCACACGTGTTTAATATTAATAGTTGATTAATTATTTTTTTGGGTGTTTTTTTATCTGTTCTGCAGATATGCCACGAGTTTGAAAGGTTCAGCACATACTTGACCGATATCAAGGTTGCAGTCTTCTATGGTGGTGTCAACATTAAAATTCACAAGGACCTTCTTAAAAACGAATGTCCTCATATTGTTGTTGGAACTCCTGGACGGATACTTGCACTGGCCAGGGACAAAGATCTTGCGTTGAAGAATGTGAGGCACTTTATACTTGATGAATGTGACAAGATGCTGGAGTCGCTCGGTAATTTCCTTTTCTTCACTTTGACACTATACAGCTAGATCTTGGATTCATGAATTTAGTACTTCAGTTTGTGTTATTATTCTTAATTGCTTGTGTTTGAACTTTGCAGACATGAGGAGAGATGTCCAGGAAATATTCAAGATGACTCCTCATGACAAGCAAGTGATGATGTTTTCGGCAACATTGAGCAAGGAAATCCGCCCTGTTTGCAAAAAGTTCATGCAAGATGTAATGTCCCATGGCCAGTTCTTCTTGAATTTTGAAGTCACAACAGTTTTGATTAATGCCAGCTTTCTGCGTGTGGTGCCTGGGTAGTCAAGGATGCAGTGACTGCTGCACTGTGTGCTTGCGTACCACTATCCGCATCCTCCTGTTGGGCAAGGGTTGGGCCTGAGAGATTCATATAGGATTCTTAAATGTCTTTAGTATCTGAAGCTAGGGTCTAATATTCACTCCTGTGTCATCCCCATTTAATGTCCTGTATCCTGCTAGTTTGTTTCCCTACGGTCTTCCTGTTCATAGTGGTGGCATTCCCCCTGGTATTTTTTCCTTATTTTTCAGTTGCATTCTAGAATGTGTGTTGAGAGAGACTGTCGACATGGTTGGTCTGACCTGAAAAGTATCTGCAAAGGAGACCATCTGATGGACGGAATCTTGATTCGTGGGATGTTCATCCTCCATTCATTTCGTACTCGGTTCAATTAGATTCCAAAGGCGCCTAATATGCTTTACTATGACATTTGTTCCTTTCAGCCCATGGAAATTTATGTGGATGATGAGGCAAAGTTGACCCTACACGGTCTTGTTCAGGTATGGATTTGTAGTTGGGCATCTGTACCGAATCACTCAACGATATTAATCTTACTGAATACTGTTTGGTTTGCAGCACTACATCAAGTTAAGCGAGCTGGAGAAAAATCGTAAGCTGAATGACCTTCTCGATGCATTGGACTTCAATCAAGTGGTGATATTTGTCAAGAGTGTGAGCAGAGCAGCTGAGCTGAACAAGTTACTTGTCGAGTGCAATTTTCCTTCTATCTGTATCCACTCTGGCATGTCCCAGGAAGAGAGGTTTGTCTTATCCTTGCTCTCAAGCAGCTCATTTTTTCTATGATATTAGGAATATTAGTTTAATCTCTTGCAACTGTTATGTTCTGGTTTTGCCTTCTTGATAGCTATTAAGATTGTGATATCCCTGTGATCCTAATTTCATGTTGTCTAGATATTTTTTCTTTCAACATTTACATATTAATATACCTGTTTCATCTATCTTGCTATACTCTTCTTTAGAAGTCGCGAGCTAAGAGACCATCTCGCATCGAAGAATACCAGTGACTACTTTGTTCGTCTTAGTTGCTTGAGAGAAAGATCTCCAAGTTTGTTATTTTTGCATAAACATGAGGTTAAATGCATCCATTTGGTTCATGCATAATGCAGATTGCTTGTGATTAAGGTTAATTCTTGCCTGCTCAATAATGTTAATTGTTCAACTAGATTTCACAACCTTTCTTGGTTTTGAGTATTAACTGGCAACTGAGTTTGGCTAGAATGTAGTGATGCTATGTTAGTGTGATCGAATAGATTAAACGTTGCCAGATTGAATTTTAATAGACTTGTCTGCATCATGTACATTGTACTAGGTAGTTGAAAAAGAGTGTATGTTCAAATAGATAATCTAGCTGGATTGTATTTTTGGACTTGTATAATCATGTACCCTATTATACGGAGTGTTTTAGTTGATAGATATGTCAAGTCTACTTTGGAGTGGAATGTCGAGCGTTTTGGCTTTATGTTTGTGTGTGGTTTCCCATGAAAGATCGGTCTATTTATTTATTATTTATTATTTATGTGAGAATTCCACATTTTTTCGCACTCCACCTTTTCTATCAATAGAAGCGACTGCTGAATCAATTCTGGGTTACGCCTCATTAACCTTTTTTTTTTTTTGTTCCTTTCCATCCCATGTTGATCTGAGCTTAGGGTTAGTTGCTTTCTGCAAAAGCTTTGTTTTTATCAGACTAATTGGCTTCTGTTTGTAGGTTGACTCGCTACAAGGGTTTCAAGGAAGGGCATAAGAGGATTCTCGTGGCTACTGATTTAGTTGGTAGAGGAATTGATATTGAACGTGTTAACATCGTTATTAACTACGACATGCCAGATTCTGCCGACACTTACCTGCATAGGGTTGGTCCTCTGTTCAACTTACATTTGACTTTATACATCTTGTTGGCAAGATGGATAGTTAAACTGTGGCTTGCATCTTGACTTTTACAGGTCGGTAGAGCAGGTAGGTTTGGGACGAAAGGGCTTGCAATCACATTTGTGTCATCTGCATCTGACTCTGATGTCCTTAATCAGGTTGGTTGCGATGGTATTTGAGCTTGTGGTGTTTCATTTAGTGTTTGAAGTTTTGTGGCTAAATGTTCTTATTTTGCTTTGAATTGTTGGGGGGTTATTGCAGGTTCAGGAGAGGTTCGAGGTCGATATTAAAGAGCTTCCTGAGCAGATTGACACCTCTACATACAGTATGTTGTATTCATAATTCTTCTTTCTGAAGCAATTTCTATGCTCACTATTTGCTCCGTATAAGCCTGCTCGAGTGCGCCCTTCCCACCATCCAGGGACCTCACCAACCAGCGCACACACCCACACCACCCTAATGCAGTAATGTAACCTAAATTATAGTAAAACCATACTGATGCACCAATCCTGAAAATGCAACTGAAATAATGAGAAAGCTGTTGAATGGAAGTTATATATGTTTGCCATGTGTGAGAGGAGGCGTTGGGGCTGCCATTGTAAATAAGTCTACATTAGAAAATTATTTGCCTACCTTCATGACATATGAGGATTCATGTTAGCCGACCCCAAATTATTTTGGGACTAAGGCTTTGTTGTTGTTGTTGTTGCTTCACCTAATAAGTGGATGCCTTCAAGTTATGCAACCATATTGGTTAGAACCATGTGAAATCTTTGATATAATTGTTGAGCCACCAATCCCAAAAGTGCGGGGGAGATTATGGGATTCTTTTTTCTTGAGGCATGTGTATTTGCTTTCTTCTACCTCCATCGTGAGTGGTCGGTTAGAGATGTTATCATGTGCTAATGAACTTGATTTGCTTGAGAACAATGTAATTCAATTATTTTAAGGGCAACTCTAACAATCAAATACAAATTTTGATACCCATGCGGAGGTCCTAGTATCTCCAATGGTGGAATAGAGGTATCTATAATTGAGTTGGTCTTAGCAAAGGTAGAAAAATTGCTAATAAGCTAAGGGCAACTCTAATCATTGTACATGCTTAATAGGGATCAAAAATCAATATTCCATTTCTATGGGTCACTATTCTCAAAGTATCAAATTATCATTTTCAAGGATATGTGTCAAATTCATGGTATCAAATTAGTGTGAACTTTATCAATTATTTATGTTGAAGTATCATTGCTGTAATTGATTTTTTTTAACTAAATTATTTTTATTCTGTAAATATTATTTCATTAGCTATTTTTGTAAAAAATGTCAAATGAATCATAAATCATAAATTAAAATTAAAATATTATCTCCAACAAAAACAAAAAAAATATTCATATAAATTAAATTACTCCCGTTGTCCCATAATAAATGTCGCACGTTCCTTTTTGGTCCGTCCTAAAATAAGTGGTGCATTTTAAATAATGGAACAATCTTAGTGTAATTTTACATGGTACAACTAATATACAAACAAATAAAGCACATTTCGTAAAAGCATTGCCAAGTTAAATGTGACATTTATTTTGGGACTAATGGAGTAAAATTTGTAGTTAATTATTTTTAGAGAAAGTATACATATGAGTGAAAAAGCAAGGAAATATGTTACTATTGTAGGAGCATTGGGGAGGTGGAGAAAGTTTCAACAAGGCTTATGGGTGGAGGGACAAGCCCACGTGGGTGTGTCCACCGTCAGATTAATCCCTACTTGCGCGAGTGAGCTTACTTGAGAGTCCTCAGCATGGTAGTATATTTGCTGCCTTTGCTCTAGTGCCATACCACTTTGGTACCATTTCAGAGTTTTTATGACCTTCACACACGGGTATCAAAATTTGCATTTGATACCTACTGTTGGGGTTACCCTAAGGACTGTCCAAACGAGTTTACGAGGGCATGTGTAAATTGTTTGGTGAAGATGACACGCACATGGGTTTATCCACTCCTCCCACAAGTCATTTAATGCTTTCACCCTTCTTGCAATGTGTAATACTAGGAGCACACAATGCTCACATAACGGACAAGTGAAGAATACTAGGAGCACAAAATGCTCAGAAATCGGATTAGTGAAGAAATAACAAAGAATCATTTTTGGATGATTTAATTCTCATATATATATATATATATATATTATTGCTCACAAGACTAAGATGAACTAAACATCTTTTTCATGGATTGGCCCCTTGGAGATATGAAGATCTCCATATGGGAATCAAAACTTGTATTTGGTACCCTATTGTTCAACTCTCCCTTGCACTTTTCTGTCTTGTTCTGTAAATAAAGTCCACATTTCTCAACAAATCAGGTCAAGGGACAACTAAAACAATTTTGAAACCGATGGATTTATAAAAAATCAATAAATATCTATTACACCTGTGAATTGTATATCATTAGTTTATAATTATTTGATTATAAAGAATTAAATAAGTCAAGCGATGAGCCTCATAATGGCGAATGAGCAATTTGTAGGAGGTGTTATTGATCTAAAGCTAGTGAGTTAAATGTAGTAAATCGGGAAATGGTCTGTCCCCTTGAATCTGTAAATGAAAACTATCTCAATCAAGAGAGTGACCCTCTGTATAACCAGAGGAGCCAACCAGTGTCGTTTATGTAAAGCTCTTATATTCTTCTCTTTTGATTTAGCAAAGACTTGAAGGGCTTGCGGTCTGAATCCGAAGTAGAGATCATTTCTGGATTTCCTTGAGTTGAGAAGTCAATAACTTTGAATTTGCTTAGAAAAAAGCTACTGTTGTAAAAATAACTTTATGTATCCTCTAGTTTGTCAAAAATAAAATAAAAAAGTGGTCATACTGTTAAATGATTGATAAATGCAGAAAAGTATCACTGTAGTTAATGAAATTTGTTTTTCTAATATCATAGGTTTAATTTTTTTTGAAGAAATCATAGGTTTCATAAGTATAGGTGGTAATTTGATACCTTGTGAGCAGTGACCACTAGGATATCTAAACCACGCTAAAAGAGTATTAGAAACAATGAACTCCACTCTATGTTTTTATAGAATGGTGACATCATTGGTTAATATGATTTTCGCATATGCACTTTTGCCCAACAGATAAAATGTTGGAGAGTAATTTTTAATGCTGATTTTCAATTTCTTTTCGTCTTGCAGTGCCTTCATAGAGACGTAGCAGCGAAGTATTCAGAGCTTTAATGTACTATTAATGAACAATGGTAGCAATCATGACTTGTCGTTTTCATTTAAATCAAGCTGGTATTGAGGTTTTTAGACGGACAGTTCATTCTACTCGTCACCTTTTGAGCTGTGTACTATTTCATATCTTGTCTTAGATTTGAATGTGATTTTATTACTGGCCAATATGGTTCTTATCATAGCTTCTTCTGCTCGTCTGCTATCTTTAGCCTACATGGTAGGAACCAGTAGCGATACAGATATTCATGTGGTTTCAAATTGATTACTGGCTTTCTTATTCATAGCTAAATCAGTTGTTGGTGTTGGATACTCTGGGAAGTTGGTCGCTTTGATTTTGGTGTTGATTTACAAAAAATTAGTTATGCTGATGATTTTTTTTCAAATTTGATAGTCGTGAAATATTTTCATACAGTAATAGTTTTTGGACTTTCACAAGGACTGCCCTCTCGGTATTGGTATTGAAATGATGTTTCCAACTTTTATTTTATTTTTTTGTTTTAATAAATTATTATTTCCATAATGATAATTTTGTTCAAATATATTATCATTGTTACTTTTGTGAATTCTCTCGCAAAAATCATGCGTTATTCAATTTTCATTAGAATATTTGAATCAATTCAATTTTCATTAAAATCGATGATTGTGCAATTTGTTTTGCTACCGGACATGTTATGTGGAGAGTGAGAGTAGAAATTAGACAAAACCGTAGTACTCCCCTTGGCTTATTAACATCAGATCGCCAACTCCCCTGCTTTCTCTCATAAACCCTTTCCCCTAAATAAAAGAGGGATTTACGCTTTAGTCCTTATAGGAACCCTATAGTACATAATAAGACAGTCGCACATTTTCATAACCATTTAGTCCCTGATTAATTTTAAGACCATATTGCCCCTGCTACTTCCATCTAATTACACCCGGTGCCATTACTTAATTAATGACACGTGTACGATCAGGGAAAACTAACCCGATAATACAAAAAGGCATTTTTAAAAACTTTTTCTCTCTCTACTTTTCGCTTTCTCATCTACGAATTCTCTTTCTAACCGCCATTTCTCTCTCTACTTTTTGCTTTCTAACTACGCACTCTCTCTCTAAAACGCCATTGACGAAGCTTCAAACCCTCCTTTCCGAACAAAAATCAACTGAAAACGGTAAATTCTCTGTTTTGGACATACCTATTTATCAAGCATAGTATTTTTTTTTTTTTTTGTATTTTTGCATAAATATCTGGATATTTGTATGAAAATTGTATAAAAAGTTCTTCGAGTTTCGTATGTTTCGCCAAAAACTAATTTCTCAATCATTTTTCTATTTTCGAAGTTTCCTGTTTAATTTCTCAGTTATTGTTGGTGAGTTTGTACTAGATATTTGAAAATGAACTTCGCATTGTTCATATTTCTAAAAAAAATAATCTAAATACTCATATATTTGTTGGATTTTATGCCTATTTTCTCTATTTTTTCATTTAACTCTCATTTATTTTACTTTTTTTTTTTTTATGTTGATTGTTATATACTTATTGTTCTCAGTTTTTGTTTAGGTTTTCATGTCTAAATACTCAGATATTAGTTGGATTTTATGCCTATTTTCTTTATTTTATCATTTAACTCTCATTTATGTTCCTTTTTTTTTTTTTTAGGTTTTCATGTCTACTGTGTGAATGTTATCAACTAATTCAAATAGTTGATGAGAGATAGTAATGAGCTTAAGTTCTCATATGTTTTTCTTGTTAAATCTCTCAATTTTTTTTGGTTGATAAGTCCTCAATTTTTGTTAGATTCTCATATGTTCTCATATGAGAACATATGTTCTCAACAATTTTAAATTGTAGTTTGGATATATCTGTTACTAGGTACTCAAGTATTTTATTTCATGACTTATCAGTTATTGTTAGGTTTTCATGTTTGCTTTTTTCTACATGTTCTCAACTATTTTGAAGTAGTGTTTGGAGGTTTTGAGTATTAAATAAATTTCATTGTCTAAATTTGTTACTTTAAGTTCTCAAATTAACAGTAACATATTATTTTTTGTAGATGGTAAAGAAACAAGCAGCAAAGTATAAGCCCTATGGGCCTAATACTAGTAACCAATCAAACTTATTTCAACCAACACCTACACCTTCACCAACCTCAGTTGAGAATGTGCAGTCACCTTTAACAAGGTCAAAAACAAAACAGATTGAAAAGACAGTGTCCGAAACTGTCCAATCTCCATTGAGAAAGTCTAAGAGGAAGGAGACTGACAACACTGTTACAGAAGATCCTCAACCTCAAGAAAATCCACAGAAATCTGTAACAAGCTCAAAAAAGAGGAAGACCAAACATAGACGAGAACAAGTACAAGGTAAAATATCATTTATTATTAGCCATTTATGTTTTCATTTGTGATAATAAGTCCTCTATTATTTTTTGGTAATAGTTCCTTTTATACTTATGTTCTCTACTATATTTTTTGAAATTAAAAGTTCTCATTTGTTGGGTTATGTTCTCAATTATTGTTGCTTCTTTTACTCCTATCTGTTATGTTCTCAGTTACGTTTTCTTGCAATGCCTGGGCTGCTATAATGTTTTAGTTCTCAATTATTTTTGTCAACTCTTTTTAAGTTCTCCATTACATTTCTGTCATTCTTGGTTTTGTTATTGTGTGTAAGTTCTCAGTGTAGTCTTTAAAATGTTTTTTTCCAACTCCAAATTTGTAATTATAAGTTCTCAATTGTTTTCAGGTGATGTAGTTGAGGAGGAAATAGTTTATACAAAATGAGGGAAGCCAAAAAAGAATAACAAATTTAATTACAGGTCAAGTATGTCAGCATGTCAAACTCTTCTCAAAAAATGCAGAATTCCCTCCCCCCCCCCCCAACTACAATTGAAATGATGAGAAAGTCTCCATTCTATAACTTGTTCAATGCTTTGAACAAGCACAAGGACATATACCAAAGAAAATCTGTCATGATCAGCAAGGACATTATAAGGTGTTACGACGAAGAGACTGGAAAATTCAAAATTGGTCCAAAATATGTTGATTTTACACAAAACGATGTCAAGGTTATTTTTGGGATAATTTCTGGAAATAATGAGATGAAGCTTAGTGCAAGATCTAGTTTGATTGGGTCAGGTTTGGCTGAAAGGAGATTTCAATCGAATGTGAAGAAAGTTAGTTTGGCGAAAGTAAAACAAACCATAATGGATCTTTGTAAAAGCACAGAAGAAGAAGATGTGAGAGACATTGTTAGACTGATGACAGTGTTTGCGATGGGGACTTTGTTTTTCACAAAAACAGGAGAGTTGGTTCCAAATATCTTTTTCCACTACGTCGAAGATATTGAAAAAAATGAAGACTTACAATTGGTCAGGTGCAATTCATGCAAGACTGATGGAATCAATCAAAGAATTCCACACCAATCCTGTTCTTGTTACAGGATGTGTACCAGCTCTCATTGTAAGTATATTTTCTTATAAAATTTTGTCTTTATTATTTTAAATATAAAATGTGAATAAATGTTGTTCTCTTTGCAATATTGGTTTTATGAACATACATCAGCAACAAAGCCAAAAAGGCAGATGATTCCAAGATTTATGAGATGATTCCAAGATTTATGAAGTGAGAGATACCAAAGAAGTTTGATTTGTTTAAAGAAATGAGGATTGATCAAGTGAAAGGAGATAAGGTAATTTTAGTTGAGAACTTAATCAGTTATATAAGTTTGGAACTTGAAGTTCTCAATTGTATATAACTCAATTGAGAACTGAAAATGAGTTATATATATATATATATGTATGTATGTATATAAATTTTTTTTGTAGTTCTCAATTGTTTAATATTATCTTTTTCAACTGAAAGGTGATAAGGTAATTTTAGTTGAGAACTTAATCAGTTATATAAGTTTGGAACTTGAAGTTCTCAAATTGTATATAACTCAGTTGAGAACTGAAAATGAGTTATATATATATATATATATATATATATATATATATATATATATATATATATATATTATTTTTTTGTAGTTCTCAATTGTTTAATGTTATCTTTTTCAACTGAAAGGTGATAAGGTAATTTTAGTTGAGAACTTAATCAGTTATATAAGTTTGGAACTTGAAGTTCTCAAATTGTATATAACTCAATTGAGAACTGAAAACGATTTATATATAATTGTTTTTTAGTTCTCAAATGTTTAATGTTATCTGTTAACTTACTATTTATGTATTTTTTTTTCACAAAAATAGGTTTTGGAAAAAGAGTTGGTTTTGACTGATGAAAAGAATCAAATGTTTCAACAAAGTGAAGTGGTTGTTGATGAAGAAAATGAAAGAATTAACAAGGAATTTCAAGGGCAAGTTAGAGAAGAAGGGAGAGAAGAACAAGATAGAACAGAACAAGAGAGAACATAAGAAGAGAGACAAGAAGAAGGAAGAGATGATTTTTCACCAAAATTTGATCTTGGCATCGAAGATTTTTTTGAAAAAACTGTTACTGATGAATTGCAACAAGGGACACCACATTCTAAGAGGCCTGACAAAGTTCATTCTCAACAATCTATTCCTGTGGAGATTCAAGAAAAATACCAAAATGAGATCAATGATCTCAAAAGTGAAAAGATGAAACTGGTTACTGATCTAGAAAAACTTCAGGAAAAACATGATGATCTGAATTCTTTGTATGATGAGTTGATGGTAATAGAGTTTGAAAGTAAAAAGAAATCAGAAGATTTGTTGAAGAAGAATGAAGAGTTGAATCAAACGATTAAGGATGTTTTTGGAAGAATTGAGATTTTAGAGAGGGAATTGAAAGATAAGGAAGCTTCAAAAGAAAATGAAATCAATGAAATGAAGCTTAAACATGAAGAGGAAATGAAGAACTTGGAATTCATGTTTTCAGGGTTGAACAATGATGAAAAGATAAAGGCTGCTAATGAGGAGATCTATAATATGAAGAAATTGATTTGTGAACGAGATTCTGTGAAGTTAAAAGAATTGGGGATATAAATAATTACTATTCTGGGAAGTTGAAAAAATTGCAAGAAGATGTTGACAGGCTTGAGAAGGAGAAAGAGGATCAAAAATCTGAATATGAAAAGAAGTTGGAAAATATTGATCAACAAAAACAAGAAGGAAATGTTGAGGTTCCATCAAGGATTCTTAGACTGAAAACAAAAAAGAGACAAAAGAAGGTTCTGGATGATAATTTTGATTTTGAAGATGGCCGAAAGAAGAAGATTAAAGTGATTGAGAACAAAAGTGATTGAGAACAAAAGTGATCAGAACAAGAAGGCTGTTGAGAATAAGAAAAAGGATTGCAATGACGATGATGATTTTCAGAAGAAAATAACTGTTGACTATAAATCTTTCAATCGACACTTCAGTCTGACAACCCAATCAATCAGCGAGGAATGTGCTGAAATGTTCTTGCAGTTGTTGAAAATTCACAAGGGAGAGTAAGTTATTATAAATTATTTTTTCTAATTCTAAACATAATTCTAATCTTGAGAACTTTCTATTTATCTTTTAATAATTTTACAGTGGCATTGTGTGGAACAAAGGAGAAATATTTATCACAGTTCACCACTAACATGAGTTAGCCTATGATATGGAATTGGAAGACGCGGTACATGATTTATTATGTATTTTATATTTATATTATTTTATGTTATTTTTTTGAACTTAAGTAAATTCTTAGTTATGTTTCATGTCTACTTCAAGTAAATTATTGGTTTATTCTCAATTGCATTTGAGAACTTTATATCTAATTCATTTTAGTATTAAAAAAAAGCATATATGAGTTTTGCAATTTTTTTTTGTTGAAAGGTCATGGATGGGTATCTGCAAATCATGAATGACAGATACAACAACAAAGTGCTCAACTCATCTCAGAAAACAGAAGTTGGCATTCTCTCTGCAAATTCAATGGTATGAAAAATAATACTTTTTTATAGTTATCAATTCAAATAATACTTGCTATGACATAAAGAATAAACATTAAAATCATATTGTATTTTTGTAGGTGTATTTGGCAAACAATTACGACGATGACTACAAGATAATACATATTGTTGAGCCTTTCTTACAGTTTTTGAAAGAAAAAACTCGGTACATTGTAATGCCAATACATATACCTGCAACAAATGAGACTGCTCGACACTGGACTTTACTAGTTTTTGATGCGGAAGAGGCCGTGTACAGATACTACAACTCATACCGTGGTCCAAAGAAAAATTCAAAGGACAAATATCTTCCTTATGCAAAGCAAATGGTAAAATTTCATTACTATTAAAATATATGGATGGTTTCAGTTTACATGGTTAGTAATTCTTATAACAATTGTTCTGTTGTTTTTTCTTTCTTTTCAGTTTGAATTTACAAAGGCTTTGATAAAACCGTCGGACTCCCCAACACTAGAAACCTTTGCCGAGATGAAAACAGCCCCACAGCAACGTAAATTTAGTATGGATTGTGGAATCATGGTGCTAATGTATATTGAAGATATTTTTCAGAATGGATACGTGAGGAGTAGCTTTGAAGAAAATGCAGCATATCACTACAGGGCAAAGATGTTTGATGAGTTTCTCCATGACAAAAATGTTATGAAGTGATGGACAAATGTAGTTACAAAACAGGTCTTTGAACATGGTTTTTTAGTTCAGAAAAATGTAAGCAAGTAAATGGTTATGGCTTTTGGTTTAAATACTTGGTACAGTTGGTGAACAAAAAATGTTGGAAGTTAGTACATGGTTTTTGTTTTGAAGATTAGCAAGTGATGGCCTAAACTTGACCATATTTTTGTTGGTTTAGCATTGTAACAAATGTTCATGAATGCAAGTGCTATTAAAGTGGTATATTTGTTGTTACGTTTGTGTTTTTCTGATTTTGAATTTGGGCAACTTCCTGTAAATTGACAACAAGGCTGTGAAAAGAGTATTCAAGACAGTTGAGAACTTATATTATCAACTATATAATTTGTAACTGGTTATTTCTTGTTTTCCAATTAATACAATTGATTACTTAAAATTTCAACTAAAAATTATGAAAACACTACACTAAAAAAAAACATAACATGCATTTATTAAAAACAATTGAGAACTTATTTTATCAAGCATTCGGAAACTCTAAAAACTGTTCACAAATTCACCGAAAAATAGCATACCGACATAGTACTGGTAAACAATAAAATGAAAAAAAAAAGATTATTCCTCCAAAGACACCTTACATGTCTTCCTATTATGATTTCCCACTCTTCCGCAACGACCACATTTCATTTTCCTTTTGAAAATGACCTCTCCTCTAGAAGCAAAGCGATTCTTTTTTGGTCTTCCCGGTGGACGCTTGGATAAAGGAGGAAGTATGACCGTATTCTCGTCTGCTGCAACAATCGATAATTCACCTCCAAATGATACATACGGCTGTATGGGAAGTTCATAACAACTTCTATAGGTGCTAGTGTGGAAATATTTGTCAATATATTGAAGAGAGTCTTTGTTGCATCTAACAAACACGGCAGTTGCATGTTCACACGGGAACCCTTCGTTCTGCCACTTCCCACAAGAACATGTAAACTCATCTATGTTCACAACCATTGATGGGCTATATTTAACTTCAAAAACAAATTCAGACGGTGAATGAATAATCCAGTCTCGTCCCTTTTCTACATTATTTCTGTACCTTTTCTCTTGTATTGGACATAATGAAGATGACCAACTCAATGATTCAGCTCTACGACAAGACATCTTCCCCATCAACTTCAAGAGGATTTGATCAATTAATTCAGAAACAGGTAATGCACGAGCATCTTTAAACTGAGAATTAAAAGACTCAGCTGCATTTGAAGTCATCTCCCCATATCTCTTTCCTTTAAAATATGAATTCGCATAATTGTCACGAGGAAGATGATCAAGGAAATCACATACCTTATCCCCACCTTCATGCCTCATTTCACCCAAAATTGTGTGGAAAATTTCTTTAGTCGGAGCGGATGCACATTGGCATAGTTTGTAAATCATTTTTCGCCGAAGTTCTGCATTGAATCCCCTCATTTTGTCCCTTAAATTGTTCCTCAAGTGGCCAATGCAGAATGAATGAAAGCAATGGGGGAAAGTTCTCCTCACTCCTGAGATTATGCCTGGATGTCGGTCAGATATAAATTTAATTCTGCGTCCTGCTATCAAAGGCTCCAATTGTTCAAGGAACCATTTCCAATTATCCATATCCTCAGAAGCAACAACGGCATGAGCAATATTAAAGAGACCTGTAAATGAGAAAAAACAACAAAATATAAGTCATATTACAAAGAATTATTGATTAACATTAGATATATAAGCTAAGATTAACATCTATGAAACAGTTTAGAACTTTGACCCTCATTTATTTGGCTCAAAAAAAAAAACAAAACAGTCATATATATGTAACAAAAAATGAGAAATTTGGTCATAAATTAAATTACTTAGCAGTAACTAATAGGGGAGAAAAAATTTAAAATGATAAAAGGTAAAAAAAAAAACAGAGATTAAAAATAAATTACCATTGTTTCCGTCTTTTGCTGTTGCAGCCAACAACACACCTTTATTCTTTCCACGCAAGTGCGCCCCATCAAGAAACAACAGAGGACGACAAGACTGAAAACCATATAAACAAGCCCCAAACGAAACAAAACACCTCTTAAAGTGGTAAGATGATGGATCATAATCGAGAACAAAATGACTACTCGGGTCCAATTGTTTCATCTTATCAAAATAGGGTCTAAGCCTATCATAAGATAACTCAGCTTCTCCAAACACTACATTCCTTGCTTTCTCAATAGCTAACCACGCAACCCTATACGTGACAGTAACACCGTAATCTGAATGGAGAAGACGCAACAGTTCAGCAGGACTTGTGGTTGGCTTAGACCGAACTATTTCAATAATAAAACTTGAAATAACAGCAGACTTCATCTTTTTTGTAATACCATTCACATAAACATCACAACTATGATTCTTTTCATATGTCTTAATGTACGCAAAACCATTAGCACTTTCAACTGAAGCATGGATTCTCCAACGACAACCTCTTGTCTCACTGTGTAAACACTTCGCAGTGAGACGCACTTTGTCATTTTTCACATAAACAAAGTCAAAACCAACAGCTGTCGCATGTTTGCACAAAACATTACAAAACTCAGCAATCCCACCCTCAAAAACCTGTCCAATGCCTTCAACATCAGTAGCCCACTTTGCACTCTTCAACTGCTTATCTTGATGACGAACAAAACTAACTGCAACATCAGAACTAGAAGACATACTACCATCAACATCAGTTAACAATCCACTAACAACAGTCGACGATGATGACTCACCAACTTCCAAGATACCACATTCTTTTACTTCAATCTCAACAATTTGAATAGAAAATCTCCGTACAATCAATCCCATATTCACAAAATCATCTTCATTCTCTAGTAAACAGTTACAATTACCAGAAAAAGAGTAGGAAAACCTCAAATAATTTCTCTGCAAGCATGACCACCTCTTACATACACAATCAACCAACGATTCAAATGATGAAAACTCTATAAATCGCACTAACTCCACCAAACTTGAACAAAGCAACCAAAGAATCATCCATATTCTCAAATATAGTTGATAATGAATCTGAAAATATAATAAAAAATCATAAGTCAGCCAAAATTTATCAGAGACAAACAACTTATGCATTAAATTCTCATTTATTTAACAAAGACATCACATAATAGTAAATTTTATTAAGACAGATGATAATGAATCTGTAAATATGATCTCATGATAAAAAAGTATCAATCAAAACCACAATTTAACTGAGCCACAAAACTGAAACCTAAAGTTCTCCATTATTTAATAAAAGCAATCACATATCAAATCATAACCTAAAAAGACATGAAATAAAAATTGCAAAAACACACAGATAAAGTATGAATAAAGCCATAAAAGACTGAATTATACACATTCTCAGTTTTAATCGGCTAAAATCGATAAAACAATGAAATTTATATGATAATTCAATCAAAACACAAAATTGGATAATAACCTAACCTCGAACTCAATGAACAAGGATTTCAATCGGTTAAAGTCAAACAATATTGATAGCGAACTGATCGAAATAGATGAATTGATGAAATTCCATGTTTGATCTCTGAGTTCGAATCCTTATAGCACGAGGATGCCAAAAATCGCCTAAGGTCTCTCTCGCCAAACCCTAGGAATAGAGTAAAATCTAACGGGAAAAGGAAAACGATGTGAAGGTTAGACTATTTATATGAGGGTAGTTTCATCATTTAGGAAATATTTAAAATGGCCGAGGGACTAGGAGGTTAAGAAAAATATATGGTTGGATTAGGGCGTAGATTAGATAAATCACTGTCCTAAAATGTTTAGCCGGTAAGTCTCGGGGACTAAAGGGTAATTCTCTCTAAATAAAATTATAGAAACAAATTTGAAGATGACAACTAAGCTTGAAATTTCTTGCCTCTTGTCTTGGGGCTTTCGCCTTTGGAGATGAATTGCGCGGTTTAGGGGGAAAAATATTATGAATTCGTAGATGACTATCCCTCCTGCTCGGGAGTCCAAAGCCTTGGATCTGCATCGCAAAAGTGGATGAAGATTTGAATTGTAATTATTGTGTTGGGGCTGCAAGTACTTTCACGTGTTGTACTTTCCATCATCCTTCACTCGGCTTTAATCTTCAGAGATTGATGGCGCAATTGGTGGTTTAAGTATTTATTTTATTTATGATAACACACATAACTTAAATTTTAAAATGTTAAAAATGATCAATAATACAATTGGTAAACTTGTTGGAATTTTTTGTGGACTATACGTTGTACATAAATAATAATAAAGTATTTTGGCACGCAGACGTGTGTGCACTACTGGATTAATCACATAAGTCATATTATTATACAGTTAATTAGGCTTAATAAAGTGATCTAATAATGTTAGGGGGCCTTAAGTCATCTTTTATAAGTATGAGGTTTATTGTGTAAATGTGTAGAGACCAGATTGTATTTACAAATAGATGAGGGGCCTATTTGTAAATACTATTAATGGATGCATCCTTTCATCCTAACGGATGTGACTATTCCTAACGGATGCATCATAACTATAAATAGGGGTCGGGTCCCCAATTGAACGTATCATCTCTAAAATCTCCTACATTCCTTCAGTAGAGATTAATGACGGAGTATACGGATCAATTGGAAGATCGATCCTAGGCTTATTCAAGGCTTCCGTTCAATCCTTAACGGATTAATCAAGTTTTCCGTCATAACGAATTAAGGTACGCTTCCGCTTTATGATTTTTGTACTCAATGAATTGAATTGGATTGGTATAAGGAAAATCTCCCAACAAGTGGTATCAGAGCCACTCCAATTTCAGTTTATTGAGAAATCTGGTTTTATGTTTGATCGTTGAGAGTAGATGAAAATTTTAGTTTTCAGACTAAAGAAAAATAAATAAACTATGGACTGATTTTTGGTTATATTTCTTGCTTTAAGATGATCTAATTTCTGTACCGGCAAATATTGTTTCTCTTGAAATCGATTTTATTGTTCTCGTAGCCGTCACTAAGGATCAGCCATGAATTGTTTGATTTGGCTGTGTGCCTTCTGATTCCAAATGTGGTTTCTTGGTTCTATAACATTAATTTGGATACTTCGGCAATCTTTGAGAGCAGAAAAGGATAAAAGCAGTTTGGCAATTGATTATTTCAAGATTTCATGATTTTAATTGTTTGAATGTCATAAATTTCATGGATCTTTATACCCTATTCATTTCTTATTTATTTCGGTTCTTTTTCTGTTAAAGGTTTAAGGTTTTAATACGGAGTATTATGAACAGTCACTTTGAATTAAGTGGTTTATGGTGTAGGCCATTTAAAAGGCAAATAGTATAAATTTTGAATTTTCATGTTTTTCACGATAGAAAAATATGGTTTAGTCAATGTTCGAATTTACAGTATTTAAGTCTCTCTTTTGAGGAAATTATGTATTCCAAGTTATTTAGTCTATATAGCATGTCACCAAAGTGACCTCTCCTATTTAAATTTTTCAATTTTGATATACATTGGGCTGTTAATATTTTTGTGAGTGATAATCGGCCCAAAGGAAGGTTATTATTTGGCAAAATATTAACGTTGTACATTATGATAATATGTGTTTGTTTATCATGCGGATAATAATTGGCCCAAAAGAAGGTTATTATTTGGCAGAAAGTCAAACACATTATGGTGATAAAATGTGTGTTTATTTTTCCATGCGAGTAACGATCGGCCCAAAGGAAGATTGTTATTTGGCAGAAATCTAAACATATTAATATTGATAAATATGTGACAATTGGTGGGTATCCATGTAGGTACTAAGTCGGTCCAAAGAAAGGCTTAGTACTTGACAGGATTTTATTGTCAATATTTGATCACTAACTATGATGTGGTAAACATGTGACGATTATTAAGTTTCCATGTGGGTATGAAGTCGGTCCAAAGAAAGGCTCCATACTTGACCGGATTTTATTTTCAATGTTTGATCACTTAAATTTATATATATATATATATATATATATATATATATATATATATAAAGTCACTTGCAAATTAATTTATGTCCAAAGACTAGAATTAATGTTGCACCGATTTTCTTTTAATAAGATCATAAAATTTGAACATGTTTTGGTTATAGTTATATGTGAGTGTATTTGGTTTATATTTTGTTCTCTATTTTGCTAACATCAACTCGATCCTCATGTTGAGTGGAAGAAATATTAAGGTTCGGAAATTCAACATGATGATCGTTTCTGGATGTAGAGAATAAATGATTGTGTGCTTAGATATATAGAGAAGTCAGATACTAAGGTTGAGATCATTTGGTATTTGAATAATAATTAATAAAAAAAAGACTGTGAAATATTGTCATTAGGCTACATTTAAATTATGGCATTGCAATGACACTAAAATTATTTTGTGACAATAATTTGGTAGTCTTTAAATAAGGTAATTCCGAGTGGAAAAAGTTACTGAGCATATTGAAACAAACTCCATGCTTGCGGATGCACATATTCGGTTAACAAAAAAAAAGGTTTTCAAGTATACTAATTGTATAGGTGTTTACAATTAAGTATGTCTTGAGCTCATACATTATGGTTCATTGTCATGACATTAAGTATTTGATTTCAGTTTCGGTAAATTAGGTATTCAATTTTCAGTTATTCAGCACTCTGAATATTTGGTTGATCTCATAAGGTTGGACTGTTGGAAATAGACATGTATGGATCACATTTAATGTTATTTCCATGCTACACATCCATACTTGATCCATGTCATTTAGTTGATTGATATATGTGACCACTGATGGGTTTAGTTACGATTAATGTGACAACTGCCCCTTTGATCCTTATATTATTTTTACTAGTTGACGGGATTGTTTAAGATGACACACTACGGATAAGCATATGCGACTAAAGTTTATGATATGATATGCGATTACTTAAGGTGTTAAATTTATGTACAAGTATTAGTCCAAGTGGGAGATTGTTGGAATTTTTTGTGGACTATACATTGTACATAAATAATAATAAAGTATTTAGGCACGCAGACGTGTGTGCACTACTGGATTAATCACATAAGTCATATTATTATACAGTTAATTAGGCCTAATAAAGTGATCTAATAATGTTAGGGGGCCTTAAGTCATCTTTTATAAGTATGGGGTTTATTGTGTAAATGTGTAAAGACCAGATTGTATTTACAAATAGATGAGGGGCCTATTTGTAAATACTATTAATGGATGCATCCTTTCATCTTAACGGATGTGACTATTCCTAACGGATGCATCATAACTATAAATAGGGGTCGGGTCCCCAATTGAACGTATCATCTCTAAAATCTCATACATCCCTTCAGTAGAGATTAATGACGGAGTATACGGATCAATTGGAAGATCGATCCTAGGCTTATTCAAGGCTTCCGCTCAATCCTTAACGGATTAATCAAGTTTTCCGTCATAACGAATTAAGGTACGCTTCCGCTTTATGATTTTTGTACTCAATGAATTGAATTGGATTGGTATAAGGAAAATCTCCCAACAAAACTTTTAAAATTAATTTATTAACTATTTTGTTCGATAATTATTTAAAAATCGATAAAACACTTAAATATATTCTAACATATACTATTGATCATTGGCGGTTGGACAATACTCCCTCCGTCCTACCTCGTTTAAGGAAAATGTGTGGTAGAAAATGAGTGGGCTTAATAGTAGGTTGATTGAATGAATTGTGTGGTGGAAAATGAAGAGAGAGAATGAGTGGGTGAGGTAGATTGAATATAAAATTATAAAAAGATTACCAGTTTGGGGAGTCTCAAGTGAAGTGAGACGGATCAAAATAGAAATAAGTCTCAAGTTAGGTTGGGCGGAAGGAGTACTTTCCAAATGGAACCTCACTGTTTTGGTCATAAAAATAAATATATACTCCTACTGTTCCAAAAAAAAAAAAAAAAAAAAATACTAATATGATGCTATTTTGATTTATTTTGTTAACCCAATCGAATCTTGAAAGAAGATATATTAAAACGGACAAAAACATGAAATGAAAATACTATAACCCGTCTCATAGTAAAGACGGGTGACCGGGGGTCTTTTTTTTTTTAGCCGAAAGTACTTACTGTAACTAAATACAACAAACGTGTTACTTATATGCAACGGTTTTTATACATAAATGTACATATGTATAAAAAAGTAATAGTTTAACCCTTTACACTTTAAAACTGAAAACTAACCCATGACCCGGGTTATTAAAAAAAAATCATTTTTTTGGTGTTTTTTCGTTTGCCAAAATTAATACTTACTATAACTAAATGTAACAAACGTATTGCTTATATGTAACAGTGTTTATACATAAATGTAATACATATGTATAGAAAAGTAATAGTTCAACCCTTTACACTTTCAGAACTAAAAACACTTGTTTTAGTATCATTGTAAAAATAAAAAAGTAGCAATTTCTATAAATAAATGTAACATATTATATAGAAAATTATACTCCCCCTGTCCCAGAGTAAGAGTCCTACTTTCTATTTTGGTACGTCCCAGAGTAAGATCCTTACCATTCATCCCACTCATTCTCTCTCCTACTTTACTTTTATACTCACAACACCAATCAACTTACTATTCCTTTCCACTCATTCTCTATCCTACTTTACTTTTATACTCACAACACTTACTTTACTTCCACCATTTCTTAATCTACGTGCAAATGAGAGGTACGACTCTTACTCCGGGACAAAAGGAGTACTATGTTTTCTTTTACCAAATTGTAAAGTGTTACATTTTTCAAATAATATGTTATAATTTTAATAGAAAAGTATTACATTTTGTCTTAAAAACTGTTACATTTACTTGTTACATTTATCATGATACATGTAAAAAGTACTTCATCTGTCCCAGAAAGATAGTCTCATTATGATTTTTTATGGTCAACAAAATTGAACTTTGACTAAACATTGGTGTCAATGTAAAAGTATTACATTATCTATAGAAATGTGTTACATTATTCATATGTTTTCAAATAATAAGTTATAATAAGTTCAATATATCATGATACATGTAAAAGTATTTCATTATCTATAGAATTGTGTTACAATTTCGTCTACCAAATTGTTACATTTACTTGTAAAAACAATTACATTCATGTCTATAAACTGTTATTTTTCAAATGTTACTTTCTTTCAAAATAATAAAATCAAAACATTCTAGTTCTTTTATTCTACAAAAACGCTATTACATTTCAGTATAAAGACATTTACATTTAGTTATAGTTAGTGTTACACGTAGTTATACTTGGTATTACAGTTAAAAGATGAGTAAAATGCACGAATTTGTTTTTGTAAAACAGGTGTTACATTTACTTATAAACAATATTACATAGTAACACAATTGTTACATTTCGTTATAGTCGAACGGAAAAACAACAAAAAAATTAAAAATTTTGAGTCGTTCTTACGTAGAACGCGTTCTACACTAGCGTTAGTATAGAACACGTTCCTACATAAGAACGACTTCGCTAAAAATTACACACACTAAATACATAGATCCAGACGCCATGACCTTGATCAAACGCCTGCCTTCTCTTTTATTTTTTATGCCTTCTCATTCAATTTAATATGCCTGTTATTGATTTGATTTATGTCTTGCCTAAGTCATTGACTTGTTTGTATGCCTTGAGCAAATGCCTCGTCTTCAATTTTTCATGCCTTGTCTTTCATTTTTTAATGCCTTCTCATTCATTTTTATATGCATTGCCTAAGTCATTGCCTTGCCTTTGTTTGTCTGTCATGGCCTTGATCAAATGCATGCCTTCTCTTTCATTTTTTATGCCTTCTCATTCATTTTAATATGCCTGTTATCAATTTGATTTATCTCTTGCCTGTTATAGGCTTCATTTGTGCCTATCCAATTAAATCACATTGTCATATACGTCTACTGCCTTTTGTTCAATTAAAATGCCTTCTCATGTGTGATGTGATGCCTGTTATGGGCATTATTTGTGCCTGTTCTATGCATCAAAATGTCTAAACATGCTTTGGTAGTGTCAAAACATGTGCGTGCTCTAGTGTTAAAATCTGCCTGCTGTAATATTAAAAAATGCCTCCTACAGTTTCGAAAAGTGCCTGGTGAATTTTCATGAGTTTCAGTTATTTACATCAATGCCACCGCGCCTTCTCACATCATTCCGCTTATTTTCAAATCTGCCACTCCGCTTTTTTAAAAACACGTTCTACACTAGCGTTAGTGTAGAACACGTTTTTCTTAAGATTTTCTGAAAAATATTATACTTCAGGTTATAGGTCCGGGTCATGGGTTCGGATCAAACCGTCTTTACTATGAGACGGGTATAGGCCGTTCTAAAAAGAGATAAGCTCATTAAAATTTAACTGTCATTAAGAATTTCATTTTTTTTTTAATTTTAGAATTCAATGAAAGGATAAATAAATTTCTATAAACTTGTGATAAAAATTCGTTTAATTTAAAAATAAAAACTCAGTAATGACAATTTTTGGACAATTGAGTTACTGAAATACTTCGAATAGGCACTGGATGATGCAAAATTGATGCCTATATTTATTGATAAATATTGATGGTTAAATTTTCAAATTTTGAATTTTGAATTTTAAATGATCTTAACATACAAAATATACTAACATGTTTACGTTGTGCCACTTAAAATTCTGACGTCATATATATATATATATATAGACAAATGGTATTATCGATCTGTCCTAAAAAATAATAATTCAATTTTCTTTAGTTGGTTTGATTTAATTTTGACTAAATAATAATTGTTTTAATGAAATTTTTAAATTTATTATTGTTGTTGATATATTGTTTTAGTGAACCCAACTTTTTATTGATATACACCATCGACAATAATACCCGTATCAACTTTTCAAAAATATGTTAAATAATATAAAAAACATAAATTATTGATCAAATTTAAATAAATTAATAAAAGAAAAAGTGAGGCTATATTTTTGAAATATATAGAGTAAAATCAAGATATTTCAAAGTAGTAATGTGTTGTGCGCGGGGAAGAGATTCTCATGCACACCAACATTTAGGTTATACTACACCATTAATTTGTACACAAACAATATGATGAAAAGAATAAGCAAGACAAGTGATAGATATGTTTTATACTCATTTATTGGATATATTCTACTATTCTTGGTGAAATCCTTGAGTTTTGGTTATTTAATATTTTTTTTAGTGTTTATTTAGAAAACACGTAAAACATGTGGAAAATACATAAAACAAAGGAAATATGGCGAAAATTACAACTCCAGGGGCTTAACAGTAATTTAAAGAAGAAAGAAGGGACTACTATGCAGAATCTGGAGTGTTCAGGGACCAATCTGTCTGTTCTGAGACTTGAGGAGCAAACTGAAATTATCCAAATATTCAGGGATTGTTTTATAATTTTTGAAAGCTGGAGGACTGAAATGGAATTTATGAAAATATCAAGGACCTTTAGGGAATTTTTGGAATCCAGCCTTAAAGAGCCTAAAAAGATGTCCAAACCTTGAAAGAAAAGGAAGATATTGACTTGTTTAGTTATGATTTTGTTCTTGTTTCCTAATCCTTTTCTTTTCTTTATTATTTACAACTCCTTTTAAGTTTAGGTGTGTCTTTCCTATAAATACTAGCCTAGATTATTTGTAATAGACATCCATAATTCTACCCTTCCTCCATATTAATTCTAGAGATTATTTTTTTTTGTCTATGAAGACTTAATTTCGTTATCTATGGATTGGAGGTAACATATATTTATTCTTTATCCTTTAGTTAATTTTATTATTGATCTTTTTGTTGGGTTCTTCAAAAGTATTTTTATAAAAGTTTTCTTGCTACAATCTAATGCTAAGATTAGATTGGATTTTTAACTAATTTGTGTATAAGGATTTCGAGTGATCGATTGAGATATACAAAGTCCGACTTTTGAAAGAATATAATCTAGGTTTGCAAAGTGATTTCTTACCGAAATTGTAGATTCATGATTCCTAGGGTTTTAATGGGTTCTTCGAATATTACGCGGACTTTGCAGAAAGTCTAATATTTGGAGAATACTAAACTGTAGGACGCGTGAACGCCCAAGTTTACTTGCGTGAATGAATCCCCAACATTGATTGATAATATTATTTGCTTTGCATATTGATGATATACATGTGAATCCAATCCATAGAAAATTTCCTCCATATCTCAATCTATTTATTTATATTTGTTTTATTAGTTTATTTTATTTTTAATTAATTAGTTTAATAAATCTGTAAGTGCAGAACGTGGTGTTACCACAAGTACTGCCAACACTTTCCCAGTGTTGCCGACAGGCTGAAGAATTATATTTGTATATTTGCTTCATAAATAATTGCTGGACTAATGACTAATATTATTGAAAGGTTTATTGTTTATGTTGGTCCATTTTAGGTATAACCTATGCTAGAATAATGCAAAGAAGTTTAAAAAGAAGTTATGGATAAAATGTGATTTTATCCACAAGCTTTGGAGATTTTCTACACAACTAACACATGGGTATTTGACCCATTCAAAGGCTGATTAGTTGAAGGAGAAATGTACAAGGCACATGAGCAAGGAGGTACAACACGGCATAGCTTGAACTTGGGCACAAAGAAAAGTTGTTCCTATTTTATAGGAAATATGGAGATTTCTCCCCAAGGCTCGGCCGCCACTCTATCCACTCACTCTCCACGTTTTTGATCAACCACAAAGCATTATGAGTATTCCCCAAGTATTCTTGAAGCCTATAAATAGAAGAGGATGTGAAGCATTGAAGATACAACATTTGAAGCAAGAACACACACTCCTCACAAGAAAAGTCTACACTCCTTGGTTCCTTTAAACTCCCAAACACTTTTATATTCTTGTAATCGAGTATTATAAGTGTCTTGGCTAGGATAGGGTCTCGTGTATAGTTCTTAGTCGTTCCACAAAGCTTTCATTGTTATAGAATTAGGGAACTCTCGGCCTTGTACTCAATTCATATTATTAGTAAAGGTCTTGCCTTTTGAGGCATCCCTCAAGATATATACATTTATATATCTTGAGAAAAATAATTCTTTGGTGATTTTTCCGCTGCAAACTCTTTTCAGAAACAGTTTTCTGTTCGTGTGTGTTAAGTGTTGCCAGAAGTGATATCGTTGTAGTGACAACACCTTTGATATCACTTCCTCTCTGACTTAAGCCATCGACTCACTTTTTCAATTGGCACCAGAGCTGGTTACTTGATATACTAAGTACTTCGGTCTAGTGTGTCATGGCTTATGATCCTGCAAATCCTAATCAAAAGAGGCTTCCTGTTCTTGATGGTTCGAATTACGCCTATTGGAAGATCCGCCTCCGTTCGTATATCAAATCAATTGATATCCGGGCTTGGCGATCTATTGTGAATGGTTATTCTGTCCCATTATTGCCGCCGGATGAGGATGGTGACGTTCAAGTCAAGCCTGAATCCGAGTGGACAAATGAGGAAAACAACCTAGCTAGTTTTAATGAAAAGGCACTTAATGCCATTTATGAGTGGGTTGATGTGCATATTTTTAAACTCATTCAAAATACTCCCACTGCTAAGGAGGCATGAGATACTTTACAAAGATTTTGTGAAGGGGATGGTAGTGTGCGTGAAACTAAGCTTAGGAGGCTCACTAGTAAATTTGAAAGATTGAGGATGATTGAAAATGAAGGTATTTCTTCATATTTTGAAAAACTTATTGATATTGCAAATGAATGTCAAGTTTTGGGTGAACCCTTTACTAACAAACAACTTGTTTCAAAAGCAATTAGAACTCTTCCTAAGCGCTTCAATATTAAAGTTTCATCTATTGAAGAGGCTCACAATCTTGCAACCATGGATATCAACACTTTGATGAGCATTTTGAAAATTTTTGAATTAAATCTCGCTGATCAAAGTGATGCTATTAAAGGCAAAAATGTTGCTTTAAAAACTCTTCCTTCGATTTGTGTAAACAATGAGGAAGATGATGTTTTTGATGAAATGGATGAAAATACTAGTGTTGCTTTACTTGCTAGGAAATATAACTCTATGTTAAGAAAGTTAAACAAGGAGAATATGCAGGTAAAGGCAAAAGAGCAACAAACCAAGGTGTATGATTCCATGCCAAGGAGGTCACTCCCAACCACCCAGAAGGCGAATCCAATCCATAGGGCATCCTCGGATCAGTCGAGCTCCAATCCCAATTACCTCGACTCCATTCAATGTCATACTTGTTCAGGATGGGGTCACTATGCCAATGAATGCGCAAATAATCTGAGGAAGAAGGGTAAGAGCTTGTGGGTGTCTCTCAGTGACAATGAAGAAGAAGGAGTGGACCATGCTCAAGAACCAGACGAGACAACCATGTTTGTCACTGTGTGTGACTCGAACACAGAAAGTGCTATCCCAAGTGATAATCCAAGTGGGATAACACCTGTGATAACACCCAGCAGGTACAATGATTTCAATTCTACTAATGCTGTTTGTTTTGTGGGGTCTATTAATATAGATGCAGGAAATTCTCAAGAGGATGCTGAGATGAGTAAGGATGAACTCATAAGAGGATTGAGGAACCTTTATGAGGATATCCTTGAAGAATACAAGAAGGAGCATAGTATGGTGCAATTCTTGACTAAAGAAACTCAGCAACTAAGACTTGGCGTGGCTACTCTTGAAATCGAGCTCACAAAGAAGGATGCTGAGCTAGCAAAAGTCACGGCCAAATTGTCCCTCGCCGAAACCACACTTAAGAAACTCAACACGAGGTCTACCAAACTGGATGAGATCCTCATGTTAAGTAAACCTCTCAGGGAAGGTATTGGTTTCCAAGATTCTTTAGATAATATCATCTCTTCTTTATCTTTGGATGATAATCAAACATGTTTCTTAAATGAACGTGGAAAGGCTAATGATTTTTCTTCCAAAATCTCTGACAAAGGTAAAGTGTGTACTTATTGTCACACCGCTGGACATTTTAGAAACAATTGTCATACTTTTCTGAAAAGAACTCAGTCCAGCTCCTCAGTGCTATCTGAAGTGTTACCCACTACTTCTGATATCACTGTTCGTCAGAGAAACAAAATTCAAAGAAAGAAAGAATGGAGACCTAAAAACAATCAAATATGTGATGTTGTGTTTACTGCCTTAAGAACTAATGTTGAAAATTCATGGTATTTTGATAGTGGGTGTCCACGTCACATGACGGGAACAAAATGTTTTCTAAAAGACTATGAATCTGTTCTTGGAGGTAATGTTACTTATGGTGGTGGTAGTAAGAGTAAGATAATCGGTAAAGGAACTTTAAATGTGTCCGGTTTCCCCGCTTTAAAAAATTTCTTACATGTAGATGTTCTTGTAGCTAATTTAATTAGTATAAGCCAACTTTGTGATGACAATTTAGAGGTGAAATTCAAAAAAAATACGTGTGAGGTCTTTGATCGTACTAACAAGTGTGTGATGTCAGGTACTAGATCAACCGACAATTGTTATTGTGTGGAAGACAAACAGGTATGCAACTCCGTGAGAGTTGATGTCACAACCTTATGGCACCAAAAGTTGGGACATGCCAATTTTCGAAACATTGAAAAGATTATTAAACTTGGTGCTATTCAAGGTGTTCCTAATTTGGATTTCAAAAATAAAATCATTTGTGAAAGTTGTCTTAAAGGCAAACAAACTCGTGTTGGCCACAGTGCTACCCAATACCATGAGCAGTACTCTGGAACAACACATTGTTTCCAACTTTTACATATGGATTTAATGGGTCCTGTTGAAGTCGATAGTTTGGGTGGTAAGAAATATTCTTTAGTAGTTGTTGATGATTTTTCTAGATTCTCTTGGATCTTTTTCTTAAAATAAAAATCTGAGGCCTTTGAAAAGTTCAGATCTTACACTCAAAAATCAAAAACATGTTTTGTGCTTCTGTTTCTCGTATAAGATCCGATCATGGTAAAGAATTTGAAAATGCTTATTTTTCTTCCTTTTGTGAGAAAATGGGAATCGACCATGAATTCTCGGCACCCAAAACGCCTCAACAAAATGGGATTGCCGAAAGAAAAAATTAGACTTTACTTGAAATGGCCCGTGTAATGTTGTTTTCTAAACAAATTTCGAAAAGATTTTGGGCCGAAGCACTAAATACCGCTTGTCACACCACAAATAGAGTTTTCTTAAGACCCGGTATCACTATGACACCATATGAGATTTTGAATGGCAAAAAACCTAAAGTTCACTATTTTCATGTTTTTGGGTGTATGTGTTACATTTTAAATGACCGGGATCAATTGACTAAATTTGAATCTAAAAGTGATAATGCAATCTTTCTTGGGTATGCTCAAAATAGTAGAGCATATAGGGTATATAACCTAAGGTTAAAAACTATCCAAGAGTCGGTTAACATTGTTTTTGATGACTTGTTGAGCATTACAGGTGAAGGACCACAAGAATCTCCCTTGATTCTGTTAGATGAGCTAAATAATAACAAAGAGAATCATGATTCTGTTGTTGAAGCAAGTACTGACCAAAGTGTTACCACTGTTGAGACAACAATTCTGGTAACACCTGATTCCAGTACTGTTGCTGAAACAGAATCAGAAAGTCCAGAAGGTGCAGAGGTTCATGAAGTTATAAGGAGAGACCCCTCAGCCAGAATAAGAAGGAATCATCCTTCTACACAAGTAATAGGGGAAGTAAATGAAGGGATTCAAACGAGAAACAAAGAGCCTATTAATTATCGAGATATGGTAAGATATGTGTGTATGTCTACCACATATGCTCAGGTAAAACACTCTTGTTTTCTTTCCTTCATTGAGCCTAAAAATGTGATTGAGGCCTTAAAAGATAATTTCTGGATTCAAGCTATGCAAGAGGAGCTTGAACAATTTACCCGAAATAATGTTTGGACTTTAGTTCCCCGTCCCGCTAACACTAATGTTATTGGGACTAAATGGATTTTTAAAAACAAAAGTGATGAAATGGGTAACATTGTTCGTAATAAAGCTCGTCCTGTGGCTCAAGGATATACACAAGTCGAAGGTATCGATTATGATGAGACCTTCGCACCTGTGGCTAGAATTGAGTCCATAAGACTCCTCTTGGCTATAGCTTGCTACCTTAAAATCACATTGCACCAAATTGATGTGAAAGGAGCGTTTTTGAATGGATATATTGATAAAGAAATATATGTTGAACAACCAAAAGGTTTTGAAGATCCATTCAAACCACACCATGTTTATAAACTTATAAAAGCCTTATATGGCTTGAAACAAGCTCCTCGAGCATGGTATGGGAGATTAACTCAATTTCTGTTAGAATATGGCTTTGTTAGAGGAGAAGCCGATAGGACTTTGTTTATCTTAAGAAATGGTAAAACCCTTGTCATAGCTCAAATATATGTTGATGACATTGTTTTTGGCTCCACATCTGAAACCTATTTGAAAAAAATTATGGATGCCATGTCATCAACTTTCGAAATGAGTATGATAGGGGAACTAAACTTTTTCCTTGGATTGCATGTGAAACAGTCGAATGAAGGGATCTTCATTTCTCAAAGCAAGTATGCGAAAAGTTTAGTAACAAAGTTTGGGTTGGAGCATGCCAAGGAGTCTAAAGTACCAATGGGTTCGACACTGAAGTTGGGAAAGGACCAAGTTGGGGAGGATGTGGATCCAACCTTATATCGCTCTATGATAGGTAGTCTCCTCTATCTTACCGCAAGTCGCCTTGATTTAATGTTCAGTGTGTGTGTATGCGCACGATATCAAGCCAGTCCTAAACTTTCCCACCTAAATTCTGTCAAAAAGATTATCAAATATGTGTCGGGGACGAGTGATTTAGGAATATGGTTTTCTAAGGATACTAATACCAACCTTGTTGGTTTTAGTGATTCTGACTGGGCGGGTGACATGGATGATAGGAAAATTACTAGTGGGGGGTGTTTATTTTTGGGTAATAACTTAGTGTCATGGTATAGTCGTTAACAGAACTGTGTCTCCCTCTCGACTGCTGAATCAGAATATGTAGCAGCCGGGAGTTGTTGTTCCTAACTCATTTGGTTAAAACACATGTTAGACGACTATGGTCTTGAGAGTAATATTTTGACCATGTATTGTGATAACTTGAGTGCAATAAATATTTCAAAAAACCCGGTTCAACATTCCCGCACTAAACACATTGATATTCGTCACCATTTTCTAAGAGACTTGGTTGAAAAAGATTTAATAAACATAGAGCATATTGATACAAAGTATCAACTTGCTGACATTTTTACCAAGGCCCTTGATCATGAGAGATTTTCAAGTTTGAAAAGATCTCTTGGTCTTTGTATTTTTTAAGTTACTGTTTTCGAGTGTTACCCTGAGTGTTGTCATCACTTCTGGTAACACTGTGTAATAAAAAAAAAATTGTTTTTTAGTTTTTTCGTTTTAAGCCTTAATGGCAGCACATGCTGACCTTTTTGTTTTGGTAGGTTTATACTTTGTTAACATGTTTGTCAAATCCCCTTTATACTCAAAAGTGACAAAGTCACTAATTTTTTGTGATAAAATAAAAGGAAAAAGGCAAAAAGCACTTATAGTATTTCCTAAGTAACTCGGGGCACGGTGTTCGCTGCGACGATGCACTCTTGCTAAAGGGAGATACCTTCTAGTGATTTCGTACTAAGTATTAGGAACATGGAGTTCGCTACTACAGTGTATCCTACTTGAAAGGTGCAAATCACTAAAGTATTGTTTTACACTTTATAAGGACTCGGAGCACGGAGCTCGTTACTACGATGCTATCTTGTAGATATTGAAGTGTAAATTATACTTATTTTAAAGTGCTTAAAGATGAAGAACAAGCTTAGTTTATCTAACTTGTTAGATTTATTTTACCTCAAACACTCTTAATTAAGGCTGGCTATGCCTCAAGTGTTTGAAGTTGGGAAGCTTGTTTTTGCCTCAAATGCTTATTTAAAAGAAGCCTAACAATTTACCTCAAGTGTTAATAATGAGGATTGTTGTGCCTTATGTTCTTTTAAGTAAAAAGTTTTTATCAATGGGATATTTGACTTATGTGTTTTCTAAAGTGTTACCATCATTACCAATAACACATTAGTATGTGCCACATTATTTTTTATTTATTTATTTTTGGAATTAATAATTAAATTTAGGAAGTCCGAAAGTCCCTTAATTTTTTTTGGAGTTTATTGATTTCCAAAAAGTCTTTATTAAATCCTTTTTTATTTTTGGTAAATCTAATTAGGTAACTTTATCCCTACTATTTTTGGAGTCTTAATTTAATTTGAATTTCAAAATATTTGGGAGCCTTACCTATGCCGAATTTACCTATTTTTTCTTTCTTTTATTAAAAAAAAAAAAATGCTTTTGGGGATAATGGCCGGTTGTTTTATCAAATAATGAGGGTGAGAGTTTGAGTTAAACTAACTAGCTAAAAAATAGGGGGAGTTGAGTGTTTTTAGGAATAGGGAGAGTTATCCAAAATTAATTTTGGGTATTTATGTTTCTCTTTAATTCTTCCTAATCAGTTTCTAAATAAACCCTCCTCCCTCCTCAAACTCGCCGATCTCTCTCTCTCGTCTATCTCTCCCTCAGTTGAATCAAAACCCTAGAAATCCCTCCTCCAAAATTCTTCCTTCTTCTTCTCAAATCATCAATGGCTTCACCATCCAAAGCAACCACAGAGCCCATGGAAGTCTCCCCAAGTGCGGGTGAGGCTCGATTTTTCACTCCTATGGAGACATCACCGGCGACAACACCAGTGACATCACCGCCCAATTTGGCGATTGTTGTGCCCGGTCCTCCTCCAATTCCAGTCGCCCAAGCGCTTCCCGCCATGGCTCCTTCCCAACCAGCTGCAACAACCACCAAAGCCACCAAGAAGAAGCGGAAAGCTCCGCCACAACCACCAACTGTCCAAGCACCTAAAAGAGGACTTCAAGCAGGTTAAGGGCAATGTTCAGCAAGTTGACCTCAAATACCCCTTCTAATCCGGTTGAGCTCTCAGAAGATGATTCTCAAAGCTTATCTTCCCTTCATGCCTCCGACGAAAATTACTCTGTGGAGAAAGAAAATTCTGAAGATGACTTTGAAGCATGGGTTGATGATCAAGAGGAAAGTGAGACATTAGCCGCTGCTGCTCGAAGGTTGGCAAAGGGTAAAGGTATTCAAGGTGCTGACAGTGGTGCTGTCAAGAAGGCAACAGCACCTTCGGCAACACCTCTTCCACGACAGACCCGGTAGAAAACTCAGGAGGTACCTCACTCTTCTTCTCTCATATCTGATTCTGAGTCTGATTATGAGCCAAATCGTGTAGAGGATATAAGTGTTGCCAGAAGTGATATCGTTGTAGTGACAACACCTTTGATATCACTTCCTCTCTGACTTAAGCCATCGACTCACTTTTTCAAAATCAAAATCAAATCTTTTATTTTATTTTATGTTATTTGTTTTATTGTTATTTAAATTACTATCTATCACAAGTATCTGTGGGATCGACCCTCGCTTTCGCGCGTTACTACTACGGTAACTAGTTCGCTTGCTAGGTATTTATTATTTGTGGAGTTTTTCTCTATCAACAAAATTTAACGTGGTTCACCCCAACATCAATAGGCTACGTCTATTTACCAACTTCACTATAATATCATCATTACAACATCATGAGTTTTAATCAAGAAACTCACAAAGACACACCGCTTTTCATAATAGTATTACAAGAATGGAGGCATCCATATCCTTCTCAACATTCTTGAATACTCTCACAATAGTGTACAACTCCTTCATGAATATACACCTCTCTCACTCTCTTCTAAGAGGAGCGAGTCTTGACACCATAAGGCACAGTTGAACTCTTTCTATGTGTCTCTATTTATAGGCACAAAACATCTCCTACTTCAAGCCTTATCCAAATAGACAAATACTAAAAGTCTTATTGAAAAACCAACTATCACATTCATGAAACACATTCATGAATCACATGAGACAATGTATGTTGACTCTTTCCATGAAATTGAGCCAAATTCCTAACAATATCCGCCTTGGCAAAAGTTCTTTACCACATAGTGTTAGTGTTGGTGCCATAGGCACGTTTATTTAAACATTATGTATGTTATCGTTTCATTCATATTAATAAAGAGATGTTTTGATTATTATTGTTGTTCATGTTTACTTATAATAATCTCCATCCCTAGTACTTATGAAACACTAGTATAAGTCTAAATGATCATGGGATGATCATGTTAGACTTATGGGTACTTGTTGGAGAACAAGGTACTGGACATGACCCGCTCTATGAGATTTATGTCATGGTCAATGTCATATATAGATCTCATATTACTTATGTCATTTGAATCCTTAGACATGAAGTTATTATAGTCTTCCACTTGATGAACATTATGTTTGACATATTCAAACGCTACCTTTAACCAGGAATTTATAAAGGGTATGATTGGCATAATCAGATTTACGTAGGGAAGAATAATAAGCTAAATGGATTTGTCCCTCTTCGGAGAGATGTCAAGCTTTGGCCCCTCGTAGAATGATGTTGATGAAATGTTTGGCCAAACTCAAGTGAATTGATTGGATCAATGTCATTTGGATTATCAACATATTCAGAATCGAGAAAGTATTGAACAAATACAAGTTGACTCAATGACCATGACTTGTGTTCAATGACATCATGGACAAAGGGATTGTGACGTGTTCTATAAATGAATACGAACTTGTTTATAGTTACACTATTTGGGTAGGTATGACGGTTTGCTAGAACCTAATCATATCTTATGGGTTTATGTTTGAACCTATTGCCAACTTAGTGTAATCCTATAGGGTCACACACAAATAGAACGAATTCTAAAGGACTTAATTGGAATTTGGGTCGAAGGACCTTTAAGGGATTTTAGGAATTTAGAGGAGAAAACAAGAAAACCAGAGAAACTGGAAGGGACCGGTCGGACCTATGTAAGGACCCGGTCGGACCTTGCTTAGGACCCGGTCATACCTCCTTTGTTACCCGGGCGGACCTAGTCAATTTCGGCCAGAGATTTTGTTAATCCGATTTCTTACGGGTTTGACCACTTGTTACCTATTTGGAATATGAGAAACAAATATAAAAACGTCCTCTAGTTGCCCTAATCTGTCTAACCAATATTGTGAGGCTCCAAATAGTTTGAGAGGGTTATTTCTTGTTCTAAGATCCCTAGAGTGAAGAACAAGAACATCACATAAAATTCCATATAGTTCTAAAACAATTGTGAAAGCGTGTTTCACAATTTGGTCTAGAAACCAAAATCAAGAAGCTTCTTGATATTCGTTCGAGGTGTGGATACCAATAGAGGGTGAAGCTTATCACCTCCATAGTTCGTGTTCTTGCTTTTGTTCGTGATCAAGTTTCAAAGTTCCACCAAGAATCAAGGTTGTTAATCAAAGGCTTCAACGGTTAGTATTCTAGTATTCATTATGCAGTATTTGATTTAATCATATGAATGGATCTATGGGCTTTGGGTTTCATGAAAATTTAAATGCTTTATTCCGCTGCGCATGATTATAGGAAACCCAACAGTGGTATTAGAGCCCCGTTCATGTTGATTATTTCAATACTATCATGTTGTGTGTATATAAATTGTTTATGTGCCTATCATGATTTGAATATTGGAATTGTGATGTTTATGTGATCTATGCGTTTTATGTGGTTTATTGTTTTTGTAACTTTAATCGCACTATTCAACTGCAATAAAAATTATGGTGGATTTAAAATTGTTTGCGTTATCAATTTTTGATTGGATCAAAGTTTTTAATAATCTAGAGATTCATGAATAAATGGTTTATTCAAGGTTTTGATGATCATGGTGATTGGATCACCAAGAACACCAAATCCTAATTGAATCGAGGAAAAACAATTTTGAGACAAATTTTGAATTTAATTTTTTTTGATTTTTCGGCAGAGGTCCGACCAGACCTAGGTACTGACCCGACCGGACCTATGGGTTTGGTGCGGGTGGGGCTTAGTGTTTTGGGGTGGATCTTGTGGTTTTAAATTCCTATTTGTTTTAGTCTTGTGAATTTTAAGATTGGATCAAGGTTTGGATGGCTAGCCTACGTTCTCGAGACTGTGTTTCCCAAAATTGATCGCAATCAAAGATTCAAAGATAAAACGAAATTAGAATTATGAAGAGTTCATAATTGCTAAAATTGAGAAACAAAGTTCTTGATTCAAGATTGGAGATCCATATGGAATTGTGAATGCAATTGTCCTACGTTCATCGAGACCATCTATTGCTTAGTTTCGGCCACATGGACTACTTTCTTGGCTTCTTGAATTAGTGCAGAATTGTGGTTGCCTATGGCTTAGTTCGGCCGCACTTCTTGTTGTCTTGATTTGGAGATGATAACCAAAGTTCAAAAAGTCTCATCCTCATAATTATAGAAAAACTAATGACACATAAATATTATGCTTAAATTAATGGAGATTAATTTAGTGACTAAACTTGATGCTCTCATAAATGTGTTGTATGCTATATGTGATGAACATTCTTTGAAATTTTAAGTCTATATGCCATGCCATGATTAAAACACTTATAAGTACATGAGTAATTTTATGTGGGCTCGCCAAAGCGAGGTGCATTGATTTTATTCATGTATGATCATGATGAGTGAATAAGAGTTTCCTATGCATTTAAAATGGTTGGACTTAATTAGGCGTCAAAAAAGTTTTTGGCCTAAGGCAAAGATGAGATTTAAACATGCTTTTGAAATTGAATTTCTAAAGAATCTCATAAAAGATCTAAGAGTCATATGTGATATGATTGACAAGAGTTGTCTATAAAATTAATTTTATTTTGAGCGGTCACGCCAAAGCGGACTTGAAATTAAGTTAAAGTTGGATCTTAGCCCATTTAAATTATATTATACAATTGTTGTATATGAAGGTTATATAATTTAGTGGGAGTATTTTTTGGAAAAATACATTATTTATCTCTTTAATGAAATTGGTACTTATAAAATTTTGGAAATTTTGCATAATTATAGATAATGACAACTAACACTCAATCAATTTTGCTGTGATCGATCCTTGAGAAGGATAAGCTTCAAGAGAATGGTACAAACTTTATGGATTGGACCCGAAGCCTAAGAATTGTTCTAAGACAAGAAGATAAATTGTACATTCTTGATGTGGCCAATACCCCTAGGGCGGAAAGAGACAATCACAAGAAACATAGGAATGATTCTAGGGATGTGAGTTGTCTCATGTTCGCGACCATGTGCTCAAAACTCCAACAAATTTTGAAACATTTGGAAGCCTATGAGATAGGCGTGGAGTTGAAAGACATGTTTCAAGTTCAAGCTAGGCAAGAGAGGTATAAAACCATTGTTGCATTCACTTCTTGCAAAATGAGTGAAGGGCAACAAGCTGGACCTCACATGCTTAAGATGAAAGGCTACGTGGAGCATCTTGAGAAACTTGGCTATCCGATTTCATTGTAGCTAGCCACGGATCTCATTCTTAATTCATTACCTAAAAGTTATAATCACTTTGTGATGAACTATAACATGCATGGAATGGATAAGAATCTCTTCGAGTTGCATAACATGCTAAAAACTGCGGAGATGAATATAGTGGAGAAAGGTTCTCTAGTGCTCATAGTTCACGATGGAAAGGGGACAAGTGCCAAAGGAAAGGGTAAGTCAAAGGTTGCTGTAGACACCCCACCTTGGACCTTTTACCCCGATTGCATACATAGTATTTTTATTTAACTTATTTTTGTTAATTTCTGTTACTTCGGTTAAGTTCCTAACTGATTCCGTTAGTTTTGGACTCAACTGAATAACAGAGTTAACTTTAGAGTCATTTCTGTTATTTTGTCATTTTTACCCGCGGGTGCCTCCGGCACTGCCTACGGGATGCGCGCGCCTCTCGTAGCCAAAGCAGGAAGTGCGCGCCTCCCATTATGGCAGTTATGGATTGCAGCATTTTCCCTCTATTTTCTTGATCACAAAAACTCTTTTTTTACCTCCAAGTTCATCACCCCTAGGTTTGTAACTCCCAAATCCCATATTCTAGCCTTTTCCCTAAAAATAAAATATTTGATCTTTATTTTATTTTATTTTCTATTTATTATTTTATTTTCTTCTATTTTCTTATTGGTCAATTGGACATGTTTTCCTCTCTTTTTCACCTATAAAAACCTCATATTTTTACCTTAGAAAAGGACCTTGAACTTTCTCTCTACAAAAGCTATACACATTTCTCTCAAGAATTCTCTAAAGAATTCTCCTAACAAACAACTCAAGCATCAAAACTCTACTCTTTTCAAGTCAAAGTTTGAAGTCCTCTTCTTAAGGTACAATTTCACTTTTCTTCTCTTATTTTATAATTCTTAATGTATGCAATCCCTATCAAATGAGACATGACCGAATAATCACTTTATTACATTAAAATTGGTTAAGGTTATCTCCCTACATTCTAAATTCTAGTTTAATTTACTCTTCTTCTCTTAATATAATCTTTAGCATAAAATCAATAAAACAATTCTCTTTTATTTCCGTTTGCAATTCCCCTTTTCTTTACATTATAATTCTTAGCACTATTAATACAAGAAGGACTTTTTTACATTAGAACAGCTTTAGTAGCAAGACCCGTGTAAGCCGGGCGGAGTGGGTGCTTAGGTACTTCCCACTCCGTCACCTAACCCCCGAACCCTTCTCTCCCGAATATTTGGTTTCGTAACGTAAAATAAGCTATTCTTTAGGTTTTTCTTATGTTCCCGTAATAATATAGGTGGCGAATCTACAATCTAAAATCAATTATACATGCTAGGATCCTTCCACCACTCTAGCCAAGTAGTGGGCTTTCCCGGGGTATCTACAGTGGCGACTCTACTGGGGAGATAAGACATGTGATTTTGCGGTGGAAACCTTTTGTCACTAATGATGAGTGACACTGACTCGACTAGGGAAGTAGCCCCTAGTATTGACTCCATGTATTTATACATATTTTTCTGAATGACTCACGAAGGCAAGTGAGTCATTAAGAGAGAAGAGAAAGTCAGCCCCAATTTGATTGCAAGAAACTGGGAGTATTGCTGAAAGATAAGAAGCCCCTAGAATCGACAAGGAACGTGAAATGATTTTAAATCTAGGAAAGTTGTTCAATCTTGAGGTGATTAATTCATTAGCAAATGAATCGTACAAAGATGTCTTGACAAGTTCGAGATGAAGGCCGATCACCATAACGCACTAGGGCTAAACATATCTTCTTTCTTGTATGAGATCGGACCCGAAGGTTGCCTACGTTCCTCCAGTGTAGAGGCTCAGGTCACCGTAGTTCTTATGGATGCTCCTTTTGCCGCGAGGATTGTTGCTTCGTCGTGATGTTTGTTGATGTCGCTTCGTCCTTGGAAAATGATATTGATCTTGTGAACTTGTTTGATTGAGGGGGATATATATATATATATATATATATATATATATATATATATATATATATATATATTTAACCACCTTTTGAAACATTGCTTGATATTTCTCCATGGTTGTTGCTCCATCTTGCTTTGAACTCGATGTCTTGGATTTGTCGTCGATGTTGTCGCCTTCGTCACGATGTTTAGCCCCTAGGCGTTTAAGTGATGGCCTTCGTTCTAAAACTTGTTTAGACATCTTTTCATCATTTTGCCAAGAATTAAATTGAACAACTTGGAATGGTGTATGAGAACAAGAACGACTTTTATTTGATAATTGACTCAAAATTTAACATGGGACGAGAGAAAACATTAATGCACACTTAAGAGGACAGTTTTTTTTTTAATCCTATTTCTAGGTAGAGAAAGAGAAACTGTAATATACGGAATTTTTTCTATAAATTATATAAAATAATTAAATAAATTAATTGGCAATTATTTTAATAGTGAACCGGGCTAATTAGTTATGAATAAAGAGTTAACAAAAGGGTTAACTAGGTTATCTTGGGCTGCTTAATTTATAAGGATCGTAGCCTAGGAAGTTATGAGAATAGGGAGGGTTTTTCCTTTGAAGTATAAAAATGACCTTCCACCTTAACAAGACTTGTCAGTCATTATTTTATTTCCAAAAGAAAGAGAGAGAAGGTTGAGAGAGGACAGCGCCTAAGGGAGAAAGAAGAGAAGTCGTAGACTCAAGACAGAGGTAAAGTCTGATCATTTTTCTCATTTTGGTGATATGGTGTATGCATCTGTTATCACTATTGAGTAAGGAACAACCCAAAAGTGATGGGTTTACTATAGTATGTGTCAGGTGAGAGAAAAGAATAGAGAGAATAGAGAGAGAACAGAAATCGAGAGGGAGAGAAGGGGACAAGGGAAAGAGTGCTGTCAGGGAAAGAAACAAAAGAAAAGAGAAAAGAAAAGAGAAAAGAGAGGGATGAGAAGACGGATGAGAGAGAGAGAGAAGGGGAAAGGACGGAGAGAGAAAGAGAAAGAGAGAGGTGAAAGTGACGGGTGAGAAGGGAAGAGGGAGGAGAAAGGGTGTGATGATGACTGGAATGAGGATCAAATTGCATATTTTGTGAGAGTTAATACATTTGGTGGTAAAGATAAGTGTACTGAGATATATTGTAAAGGGGTAGATGTGCAAATTGAAAAGGACTATAGGGGAAGAAGTATACATATATATATGTGTATGTATAGATTTGAGGGGCTAATCTGCAAATTAAATACGACTATAGGGGAAGAAGTATACATATATATGTGTATGTATAGGTTTAAAGGACTATTATGCAGACTGAAATTAAGTGTGTGTGTACACGTGTTATTGTGAAGGGTGAGAGAAAGGATAGTGGGAAGTTTTATCCACTGGGTAAATGGAAAGACCAACAGAATTGTGAATGGTTTGGGAAGCAGTCAAATTAGACTGTTTAGCTAGCAATAATATTTTCTAGTTCACAAACCATATGTTAGTTAAATTCTATTCAGTTTTATACTACCTTAGCAATATTGTAAGTATTAATTACAGATATTTTACCTTCATTGTAGATTGTGAAAAGACTGTTAAAGGTGCATTTTAGTACGGAGTGCTAACTAACACGCAATCAGGAAAGGGATTTACGTCTCCTAGTCCTATTATATATCGTTATTTATTGACCCTCCGTTCCTAGAGTAATTATTGTTTTACCGTTATGGCCAGTAACTTTTGATTGGAACTCACTCTAAGCGTTTCCGTCAGTTAAATTAAATCTGACATTAAATTGACATTGAATTATTGGTCAATTAAAGAACCTCATTGATAAAAGAATGATCACTTAATGACACCCACTATTTGTGGGTTAATATTGATATACTATTGATACCCGGTCATGAGGGTTAGTTCATGACATGCCTATGTGGCATTAACCATCGATATCGACACCACTGAAATTGTGGTTATACAGGTTATCCGGATATACCAAAACATTGATACATCGACTATTGTACCCCTTTGGGTTACTTTTTTGAATATTGACTTGACGAGAAGAATATTAAGTGATCATAATTGATTTTACGCATTATCAAATATTGAATTGAGCCATGGTTTCGTTTCTTTGTATTAAGAAGAAGATTATTATTTGGATTTATTAATTTGTCCGTTTCATTGAAAATTGTTTATTGATACATACACTCTTTGAGGTCACCCCTTCTTAGAAACCGAAGGGGCGGCGTAGGACCTTACTGATCATTGTTCGCTCACCCTTTCTCTAATTCTATTTCTTCAGGTTATAAGTAGGAAAGCAAGATTTTCAGTGCAGGCATCTTTGAGATGGACCCGAATAATTAAAGTAGTGATTTTCATATTTTCAGTAGACTTTTATTGAGATTGTAATAAATGCCATGAACGAGTTTTGATGGCTACTAGCCGTTAGTAGTAAAAGACAATTGTTACGCTTCCGTTATTTTATTTTGGATTGTGGTTAGATATGCTAGCCGTGGAGATTTGAATTGTAGTTTATGACCGTTACTCCTTTATTTTGGGGACGGATTTTTATTATTTAAAGATGTTATAATACTCTGAAATTTCAGGGTATTATAGAAACGGAGATTGTTGTCGTCATCCTTGTCGTTGTAATCCTCCTTGTGGCATGATCTCTTGTTAAAGCCCCATTTCAAAACCAAGCCTCTTCTTTGATGAGTTCTTGCATGTTGTCACTCTCTAACGGTTGCTCTTCACCCACAGTAAATTCACCATTGTCGATCAAATCTTGGATGACGTTTCGGAGAGAGAAGCACCCTTCAGTAGTATGGCCACTATGCTTGTGGTAGCCGCACCATTCACTATGTGCATGATTCTTTGGTATCATCTTCGGCTTGTACCCTTCCAAAGGTTTGACCTTTCCACTTGTCATCAAAGTTTCAAATGCTTCGGCTTGGGTTACTCCTAGGAGAGGAGTGAAAATTCGGTTGTTGGCGGCACCTTTTTGACTTTTGAGGGACGGGCCACTTGAGCATGTTTTACCATTGACCTTTGCCTTGATGTCGGTGAATTCTTGCAAACGGGTCTTGAGTTTGGAAACTTCTTCCTCGTGAATCCTCCTCTCAATAGAAAGATGGGCTTGCCACCAATCATCCTTGCAGCGGGCATCCTCGACAAGTCTATCCATTTGTTCCCCCATGGCTCTTATCATGTCGAAAATCCCTTCGTTGGACACGGAAATGTACTCACCCTTGTTGTTGTTGCCGTTCGTAACCATTGGACCTATTGGAAGAACACGGTTGATCTTAGATTGGCCCACAAACACCTTTTGAGTTAAATAAATTAATCCACAAACAGGAAAAGACTCAACCACATAAGGAAAAATGATTTTTTTTTATTTACAAAAGTCGGAAGGACATAGTCCTTTTTGGGGTTTCTAGAAGATAGTGGAATCGTCACACTAGTATATAGACCTTCTCGCGGTCCCATTTACTCATCGGATTCCACCACGTTTGTGATACCTATATGTGTCGGGATTAAACTAAATTAATGTAGTAAAGCATACATGCGGGGACGGATTTTTATTTTCGTCCATAATAACCACTTGGGGACGGAGTTTTATTTCGTCCATGATAACCACTTGTTTCTCTTGGAAACGGCATGTATGATTTGAAGAGATTAGTTTAGGGAAATCTCGGAACATGAAAACCGACTTGGTCACGGAGTGTTAGACCCTAACTAGAATTGTGTTGGCTTGTGCTCGGCTAAAGAGAGGCTTAAGGTCACCCCCGACATGTAGTCATGAACTACGCCACGGGCTGAGGTTTACCGCTTCGAGAGAGTCAAGGTCGAGTGGAGCTTGAAACTCTCTAGGACAGGCCTCGACGGGTTTGGGGTTATGAACTTGTGCGACTCGAAAGTGAGCAATTGATAAGAATTAGTGCACGTAGTGTGAGGTTCAACAAGTGACAAAATATTTTTTACTTTTTTTTTTTAACAAAAGAAAAACAAATAAGCACGTAATTTACAACTCTCGAATCACCTGTGTGACCGATACAGAAAGCAGTGTTCTAAAAATCGCTAGGCGGCCGCTAGGCGGTGGAGCTGGGCCTAGCGCCTAGAGGCCTAGGCGGGGCCGAGAAATTTAGTTATTTTTTATTTTTTTAAATATATATTATATTTCTGAAAAATAGTGCTACTTTTGTTATTATTTGTCAAAAATTAATGATTTATTGTAGTTAAAAAAATTTAAATTAAGAGTATTCCCAAAAAAATCAAAAGTGAATGGTAAACATTACTACACTAAGTCAAAGCAATTTACCCAACACATCTTATTTATTCAGCCCAATTAGATTTTCTTCTACTAATTGAAGCCCAGCCCATGTTTCTCCCTAACCCTAACCCAACAAGCTAACACGTTACCCCTACCTTCTTTTCTTCTCAGCTTTCCCATTCTCTTCTCCTTTCTCCCTAAAACAGCCGCCTCTTTCTTCCTCTTCCAGACCACAAACCTAAAAAAAACTCTCTCTAGTTCTAACTTCTAACACCACCACGGCTCCACCACGGCTCCACCACCCCCTTCTTGTGCTATGGCCGCCGAACGATGACCACTCTAACAGCCGTCTCCACTTCGCTTTCTCCTTCGGTCACTAATCCGGCCAACTCCGGTCAATTCCTCCGTTAAAATGAAGCTTTTTCTCCGTTCTCTTGGCGCGCCCAGCCGCCTAAGCGCCGCCTAAGACCGCCTAGTTGGATGATTTGTCGAAGGAGACCTACTATGGCCGATTTGGGAAAAATCGCGGCGGTGACCCTACGCCTAGCGCCTAGGCGCCGCCTAGGCCGCTTTTTAGAACACTGACAGAAAGTAAAAGAAGTCATGTGCAGGCCCGGTGCCCACATACTGTCACAACCATTCTGTTCTGTGCACGGTTCTGTTTCTGGAAAATGCCCAGAAGCGCGCGCGTTTGGCAGTGAGAGTGGGAGACGCGCGCCTCCGAGTGAGAGAGGCTGATGCACCCGTTTCTGGGCAGTACCTGCAAACTCATGGGTTCAAGGGATTGCCTTGAACCTAAATAAAAATACTTTCCTCTGCAGAAACTGGTAGCACAGAAAGATGGAATTGAAATGAGAGGCGGGCGATTCTGGTGGGGAAGGTCGGAGGCGCGCGATTTAGGCCAAGAAGGCCAGAGGCGCACGCTTCCCACCTTTTCCCACCAGAATGCAGAAATAAGAACACCAAAAGCAGAATTCTTGATTTCGACACTTTTGATGAAGATGAGTCACTTGTACTTTTGATGGAGGCATGGTCACCCTTGAACTACGTTGGTCTAATTCTCTTCAAGGGATACGTAGGCATCCCTTGGGCACGACCAACCAATCATCAATAGTGACCATGCCTCCATCAAAAGTACAAGTGACTCATCTTCATCAAAAGTGTCGACATCAAAGCCACGGCATCAGAAATCCATCCTGAATCAAGCGACCATGGTAAGTGAAGGTAAGAACATCATTCACGCTTTATGTGAATCACATCACACACAAAAACACTTTCTCCATTCTTGAAAAATCTCCCTCTCAAGCAATCTCTGCTTTCCAAATTACATCACACCACAAATCACAATTTTCTATCGCAATTTCCATTTCACATCTCTTACACTTCACAAGCACGTATACCTGCAAAGACACACATAACAGGTACAAGCACACAGCAAATGCGGCTCCAAACAACAATTTGGTCCATAGTGAACCGTTGAAATCACCACCTCTTCATCAGCAAAGTCTACTCAACAAACTCACATTCAAGTCCAGTCCTCTATACGGACTTTAAAGAGGCAGATGGGTTCTCGGACCCAGTCAGTCCCCTATACGGACTTTAAAGTGGCAGACGGGTTCTCAGACCCAGTCACGGCAGACGGGTTCTCGGACCCAGCCAGTCCCCTATACAGACTTTAAAGCGGCAGGCGGGTTCTCGGACCCAGCCAGTCCCCTATACGGAATTTAAAGCGGCAGACGGGTTCTCGGACCCAGCCAGTCCCCTAGACGGACTTTAAAGCGGCAGACGGGTTCTCGGACCCAGCCAGTCCCTTACACAGACTTTAAAGCAGCAGACGGGTTCTCAGATCCATCCAGTCCTCTATACAGACTTTAAATAAGCAGACGGGTTCTCGGATCCAACCAGTCCTCTATACGGACTATAAGCCTTGGCCACGGTGGGCCATTTCATACTACCGTACCCCCTCTATCAGAAAAAGTCGCTCACACAGAGAGCGCATTCCTATCCCTTACAATTTCAATAATTCTTGTTTTTTATCGAGTCTTTATTTTCCCTTGTCGATGTCCTCGGCGGTTGTCTTTCTTTCGTCGACGTGTTTTGCTTAGCAATCTATGTCGCCGAGAGGCTCTGTAGACACCCCCCCCTTGGACCTCTCACCCCGATTGCATACGTAGTATTTTTATTTAACTTATTTTTGTTTATTTTTGTTACTTCAGTTAAGTTCCTAACTGATTCCGTTAGTTTTGGACTAAACTGCATAACAGAGTTAACTTTTAGGGTCATTCCGTCATTCTGTCCTTTTCACCCGTGGGCGCCTCCGGCATTGCCTACGGGATGCGCGCGCCTCTAGCAGCCGAAGCAGGAAGCGCGCGCCTCCCATTATGGCAGTTACGGATTGCAGTCTTTTCCCTCATTTTTCTTGATCACAAAAACCTCTTTTTACATCCAAGTTCATCCCCCCTCATTTCTTAACTCCCAATCCCATATTCTTAGCCATTTCTTAAAAACAAAATATTTCTTTTTATTATTATTTGATTTTCTCTTTATTATTTATTTTTATTATTATTTGATTTTCTCTTTATTATTTATTTTTATTTATTTTCTTATTGGCTGAAAACCATCTTTTCCTCTCTTTTCTACCCATTTAAGCCCCTCTTTTTTACCTTAGAAAAGGACCCAACTTCCCTTCTCTACAAAAACTATACACAAGTTATAGGACTTGAAATTTCTTCACAATTACACTATACACATTTCTCTCAAGAATTCTCCTAACAAACAACTCAAGCATCAAAACTCTACTATTTTCAAGTCAAAGCTTGAAGTCCTCTTCTTAAGGTACAACTTCACTTCACTTTTCTTCTCTTATTTTATTCTTCTTAATGTATGCAATCCCTATCAAATGGGACATGACCGAATAATCACTTTATTACATTAAAGTTGGTTAAGGTTATCTCCCTACATTCTAAGCTCTAGTTTAATTTACTCTTCTTCTCTTAATGTAATATTTAGCATAAAATCAATAAAACAATTCTCTTTTGTTTCCCTTTGCAATTCCCTTTTTCTTTACATTGTGATTGTTAGCACATTTTTAAAATCAATAAATTGAAGGACTTTTTTACATTAGAGCACTTTTAGTAGCAAGACCCGCGTAAGCGGGGTGGAGTGGGTGTTTAAGTACTTCCCACTCCATCACCTAACCCCCGAACCCTTCTCTCCCGAATCTCTGGTTTTGTACATAAATTAGGATATTCTTAGGTTTTTCTTATGTTCCTTTAAAAACATAGGTGGTGACTCTACAATCTAAAACCAATTAGACATCCTAGGATCCCTCCACCGCTCTAGCCAAGTAATGGGGCTCTCCCGGGTATCTACAGTGGCGAATCTGCTGGGGAGAACTTAGAGGGTTAAACTTGCGTTTCTGCTTTTGGTGTTCTTATTTCTGCATTCTGGGCATTCTGGTGGAAAATGGTGGGAAGCGTGCGCCTCTGGCCTTCTTGGCCTAAAGCGCGCGCCTCCGACCTTCACCACCAGAATCGCCCGGCCTCTAAAGAAGACAACTGCACAAGTTCTACATTGAATCTCTCCAACAAGTCAATTCCCCACCGAGTCTACTCCGGAATTGCAAAAGGCTCGATAAGGCATGCCACAATCAAAGGTTGTTTGGGGTTATTGAAGTAAGAGTTTTCTCCAACAATGTGCATTTTTGGGTTCATGTGAAAGAATCCCCATGGTAACCAAGATCCATCCGAGAATGAGCCCATCATTGAGGGGTACGAGGTTGCACAAATAGTCCCCAGTAAGTCAATTGGGGTGGATCACAAATGGCAACAACATGTAATTCAGTTTTCAAGCTGCTACAAGTATGTGGCTCTAAAGTATGCCGAAGGACTCCCGAGAATGGAGTAGCTCTTGCCATGTCCTCTTAAGTTTGTTCCCCCACACGAGGACGAGTATCTTGCTCTACAAATGATAACGCCCTAGGGGCTATGTGACTCAAAAATGAGAGCTTCTTTTGCTTCATTTGATAGTTAATGAGCCCTAGGGGTTACACTCAAGAAAGATGTATGAGACTATCCTCAAAGTCTCTCAAGAGGAATGTCAAAAAGCCTCCTTGTCATGTGTGCTCGTGCCTGTTCCCCAAATCAAGGAGAGGCCTTTCTCGTTCTACTTACAATCAATGGTGGCACTCTAGGGGTTAGACTCAAGTTTTAAAGGCTCCCTCAGCAAAAATGCAATTCACTTCACCTCCCCCAACGGTGGTCCTAGCAAAGTCATATGCAACATTTGAAGCTTCCTCTATCAATTTGGTACCGAAAGTTTTTTTAAGGGGCTTCGACAATCTTTTGGGCAAGGATACTCGATACTTCACGTCAAAGGTCTTCTGGTTTGAAAGGAGGCTCCGATGTTATGAATGAATTTGATGATTCTTATGTTGTGACTTACGACGAGATTATGAAGAAAGTCTTAGAGAAAAGGAAAAGGATTCAAGGAAATGCCAATATGTTAACTCTACAAATGGAGTTATGGCCAATCCAAATGTTTCTGCAATTCAGCACCCCCTTATCCAAGATCAAAAGCACAAGTTGCATCCGCACGAGTTGCATCCGAAGATCCGTTATTAGTTCAACATAAGAAGACTCAAACAAGCATACCCATTTGGGACCTTATCACACCAAGACCTTATCATCCGCGACCTCGAGGACACCACAAGACATTAGTGCATCTTTTGACATAATCTTTCTTCCATTTGGGTACCGACCACAATGAGGCTATTCATCTCCCCAATAAGAGTAAGAAGGAGATCTCTATCCTACCTGACGGTGCATCCGCTCTCAATGCCGAGCCGATTCCAAGATAATTTGGGGCTTTACATCGACAGGTCTTCACATTCCACCATCTTGAAGCTCGCAAACAAAAAGTACATGACATTTGGGGCTTAGAAATCTCTCGAAGCTTGGTATCAATAATCTTCTCTTGGGGCTTTCTCACGTCAACAAAAAAGGCGATTTATTTGAATGGGCCAAGAGCTGATTTAGCTTGGGGCTTCACGAGTCACCCAAAGTTTGGCATCGAAGGCGTTCTAGGGGATTTGATGAATGGGTTTTTACTCATTTTATTGGATATTTTTAGACTTAATTATTGCTTAGTTCTAAAGCTTTTGTTATTTGATTTGGGTATTTTTTTGTGTTTTTGTTGTCTAGGATGGTTATATGCTCAATCTAGAAGAAAAGGGGATGAAAACGAGCTTAATTGATCAAAGTTGGGAAGGCCAAGGACTGCTGTGAAAGACTGGAAGTTCAGGGACTGTTATGGAATATCTGGAAGTTTGGGGACTGATATGGAAATAATGAAACTACAGGGACTTAATTGAAATTTCGGATTTTATTGCCACAAAGTCAGCCGAGCACAAACAAGCATTAGGAATTAGGATTAGTTTTCTTTTTATTTTAGGATTTTATTTTATTTAGTTTCCTTTTTCTTTTATAATTCCTTTTTAGTTTAGATTTTAGATTTATTTTTCCCTATAAATACTAGACTAGGTTTTTAGTATTTTTTATCAATCATGTAGCTAGTAAATATTTTGTAAGGTTTGCAAGGTTGGAGGAGTTAGTTCTTTGTCTATGAAGAACTAATTCACCAACTACGAATTGGAGGTAACTTTTATAAATTCTATGTTTTATTTTTAATTCTTTCAATCCAATCTTTTTCTTGTTCATCATAATAGTTTTAATTCTGTTTTAGAGTTTCAAATATATTGATAGATATTTTTGGCTCTTTAACTACTTGGGTATAAGTTCTTGCACTTGCGTGGAGATTTATACATTGACCAATATTGTGGTGATTAGATCCAATTGAGGACCTTGCGGAAGTCAAAAAGATCTAGGTTCAAATATTCTTAAGAACTTCATGAACTCTTGGCATGTGAAACGGACCTTGTGGAAAGTAAAACATAAAGAGTGTATTAGGATTGCAACCCGGCCACCTAACCGTCCCAATTCTTAAAACAGTGAATGAATCCTTGAGTTGTAATTGGTGTTTATATTATTAACATATCATAGAAAAGATGATTGTGAATCTTTCTGCTATCCTATCATAATATGCTAGTTCATGTTGATCACTTATCTTTTATTTTATTGTTTTTAAAATAGTTAACTACCTTAGAATTAATCCAAGTCTCTGTGGTTCGACCCTTGTGTTTGCATATTGCTATGACGATAACTTGTGCACTTGCGAGGTATTATAATTTTGTCTATCAAGTTTTTGGCGCCGCTGCCGGGGACTTGCGCTTTAATTCTAGTTAGTGACTATTATTTATTTTTCTTAAAAAAAAAATCTTTTAGTTTTTGTTTCGTGTCATCCGAAAGGATTTCCTTGAGTTTGTGGGTTTATAGAGGAGTGTAAATAGTATCACCCTCCAAAAATATTTTCTTTTTCTTTTATAAAGTGCCTCCAATGTAGTAAACCTTGCAATTTATTTTGTTATTTTTTAGTTTTATTTTATTCTCGAAAGATATTATGCTTTTGGTATTTTTCTTTGGTTGCAGTTTCAGAAAAAGAGCATATTGGGACTAACATTGAATAGAAAAACAGTGAGCAGTAGTTGAAAATAGCGTGGGCTCAATTCTCAAGGACGGGTGGAATACAAAGGGGTTGTTGTGGGGAGTTCGTAAAAAAAAAAAAAAAAAGCAAACAGGAATCCCCAAATTAACAAGCCCTAGCCTGTTTTCTCTCCTTCTCTCTGATTTCAAACACCGCCGGCCAAATGTCCCATCACCAACTTCGGCGAAATCCAGTTACCCACTCCCGAAATCTTTCGCCGCCTCCCTTCAATCCGCATCTACACCCATCTTCACCATCACCGGCGTCCAAACTGCTGCCATTCTTCTCCAAATTCCGGCTGACTCTCTCTCTTTCAACGCCGACGACACCTTCACTGCAGCCCCCTCAATAACCATCGCCCACACTCCATAATCGGCGGCGGATACCCCCAGATACTTTTCATCTCCGGAAATTCCCAATTTCCCAGTTCAACACGCCATCGCTCCCGTCTTTCTTTTCAGTCAACGCAGGCAGATTCAGTACCGGGCACTCCTAATTCTTCATTCCAAATTCTGGCACGCCCTCGTCTCTACACATCGCAACCACCACAAGTTGCAGCCCCCGCCCATTGCAGCTCCGCTGTCAGAATGCAGGTATTAAGTTCCAATTCTAACTACTTAAATTATATTTGAACTTGATACACGAATAAGTAATAAATTGTGATGTTTGGAGCTTTTGCCATGATTTGAGAATTATGACTTGATAAAATGTTAATGTGGGCTTAGTACTTTCTGGGAATGGTATGGGGTGGTATTGTATTTTGCTACTAGAAGTGGTTGTCTTTGTTACTTGGGTGTCCATCGTGGGTTAGATTTAATCCCAAGCAAAAATATGTGCTTATGCAAATAACAGTGATGAGCCGTAATCACCTAGATAGTCATGTGTTTCTACCCACTCTTATATAATGTGTCCTTCTTTCACAATGAGGACATTGCTCCTTTCAAGTTTGGGGGTGGGAATGCATTTTTTAATTTAGTTGTTTTTCATTTTTTTTAGTAAAAAAATACTATGTTTTTTTTTCTTTTTTTTTGGTCCGGTTCGAACTACGGTGACCTGAGCCCCTTATTGTCCTAAGGGGAACGTAGGCAACTTCGGTGCGGTCAAATTAATTTTCTTGTTTCAAAAAAATAATAATAAATAAAAATCTCTCGTAGTTCTTGTACTCCTGTACTACCTCCAATATTGATTTGATTTGCAAATAGGGATAAAAGCTTGTGAATTTCTGTATATGTGGAGTTTATTAAATATTTAACTTATGTTCCATGATTAAGTTATAACTCCCCAGTGCACTATTCAATATATACCATATCTTTGAGTGTTAAAATTTTGGGTATCTTTATCGAGTTATAGTACCCTGGCATTATCTTATGTGAGATTGTGTGATTAAAGGGTAGGCATGAGTTAAATTGGACTTTGAGTCTCCTTGAAGTGAGTCCCAATTAAGTATAAAAATTCCCGAAGAAAAGGTCTTAGTTAAGAAGAGTGGGAGAAATGGCAAGGAGTGAAAGCATAGAATCAAATGCTCGCAAAAATACGTAAAGGCCAAAATAAAAGGGATATGTGGTAATACGATAATTCCCAATCCTTGGTGCCAATCCCCATTCCAAGAATAAATAAAAATTCTTGTACCTACGAAGACCTAAATGGCCAAAAATAATATGGATATATATAAATAAATAAATATAAATGGGAATCAAGCGATAAATTGTATGGGAGCTCATCAAGGGAGAATCATGTGTTGAATTTTTCTTATGCCTTGGTTTAATACGGATTCAACAAGAGAATGTTTGGGTACTATGCTTTATAAAGTTATTCATATCTTGATAGGCTAAGGAATGGTATTTATATTCTATATGCACAAGAGATTTATAGCTTGATCATTTTTCCTAAGAAACATATTTAATTTATTCCAAGTGTATAGTCATTTGCATGGTTTTGTTCCTAACCCGTGTTGAGACGTATGGTAGTATGTTTTTCATGTTAACTATGGGAGAGACCAAAAATATTGTAGTAGTTTTTTTATTTAGTCATAGTATTATTTATTTATGTTTATATATTTAATAGTTTAGTTTTATTTTTATTCTTTATTTTTACTTGAGGATAAGTAAATGATTAAGTTTGGGGGTATTTGATGAATGTGTTTTTACTCATTTTATTGAATATTTTTAGACTTAATTATTGCTTAGTTCTCAAGCTTTTGTTATTTGATTTGGGTATTTTTTGTGTTTTTGTTGTCTAGGGTGGTTATATGCTCAATCTAGAAGAAAAAGGGATGAAAACGAGCTTAATTGATCAAAGTTGGGAAGGCCAAGGACTGCTGTGAAAGACTGGAAGTTCAGGGACTGTTATGGAATATCTGGAAGTTTGGGGACTGATATGGAAATAATGAAACTACAGGGACTTAATTGAAATTTTGGATTTTATTGCCACAAAGTCAGCCGAGCACAAACAAGCATTAGGAATTAGGATTAGTTTTCTTTTTATTTTAGGATTTTATTTTATTTAGTTTCCTTTTTCTTTTGATTTCCTTTTTCTTTTATAATTCCTTTTTAGTTTAGGTTTTAGATTTATTTTTCCCTATAAATACTAGACTAGGTTTTTAGTATTTTTTATCAATCATGTAGCTAGTAAATATTTTGTAAGGTTTGCAAGGTTGGAGGAGTTAGTTCTTTGTCTATGAAGAACTAATTCACCAACTACGAATTGGAGGTAACTTTTATCAATTTTATGTTTTATTTTTAATTCTTCCAATCCAATCTTTTTCTTGTTCATCATAATAGTTTTAATTCTATTTTAGAGTTTCAAATATATTGATAGATATTTTTGGCTCTTTAACTACTTGGGTATAAGTTCTTGCACTTGCGTGGAGATTTATACATTGACCAATATTGTGGTGATTAGATCCAATTGAGGACCTTGCGGAAGTCAAAAAGATCTAGGTTCAAATATTCTTAAGAACTTCATGAACTCTTGGCATGTGAAACGGACCTTTCGGAAAGTAGAACATAAAGAGAGTATTAGGATTGCAACCCGGCCACCTAACCGTCCCAATTCTTAAAACAGTGAATGAATCCTTGAATTGTAATTGGTGTTTATATTATTAACATATCATAGAAAAGATGATTGTGAATCTTTATTATGCTATCCTATCATAATATGCTAGTTCATGTTGATCACTTATCTTTTATTTTATTGTTTTTAAAATAGTTAACTAACTTAGAATTAATCCAAGTCTCTGTGGTTCGACCCTTGTGTTTGCATATTGCTATGACGATAGCTCGTGCACTTGCGAGGTATTATAATTTTGTCTATCATGCTTTACAATCAACAACCCCATGGTATCTCGGCATCGAAAGTCTCTTGAAGCCCCATAATCGACAAATCTCTTGGGGCTAGACATCCATCTTCGTTGGACACAACTGCGACAACAGAATTCAAGCAAGGCAATCCGGACTTTGACCGAACATGATTTGATCTTGGGTTGGCTTTACAAACACACAATGATTAAAATGGTTCACCCACGAACTAAAAAAAAATGACAAAAAGATTTTTATTTTTCTTTTTCTTACTTGTGTAAAAAGCATGTGTTTCATTTTGCTTTGCTCCTAGCTTCTTCCCCAACGTTCTCCATCATCCTTGAATTACGCTGGTCTGATTCTCTTCAAGGGATACGTAGGCATCCCTTGGTCACGACTAACCCATCATCAAGAGTGACCAAGCCTCCATTAAAAGTACAAGTGACTCATCTTCATCAAAAGTGTCGACATCAAAGCCATAGCATCAGAAATCCATCCCGAATCAAGCGGCCATGGTAAGTGAAGGTATGAACATCATTCACCCTTTCTGCGAATCATATCACACACAAAAGCAATTTCTCAATTCTTGAAAAATCTCTGTCTCAAGCAATCTCTCCTTTCCAAATCACATCACACCACAAATCACAATTTTCTATCGCAATTTCCATTTCACATCTCATACATTTCACAAGCACGTATACCTACAAAGCACACACATAACAGGTACAAGCACACAGCAAATGCGGCTCCAAACAACAATTTGGTCCATAGTGAACCGTTGAAATCACCACCTCTTTATCAACAAAGTCTACTCAACAAACTCACATTCATTTCCAGTCCTCTATACGGACTTTAAAGCGGCAGACGTACGGACTTTATAGCGGCAGACGAGTTCTCAGATCCAGCCAGTCCTCTATACGGACTTTAAAGCGGCAGAAGGGTTCTCGAATCCAGCCAGTCCTCTTATACGGACTTTAAAGCGGCAGACGGGTTCTCGGATCCATCCAGTCCTCTATACAAGACGGGTTCTCGGATCCATCCAGTCCTCTATACAGACTTTAAAGCGGCAGACGGGTTCTCGGATCCAGGCAGTCCTCTATACGGACTTTAAATCAGCAGACAGGTTCTCGGATCCAGCCAGTCCTCTATAGGGACTTTAAATCAGCAGACGGGTTCTCAAATCCAGCCAGTCATCTATACAGAGTTTAAATCAGCAGACGGGTTCTCGGATCCAGCCATTCCTCTATACAGACTATAAACTTTGTCCACGGTGGCCGTTTTCATACTACCGTACCCCCTCTATCAGCAAAAGTCGCTCACACAGGAAGCGCATCTCTATCCCTCATAATTTCAAATTCTTGTTTTCTTCGAGTCTTTGTTTTTTCTTTGTCGATGTCCTAGCTGATTCCGTTAGTTTTGGACTCAACTGAATAACAGTGTTAACTATAGAGTCATTTCTGTCATTCTGTCATTTTTACCCGCGGGTGCCTCCGGCACTGCCTACGGGATACGCGCGCCTCTCGTAGCCAAAGCAGGAAGCGCGCGCCTCCCATTATGGCAGTTACGGATTGCAGCCTTTTCCCTCTATTTTCTTGATCACAAAAACTCTTTTTTTTTACCTCCAAGTTCATCCCCCCTAGGTTTGTAACTCCCAAATCCCATATTCTAGCCTTTTTCTTAAAAACAAAATATTTGATCTTTATTTTATTTGATTTTCTATTTATTATTTGATTTTCCTCTATTTTCTTATTGGTCAATTGGACATGTTTTCCTCTCTTTTTCACCTATAAAAACCTCTTCTTTTTACCTTAGAAAAGGACCTTGAACTTTCTCTCCACAAAAGCTATACACATTTCTCTCAAGAATTCTCTAAAGAATTCTCCTAACAAACAACTCAAGCATCAAAACTCTACTCTTTTCAAGTCAAAGTTGGAAGTCCTCTTCTTAAGGTACAACTTCACTTTTCTTCTCTTATTTTATTATTCTTAATGTATGCAATCCCTATCAAATGGGACATGACCGAATAATCACTTTATTACATTAAAGTTTGTTAAGGTTATCTCCCTATATTCTAAATTCTAGTTTAATTTACTCTTCTTCTCTTAATGTAATCTTTAACATAAAATCAATAAAACAATTCTCTTTTATTTCCCTTTGCAATTCCCCTTTTCTTTACATTATAATTGTTAGTACTATTAATACAAGAAGGACTTTTTTACATTAGAACACCTTTAGTAGCAAGACCCGCGGGGCGGAGTGGGTGTTTAAGTACTTCCCACTCCGTCACCTAACCCCCGAACCCTTCTCTCCCGAATCTTTAGTTTCGTAACGTAAAATAGGCTATTCTCTAGGTTTTTCTTATGTTCCCTTAATAACATAGGTGGCGATTCTACAATCTAAAATCAGTTAGACATCCTAGGATCCTTCCACCGCTCTAGCCAAGTAGTGGGCTTTCCCGGGGTATCTACAGTTGCCAAACCCAAGATTATCAAGGCAAAGGTTTCCAAGGCTATAGTTGCAAAACCCGATGCACAAAAGGATGCAATTTGTTTCCATTGTCAAGAAATTGGTCATTGGAAACGTAATTGCAAGGCTTTTAAGGAAGAGCAAAAAAAGAAGAAGAGCAGTGGGACTGCGTCGACTTCAGGTATCTATATGATAGATATTCTCCTTTGTACCACTAGTTCCTGGGTATTGGATACCGGATGTGGTTCTCACATTTGTTTAAATGTGCAGGGAATAAAGAATAGGAGGCTACTTAAAAATGGTAAAGTGGACCTACTTGTGGAGAATGGAGCAAGAGTTGCTGCATTAGCCGTAGGAACTTATGAAGTTACTTTACCTTCTGGTTTAATTCTTGTTTTGAACAATTGTTGTTATGTACCGGATTTAAGTAGGAATATTATTTCAATTTCTTGTTTGGATAATGAAGGTTTTAAATTTCTCATTGAGAATAAGAGATTTTCTATTTATTTAAATGATGTGCTTTATGGTATTGCAAATTCATTTAATGTCCTTTATGTCCTTGATGTCAAGAATGAAAATAATGAGAATGTTTATCATATAAATAAGAAATCTAAACCTAATGATGTAAATCATACTTATTTGTGGCATTGCCGTCTTGGTCATATTAATGAGAAGCGTATCTCAAAACTCCATGGGGACGGTCTTTTGGGTTCATGTGACCTTGAGTCATATGACACTTGCGAGTCGTGTCTTCTTGGAAAAATGACCAAGACACCTTTTACCAAGTTGGGTGAAAGGGGAAGCGACTTATTGGCCTTAATACAAACCGATGTATGCGGACCACTAAGTAGCAATGCTAGGGGAGGATTTCAATACTTCATAACCTTCACTGATGATTTTAGTAGATTTGGGTATGTTTACCCAATGAAAAATAAAAGTGAAGCCTTTTTGATATTTAGAATATTTCAAAATGAAGTAGAAAAACAACTTGGCAAAAGTATTAAGGCACTTCGATCAGATCGAGGTGGGGAATAGTACTTAAACCAAGAATTTGATGATCATCTAAAGAATTGTGGAATAGTTTCATAATTTACTCCACCCAGAACACCACAATGGAATGGTGTGTCCGAGAGGAGGAATCGAACTTTTTTAGACATGGTTCGATCAATGATGAGTCAAGTTGATCTTCCAATATCCTTTTGGGGTTATGCACTAGAAACCGCCGCTTTCACACTAAATCGTGTTTCAAGTAAATCGGTTCAAATGACTCCATATGAGATATGGAGCGGAAAGAAACCTAGTTTTTCTTTCATGAAGATTTGAGGTTGAGAAGTTTTTGTCAAAAGACTTGTCTCCGAAAAACTTGCACACATATCTGATAAATGTATTTTCGTGGGATATCCTAAGGAAACTAAAGGATATTACTTTTACAACCGAATGGACAACAAAGTGTTTGTTGCCCGAACTGGTGTCTTTCTAGAGAAAGAGTTTCTCTCCAAAAAAATCAGTGGGAGTAAAGTAAATCTTGAAGAGGTTCGAGTACCTGAAAATGACATTGAACCGATAGTGGAACAAGAACGAATCCCACAAGGAGTTGTGGAACCCGTTCAAGATACACAAGTAAATTACAGATCTGGTAGGTTACGGTTCGAACCTGAGAGATATGGATTTCTTGTAATGGATAGTAATGAGGTGGAGATCATTGAGAATGATGAACCGACCACCTCGAGGCGATGTCATCTCCTGATTCGGATAAATGGCTTAGAGCCATGGAATCTGAATTACAATCCATGCATGATAATCAAGTTTGGAACTTGATTGATGCACCTGAAGGTGTAAAACCCATAGGATGCAAATGGGTCTTCAAGAAGAAGACTGACATGGATGGAAAGGTGCATACTTAGAAATCTAGGCTTATAGCGAAAGGTTATAGGCAGATTCATGGTATTGACTATGATGAAACCTTTTCACTCATAGCAATGATCAAGTCTATAAGAATTTTGATTGCCATAGCCGCATATTATGACTATGAGATATGGCAAATGGATGTGAAAACCGCTTTCCTTAATGGAAACTTACAAGAGGATGTCTATATGACACAACCCGAGGGTTTTGCACAAAATTCTAATGTATGCAAGTTGTAAAAATCCATCTATGGATTGAAGCAAGCTTCTAGGAGTTGGAATCTCCGTTTTGATGAATCAGTCAAAGAGTTTGGCTTCATCAAGAACGAAGATGAACCTTGTGTATACAAGAAGATTAGTGGGAGCACAATGCTATTTCTTATTTTATATGTGGATGACATATTACTCCTTGGAAACGACATTCCTACACTTTAATCTATAAAGACTTGGTTAGGAAAGTGTTTCACAATGAAAGATATGGGTGAAGCCGCATATATCCTTGGCATTAAGATCTATAGAGATAGATCAAAGAAGCTAATTGGTTTAAGCCAAAGTACATACATTGACAAGGTCCTTAGAAGATTCCGCATGGAAGACTCTAAGAGAGGACACTTGCCGGTGTTACATGGAGTTTCTCTAAGCAAGACTCAATGTCCTAAGACAAATGATGAGCGTGAGAAAATGAGTGAGATTCCATATTCTTCGGCAATTGGATCCATCATGTATGCCATGATATGTACTAGGTCGGATGTATCTTATGCTTTGAGCATGACAAGTAGATATCAATCCGACCCCGGTGAGAGTCACTGGATGGCTGTTAAAGAGATTTTTAAGTACTTGAGAAGGACTAAAGATTCGTTTTTAATCTATAGAGGTATGGAAGATGATCTCGTTGTAAACGATTACACGGATGCAAGCTTCCAAACTGACAAAGATGATAGTAGATCGCAATCGGGTTTATGCTTATGTTGAATGGTGGAGCTGTAAGATGGAAGATTTCTAAGCAAAGTACAGTCGCTGATTCTACAACTGAAGCTGAGTATATTGCTGCATCGGATGCTCCAAAGGAAGCTGTTTGGATTAAGAAGTTCATTAGTGAACTTGGGGTGGTTCCTAGTATTGCTAATCCAATAGACCTTTATTGTGATAATAATGGTGCTATTGCTCAATCAAAGGAACCAAGGGCACATCAGAAATCCAAACACATACTTAGGCATTTTCATATCATTCGAGAAATCATTGATAGGGGAGACGTAAATATATACAGAGTACCAACTGATGATAACGTAGCAGAACCGCTAACAAAGGGACTTCCATAAGATAAACATGATGGTCATGTTAGGTCCATGGGTATTAGATACATGGGAGATTGGGCCTAGGGCAAGTGGGAGATTGTTAGTGTTGGTGCCCTAGGCACGTTTTTTTAAACGTTATGTATGTTATCGTTTCATTCATATTAATAAAGAGATGTTTTGATTATTATTGTTGTTCATGTTTACTTATAATAATCTCCATCCCTAGTAGTTATGAAGCACTAGTATAAGTCTAAATGATCATGGGATGATCATGTTCGACTTATGGGTACTTGTTGGAGAACAAGGTATTGGACATGACCCGCTCTATGAGATTTATATCATGGTCAATGTCATATATAGATCTCATATTAGTTATGTCATTTGAATCCTTAGACATGAAGTTATTATAGTCTTCCACTTGATGAACATTATGTTTGACATAATCAAACACTACCTTTAACCAGGAATTTATAAAGGGTATGATTGGCGTAATCGGATTCACGTAGGGAAGAATAATAAGCTAAATGGATTTGTCCCTCTTCGGAGAGATGTCAAGCTTGGGCCCCTCGTAGAATGATGTTGATGAAATGTTTGGCGAAGCTCAATTGAATTGATTAGATCAATGTCATTTGGATTATCAACATATTCGGAATCGAGAAAGTATTGAACAAATTCAAGTTGACTCAATGACCATGACTTGTGTTCAATGACATCGTGGACAAAGGGATTGTGATGTGTTCTATAAAGGAATACGAACTTGTTTATAGTTAGACTATTTGGGTAGGTATGACGGTTTGCTAGAACCTAATCATATCTTTTGGGTTTATGTTTGAACCCATTGCCAACTTAGTGTAATCCTATAGGGTCACACACAAATAGAACGAATTCTAAAGGATTTAATTGGAATTTGGGTCGAAGGACCATTAAGGGATTTTAAGAATTTAAAGGAGAAAACAAGAAAACCGGAGAAACTGGAAGGGTCCGGTCGGACCTATGTAAGGACCTGGTCGGACCTTGCATTGTGACCCGGGAGGACCAAGTCAATTTCGGCCAGAGATTTTCTTAATCCGATTTCTTGCGGGTTTGACCACTTGTTACCTATTTGGAATAGGAGAAACAAGTATAAAAACTTCCTCTAGTTGCCCTAATCTTTCTAACCAATATTGTGAGCCTCCAAAGAGTTTGAAAGGGTTATTTCTTGTTCTAAGATCCATAGAGTGAAGAACAAGAACATCACATAAAATTCCATATAGTTCTAAAACAATTGTGAAAGCGTGTTTCACAATTTGGTCTAGCAACCAAGATCAAGAAGATTCTTGATATTCGTTCAAGGTGTGGATACCAATAGAGGGTGTAGCTTATCACCTCCATAGTTCGTGTTCTTGCTTTTGTTCGTGATCAAGTTTCAAAGTTCCACCAAGAATCAAGGTTGTTAATCAAAGGCTTCAAGGGTTAGTATTCTAGTATTCATTATGCAGTATTTGATTTAATCATATGAATGGATCTATGGGCTTTGGGTTTCATAAAAATTTAAATGCTTTATTCCGCTGCGCATGATTATAGGAAACCCAACACATAGAAGCCGGCTCCACCAAATCATTGTCAACCTCAAATTCTGAATTTCTTTAAACATGCTGCTTCTGTCTAGACACAACTCCCAATGCTATGGACTCTAAATCATTTCTCCACCGTTCAGATCAAACATCTATGAGTCTTAAAGCCAAACACCAAAAATCAGTATGATCTAACGATTAACAAATGTGCTATACATATTTTCCCACCGCTGCGCTGAAAATCTGTCACCACCACGAAAATTGTACCACCGCTATGCACTAGTGGGATACGCTGCCTGATAACCAAAATCAAGAAAACTTTCGACATAAGGCTTCATTCGTGAGGTTACAGATCTACACAACTCATCATCCAATCTTGCACTGTCTATAAAACATTCCCGTCCTTCACAAATGTCAAAAATTAAGCATAACCCAAAATCTTCAATATTATCCCGCATCACTCGAAGGTGAACCATCGACTCTGATACCAATCATTGTATGTGGAGGAAGCGGTTCTCATGCACACCAACATTTAGGTTATGCTACATCATTAATTTGGACACAAACAAGAATAAACAAGACAAGGTTTAATGTGGTTTACCCCAACATTAATTGGCTACGTCCACAGACCAACTTCACTATAATATCATCATTACAACACCACAAGTTTTAATAAAAAAACTCACAAAGACACACCACTTATCACAACAGTATTATAAGAATGGAGGCATCCACATCATTCTCAACATTCTTGAATACTCTCACAATAGTGTACAACTCCTTCATGAATGTACACCTCTCTAATTCATTCTCCCCTAAGAGGAACGGCTCTTGGCACCACAAGACACACTTGAACTCTTTCTACATGTCTCTATTTATAGGCATAATACATCTCCAACTTCAAGCCTTATCCGAATAGACAAATACCAAAAGTCTCATGGAAAAACCAACTATCACATTCATGAGGTAAGCTAGTCTTTCATTTATCGATCGCAACAAATCACATTAGACAATGTATGTTGACTCTTTCTATGAACTTGAGCCAAATTCCTAACATAATGTTTTTTTTAAATGTTTTATTGAAAGGTTGACACCCGGTTCATCATGAGTTTTCTCAACCTTTTACACATGTTGATAGTCAATTTTACTATCTCAGATTTAAGAACCACTTGGACAAGTATCTTTGATATTAGGATATATGAATATCTCTTAAATCTGTATTGGTTTGGGAAGTCAAGTTCCTTTTTGATCTAGTACCGACCCCGTGGGCCATTTTACTTCTTATATGGGTAAAGTATAATCTATGAAAGATGGGGCTGATTAGATAATAAGAGAAAATCGGGGTTTTAGTGCAGTATCTGAAATTTTATGAATGGATTGTAAAATGAAAGAAAATGGGGGAGTGGGTAGTGTGATCTTTCAAAAAGATTGTAGTCATATGATTCTCATTTCGGTAAATGTCAACCCCTCTTTGTTATTTTATCTTTAAGATAGGTGGATATCTCTTCAATCTCTGTTGGTTTGGGAAGTCAAGTTCCTTTGTTTTTTTTTTTTTTTGAAACTAAGTTCCTTTGTTGTTAACTAGTACCGACTTCATGTTAAAAAGCACATGCCATTTTATTTCTCATACGGGGTAAAGTATAATTTATGAAAGATGGGGGCTGATTAGAAAATAAGAAAAAAATGGGTTCTTAAGTGCAGTATTAAAAATTTCATGGATTGATTTTAAAATGGAAGAAATTGAGAGATAGAGGTGGTGGGTGGGTTGGTAGGGAGCGACCTTCAAAAAAATCATGCCGATAAGATTCTCATTTTGTTTAGGTAAATCTTAACCCCCTCTTTGTTATTTTGTCTTATTTGATATGTATTGTATTGATGACACAAATCACTCAACTGGGTAAATGACTTTTTGAAGGCTTAAAAAAAATATGAATCAAAGTTTATTGATCTTGAATCAATAAATTTTTATACAAAGTTCAATTCAAGAGCTTTGACAATGCAATATAAAAAAAATCAGTAACATATCATTTGGGGAAAATTTTAAAATATTTACTCATTTTGAAGTAAGTAGGAGTAATTTTTATCATGGTTTTGGATTTTAGGTTGACTATAATAAGCCAAGGAAATACTATTTGAGCACATCCAATTTACGAACGACTGATCAACAAAGATGAGTTACGTACTACTCAATTTTTATAAATTAAGAATAATACCAGAGGCACAAAAAAATCACAAAAACTTGCTCACAAAATCCTAGATATAATGATTTTATTGGTGTTTTTAATTAGAGTGTGTCGGGTCCATTATCGATGCAACCAATAAAATATCGCAACCTCATTTTATGAGCAAGATTTTGTGCAGCATTGCTCATAAATTAATGCAAAGGGAAATGATAAATTAGGGATCAATATTCAGGGGTGTTGCAAATTAGAGTCTAATGTTTTAATTTTGTCAAATTAGGGTCCAATATTAATAAAGTTAAGTCATCACATTATTTGCAAGTGTGATTTAACTGAAGTTATTTATATATGAAATTCCCAGTTTACCCTCAGTTCACATATTCTATATTGAATAAATCCTAATTATTTTAATATTTTAAAATGTTATTTTCAGTTTATTAAAAAATATTTTCTTTTAAATATCATATATTATATATTTCTTAATTATAAATTCTGCAATTTAATTATTTCAATTATTGATCTAATAGTTAATTTATTCACTAAAATCTAATAGTTTTTTTAATATTTACTTTTATTAAAATATGATTTTTTTATTTCTTAATAATTAAGTCTATAATTTTCAGAAATAGGTAAGACCTTTATAGAAGTGAGAAGGCGGTACATTGCAGATAAAATGAACACTACACAATTTGTGTAGTGTTCATTTTATCTGCAATGTACCGCCTTCTCACTTCTATCATAACACCATCTATATTCTCACCATAATCACACCCATCAAAATCAATATCTCCACGAGATTAAAATTTAGGAAAAAATAGAACCCAAATCAAAACTACTTAATGCAAAACCCAGGATTTCAAAAAGACAGTAATATCTCAAAAAAAAAAAAAAAAAAAAAACAATTCTCCTCACCAAAATTAAAACTCCCGTCAAGTTCATCTTCTCAAGAAGCGCCTAAGTTGACGGGTGGTTATGACCGGTGCCATCTAGTGCAGAAAGACGACAGTGCTGAATGATAGAGAGGCGAGAGAACATGTGCTAGGGCGATGTCGGAAGAGTACGGCAGTGTGAAGTCGACGTGTGAGGATCGAGCTCCTGGGTTAGAGATGGAAAGTGAATTGGCCGAAAATTGTTTGGTGGGATGAGAGATTTAGGTGATGGTTGGGGATGGAGGAGCGCCGGAGTGGCCAAGTCGGTGAGAAATTTTGGCGGGGGGGGGGGGGGGGAGGGTTGAGGATGTTGAATGAAGAACACAATCTTTATATGTTGCAGGTAGAAAGTTAGGATTATTTAGGGCTGAACGGAATAGAGAAAACTTACTGTACAAGTTTCTCATATGCAATGCACGTGACGACTTAACAATTTTCCCCCTAACATTTTCGTCAAAAAACTCATAACTGACTAACATTGGTAACTTTGGAATCTAAATTGAAAAAATCGGACCATCAGATCTCTGTTGGCACTCACCTAAACATTGGACCCTAATTTGTTATTTCCCCTTAATGCAACGTACATATGCTATGTTGGGTTTTGAGGTAACATGCGCAGTGGAATAACAACAACAACAAAACCCCATAGCTCGGATCCGTTTATGATGATTAAATTATATACAAGATGAATATAGAATACTAACCCATGAAATCACAGACTTGAAGGTGTTGAAAAGCGAACACCCTCTAAATGTATCCACATGACGAACGGATTTCAATAATGATTCTTGAACGTGATAGATAGATCCAATTATTAGAAATCGGATTTATAATATTCAAGGCTATATGAATTTTGGTGTTTTTGATATTCGATTATCAATATTGAATCAAGTATTATGTTTCTAAAATATAATAACACGTTATAATACGATGTCTGTTGTAAAGAGGGTATTTATACCCATTAAACCCTAACCATTAAGGTTTAAAGGTTAAATTCCCGTATCCTTAAGCAATCAGGAATTCTGGCCCGACCCAGTACTCCACGGCGTGCACATAAAGGGCACAGCCGTTCAGTGCAATTTTCAGAAAACTGCTCTCAAATCACCTCTTTTGCAAGGGTGTGGCGCGGGCGGGAAATGACCTTGCACGGGCATGTCTTCTAAAGAGCACAACAGTGCAAGATTAAAACCCATGTTTCAGCCTTTTATTGATTCGTTCTTTGTGTATGACCTCATAGGAATGTATTATGTTGGCAATGAGATTGATAAAATCAATTCTCATAAATCATGATTGGACTCTAGCAACCATTATGACTACTCAAATAATACATCATCTACGTTCAATGTTTCCATAATAGAACATATCACAAGCTTTTTGTCACACGATATCATATTGGACATAAGTCATGGTCTACGTCAACTTATATTGTCCAATGCTTTTCTCAATCCCAAGTAAATTGATATGAGCAAATCACATTGAGCTTATCAATTCATTGAGTGTGGCCACACACTCTATCAATCTTACTCAATAAGGGGCCCAAGCGAATATATCTCTGAAGAGGGAAAAATCGCGTCTTGATATCATTCTTCCATACTGTAAGTACCCCAATCTGAAATTGACCTACCTTAGAGGAATTCTTGGTACCATTCACGGATAAACCAATGGGCCAGGACCTCACTAGGATAAACTTGATATTCCAGGACTGAACTGGAATTAAACTTAGAAAAATCCAGAAGCTCGCCAAGTCGAGTCGTACGGATGGTTTGGGCACATAAGGTCCATAGTCGTACGGGTATGTTGGGCACCCTCAGCCTCTATAAATTGAACCCCATGCTGATCATTTTAGGGGGGAGAAAACGTTTTGTGAGCTGAAACTCTGCCAGTTTGAGAGCAGAAAGTGAGTGATATATACATTTGAGTGAAAAGAGAGGAAGATAGGCCATAACCATCATAGGTGAAGCCTCCTTCTCCCCATCTTCTTCTTCATCTCAAACTCTTTTATTATTGTTCATATTATTGCTCACTCTTGTGTTATTTCTTATTACTCTTGAAAGCCTTGTCCATTCAGGCATTTTACATTCTCTTGAAAGTCTTGTCCATTTCAAGCACAATATATATGTGTGTGTATATATATATATATATATATATATATATATATATATATATATATATATATACACACACATATATATTGTGCTTGAAATGGACAAGACTTTCAAGAGAATGTAAAATGCCTGAATGGACAAGGCTTTCAAGAGTAATAAGAAATAACACAAGAGTGAGCAATAATATGAACAATAATAAAAGAGTTTGAGATGAAGAAGAAGATGGGGAGAAGGAGGCTATATATATATATTATGCAAGTCTTGTCCTCTCAATCTATATATTATGATTATGTATATATATTGGAACCAAATCATGAGGTGATTCAAGGTTCCCTTCATGCCTAGTGTGTCATTATGGGATAAAACTTAGGATGATCATGATTTGTTAAATTTCATGTTGATGTTGCTCTTGTTTGGCCATAAGAGTCATGATTGGGGGATAAAGTTTCAATCTTTATCATCCCAACCATGACCTAGCCATAAATCACCAAGTATGGGACATAAAGATTTGATCTTTATGTTATATTTTTGTCCCTAAAGGTTTAATCTTGTATGATAAGTCCATCTTGATGGTAAAGTTTCAATCTTTACTCATCAAATGGTCATTTTTGCCCAAAGGGCTTGTTCATCACCTTTTTCTTAAATTTCCCCAATGATTGTCTTGATCACCCCCAAAACCCTTGTTTTTGGTGTCCAACTAGTGATCAATGACATAGGGATGATTAATCCATGTTTTTGTTCAAAGAAAATAACTGAAAATGATCATTTCAGTCCAGTTTCAGCAAGAACACTCTGTTTTGCCTGAAACTGGACAGTTTTCTGATAAACTGTTGAAAATCCCTAGAATGCCCTCCCTATCCGTACGGCTACTTTGGCCGGGGAGTGCATTTTCCAGTTTCTTCCCTTTCTGGTCAGAATGTTTGCAAAATAACCCTTTTCTGTTAAATAATTAACCAGTTTTGCTAAAAAGTCAGTTTCTCCCATTTTTGAAACGCACATACATACACATGCACTTTGTTAACTAACATTAGGGAGACTCGGATTTGTCCAAGGCGGCTTGGGTGACGTGAAACTCTTCCCAAGACGTAACATGACCTACGAACTAATAGAATCTCCAACCTTTCCATTTGTTGGGTTAAATAATTAACAAATGTGGCGACTCCGTTATTTTTGCGTGTTAACCGTGTTTGGTATTTCGCCCCCATACTCGTCGCGTTTTCTGTGCGGGGGTGGGATCCTTACAGTGGCGACTCCGCTGGGGAGAAAAGTGTTTGCAAACTTCTTTTTAGAAAATTTGAGGACACTTTTGTGTGGGTCAAACTCCCGTCCCCCGTTTTCGTTAACTTTTGTGTTTGTTTCAAAATTTGACCATTTTGTGCAGGGCAGAAACATTCTATGCCCCCTTTAGCTTCTGCTCTTGTCCTGGTTCCATTTACAGTTTGGTTTGTGCACATTACCTTATTCTTTTCTAGCCAAAACTTGGTTTTTGAAGCTTGGTTATGCACAAGTCTTTTTGGACATAAAATTGGGTTTTTAAGGCCTCCTTGTGCATGACCCCTTTTGTAAAGATTTTGAGTCCTTTTGTTGTGCACAACTTGTTTTGCAAATGGTTTTCAAAAGGATTGTTTCTTGTAAATATTTGATTTCAAAGAACTTTTGGTTGTGCCCAATTTGTTGTATGTACAAGTTTTGGCTTTGTTTGTTCATATGATTCTTGCTTGATTGCTTGTGTAAATAGCTTATCCATGATTGCTCATTCTTTTTGATTATTCTTATTCATGCTTGTTCATATGTTGATTATACATTGCTCATGATGTTAAAACGAATCGAAAATTTCTATTTTAACTCAAAAGAGAACATAGAACGGCTTCACACTACGCGCACTTGACCTTGCACGTTCCAAATACCCTTTAAACCCGGGATGGATGCCACGATGCAGCTTGATTGGTGCTCTTGTGCCCTTCTAGCGTGCACGGGTCCATTCCACCTCCCCTTCCGAGCCGAGTCAACCACACTCGTCCGTGACACACAAATACCGAGACTTTGGTTGGTTTTTGGTCTAGCTCACGTTACCACGTCCCTAACACGTGTCTGAGATTAATTGTGGCCAAGTTAATGCCCGAGTCATGACTCCTTATGAAAGCAAGTGTGACCATGGTCAACTTTGACCCGGTCCTTGACTTACGCGTTAATGTTGGCTGTAATTAACCTAAGTCATGTATTAAGGATAGGGTGACACCGTGTTGTCAAGCCCTAATGAATGGTCCATACAAATCATCCTTAAACCCAAGGATAAGGTTCGAGAGCCCTCATCAAATATGAGATTATACCGGAAGTCCCTTAAGTCCCTAAGACGAATCTCGATCTTAACCGGGGCTTAATCATGACTGGAATGGCCCACGTATTGGGAACCTTGCGATGCACTAGACCCTAAGTTCGTTTTTGTCGGTCGGGGGAAGCCGCTTGCCCTATAGGACCCTTGCCCGGGACAGTCCATCATTGGGAGTGTGCAAGACAGGGAAAAACGAGGGTTCTATAGGCGTAGTGATGGCCTCCACTGATCCAGGATTTAGATTAGTTGCGAAAAAGAAGAGAAATCTTTTCCAACCATGTAGGAATAAAAATGCTTTTTAAGTAAACTTGAATGAATGAATAATCACACATTACGTTCGTTTGCTCCTTTCTTGCTTCTTGTCTTTGACGCATCGCATTCTTGCGTTAGCAAACAGCATTTCATTAAGTGTTTGGACGGATCCCCGTTATCCTCCAAGACCTATGTTAAGGCATTTCGTTAAGTCTTTGGACGGATCCCCGTTACCCTCCAAGACCTCCGTTAAGGCATTTCGTTAAGTCTTTGGACGGATCCCCATTATCCTCCAAGACCTACGTTAAGGAATTTCGTTAAGTCTTTGGACGGATCCCTGTTATCCTCCAAGACCTACGTTAAGGCATTTCGTTAAGTCTTTGGACGGATCCCCGTTAAGGCATTTCATTGAGTCTTCGGACGGATCCCCGTTATCCTCTAAAACCTCCGTTAAGGCATTTCGTTAAGTCTTTGGACGGATCCCCGTTATCCTCCAAGACCTCCGTTAAGGCATTTAGTTGAGTCTTTGGACGGATCCCCGTTATCCTCCAAGACCTCCGTTAAGGCATTTCGTTGAGTCTTTGGACGGATCACCGTTATCCTCCAAGACCTCCGTTAAGGCATTTCGTTGAGTCTTTGGACGGATCCCCGTTATCCTCCAAGACCTCCGTTAAGGCATTTTGTTAAATCTTTGGTAGGATCCCAGTTATCCTCTAAGAAGCCGGCGAAATCTTTGGATAGATCCCCGTTATCCTCCAAGGCACCCGTTAAATCTTTGGTAGGATCCCATTTATCCTCCAAGAAGCCAGTGAAATCTTCGGACGGATCCCCGTTATCCTCTAAAACCCCCGTCAATCTTTGGATAGATCCCCGTTATCCTCCAAGATTTCCGTTAAACCCCTAGGCGTCATCCCCTAGGTCCCCTTTTTGAGATTCTCGTCAAATCCCTAGGAGTAGTCCCCTAGGAAGTCAAGTCCTTGGGAGGATTCCCGTTATCTTCTAAGGAGCCGGTCAAGTCTTTGAATGAATCCCCCGTTGCCCTCCAAGAAGTCGGCTACAACCATGGATTCGATATCCCATTTGATCCCGTTCACCTTTCACCCATAGGTCTAAGCCTAGTAGTCGTGTCCCATTTGTAGCATGAGCATCCACCCAATGATTATCTGAGCCTAAGTTGCATTCTGTCTCTGCTGTAGCGAGAATGAAGTGGAAAAGAGCACCGTGTCACCGCCTGTTCCGCGTTGAGTCCGAGGGTTCCTCAGCCGCTACAATCCCTCCACGCCGAAACCTTGGAATGACCGGCTCAGAGGAAAATAGTTGGGAAAACAATGCTGCAAATGGTCAGACCAGCCCAACCAAAGAAGAGTTGCTCCAAGCTTTGGAAGCCTCCAAGGCCCGGGAAGAGATTACTAGGAAATACTATGAGGAAGCACGAGACCGGTTTGTCGGGTAAATGAGACGAAAAGGCGTTAAGGTTTTGTTTCAGACGGACGGGTCCTTCGTTGAGGTTTTTGACCATGAGGAAGGGGTCGAATCCACCCGACCTCTAATTCACAACCAAAATCCACCCCTCAACCTTGCGAAAACACCAAATCCCCTCACTCTCCGTTTCAACACGTCACCACTCAAAGCTTGCCTCCCACTCAAGCTCCATACACTCCGCCTTACCCCGGATCTAACATTCCCTTTGGGTTGCCTCCCATAAACACCCATGTCTCACCACTCACACCGATCATGCCTCGACCATCACTCCCACAAGGTCTTCCTAATTATACTCCCTCTCAGTTTGAGGTCGCCAATCAAATCCCAAGAACTCAGTCACCATATGTGGATAATTGGCCAACCACTGGATTCCGAGGTGACCCGTATCATTTCTACGGTCCGAGACCTTTTGGACCACAAGTTCATTACGCACCTCCGAGGTACATTCCTACGAACAACCAGGGTTATGGATATGCCTACACCCCTCCACCCCCGCAGGATCCTCTCAATCATCTATTGGGAAGGAGAAAGCAAATGGAAGTTCAGTATGAAAGGACACTCAATGAGCACCCCTTTTCATTGAATAGTAATGATTCTCATCCCCGCCGCGCTCCGACCAACAATGGAAGAAGAGCCAAACGCCAATCCAGACCCCGTTTCATAAGGTTTGAGGATTTCGGAATGCCTATAAGCAAGGTATTTGAGAGATTGGTTAAGCAAGGCCTCGCAAAGCCTCTTGTCAACTTCCAACCCAAAAACCCTGAGAAGTATCTCGATGTTAACAAGAAGTGTGCCTTCCACATTTACCATGGACACAATACCGACGAGTGCTAGGGATGGCCAAAACCGGTTCCGGGCCCGGTTCCGGTTCGCCATATATGTGACCCTGAACCGGCCCGCGCTTACCCCGGTTCCGGTTGGTACAATCCGGTTCCAGTTAGGCTCCGGTTCCGGTACGGTTCCGGTCTGGTTCCGGTCCCCCCCTTTAAAATTATTGAAAAACAAGGGATTTTCGGCACGGTTCCGGTTCCGGTCCGGATCGCCATTTATGTGACCATGAACCGGCCCGGATGCCTTGCGGTTCCGGTTTGTACGGTTCCGGTTTCCTCCCCGGTTTGCTCCGGTTCCGGGCTTTTCCGGTCTGGTTTTACGGTTCCGGTCCGGTTTGGCCATCCCTAACGAGTGCCATGTTATGAAATGTATCATTCTGGGTTTGATTGGGGAAGGAAAGCTTAAACCCCCTCATGCCTCCGCCACAGCCAACAGCCTGAGTGTCAACGTCCTTGGGATCAAAAGATCTGATCCTGTGACTTCTCCAAGGATCAACGAATGGATTGGTATCTGCCCCGAGAGAAAGGAGACCGTGGTTGACGGAGTCACCAACCCCAAAGTAGGAGATCCGGTTTCGGGTAGGTTGACAAATTTAGCAAAGCCAAAGGGTCAATGGCACGAAAAATGTCTGCAGGGCTAAATGCCCCGGGTTGGGAAATTGATGGTGTTGTGGTCACCGTAACAGAGAGCAAAATCTAAAAACCCCTTCCACCGACCTCCCCTTAGGAAAGGTCAAAGTCCACTGTTAGAATGTGTAATAAGCCTTTACGGAAAGTCAGTTAAGATGTCTGTTAGGTCTAGTTAGAATCTTGACTCCCCGGTTAGTGCTATGTGGTGACCCTTTCGAATCCATTGTCAATTTTCTTAATGAAATTATTATTATCATTACTACATTATCAAAAGTGTGTGTGAGTCTTTTACTCAAATAAAAAAATGTGTGTATGTCAATCCTTATAAAAAGAAAAAAAAATGTGTGAGTCTTCTGTTCAAATAAAAAATGCGTGTGTCAATCCTCATTAAAAAAAATGGAGATCGAGTTTTCTTAAAATAAAAGGTCAACTCTTTTCTAAAAGGCTAATCCGCTAATGAGGCGTTCCTCTCAAATCGTGGTTATAATTTCACCTTGAGGTTTAAAATGCTAAAGTCCTTTATGGTCTTATCCACCGGAAACATCAACCAAGGAGCCCACATCTGAAATGGCATCTGAGACTTCCATCCACGTGAGCAGGATTGGGACACCATCCACGAGAAGAGGCCCATGCCTCGGAGGCCCAAAGGTGGGTACATCAAATGGAGAACCATACCCTCACCGAATGCCATGCATGAGGTTACGCACCTCGAAAGGAAGTCGCCAAAAGGAGATGGCCAAAGACGAACTCGGTAAATTGCAATGCCAAGCCAAATGGAAGCCTCGCGACATTTTTCCCAATGACACGGAGCTCGAGTTCCCAGTGGAAGACATGGAATGTGCCGCCGACAACCCCTCCAATAATTGAGGAAGAAAACGGACCATCGCACTTTATAGGAGCCCATCCCTAAAAAAAAATAAAAAAAAATGATGAGTCTTCCAGCCTCGTGGGATCTAGATTCTCACAAAAGTCCGTCCCGGACTGTGTCTTTTTATTTTTGCAAAGGTCCGCACTTGGACATGTATGTATAAAGTTATCTCAATAAAAGAGTCATTTTCATTCTATTCTCTCTAGACTTGAGACATTATTTGCAATATACATTTACTCTTGAAATTGCCTTGCTTGTTATGATCAATTGATTGCTACGTCCCTAAAATGATGAAATGACTTCTAAGCATACTAGTCAATGATGACTCATTAAGGACGAATGGACCTAACACGAATGAAAAATGCTAAATGCAAACAATTAATCTTGATGTGAATAAATGTTGTGATCAATTGGCATGAAGAAACCATTAATGACAAGTCTTCCCTCTTACACTTCCCCGATACACAACCCGATACACCTTTCTGAGACAAATTCCTGATGCACATCAAAGGGATCCCGAGACAGTGAAAAGGTGAGGACGTTGTTGCTCAACCACCAAGATTCAACCATGAACGCACGTGCGCAACCAAGCAAAGGGCTTCCCGGATCGTCAAAATCAAAGCTAGAATCAATAAAGGGATGCAGGAAAGCCAATGCCCAAGATAGCAAGCTGGGGCTAATGTTTACCTCCTCCCTCAAAAAAAAAAAAAAAAAGAAGAGGGAAAGGAAATGAATGTATGGAAAGAAGGGAAGGAGATGGTGAAAACAAAGTTTGCCTCAAAAGGAGTTCACACCAAAGAGGGTTCACCCCAAGAGGTCCATCTCAAGGAGTTCACCCAAAGCAAAGTGAGCAACAACGTCCTCCGAGACAACAACAAAAGAAAGCCAACTTCAGCAAAAGACGGCCTCATGACTGAACTATGGCGACCTGAGCTCCTCACATTGAGGGGAACGTAGGCAACCTTCGGGTCCGGTCACAGCATGAGAAAGAACGGTCAAACCATGGCTTTCCCAAAGTAGCCTAGCCTCCCCCCCACGGTCCCATCAATGACCAATTTACCAGACAAGGACCAATTCCCCATAAACACCTTTTGATCTTGCCATTGATCGAATCTTAATCTTAATTGATCATAACATTTATACATGTTAAGGCTAATTGCTTGTTATAATCTTGACTTAATAACAAACATGGTCCATTCAAGCAATCATTTGATGATATTAACTAGGGCAAATTTTAAATGTCTCAACAAGTCTTCTCCTCTACATTTTAGGAAAGAGCTAAATACTTGTATTCTGTCAAGCAAGGGCTTCCTCCCATTTCATGATACATTGCTCAAAGAGCTCACTAACATAAAGGGACTATCTCCCAAATAAAATGCCCTTGCATGTTTCCTCCATGAAAAAATACTTTAAAGTCCCCGTTCTATCGAGTCGGCTGGATCACTCATAAAAAAAAGAGAAAAAAAAGAAAGGCACCAAAAAAGTAGCCCGCTAGGTTGAAAACCCGCAAGGGCGGCCTACGTAAAAGAAAGGGTGCGTCATGAAAAAGGGGATGGGTCCCTAACCTCACTTCAAAGGTCAAAAGACGGTATTGGGTCCACGCCAACATCAAAAGTCGGAGGACGACATTGGGGCCACCCCGACACATACAATGACATTGGGGCTACGCCGCCACCGACGCCGGCCGAAAACATGGGGCTATGCCGCCACCAACGCCAACAAGGACATGGGGCTACCCCAACATTGATGACCACAAGGACATGGGGCTACCTCAATATCGACGACAAAAGGGTTCTCTACTCCCGATCGCTCCTAAGAAATGGACAAAGCTCCAAAGGACTTTATGCATAACAAACCTCATGGTTAAGTTAAAATCAAAATTTGACCGACTTGATGCATTAAAAGATTCACCTTGAGAAATTATCACTTTGGAAATTTTCCCTTTTGGCATCATGCTTTTGATAAAAGATGTGTTTTTCCCCTTTCAAGTTGCGTCGGGCACTTGAGGGTGTGTTTTGTAAAAAATGTGTTTTTTTCCTTTCAAATTGCGTTGGGAATTCGAGGGTGTATTTTGAATGTTGTGTCGTCCCCCTTTCAAGTCGCGTCGGGTACTTGAGGGCGTGTTTTGTGAAAAAAATTGTGTTTTTTCCCTTTCAAATCGCGTTGGGCATTTTGAATATTGCGTTGTTCCCCTTTCAAATCGCGTCGGACATTTGAGGGTGTGTTATGGTCTGTCCCCTTTTAAATTGCGTTAGGCATTTGAGGGTGTATCTTGAATTTTGTATTGTCCCCTTTCAAATTGCATGGGCTTTTGAGGGTGTGTAAAAAGAATGATTTTCCAAAACCTTGGACTTTTGCGTCCAACAATGTACCTTAAGGGTCGCCCCTAGGCTTTTCCCGATATCAAGAAAATGTGTCAACCGTGCCATAGAGTAGTGTTGACCAAATCCAAGCCTTGACACGAAGTGGTCACTTTTAAGGCTAGTCCTTGTCCCAGTTTCTCCGTCAACCTCCCGTGAATTATAGTTGACCGAAGCGTTTAGGATGACCAAGTAAGAGTCAAACCATTTGGTTGCGCGGGCAGTCCAGCGCGACGTAAGCCCATTTGATTTGTAAGGAGTTGTCGGCAGTCCTTGGTAGGACGTAAGACCAGTATAGTCATGTTAGGTTAAGAAGACCTTTGTTCCCGAGAGTGGTCAGGTTAGAGAAAACCTATCATTGCGACGGCAGTCCTTAGTAGGACGTAAGACCAGTATAGTCATGTTAAGTTAAGAAGACCTTTGTCCCCGAGAGTGGTCAGGTTAGAGAAAACCTATCATCGCGACGGCAGTCCTTGGTAGGACGTAAGACCAGTATAGTCATGTTAGGTTAAGAAGACCTTTGTCCCCGAGAGTGGTCAGGTTAGAGAAAACCTATCATCGCGACGGCAGTCCTTGGTAGGACGTAAGACCAGTATAGTCATGTTAGGTTAAGAAGACCTTTGTCCCCGAGAGTGGTCAGGTTAGAGAAAACCTATCACCACGACAGCATTCCAGTAGGACGTAAGACCAGTATAGTCATGTTAGGTTAAGAAGACCTTTGTCCCCGAGAGTGGTCAGGTTAGAGAAAACCTATCATCACGACGGCAGTCCTTGATAGGACGTAAGACCATTATAGTCATGTTAGGTTAAGAAAACCTTTGTCCCCGAAAGTGGCCAGGTTAGAGAAAACCTATCATTGTGACGGCAGTCCTTCATAATTCTAGATTAGGAGTTTGAAAATTGTGAAAGTCCTGGTCGTGCGCCCAGGATGATGAAAAGTGTGAAAGTCCTGGTCGTGCGCCCAGGATGAAAATTAAGGATTAAGTTCTATAGGTTTTAGTAGCCTTAAACCCTCTCACCCAAATCAGCCAAGCCGTCCTCCCATCGGATTGGGATGCCTATAGGTTTGAGTAGCCTTAAACCCTCTCACCCAAATCGGCCAAGCCGTCCTCCCATCGGATTGGGATGCCTATAGGTTTGAGTAGCCTTAAACCCTCTCACCCAAATCGGCCAAGCCGTCCTCCCATCGGATTGGGATGCCTATAGGTTTGAGTAGCCTTAAACCCTCTCACCCAAAGCGGCCAAGCCATCCTCCCATTGGATTGGGATGCCTATAGGTTTGAGTAGTCTAAAACCCTCTCACCCAAATCGGCCAAGCCGTCCTCCCATCGGATTGGGATGCCTATAGGTTTGAGTAGCCTTAAACCCTCCCACCCAAGTTGACAAGTCCGGCCTGTGAGCCATGCCTGTTTAGGAAGGGATGAATGAATATCCACCTAAGGCCCATAGGTTTGAGTAGCCTTAAAATCTCTCACCAGAACTACGTTAGGCTTGATTCCCTCGAATAGGGATACATAGGAATCCTATACCTCTAGGTCCAGCCATAGAACAAATCGGCCAACCCGTCCTCCCATCAGATTGGGATGCTTGTTTTTGTCGACAACCCCGCTTTCTCCAAAAGTGACGTTGCCGAGGGGCTCTGTAAGTACCCCAATCTGAAATTGACCTACCTTAGAAGAATTCTTGGTACCATTCAGGGATAAACCAATGGGCCAGGACCTCACAAGGATAAACTTGATATTCCAGGACTGAACTGGAATTAAACTTAGAAAATCCAGAAGCTCGCCAAGTCGAGTCGTACGGATGGTTTGGGCACATGAGGTCCATAGCCGTATAGCTATGTTGGGCACCCTCAGCCTCTATAAATTGAACCCCATGCTGATCATTTCAGGGGGGGAGAAAACGTTTTATGAGCTGAAACTCTACCAGTTTGAGAGCAGAAAGTGAGTGATATATACATTTGAGTGAAAAGAGAGGAAGATAGGCCATAACCATCATAGGTGAAGCCTCCTTCTCCCCATCTTCTTCTTCATCTCAAACTCTTTTATTATTGTTCATATTATTGCCACTCTTGTGTTATTTCTTATTACTCTTGAAAGCCTTGTCCATTCAAGCATTTTACATTCTCTTGAAAGTGTTGTCCATTTCAAGCACTATATATATATATATATATATATATATATATATATATATATATATTATGCAAGTCTTGTCCTCTCAAGCTATATATTATGAGTATGTATATATATTGGAACCAAATCATGAGGTGATTCAAGGTTCCCTTCATGCCTAGTGTGTGATTATGGGATAAAACCTAGGATGATCATGATTTGTTAAATTTCATGTTGATGTTGCTCTTGTTTGGCCATAAGAGTCATAATTGGGGGATAAAGTTTCAATCTTTATCATCCCAACCATGACCTAGCCATAAATCACCAAGTATGGGACATAAAGATTTGATCTTTATGTTATATTTTTGTCCCTAAAGGTTTAATCTTGTATGATAAGTCCATCTTGATGGTAAAGTTTCAATCTTTACTCATCAAATGGTCATTTTAGCCCAAAGGGCTTGTTCATCACCTTTTTCTTAAATTTCCCCAATGATTGTCTTGATCACCCCCAAAACCCTTGTTTTTGGTGTCCAACTAGTGATCAATGACATAGGGATGATTAATCCATGTTTTTGTTCAAAGAAAATAACTGAAAATGATCATTTCAGTCCAGTTTCAGCAAGAACACTCTGTTTTGCCTGAAACTGGACAATTTTCTGATAAACTGTTGAAAATCCCTAGAATGCCCTCCCCATCCGTACGGCTACTTTGGTCAGGGAGTGCATTTTCCAGTTTCTTCCCTTTCTAGTCAGAATGTTTGCAAAATAACCCTTTTCTGTTAAATAATTAACCAGTTTTGCTAAAAAGTCAGTTTCTCCCATTTTTGAAACGCACATACATACACATGCACTTTGTTAACTAACGTTAGGGAGACTTGGCTTTGTCCGAGGCAGCTTGGGTGACGTGAAACTCTTCCCAAGATGTAACCTGACCTATGAACTAATAGAATCTCCAACCTTTCCATTTGTTGGGTTAAATAATTAACAAATGTGGCGACTCCGTTATTTTTGCGTGTTAACCGTGTTTGGCGTTTCGCCCCCATACTCATCGCGTTTTCCGTGCGGGGGCGGGATCCTTACACATACATGATTCTGATTATACCAATCATAGACTTTATAACTGTTGGTGTATATGCCCTAGGCAAGTCACTGGCACGTTGTTTGACAATGTTTGTTATCACTTTTCATTTATATAAAAAGATGTTTTAGATTATTATTTGTTGTTACATGTTTTGTTATAATAATCTCCGTCCCTAGTACTTATGAAGAACTAGTATATGTTTAATTCGATGATCATGTGTATGGGATACAAGTTAAACTTATGGGTGTGTGTTGGTGAACACATAGTGGACATGACCCAACTATGAGGTTTATGTCATGGTCATGATGTCATAATTAAACCTCCAAAATAGTTATATCATTGAATTCTTAGACCTGATATTATTACGGTCTTCCACATAGTAGAGATCATGTTTGACATATTAAAACATTACTCTTAACCAAGTAATTATAAAGGATATGATTGGCATGATCGAAGCTATGTAGGGAAGTGTAATAAGTCAAGTTGGAATTTGTCCCTCTTCGTGAGAGGTGTCAAGCTTGGGCCCCTCGATGAATAGTATTGATAAAATGCATGGCCATGCTCAAATAGATTGATATGATCAATGTCATTTGTGTTGGTGTTGTATGCTCTAGGCACGTTTTGTAAAACGATTAATGTTATTAATATTAATGATATTGAATGTTTGATTATTATATCCTTTGCATGCTTATTATATTAATCCCCGTCCCTGATAATTATGATTAATTGTTAGTATAAGTTTAATGGATAATCATATGATGATTATGGTGTATGGGATACAATTAAACTTATGGGTATTTGTTGGAGACCAAATACTGGACAGACCCATATGAGATTTATGTCATGGTCACAATGTCATAATTAAGTCTCATATAGTTATATTACTGGAATCTTTAGACCTGAGATTATCACAGTCTTCCACTCGATGAACATTACGTTTGACATATTCAAACGTTACCCCTAATCGGGTAGCTATAAAGAATGTGATTGGCGTAATCGGATTCATGTAGGGAAAGGTAATAAATCAAGAAGGGATTTGTTCCTTGTAAGAGAGAGATGTCAAGCTTTGGCCACTCGAAGAATGGTGTTGATGAAATGCATGGCCGTGCTCAAATAAGATTTGTACTATCAATACATTCTGGATCGAGAAAGCATTGAACACTGTAAGTTGACCATTGACCATGGCTTACGTTCAATAGACATCGTGAAACAAAGAGATTGTAATATGTTCTATAAAGGATTCACGAACTTATACAAGTTATATTAATTGGGTAGTCATGATGGCTTGCTAGAGTCCGCTCATGATTTATGAGCACAAATGTGTTTGGGCTCATTGCCAACTTAATATAATCCTATGGGGTCACACACAAAAGGACGAATTGTTCAAAAGGCTAAAATCGGAATTCTGGTGGTGCTCGGCCGAGCACCTCATATGACTCGGCCGAGCATGGGAAATCAGAAGGTCAGATTTTCTGGAGCAAAGGTGCTCGGCCGAGCACCTTAAAGGACTCGGCCGAGCAGGCCCTGTTCGGGCCCAAAAACTGATTTCGTGTTGTGACGGGTTTTAACCTATTTCTCCTAAACGGTTTAGGACTAATAAGTATATAAACCTCTAACAACGACCTAATCAGTATGTATTGATTCCATATCAATTAGATAGCCTCTGAGAGAGAGAAAAACAAGTTCTTCTTCTTCCTCAAGAACAAGAACATTGATTTTCCATATAGCCTTCAAAGTAGAAAGAGTTTCTATTGGGTCTAGCAATCCGGTTCAAGAATCGTTCTTGAAATTCGTTCGCGTGTGGATAAACATAGAGGGCGTTGGCATCAACTCCTTCAAAGTTCGTGATCCAAGTTTTGCGGTCGTTCCTACGTTCGTGATTCGAAGAAGCGCGAAGAACAAAGATTGAAGATCTCAGAATTTTAAAGCTCCGTCACGGTTAGTGTTCTAAATTCATCCTTGTATTAATCTAATCATCGTGATCGGATCTAGGCTTTTTTGGGTTTATTCCGCTGCGCATGTTTGCTCAAAACCCAACAGTGGTATCAGAGCCCCGTTCATCATGATTATTTTTATAATAACATGTTAATGATATAATTGGATTATATGTTTTGGCATGCTATGAGAATTTGGATTCAAGATGTTTATGTGATCTGAGTTTTATGTTTGTATATGAGATATATTGAAATCATAAAATCGCACCGTTTAAATACGTTATGTGGGATCTACGATTGCAATAATAATTTGATTATTATGTTCCTTTATATTATCAAAAATTAATTGGATTGATTTGTTGATGATCTTTGATTCATGAATAAATCGTTTATTCAAGGTTTTGATGAACATGATGATGTGATCATTATGAACACCAAATCCTAAATGAATCGGGAAGGCAATCTTAGAATTAAAATTCGACAAGAAAATCTGTTCTGTTCGTGGTGCTCGGCCGAGCAGTCTATAAGACTCGGCCGAGCAGAGTCGTCAGAAGCAAGGGTTTTCTGGAACACAGAGGCGCTCGGCCGAGCACCTTAAAGGACTCGGCCGAGCAGGTTGATTTTGGACAGAATTTGTTTTTCAGATGGCTGGTTTTAAAAACCGTGTTTCCTGAAATTAAATGGCTTATTTAAAATCACTTTGGATTGAATTTGTTTGTCAGATGGCTGGTTTGAGAAACCGTGTTTCCTGAAAACAAATATCAAGGTCAAAGTAATGAATTGATGGGACAAAAGAATTTAGAATCGAGTTACTTTATGTAAGGGATTGTGGATGCCTATTGGCTTAGTTTCGACCTTACATAGTTGTTTCTTCTAGTTTTTAAATTTGGTACGGGATTGTGGATGCCTTTTGGCTTAGTTTCGACCGTACAATCGTGCTCTCAATAATGTGTTAAAGAATTTATCCCCATAAATCGATCACATGAAATCTTAATTTAATTAATTGGATTAGTTAAATTATTAACCGTTGCTTTAAGAATAACATGTTTATCTTATGTGATCATAAATGTGTTATATGCTATATGTGGTGAACCTTCATAAAACTTAAGTTTTGTGCCAATCCATGATTAAAACACTTGCGAGTACGTGGATATTTTTATGTGGGCTCTGCCAAAGCGAGGTGCATTAATTCTATTCATTTATGAGCAAGATGAGGAAAGAGTGATTCCTATACGTTTAAAATGGTTTGACTTAATTAGGCTATCAAAAGACAAAGTTTTGGGCCTAAGGCACAGATGAGATTAAAACATGTTAGACATATGATGTCTAAAATCTCATAAAGGATCTAAGAGTCATATTTGATATGATTGACAAAGAGTTGTCTACCTAATTAATTTAATTTTGAGCAGTATCCCCAAAGCGGACTTGAAATTAAATTAAAGATGGATCTTAGCCCATTTAAATTATATGATGCATTAGATGTATTTGAAGGTTATATAATTTAGTGGGAGTATTTGTGAAATACTAATATTTAATATCTTTAATAAAGTTGGTACTTATATTTAATTATATGTTTGCATAATTGTAGATAATGGCTCAAAATACAAACTTATCACTGCGATCTATCCTTGAGAAGGAGAAACTTCAAGAAAATGGAGCTAACTATACGGATTGGATCCGTAGCCTTAGAATTGTTCTAAAGCATGAGGACAAGCTCTATATTCTTGAAGAGCCCGTTCCTGAAGAAGAACCTGCTTCTAATGCACCCAAGGATGAGAGAAACGCCTACAAGAAACATGCAAATGATTCTCGTGAGGTGGGTTGTCTTATGCTTGCGGCCATGTGTTCAGAGCTTCAGAAGACTCTTGAGCACTTGGAGGCATTTGACCTTGCTGCTTCGTTGAAAGATATGTTTCAAGAACAAGCAAGGCAAGAGAGGTTCGACACTATAGCTGCACTTGTCTCATGCAAGATGAGCGAAGGGCAGTCTGTGAGCCCTCATGTTTTAAAGATGAAGGCTTACTTTGAGAAACTAGAGAGGCTTGGTCATCCAATTGATGATGAGTTGGCTACCGATTTTATTCTTAATTCATTGCCTAAAAGCTATAACCAGTTCGTCATGAACTTTAATATGCATGGGATGGATAAGACTCTGTCTGAATTGCATGGGATGCTTAAGCAGGCAGAAAATAAAATTGGTAAAGAAGCCGCTCCTGTGCTCATAGTGTCAAAGGAAGGAAAGAAAGGCAAAGGAAAGGGTAAGGCAAAAGTTGTCAAACCCAAGATTAGCAAGGCAAATGTTGTCAATGCTACTGTGGCTAAACCTGCTTCCCAAAAGGATGAAATTTGTTTCCACTGCAATGAGATTGGTCATTGGAAACGCAATTGCAAGGTTTACAAGGAAGAGCTAAAGAAGAAGAAGAGCAGTGGGACTGCGTCTACTTCAGGTATCTATGTTATAGATATTTTTCTTTCTACTTCCAGCTCCTGGGTATTAGATACCGGATGTGGATCTCACATTTGTTTAAATGTGCAGGGACTAAGGAATAGAAGGCTACTCAAAGATGGCGAAGTGGACCTACGTGTGGGAAATGGAGCAAGAGTTGCTGCATTAGCCGTAGGAACATATGATGTCATTTTACCTAGCGGATTAATTCTTGTTTTGAACAATTGTTATTACGTTCCAGATTTGAGTAGGAATATTATTTCAGTTTCTTTTTTGGATAATGAAGGTTATAGTTTTCTTATTAAGAATAAGAAGTTTTCTATTTATTTAAATGATATGCTTTATTGTACTGCATGTTCATTTAATGGCCTTTATGTTCTTGATGTTGAAAGTGAAAATAATGATAATATCTATAATGTAAACAAGAAATCCAAACCTAATGATGTAAATCATACTTATTTGTGGCATTGCCGTCTTGGTCATATTAATGAGAAGCGTATCTCAAAACTCCATGGGGACGGACTTTTAGATTCACATGATTTAGAATCATATGAAACTTGTAAGTCTTGTTTACTTGGAAAGATGACTAAGACACCTTTTACTAAGAGTAGTGAAAGAGCTAGTGACTTATTGGGACTCATACATACTGATGTTTGTGGACCAATGAGCAGCAGTGCTAGGGGAGGATATCAATACTTCATAACTTTTACTGATGATTTTAGTAGATATGGTTATGTCTACTTAATGAAGCATAAAAGTGAATCTTTTGAGATATTTAGAATATTTCAAAATGAAGTACAAAATAAACTTGGAAAAACTATTAAAGCACTACGATCTGATCGTGGTGGAGAATATTTAAGCCAAGAATTTGACAATCATCTTAAAGATTGTGGAATTGTTTCACAATTAACTCCACCTGGAACACCACAATGGAATGGTGTGTCTGAGCGGAGAAATAGGACCTTATTGGATATGGTCCGCTCCATGATGAGTCAAGTTGATCTTCCTTTATCCTTTTGGGGACATGCACTAGAAACTGCTGCTCTTACACTAAATAGAGTTCCAACTAAATCTGGTCCAAAGACTCCATATGAGATGTGGACTGGAAGAAAACCTAGTTTGTCTTTCATAAAGATTTGGGGTTGTGAGGCCTATGTTAAGAGAATGATCTCTGACAAACTTGCACCAAAATCTGATAAATGTAATTTTGTGGGTTACCCTAAGGAAACTAAGGGATATTATTTTTACAACCGCACGGACAACAAAGTGTTTGTTGCTCGAGATGGTACCTTTCTAGAGAAAGAGTTTCTCTCCAAAGGAATTAGTGGGAGTAAAATTAATCTCAAAGAGATTCGAGAACCCGAAAATTACATGGAACAAAATGTTGGATCTGAGCAAGCTTCACAAGGAGTTGTGGAACCGGTTCAGAGTACTCAAGTTCCTCGCAGAACTGGTAGGGTGTGATCCGAACCTGAGAGATATGGATTTCTCATGACGGATAGCAATGAAGTAGAAGTCATAGTTGATGACGAACCTACTTCCTACCAAGAAGCGATGTCCGCTCCTGATTCAGATAAATGGCTTGGAGCCATGGAATCTGAAATTCAGTCCATGTATGACAATCAAGTTTGGAACTTGATTGATGCGCCCGAAGGTGTAAAAACCATAGGATGCAAGTGGGTTTTCAAAAAGAAAACTGACATGGATGGAAAGGTGCATACTTATAAAGCTAGACTTGTAGCGAAAGGCTATAGGCAGATTCATGGAATCGACTATGATGAAACCTTTTCACCCGTAGCAATGATCAAGTCTATAAGAATTTTACTTGCCATAGCCACATATTTTGACTATGAGATATGGCAAATGGATGTCAAAACAGCGTTCCTTAACGGGAACTTACTTAAGGATGTCTACATGACACAACCTGAAGGTTTTGTAATTCCAGAAAATTCTAATAAAGTATGCAAATTGCAACGATCCATTTATGGATTGAAGCAAGCCTCTAGGAGTTGGAATCTTCGGTTTGATGAATCGGTCAAAGAGTTTGGCTTCATCAAGAACGAAGATGAACCTTGGGTATACAAGAAAATTAGTGGGAGCGTAGTATTATTTCTAGTACTATATGTTGATGACATATTGCTCATTGGAAACGACATTCCTGCACTACAGTCTGTAAAGACTTGGTTAGGAAAGTGTTTCTCAATGAAAGATATGGGAGAAGCCGCTTATATCCTTGGCATTAGGATCTATCGTGATAGATCCAAGAAATTGATTGGTTTAAGTCAAGATACATATATTGACAAAGTTCTTAAGAGATTCTGCATGGAAAACTCTAAGAGAGGAAATTTGCCAGTGGGACATGGCATAACTCTAAGCAAGAATCAGTGTCCTAAGACAACTGATGAGCATAAGAGAATGATTGGGATTCCATATGCTTCCGCAATTGGATCAATCATGTATGCCATGATATGTACTAGACCCGATGTCTCGTATGCTTTGAGCATGACGAGTAGATATCAATCAAATCCTGGTGAAAATCATTAAATTGCAGTCAAGACGATTCTTAAGTACTTGCGAAGGACTAAAGATTCGTTCTTGGTGTATGGAGGTGTGGAAGGTGATCTTGTTGTAAGTGGTTACACAGATGCAAGCTTTCAAACCGACAAGGATGATTCTAGATCGCAATCTGGTTTTGTATTTATGCTTAATGGAAGTGCTGTTAGTTGGAAGAGTTCTAAGCAAAGTACCGTCGCTGATTCTACAACTGAAGCTGAGTATATTGCTGCATCCGATGCTGCTAAAGAAGCTGTTTGGATTAAGAAGTTCATTACTGAACTAGAGGTGGTTCCTAGCATTGCTAAACCAATAGACCTTTATTGTGATAATAATGGTGCTATTGCTCAAGCAAGGGAACCAAGATCACATCAGAAATCCAAACACATACTTAGGTGTTACCATATCATTCGAGAAATCATTGGTAGAGGTGACGTGAATATATGCAGAGTACCGACTGATGATAACATAGCCGACCCATTGACAAAGGGTCTTCCACAAGCAAAGCATGATGGTCATGTTAGGTCTATGGGTATTCGATACATTAATTAGGCCTAGTGCAAGTGGGAGATTGTTGGTGTTGTATGCTCTAGGCACGTTTTGTAAAACGATTAATGTTATTAATATTAATGATATTGAATGTTTGATTATTATATCCTTTGTATGTTTATTATATTAATCCCCGTCCCTGATAATTATGATTAATTGTTAGTATAAGTTTAATGGATAATCATATGATGATTATGGTGTATGGGATACAATTAAACTTATGGGTATTTGTTGGAGACCAAATACTGGACAGACCCATATGAGATTTATGTCATGGTCACAATGTCATAATTAAGTCTCATATAGTTATATTACTGGAATCTTTAGACCTGAGATTATCACAGTCTTCCACTCGATGAACATTACGTTTGACATATTCAAACGTTACCCCTAATCGGGTAGCTATAAAGAATGTGATTGGCGTAATCGGATTCATGTAGGGAAAGGTAATAAATCAAGAAGGGATTTGTTCCTCGTAAGAGAGAGATGTCAAGTTTTGGCCACTCGAAGAATGGTGTTGATGAAATGCATGGCCGTGCTCAAATAAGATTTGTACTATCAATACATTCTGGATCGAGAAAGCATTGAACACTGTAAGTTGACCATTGACCATGGCTTACGTTCAATAGACATCGTGAAACAAAGAGATTGTAATATGTTCTATAAAGGATTCACGAACTTATACAAGTTATATTAATTGGGTAGTCATGATGGCTTGCTAGAGTCCGCTCATGATTTATGAGCACAAATGTGTTTGGGCTCATTGCCAACTTAATATAATCCTATGGGGTCACACACAAAAGGACGAATTGTTCAAAAGGCTAAAATCGGAATTCTGGTGGTGCTCGGCCGAGCACCTCATATGACTCGGCCGAGCATGGGAAATCAGAAGGTCAGATTTTCTGGAGTAAAGGTGCTCGGCCGAGCACCTTAAAGGACTCGGCCGAGCAGGCCCTGTTCGGGCCCAAAAACTGATTTCGTGTTGTGACGGGTTTTAACCTATTTCTCCTAAACGGTTTAGGACTAATAAGTATATAAACCTCTAACAACGTCCTAATCAGTATGTATTGATTCCATATCAATTAGATAGCCTCCGAGAGAGAGAAAAACAAGTTCTTCTTCTTCCTCAAGAACAAGAACATTGATTTTCCATATAGCCTTCAAAGTAGAAAGAGTTTCTATTGGGTCTAGCAATCCGGTTCAAGAATCGTTCTTGAAATTCGTTCGCGTGTGGATAAACATAGAGGGCGTTGGCATCAACTCCTTCAAAGTTCGTGATCCAAGTTTTGCGGTCGTTCCTACGTTCGTGATTCGAAGAAGCGCGAAGAACAAAGATTGAAGATCTCAGAATTTTAAAGCTCCGTCACGGTTAGTGTTCTAAATTCATCCTCGTATTAATCTAATCATCGTGATCGGATCTAGGCTTTTTTGGGTTTATTCCGCTGCGCATGTTTGCTCAAAACCCAACAATTTGTATTATCAACTATTTGGAATCGAGAAAAATATTGGGCATTGTAAGTTTACCATTGACCATGGCTTACTCTCAATGACATCGTGGACAAAGGGATTGTGATATTATCTATAATAGGATTCACGAACTTTACAAAGTTATATTAATTGGGTAGTCATGATGGCTTGCTAGAGTATGCTCATGATTTATGTTATCAAATGGTTTTGATCACATTTCCAACTTAATATAATCCTATGGGGTCACACACAAAAGAACGAATTTGAAAAGGGCTAAAATGGAAAATCTTAAAATTGGCTTTTAAGAGGAAATCCGGAACAAGAATAGGACCCGGGCGGACTAAGGGACTAACCCGGGCGGACCCAAGGCAAGATCCGGGCGGACCTTTGTCCACACCAGGTAGGGGATCCAGTCGGACCCTTAGTGCTATCCGGCCGGACCTATTGCTTGACGGGATTTTGATTTTTGACTCCGAGTTTTGATGGGAATTAGACTTTGGAACCTAAAATTGTTGGGTTTTAAAAGTATAAATACCCCTCTCAAAACCCTAGGTTAACAGTGATTATTGTAATCAATATTGAAAGCCTCCAAGAGAGAAAAACTAATCTTCTTCTTCCTCAAGAACAAGAACCCTAGTTTTCATATAGCCACTTTGGATCTAGCTGTCCAGATCAAGAAGTGTTCTTGATATTCGTACGTGTGTGGATAGACATAGAGGTCGTTGATCTCAACTCCTCCAAGTTCGTGATTCATCGATTCAAGGCGTGTTCCTGCGATAGTGATTCAAGAGCGTGAAGAACAAAGATTCAAGATCCGAAAATTTCAAAGCATTATCACGGTTAGTATTCTAATTAAATTCAACTCCGTATTAATTTAATCATCTTGAACGGATCTAGGCATTTGGGTTTATTACGCTGCGCATCATAGTGCAAAACCCAACAATAGCACCTAGTTAAAGGTAGCGTTTGACTATGTCAAACATAATGTTCATCAAGTGGAAGACCATGATAATCTCAGGTCTAAGGATTCTAATGATATAACTATATGAGATTTAATTATGACATAAATCTCATAACGGGTCAGTCTAGTATCTTGTTCTCCAACAAGTACTCACAAGGTTAATCCGCATCTCCATGCACATAATCATCTCATGATTATCTATTAAACTCATGATAGTTCTTCATAAGTACTAGGTACATAGATTACTATAATAAACATGCAAAAGATATAATAATAAAGGTTGTTATCTCTATAAAAAATGAAGCGATAACATAACATAAATGTTTTTCTCAAGGGCCTAGGGCATGATCTCCAACAATCTCTCACTTGCACTAGGCCCAATAAACATGTATCCAATACCCATTGAGCTAGTTATGACCATCATAATAGCATGCTGAAGAGCTTCGGTAAGTAGATTATCCTTGTTATCATCATATGGTACTTTGCATTTTTTGTCCTCACCTCTCTTAATGATTTCTCATAAGTGATGGAAACGTTTGAGTGTTTGTTTGGATCATTGATGAGTTCTTGGCACCTTAGCTTGTGCAATAACCATTATTGTCACAATAAATGTCCATAGGATTAGTGATACTAGGAATTACTTCCATTTCACTAATGAATCTTTTGATCCAAACATCTGTAGATACCCCGGGGAACCACGGCTTGGCTAGAGCGGTGAATTACCTAGGATGTCTAATTGATTTTAAGAGTCGCCACCCACGTTTTAGAGGAACGCGAGAAAACCTAAGAGAATAGCCTTTTTTTATTGATTACGAAACCAAAGATTCTTGGGATGAGGGGTTCGGGGGTTAGGTGACGGAGTGGGAAGTACTTAAACACCCACTCCGCCCCGCTTACGCGGGTCTTGCTACTTATGGTGTTCTAATGCTAAATGTCCTTCAATTTAATGATAAGAGAAATGTGCTAACAATTATAATGAAAAGAAAGGGGAAATTTATAGAGGAAGAATAAAGAAGAATTGTTTATTTATTGATTTATGCTAAAGATTACATGTCGAATTATTGCTAGACAATTACATTAAGGAATGAGAATGTAAATTAAAGTGGAATTAAAATGTTGGGATGTAACCTTGACCAAACTTCAATAGTGAAGTGACCTTTTGGTTGTATCCCTTTTTATGGAGATTGCATACATTTAAGAAGAAGAAAATAGAAGAAAAATGAAGTTGTACCTTAAGAAGAGGACTTCAAACGTGGACTTGAAAATGGTGTTTTGTTGTGGAGAAATTGTTGTAGAACAATTTTATGTAGAGTCTTGTTATGAAGAACTCTTGTTGGGAGAATTTGTGTAGAGAATTGTGTATAGTGTGTGTATAGAGAAAATTCAAGTCTAAAAATGAGGTCCTTTTCCAAGGTAGGAGATGATGGTTTTTATAGGTAAAATTAGGAGGGAAAGGTTGGAGGGAAATTGGTCAATCCATGTGAAATGGAATTGACCAATCAAGAAAAAGATAAATAAAAGAATTAATGAAAGAAATAAAAGAAAATCAAATAATAATAAAATGAAATATTTTGTTTTTATGAAGAATGGCTAGAATAAAGGATTTGGAAGTTATGAAATAAGGGGGAATGAATGTGGATGTAAAAAGGAGGTGTTTGTGATCAAGAAGAGATTTTCTAAATAAGAAAAGGGAGGGAAAAAAATGGTGCTATCCGTTACTGCCAAAGTGGGAAGCGCGCGGGTCCGGCCTTTGGGGCGAGAGGCGCGCGCATTCCGTAGGCAATACCGGAGGCGCCCGCGGGTGAAAAAGACAGAATGACAGAAATGACTCTAAAATAAATTCTGTTATGCAGTTTAGTCCAAAACTAACAGAATCAGTTAGGAACTTAACAGAAGTAACATAAATTAACAAAAACAAGTTAAATAAAAATACTATGTATGCAATCGGGGTGAGAGGTCCAAAGCGGGGTGTCTACAGAGCCCATCGACGACGTGGATTGCAAAGCAAAACGTATCGACGAAAGAAAGACAACCGCCGAGGACATCGACAAGAGAAAACAAAGACTCGATAAAACATGAATTTGAAATTTCTGATGGATAGGGGTGCGCTCCCTGTGTGAGCGGCTTTCGCGGATGGAAAGGGTGTGGTGGCTTGAGGCGGCCCACCACGGCCACAAAATTTTGAAAAGGTGTGGTGGCTTGAGGCGGCCCACCACGGCCATAAAATTTCAAAAAGGTGTGGTGGCTTGAGGCGGCCCACCACGGCCGCAATTTAAAGAAAGAGGGGAATTTTGAAATTGTGAAAGAGGGGGGTACGCTCCCTGTGTGAGCGGCTTTATTGATATAGAAAGGATATTGCGGGATCCATCTTGCTGAAGCGGGATCTGTTTGCTGATGCGGGGTCCGTTTGCTGATGCGGGGTCCGTTTGCTGATGCAGGATCCGTTTGCTGAAGCGGGATCCGTTTGCTGAAGCGGGATCCGTTTGCTGGTGCGGGATCCGTTTGCTGAAGCGGGATCCATTTGCTGGTGCGGGATTCGTTTGCTGATTGCGGGATCCGTTTGCTGATTGCGGGATCCGTTTGCTAATTGCGGGATCCGTTTGCTGAAGCGGGATTCGTTTGCTGATTGCAGGATCCGTTTGCTGATTGCGGGATCCGTTTGCTGGTGCGGGATCCGTTTGCTGGTAGCAGGATCCGTTTGCTGGAATGCGAGATCCGTTTGCTGATTGCGGGATCCGTTTGCTGATGCGGGATCCGTTTGCTGGTGCGGGATCCGTTTGTTGGAATACGAGATCACCGTGGACCAAATTGCTGTCTAGAGCTGCAGTTGCTGTTGACTTTATCGTGGGGATGCGGGCATGGTTGACTGTGGACCATTTTTTGCTGGGGATGAAGTGCCTTGAGTAGCGGATGCTGTTGACTTCGTGGTGGTACCTGTTATGTGTGTGCTTGGCAGGTATATGTGTTTGTGCAAGAAAATGCATGAGGTGTGAAGATTGAGCGAAATTGTGCTTGTGGTGTGATGTGACTTTGAAAGCAGCTTTGCATGAGAGAGAGTTTTTGTAAGAATGGAGAAAGTGATTTTGTGTGCGGTGTGATTTGAGGAAAGCCTCGAATGTATTCATACCTTCACTTACCATGGCCGTTGGATGGATTAGTGTTATGGTGGTGGATGCCTTGATGCTTTTGATGGAGAATGTCCATGCTTTGGATGGAGAATGATGATGTTGGTGATGATGAATTGTTCTTGCCTTTGGTGGAGTGTCGGCGAGATGGAATTCTGGGTGATGGGTTGGTCATGCCAGAAGGCTGCCTACGTATCCCTTTAAGAGAATCAGACCAGCGTAGTTCAAGGATGATGGAGAATGCTGGGGGAGAATGCTAGGAGCAAAGCAAAAAGGAAACACATAATTTTGCGCAAGAAAAGAAAAAAGAAAATAAAATCTTTTTTTTTTAATTAGAAAGAAAAGAATATGCACACACATGAGAAAAAGATTTTTTTTAGTTCGTGGGTAAACCATTTTAACCATTGTGTGTTTGTAAAGCCAACCCAAGATCAAGTCATGTTCAATCGAAGTCCGGATTGCCTTGCTTGAATTCGGTCGTCGTTGCCGTTGTGTCCAACGAAAAGTGATTTCTAGCCCCAAGAGATGTGTCAGTTATGGGGCTCCAAAAGACATTCGATGCCGAGATAAGGGGTTGCTGATTGTAAAGCCCCTAGAATGCCTTTGATGCCAAACTATGAGAGACTTGCATAGACCCAAGATGAATAATTGCCTTTTGCTGTTGATGTGAGCAAGCTCCAAGAAAAGATCATTGATACCAAGCTTCGAGAGATTACTAAGCCCCAAGTGTCGTGGGCTTGTTGTTTCCGATCTTGTAGATGGCGAGATGTGAAGACCTTTCGGTGTGAAGCTCCAACTTATCTTGGCATTGTATTGAGAGCAGATGTACCATTGGGTAGAACTCATGAAAGTGATCTTCCTCTTTCTCTTTCTTGGAGATGGATGGCCCTTTTTGTGGTTGATACCCAAATGGCGGAAGGCCCATGTCGGAAGTGTAGTATGGTCTTCGGGAGATGTCTCGTGGGAGATGGTGATGTTGGTGCAGATGATAAGGTCTTGGCGTGATAAAGTCTCGAACGGTATGTTTGCTCGAGTCTTCTTGAGTTGAACCGACGGCGGATCTTCGGATGCAGCCTGTGCTTTAGATCTTGGAGAAGGGGGTGCTGTATTGCAGAAACATTGGGATTGGCCGTAACTCTGCTTATAGAGTTAACATATTGGCATTGCCCGCTATAACTCAGCCGGGTGAGTCTAGCATATTGAATCTTTTTCCTTTTCTCTAAGACTTCCTTCAGAATCTCGCTGTGAGTTCTAACAAGTGTCATCAAATTCATTCATATCATCGGAGCCTTCATTTAAAACCAAGAGGCCTTTTGACTGGAAGTGTTGAGGGACCATTGAAGCTTGATCCCTTTCTTGGAGCCATAAGACTACTCCCAAATTGCATTGCTCGGGTACCACTGCCCAAAAGCTTGTTAATTATGAAGCCCCAATATTGTCCTTTGCTTGAACTACTGTAAAGCCGTGGCCCAAAAGATTGTAGATTGCGAAGCCCCTTGAGACCTTTCGGTATAAAGCTTCAAACGTTGCTGGGGACATTGAAGTGAATTGATTCTTACCGAGGGAGCCTTTAAGACTTGACCGTAGCCCCTAGAGTGCCATCATTGATTGCGAGAAAGGTCCATCCTTGATTGGGGGAACGAGTACGGGCACACATGACAAGAGGGCTTTTTTTGACATCCCTTTTGAGAGACTTTGAGGATAGTCCCATACATCTTTCTCGAGCATAGCCCCTAGGGCTTATTGATTGTCAAATGAAGCAAAAGAAGCCCTTGTTCTTGAGTCATATAGCCCCTAGGGCGTCACCATTTTTTGAGCAAAGCAAGAGTGACTCATCCTCGTGCGAGGGAATAAACATGAGAGGACATGGCAAGAGCTACTCCATTTCTCAGGAGACTTTCGGCGTACTTTAGAAGTACATACTTGCAGAAGCTTTAAAAACTGAGACACATGTTGTTGCTATTTGCTGCCCAAGCCAATTGACTAGCTAGGGATTATTTGTGCAACCTCGTGCCCTTTTATGATGGGCTCGTTTCTCAGACGGGTCTTGGTTACCACGGGCCTTCTTTTCATGAACCCAAAAATGCACAGTGCTGGAGAATGATGCCGATAACCCAAGACAACCTTTGATGGTGCCATATCTTGTCGAGCCTTTTGCAATCCCAACGTTGACTCGGTGGGGAATTGACTTGCTGAGGAGACCCAATGTAGAACTTGTGCAGTTGTCTTCCTTAAAGGCCGGAGATCTCCATTTCTCTTTCCCTTCTCTCTCTTACTCTCTCATCATTTTTTTTATGACGCACCCTGTTTTTTGCCTAGACCGCCCTTTCGGGTTTTCAATCTAGCGGGCATTTCTTTTGCGTCTTTTTTTTTTTACTCGATTAATGAGGAAGTGTGCATTGACTCTGGCTGAGGAGATAAGACATGTGATTTTGCGGTGAAGACCTCTTGTCACTAAAGATGAGTGACATTGACTCGACTAGGGAAGTGTCCCTAGTATTGACTTCATGTATGTATATTTTTTGAATGACTCACGAAGGCAAGTAAGTCATTAAGAGAGAAGAGAAAGAAATCCCCAATTTGATTGCAAGAAATTGGGAGTATGCATAAAGAATAGAAGCCCCTAGACTCGACAAGGAACGGAAAGCGATTCCGAATCTAAGAAAGTTGTTCAATCTTTTGGTGATTAATTCATTGGCAAATGAATCGTACAAAGATGTCATGACAAGTTCGAGAGGAAGGCCGATCACCATAACGCGCTAGGGCTAAACATATCTTCTTTCTTGCATGAGACCGGACCCGAAGGTTGCCTACGTTCCTCCAGTGTAGAGGCTCAGGTCACCGTAGTTCTTGTTGATGCTCCATTCGCAGTGATGGTTGTTGCTTCGTCTTTCATCGGTGGAATGATGTTGATCTTGTATTTCTTTGATTGAGGGGGATTTTTTTTTTTGTTTGTGCTCTAACTTTTTCCTAGGTTGATTTGAGGATTTCAACCTAGCGAGCTTTTTTTTTTTTTTTTTTTTTTTTTTTGAATCCCCCTTTGAAACATTGCTTGATTTTTCTCGATGGTTGTTGCTTCACCTTTCTTTGGCTTGATTTTGTCGTTGATGTTTTGATGTCTTCGTTGTTGATGCCGTCGTTGATGTTTAGCCCCTAGGCGTTCAAGCGATGGACTTCATTCTAAAACTTGTTTAGACATCTTTTCATCATTTTGCAAAGAATTAAATTGAACAACTTGGAATAGTGTATGAGGACAAGAACGACTTCTATTTGATAATAAGACTCGACATTGAACATGGGACGCACTAAAGAGGACTTTGACTCTTTTTTTTTTTTTTTTATTCCTATTACTAGGTAGAGAAAGAGAAACGGAGATTGTTGCTGTAGTCCCCATTGTCGTTGTAGCCTTCCTTGCGGCATGATCTCTTGTTGAGACCCTATTTCAACTCTGAGCTCCTTCCTTGATGAGTTCTTGCATGTTCTCACTCTCTAACTGTTGTTCTTCAACCACAGTAAACTCACCATGGTCAATCAAGTCTTGGATGATGTTGCGGATGGAGAAGCAATCCTCGGTGAGGTGATCGCTGCATAGGTGATAGTCACACCACTTGTGGTGGGCATGGTTGCGACGCAATGGTTGTGGTTGGTTGTACCCTTGGAGAGGAGAAATTTGTCCCTTTGCTTTGAGAGCTTCATAGGCTTCGGTGATGGTCATGCCATTGAGAGGGGTATAGACACGGTCGTTGGTGGCACCTTTGTGACTTTTGAGGGGTGATCCACTTGAGCGTGCTTTACCGTGGACCTTTGCCTTGCAGTCGGTGAGCTCTTGCAAACGAGCCTTAATTTCTGACACTTCTTCCTTGTGAATTCTCCTCTCGAGATCAAGACGGTCTTGACACAAATCATCTTTGCGGCGGGCATCCTCGACAAGTCTATCCATTTGTTCCCCCAAGGCTCTTATTATTTTGAAGAGCCTTTCGTTGGACACGGAGATGTTCTCACCCTTGTTGTTGTTGCCGTTGGAAGCCATTGGACCTATTGAGATAACACGGTCGATCTTAGGTTGGCCCCACAAACATATTTTGAGTAAAATAATTAACCCACAAACAAAGGAAAAAGACTTAACCACATAAGAAAAATGACTCTTTTTTATTTATTTATTTATTTACAAAAGTCGGAAGGACGTGGTCCTTTTTGGGGTTTCTAGAAAAATAGTGGAATCGTCACACTAGTATATAGACCTTCTCGTGGTCCCATATACTCATCGGATTCCACCACGCTTGTGAATCCTACATGTGTCGGGATTAAACTAAATTAATGTAGTAAAGCATACATGTGGGGACAGAGTTTTATTTCGTCCAAAACAACGAGTGGCATGTATGATTTGAAGACATTAGTTTAGGGAAATCTCGGCACATGGAAACCGACTTGAGTCACTAACTAGAATTGTGTGGTTTGTGCTCGGCTAAAGAGAGGCTTAAAGGTCACCCCCGACATGTAGTCGTGAACTACGCCACGGGCTGAGGTTTACCGCTTCGGAAGAGTCAAGGTCGAGTGGAGCTTGAAACTTCCTAGGACGGGCCTTGACGGGTTTGGGGTTGGACTTGTGCGACTCGATAGTGAGCAGTTGATAAGAATTGTGCGCGTAGTGTGTAGTCTAACAAGTGACAAAATATTTTTTTTTCAAAGGAAATAAAAAATAAAAAACAAATAAGCACGTAATTTACAACTTTCGAATCACCCGTGTGACCGATAAAAATGAAACAGAAAATAAAAAGCAATTATGTGCATGCCCGGTGCCCACACACTGTCAAAACTGTTCTGTTCTGTGCACTGTTCTGTTCTGGAAAGTTGTCCAGACGCGCGCGCTTTATGCTGTGAGGGTGGGAGGTGCGCGCCTTAGGCACTAGAGGGCAGAGGTGCCCGCTTCTGGGCAGTACCTGCAAATTCATGGGTTCAAGGGACTGCCTTGACCCTAAATAAAAACACTTTTCCCCTGCAGAAACTGTTAGCACAATAACATGAAATTTGAAGGACAAGATGGAAGGTGGTCGATTCTGGTAATAAGGGTCGGACGCGCGCGCTTTAGGCCAAGAAGGCCGGAGGCGCGCGCTTCCTACCCTTTTTACCAGAATACCCATAAAATAGTAAAAAGAACACCAAAAATGAAAAACGCAAGTTTAACCCTCTATATCCCCAGCGGAGTCGCCACTGTAGATACCCCGGGGAACTACGGCTTGGCTAGAGCGGTGAATTACCTAGGATGTCTAATTGATTTTAAGAGTCGCCACCCACGTTTTATAGGAACGCAAGAAAACCTAAGAGAATAGCCTTTTTTTATTGATTACGAAACCAAAGATTCTTGGGATGAGGGATTCGGGGGTTAGGTGACGGAGTGGGAAGTACTTAAACACCCACTCCGCCCCGCTTACACGGGTCTTGCTACTTTTGGTGTTCTAATACTAAATGTCCTTCAATTTAATGATAAGAGAAATGTGCTAACAATTATAATGAAAAGAAAGGGGAAATTTATAGAGGAAGAATAAAGAAGAATTGTTTATTTATTGATTTATGCTAAAGATTACATGTCGAATTATTGCTAGACAATTACATTAAGGAATGAGAATGTAAATTAAAGTGGAATTAAAATGTTGGGATGTAACCTTGACCAAACTTCAATAGTGAAGTGACCTTTTGGTTGTATCCCTTTTTATGGAGATTGCATACATTTAAGAAGAAGAAAATAGAAGAAAAATGAAGTTGTACCTTAAGAAGAGGACTTCAAACGTGGACTTGAAAATTGTGTTTTGTTGTGGAGAAATTGTTGTAGAACAATTTTATGTAGAGTCTTGTTACGAAGAACTCTTGTTGGGAGAATTTGTGTAGAGAATTGTGTATAGTGTGTGTATAGAGAAAATTCAAGTCTAAAAATGAGGTCATTTTCCAAGGTAGGAGATGATGGTTTTTATAGGTAAAATTAGGAGGGAAAGGTTGGAGGGAAATTGGTCAATCCATGTGAAATGGAATTGACCAATCAAGAAAAAGATAAATAAAAGAATTAATGAAAGAAATAAAAGAAAATCAAATAATAATAAAATGAAATATTTTGTTTTTATGAAGAATGGCTAGAATAAAGGATTTGGGAGTTATGAAAAAGGGGGAATGAATGTGGATGTAAAAAGGAGGTGTTTGTGATCAAGAAGAGATTTTCTAAATAAGAAAAGAGAGGAAAAAAATGGTGCTATCCGTTACTGCCAAAGTGGGAAGCGCGCGGGTCCGGCCTTTGGGGCGAGAGGCGCGCGCATCCCGTAGGCAATGCCGGAGGCGCCCGCGGGTGAAAAAGATAAAATGACAGAAATGACTCTAAAATAAATTCTGTTATGCAGTTTAGTCCAAAACTAACAGAATCAGTTAGGAACTTAACAGAAGTAACAGAAATTAACAAAAACAAGTTAAATAAAAAAACTATGTATGAAATCGGGGTGAGAGGTCCAAGGCGGGGTGTCTACAACATCCAAACAAATCCCCTAGTTACATCTCATGCAACTATGTACTCAACTTTTGTTTGTAGAATTATTGACTGTGTAAGTATTCCAACTAATAGCATCTTCATTAAAAATATGTCCAGACCGCGATCTTTATCCTTGTCGGTATGGAGGCTTTCATCTATGTAACTATTTACAAGATCATATTTCATTCTGAAAAGCACCAAGAATGCATCCTTAGTTCTTCTCTAGTACACAAGCATATTCTTGACCAATATCTGGTGAATTTTACTAGGATCTGTTTGGTATATTCTCGTCATACTCCAAGTACGCGAGACATCTGGTCTAGTACACAACATGACATATATGATAGATTCAATTGCCGAAGCATATGGAATCTTAATCATACACTCTTTGTCATTAGTCTTCCAATAAGACTAAGTCTTGCCAAGAGTAATGTCATGAGACATCTTTACAAGTTATCTCTCTAGGAGTCTTCCATACTGAAATTTTCATTACCTTGTCTATATAAGTACTTTGACTCAAATCAATTACTTCATAGATCTATATCAATAGATGTTAATTCTAAGGTCATAAACAGCTTTGCATAAGTCTTTCATTAAGAAACTCTTTCTAATGAACTATATGTCAACCACATACAAGACTAAGAATAGGACTAGGATCCCACTAATTTTCTTATAGTCACAAGTCTTATATTTGATGAATTCAAACTCGTTGAATGCTTTATCAAAATGAATATTTTAACTCCAAGATGCTTGCTTCAATCCATCTAATGGATTTCTGCAACATGCATATTTTTTAAAGATTTTTTTGGATTAACAAAACCTTTATGTTGTATCTTATACATCCTTGAGTAACTTCCCGTTAAGGAACACTTTTTTGACACCCATTTACCATATTTCATAGTCGTAATATGAATGAATGGAAAAGAAAATTCTAATAGCCTAAAGCATGACTATGAGTAAGAAAGTTTTATCATAGTCGATAATATGAATAAACCTTTCACAACTAGTTGTGCATTATAAGTATGTATCTTGAAATCCATGTTAGTTTTCTATAATAAAACTCAATTTCATCCATTGGTTTTTACACCTTAAGATAGAATGATCAAGTTCCAAACTTGATTTATCATACAAGGATTGCAATTCAGATTTTATGTCTACAAGCTGTTAATCTGAATTTGGAGCGGACATCGTAATATTGATAGGTGGTAGGTCCATTATTCTCAATGATTTCTACCTCATTACTTTCTATTGCGAGAAATTCATATATCTTGTTATAGATTGTATTCTATCATATTTGCAAAGGATTTGTGTAACTTGAACGGATTTTCACAACTCCTTGTGAAACTTCGTTCAACTTTCCACTATAGGTTCTATGTTATTTTTTGGGTCTCAAACCTTTCGACTTTTATTTTACTCCTACTAATTCCTTTATAGTAAAACTATTTATCTCGAAGTATACCATCTTGAGCAACAAACAATTTGCACTTGAAAGGGATGTAAAACAATATCCTCAAGTTTTCTAAAGATATCCCACGAAAATACATTTGTCAGATTTAGGTGTGAGCTTGTCCAAGACAAGTATTTTTATAAAAGTCTCACATTCCCAAAATATCAACGAAACAAACTAGGTTTTTTTTCAATCCATATCTCATATGGTCTCTTTTGAACCGATTTAAATTAGTGTGAACATAGCGGTTTCTAATGCATAACCCCAAAATAAATAACAAAAGATCTATTTGACTCATCATCTAATGAACCATATCCAATAAGGTTCTATTCCTCCATTCAAACATACCATTCCATAATGGTGTTCCTTGTGGAGTTAATTGTGAAACAATTTCACAACTTATATTCATCATCTCGATCAAATCGCAGTGTATGAATAGTTTTGCCATGAAGTACCAAAATATTCCCTTAGCATTGTTACTTAATGAACCATATACCTCAATATGTATTAGATATAATAAATCATTATCCTAATTTACTACTCTTAGTAAAAGATGTCTTGATCCATGTAATAAGATTCACATGTATCATATGATTCAAAATCATGTGACTCTAAAAGTCCGTCCCATAGAATTTTAGATACGCGTTTCTCATTTATATGACCGAGAAGGCAATGCCATAGGAATGTAAAGTTTACATCATTAGGTTTGGATTTATTATTTTTTATATTATAGCCTTACTTTATTATTTTGTTCTTCAAAATTTAGGATATAAAATATATTTATATGATTTAGCAATATAATAAATAAAATCATAATAAATAAAACATTTTCTTATTCTCAATAAAAAATAAATATCCTTCATCATCTTACAAAGAAAGTGAAATGATATCTTATACTCAAAGTAGGAACATAATATCATTTGCTCAAAACAAATATGAGCCTATAAGGTAAAGTCACTTCATAAACTAATGTTGCAACTTTTGCATCATTCTCATTCGTAGATTAACTTTATCTTTCATAAGTAGTCAGTAGTCTTTCTATTTCTTAATCGTTGCACATTTATACAAATGTGAAATCCATATCCGGTATCTAATACCCAAAAGTAATAGTAGAAAGATTAACTTCTTTAACATAAATATCTGAAGCGTTAGTCTCACTACAATTCTATTTCTTTGATCTTCCAAATTTAGATTGCAATCTCATTGTCATATTACCAAATTGCATTATTTGGAGTTATAGGTTTAGCCCTAACTATTTCGTTTAAACTTGACAACTTTTGTCTTGCCTTTATCTTTGAATCCTCTTCCTTTATTAACCATAATTTGAGAGAGTTTCTTTTTGATATCAAGTCTAGCAACTTTAAGCATCCCATGCAGCTCGTGAATTAATATCATATCCGCTGTCAGTTCCAAACTAACTGGATAACCAAACCTTTCAAGGTGATCAATATGTCTCTCCATTTTCAAAACATGAAAACTCTATGTTCAATCTTACAATCATCTCATGAATGTTAGGCTTGTACCGTCTCAAACGTTTCTTGCCTAGATTGCTTGTAGGAACAATTCCTTCATGCAATTGCTTATATCATAAGCATCCAAGTGTTCCAGATACTTCTAAAGTTCTGAACATATGGTTTCAAGTATAAGATAACCGACATCTATAGAATCATCAATATGTTTCCAATGTTTGTCTTTATCCGTCCTTCGGGGCATTGGCAAAAAGGGTTACCTAGGAATAGGTTATAAAGAATGTACAACTTTCGTTCTTGCTTAAGAACAATTCTTAAGCCCATGATCCAATTAAGAAAGTTAGTCTCATTCTTTCTTGTCTGTCCTTCTCAAGAACGGATCGTAGTAATATAACAAGATTAGTTTTAATGCTATTCTTCACAAATATGTAAATAAACATGTGCTTATATTTCATGCCATTATCATTTAATAAATAAATAATTGTATTTCATAAATAATCCCACTAAATAATATGCCTTCATATACAATAATTGTATAATATAATTTAAATTAACTAAGATATTTCACTTAATTTTAAGTTCGCTTTGGCGATAGTGCTCAAATTAAGTTATTTAGGTGGATAACTTTTATCAATCATATTTCATATGACTCTTAGATCTTTTATGGAATTTTGAGACATCTCATGTCACAGCATGTTTTAATCCCATCTTGTGCCTTAGGCCCAAAACCCTTTTGATAGCTTAATTAAGTCAAACAATTTTAAATGTATATAAACCACTCTTTCACACATCTTGTTCATACAAAGATAGAATTAATGCACCTCGCTTTGGCGTAGGCTACATAAAACTATTCGTGTAATCACAGGTATTTTAAATATGGATTGACGCATGATTTCAATTTTCAAGAAGGTTCTTTCATATAGCAACGCACATCACAAAGGTATACTCATATCAATAATTAATCTAATTAATTAATTAATTAATATTATATGAATATTATTATGAACTTGAGGTTTTCATAAAGTCCTACTCTAGGAACAATATGTATTCAAATGTGCATCCTATTCATAGACTCATACTCTATAAATAACAAAAAAATTGAATAATGCATTCCATTCATAGAGTCCCACTCCAACAACAATGCATTACTTCATAGAATCATATTCCATGAATAATACATATTCAATAATGCATCTCAAAAATTTGAAAAACAAGAATTCAAAATTTTGCACATGTATTGCACACGGACTCCATGAAAAATCTGCACTGTACGTGTATCACATGCGAACTGCATGAAAATTCTGTGCTAAAAATATGCATTGCACGTGTATTACACGCGAATTGCATGTCCGCAATTTATAAATCCTAATCCTTTAAGGATTCAAATATTCATGGTAATCAAATTAGCATGAACATTAAATCCTAAGAACAAACAATTTGTTCTTCAAGATAAAAAAATCATCAATTCAATAATCGAATTAAAATCATGATGATCCGATAAATAGATTAATTATATTAATCATGCAATTCGAAAACCTTGTTCATAATCATACTATATAAAAAATAATCATGTCTCCAAATGATTCTCATACATCCCAATATTCTATAACATATAAATCATGCTAGATCATATAATCTAATTATATAATTAACATGATAATTTTAAAACAATCATCGAAGAACGGCGCTCTGATGAACTGCTGGGTTTGGAGGTAACATGCGCAGCCGAATAACAACAATAACAAAACCCCAGAACCAGATCCGTTTATGATGATTAAATTAAATACAAGATGAATATAAAGTACTAACCCTTGATGCGTTATTCTTCGATCTTGAATATTGGATCTTGGATCTTCTCGCTATGATTTGAAATCACGGACTTGAATGTGTTGAAAAGCGAACACTCTCTATAAGTATCCACACGACGAATAAATTTCAAGAACGATTGTTAAATGGGATTGCTAGATCCAATTATTAGAAACAAGATTTTTAATATTCAAGGTTATATGAATTTTGGTATTCTTGATCTTCGATTCTCAATGTTGGATCAAGTATTATGTTTCTAGAACATAATAGCACGTTATAATACGATGACTGCTATAAAGGGGGTATTCGTACCCATTAAACCCTAACCATTAAGGTTTAAAGGTCGAAATCCTGTATCCTTAAGAAATCAGGAATTCTGGCCCGACCAAATACTGTACGGGCGTGCACCTTAAAGGGCGCGGTCGTGCAGTGCAATTTTCAAAAAAACTGCTCTCATGCTATAGTTCTGGAATCATATTACGTACTTTTGATAAAATATCAAATAATGCAACATACTTGCATTCAGTGGCAGACCCAAGACCAAAAGTAAATGGGTACACAAATTTCATTTTGTAAAGCTTTCAAACAAAATAGTTCTTAACATGTTTACAACCGAACAAAAAAAAAAAAATTAAAAATACTAAATTTGTCTCTTACGCGTTTTCATACTTTTAAAACGGTTAATTACATCCCCGTTTGTAACACTTTCGAGTAAATAAATTTCAATATAACATACAAGACAATCATTTAAAAACGTACCACAATTCGATTACGCAAATCCGTCTTGAAAATGTTGATTGCAGAGAAGGATCTTTCCACAGTTGCGGTTGCTACCGGCAAAAGCAAAGCTAACTTCAAAAGTTGATACACCAACAAATACGACAATTATTTTTTATTTTCACTAGAGTTGAGCATAAATTCCCAAGCCCGTTCAATTGACTAAATCTATCATCGAAGCACACATCCACAATGTATGTTTCTAGTTGAGCCTCAAGAGACAAATATTCAATTTGAGAGAATTCATCGGGGTAAAACTGAGCCAACTTTATCAACTTTTATTTATCAAAATCAACAAAACCACCACTTAGACTCATACTAGCAATACAAGTAAGCAACTCAGAGTTAAATTTATTGAACCGATCATTTATCTCCAAATTTGTTTGGTCCAAAATGACACAAGACATTCCACACAATAATGAAAATCATTTGTAATGTTTTTTCTACGCTAAGGACGGTGATGATTAACATACTCATGATTCATATCCAAACATTCAATCCCATTATTGTTGCAAATCTCACTTATCTTTTGTTTAAGATATTACCTCCCACCATTTCTAGTACTTTGAAATATTTCCTAACTGACTTTGACAAGATACATAGCATTCAAAATATCCGTGTCTTTCCTTTGCAAATCCAATGATAACTCATTTGTGATGGCAAGTATAGTTGTTGGGTATGTGATGGATGTGTTTTTACCAATACAAATGATATACTTTTATGACTTATTAGATGCTCAACCTTGGGTGTTTTTATGGTTTTTGGAGTGTTTATGATTACAGGGAAGGAGCGAAAGAATGTACGGATTCTTGTACGTTAAAGTGCGAAAATGGAGGATAAAGAACGGACCATAGCATAAATATAAAGAGATGTGACCTATGATCAATCAATTCCATTGGATAGTACTCGAAATGAGATTTCCAACGATAGTTGGCACGTCCAAATCGGAGTTCGTATGACGAAGTTATGGCCTTCGGAAGTTTGCGCGTAAAACATACAATTCGTCGAAGCAATGGTACAACACCAGATCTTAGCATCCGAAAAGTCCAGCAGGTCTGACTTTTGAGTGCCCACTCCATGTGCGCACACATAGCCAGGGACCTTAGAGGAATTTTCCAGGGACCTTAAAGGAATTATGCAAAATATGTTGGGCTTTTTAGTAATTTCCAAAATTCCAAGGGCTTTTCTGGAATTTTGGAGGACCTTTGGGGAATTTTCGGAGGGTTTTTCTGGAAACCCAAAAATATCAAGGGCTCATGGGGGATTTCGGCCACCAGCTTTTATTTATCCTTTTTCAATAAGGAATCCTAGGGTTTTCCTATTTTTTACGCCTCCTTAGCCTTTGTATAAATATAACACTCCATATACTTTATTGTAGAGATACTTTATTCAAGGATTCAAGAGTTGTATCAAGATTTTCATCAATTTATTCCAGGTTTTGATGTTCTTTATTATTTTTCTTGTTTCTTTTGTTATGAATACGAATAGCTAAATTTCTAGATTCATGGATTGGTAGTAGCAAATACTAGATCTTTATGCTATAGATTTAATTCTTCCATTCAATATTAATTCTTGTTCATCAAAATATTCTTCCTGTTAAATTCTTTAGTTTCAATTATATGTTAAGATATAAATTGACTTTAGAATTATTGGGTATTTATTACTGCACTAGCGTGGGTGATAATACGTTGACCATTGTTTTGATGATTAAATTCAATTGAGGACCTAGCGGAAGTCAAAAGGATTTAGGTTTATATGTTCTTGAGTGCTTCATGAATTTCTTGCATATTGTGTAGACCTAGCGGAAAGTATAATTTAAAAAAAATAAAAAGATTGCAATCCGGCGACCGAACCGTCCCAATTCTTACTAAAGTGAACAAACCCAAGAATGAGATTGATCTTATTATTATGATCATAGCATAAAGTGAAGGTATTTGTGAATCCAATCCGTGAATCCCTTGTCATCCTTGATAAATCTTTTTTTTTTTAATTGTTTTCTTAATATTAGTTTAAATTCTTTCATTAGTAGTTTAGTTAAATATTCTCAAACAAAAACCCTTGGATACTTTTACATTAATTAAATATACTTGTTTTCACTCAAGTCTCTGTGGTTCGACCCTTACTTTTGTATATTGTTGCTTCGGCACTTGTACACTTGCAAGGTATTTTATTACACGGTGGATTTTTATCCATCAAGTTTTTGGCGCCGTTGCCGGGGACTTGTTGTGATTTACAAGTTCATTTAATCGGTGTATGTTTGGTAGACGTTCATTGGATCCCCAGTTGGTCCCTTTGAACGATAATATTGATAGACTTGATAGGGGCATTCCCTCTATTAGTGAGTCTGAATCTGAGACTTCTGTCACCGAGGCAGAGGTAGTGTTAAGTGAATTAGAAACTTCTTCCACCGAGGGAGAAGAAATTGAAGTAGTAATGGCTAACCCTTCAATGAAAGAATATGCTAGGCCCAAGGTCGACACATCGGTGTCGTGCATTGTCTTGACTGATGCAGCTAAAACCTATGAGGCAAAGGGCCATTATTTTAGACAGAAAATTATAGGATTTACTCAAGATCAAGGTGAGCCATTCCATGAGGCATGGGATATATTTAAAATGTTACAAGTTCAATGCCCCCATCATGCTTTTCCTGAGGCCCTTTTACATCAAACATTTTATGGGGGGTTGACTGCAGCCGACCAAGCTATGGTCGACAATGCAGCAGGTGGATTTTTAGGAGCCAAATCTCAAGAAAAAGGCTCTAGAGGGAAACCTAGGGGAGTTCATGAATTAAGTGGTGTATATGAGTTTGCTAGACAGGTAGCCTTGATGAACCAAAATTTGGCGAAATTTAACATGAATATGGGGTCATCAAGTGCTAATGTTATATCTGATTTTTGTGCTAACTGTGGTCCTAACACTCATGCTACTAATGTTTGCCAAGTTGTTGCGCAGTGTGATTTTGAACAGGTCAATACAATGCAAGGTTATCCCCCACGACAGAATCAAGGTGGTATGTATTCTAACACCTATAATCCGGATTGGAAGAATCACCCGAATCTGTCATGGAGGAATAACCAAGGGAACCAGTTTCAACAGAAACCTCTCTATCCTCCTCCCCCACAAAGGAATCCAGAACAGCAACCCAAGCAATCTTTGGAGGATATGATGAGGTCAATGATGCAAGAGCAACAGCAGATGAGGATGATGATGGAGCAGCGAGAGAAGCAGCAAGATGCGGTTAACAAACAGCTGGAAACCCAAATTGGTTAACTAGCTGAAGGGCAGCAAGGACATAAACCGGGAACTTTCACAAGTCAAGGGCAACAATCCATGGCCATTACTGTCCTACATAATGGCAATCAGGTAAATAATGAGGTACTCCCTGTCACTACATCTTCTCCTGCTGTTGAGATTCTTGAGACTAATGTTGTTGATAAAGGTACAAATGGAATGGAAAAAAAATTCTAATACTGAGACTCCCACTCCCAAGCCATATGTACCTCCTATGCCGTTTCCTGGAAGTTTTATGAGGCACAAGTTAAATAAACAAATGTCGGAGTTATATGAGGTGTTTTCAAAAGTTAATATTAACCTCCCGCTGTTGAATGTGATAAAAAATATCCCTGCTTATGCCAAGTTTTTCAAAGAAATTAACTCCAGGAAACCTAAGTATGGGAAAGAGGAGATATTGATCATGGGAGAGAGTGCTAGTGCTGTGGTTCGACAAGACCTCCCACCTAAACAAAAGGACCCCGGAAGTTTCACAATTTCCATTACTTTGGGGGATTCTACCAAGGTGAAGGCGATGTTAGATCTTGGTGCTAGCATAAATTTATTGCCATATCACAAGTATCTTGAGTTAGGCTTGCCTGAGCTAAAACCCACTACATTGATCCTTCAACTTGCTGATCGTTCCATTAGACGACCGTTGGGTATTGTGGAGGATGTTTTAGTTCAAGTAGGCAAGTTGATTGTCCCTGTAGATTTCATCGTTCTTGAAACTGTTAATAATGTTGGCGATCACCGTGAATCTCCCATATTGCTTGGGCGACCATTCATGGCGACCACCAACACAATAATTAATGTGGGGAATGGCACATTATCAATGTGTGTGGCCAATGAACATTTAGAGATCCCTGTGCATGACATCATGAAACATCCTTCGATTGATGAGGACTCATGTAATTTTGTGGATGAGGTAGATGAGTGCGTACCTGAGCATGTAGGGCATGAGAGTGATAGTGGGAAATTGGAGAGTGTGTTGAATGGCGGTGAGAAAACTAGGGATAATACGGACGTTCATGCCATGGCCATATCCCATAAGGCTGACGAAAACCATTCTAGTGATGGCCCGTTTCACCCCTGAGGCTACTTCAATGAGAAGTCGGTGCCTCATATAAAATCTTGTACCACTCTTGCTTCTTCTTTTTCTACAGGTACTAGTAAGAAGGAAAAGAGCCCAAAAGTGAAAAATAAAAAGCACAAGGGAGCCTCAAAGATCCGATGGGTTCTCCCAGAATTAATTAAAAAGGGAGAGTATGTGTGGGCAATTGTGGGCATTCATGCACGAGAACACTTAAAGTGGGCAAAAGGCAGAAAAGCAAAAGCCAGAGTCAATGTGGCCAATCTTCACCCCAAATAGGAATGGGGCCACCGTCGGGCTAACGACGTTAAACAAATGCGCTAATTGGGAGGCAACCCAACTAGGTAACATTTATTTTTCTTTCTTTTTATTGTTTTGTTGTGTCATGCCATCCTTTGAACCCAAAGCATGTTTTCATTCCTTATGCTATGAGGACATAGCATGTTTTGAGTTTGGGGGTAGGCATCTCTCCGAGTTTGTGGGTTTATAGGGGAGTGTATATAGTTGTCACCCTCCAAAAAAAATAGAAAAATTTAAAATTTGTTCTCTTTATATTTTGGGATGTTGGCCATGGTCGGTGATGATCCGAGGGTTTGTTTTTATTAGCCATTATGGGTGCTATTGTTTAACCTAGAGTTGGGACTGCATTAACACTACTAAATCCATGATTGCACCACCTCTCACTTACATTTTTTTTCCATGATCATGTTATCAACTTAAGAATAAATTATGGGATCACTTGGTGTATGTTCGGGGACCCTAGAACATCGTTGCATGGTTGTCAATAACAAGTCAATAGGTTATTCGGTATTTATGGCATTTCTTTCTCAACCTTTTTTTTTGCCTTATTTTGTCTATCTAGTCACTTAAATAAAATCATCGCTAGAACACCCGTTTGAGCCTAGTAATGGATGAAAGAATGGCACATTAAAGACCGCCGTTCACCTTCTTTTGATACCCGATTTCCTACCCTTTTGCACTTAGAATAGGTTAAACTCACCTTAACGAGGAAGTGGATTAGGGAATGATGGGAATTTATGGTTTGAAATTGGGAGAATGATTTGGGAAATTCTGGTTTATGGCGAAAGATATGGAAAATGGTACATGTAATGAAAGGAAGAGGAAAGCATAAAATATTGTTATCATTGAGTAGTGTGCAAAGTGGTTAAATAAGCACACATTTGTCTTGTGTAAGTTGAAATTTCAAAAAAAAAAAAAAAAGAAAAAAAAAAAAAAAAAGAAAAAGCTTGTCCCCTTAATGTATTGAAGTGATGATTTGGAAAAGGCCGCAAGAAATAGGAAATCATATCTCACCCCATGTAATTATATAAAAGTTCAAGTTTGGGGGTCAGACAGTGTGGGAATTGGGTGAGCAAAGAGTTTAACATATTGTGAGGATGTACACATTGTAGAAGACTTCTTAGTCCACTTTCTTAAATTCGTATGTCCTTACCTTCATTTGTAACCGTGAACCTAGCCCCGCACGTTTGTTGTGCTTAAAACTTTATGCCATATGTTCTTTCAATATCGGTAACCGGGTTGACAACTGTGTATACATGATTATGAGTGTCCTTGATTGGGTTACGTGTCTCATCATCATCATTTGTGGAATAAGAGCATTAGCTTAAGTGATCCCATAAACTAATCTTATTTTGGTCGCATTGATCACCTCATCACTCATCCTATCATGCTGCGATGGAAAATCAAACGAGTTAGTAGTGTGTATGTGTTGCAATTTGATTTTACAATGGTACCTATTTATTGGCACTTATGTGAAGAACCCTGAGACTTTTGGTTAAAAACTCCCATATGTATTGAGAACATCCCAAAAATATTTGTTTTTATTGTTTTTTCAGATTTTGTAGTTTATAGTTTTATTTTTTGTTTTGTTTTACTCGAGGACGAGCAAAAGATAAGTTTGGGGGTATTTGATGGATGTGTTTTTACCCATCCAAATTATATACTTTTATGACTTATTAGATGCTCAACCTTGGGTGTTTTTATGGTTTTTGGAGTGTTTATGATTACAGGGAAGGAGCGAAAGAATGTACGGATTCTTGTACGTTAAAGTGCGAAAATGAAGGATAAAGAACGGACCATAGCATAAATATAAAGAGATGTGACCTATGATCAATCAAGTCCATTGGATAGTACTCGAAAATATATTTCCAACGATAGTTGGCACGTCCAAATCGGAGTTCGTATGACGAAGTTATGGCCTTCGGAAGTTTGCGCGTAAAACATACAAGTCGTCGAAGGAATGGTACAACACCAGATCTTAGCATCCGAAAAGTCCAGCAGGTCTGACTTTTGAGTGCCCACTCCATGTGCGCACACATAGCCAGGGACCTTAGGAGAATTTTCCAGGGACCTTTGAGGAATTATGTAAAATATGTTGGGCTTTTTAGTAATTTCCAAAATTCCAAGGGCTTTTCTGGAATTTTTGGAGGACCTTTGGGGAATTTTCGGAGGGTTTTTCTGGAAACCCAAAAATACCAAGGGCTCCTGTGGAATTTCGGCCACCAGCTTTTATTTATCCTTTTTCAATAAGGAATCCTAGGGTTTTCCTATTTTTTACACCTCCTTAGCCTTTGTATAAATATAACACTCCATATACTTTATTGTAGAGATACTTTATTCAAGGATTCAAAAGTTGTATCAAGATTTTCATCAATTTATTCCAGGTTTTAATGTTCTTTATTATTTTTCTTGTTTCTTTTTTTATGAATACGAGTAGCTAAATTTCTAGATTCATGGATTGGTAGTAGCAAATACTAGATCTTTATGCTATAGATTTAATTCTTCATTTCAATATTAATTCTTGTTCATCAAAATATTCTTCCTGTTAAATTCTTTAGTTTCAATTATATGTTAAGATATAAATTGACTTTAGAATTATTGGGTATTTATTACTGCACTAGCGTGGGTGATAATACGTTGACCATTGTTTTGATGATTAAATTCAATTGAGGACCTAGCGGAAGTCAAAAGGATTTAGGTTTATATGTTCTTGAGTGCTTCATGAATTTCTTGCATATTGTGTAGACCTAGCGGAAAGTATAATATAAAAGAAATAAAAGGATTGCAATCCGGCGACCGAACCATCCCAATTCTTACTAAAGTGAACAAACCCAAGAATGAGATTGATCTTATTATTATAAGCATAGCATAAAGTGAAGGTATTTGTGAATCCAATCCGTGAATCCCTTGTCATCCTTGTTAAATCTTTTTTTTTTAATTGTTTTCTTAATATTAGTTTAAATTCTTGCATTAGTAGTTTAGTTAAATATTCTCAAACAAAAACCCTTGGATACTTTTACATTAATTAAATATACTTGTTTTCACTCAAGTCTCTGTGGTTCGACCCTTACTTTTGTTTACTGCTGCTTCGGCACTTGTACACTTGCAAGGTATTTTATTACACAGTGGATTTTTATCCATCAGTATGCTTATTATAAACCGCTCCTATTACTTAATTTGATTGATCCTATGACCTAAATTTATTTTTTATGGACTTTAGGATATATTGTAAGAAGCTTTATACTTCATTTAGTTAAGTCCATTTTTAGATTGTTTAGGTTTGTGAAGATTGGCACCTCAATTTTTGAAGAAAATTGTCTAAGGCAACCTACCTCACAAGTGACCACACATCAATCAGTCACAAGTGACCGCACCAGACTCACTTTCAAGTGACCGCACCAAGGTCATTCTCAATTTTCCACACTTGAAGTGACCGCAAGTCACTTAGTTGCCTTATGAAGACCGAAGACTGAAGACTCAACTTAAGTTTGGTTAAACTTAACCATGGTCACACTAGTGTCCAAAACCTATGGTTAGTTTAGAACGTTGCAAGATTCAAATTTCAAATTTGAATACACCTGTTATCTAACGGTTTGATAGTACACTTGGACCACTATCCTCTGCAACAAAATGACAACTCAGACTGAGCTCCAATCAGAATTCAACAGCTCATTATCCTCCAAACTTTCCCTCTAAGATTTCAAATAGCCACCTCTTATTCAAGGCTATAAATAGTCCTTGAGTTCTTCATTGAACATTGCTGAGATTCCATAAGGGAAATTGCTGTTGAAATACTTGAGATTTCAAACTAGTGACAACTTTAAATGTACATCTTGTTGTGAAAGAGATGAGAAATTTATCCAGCAAACTTTGGAAAGGTCGAAGGCTAAACATCATGTATCTAAGGGTAAAGGACAAGAACCAAAGAAGAAACTAGAGTTCAACTATGTCTACCTGTAAGGATCCCGCCCCGCGCGGGGGACGCGACGAGTATGGGGGCGAAATGCCAAACACGGTTATCACGCAAAAACATAACGGAGTCACCACATTTGTTAATTATTTAACCCAAAAAATGGACAGGTTAGAGATTCTATTAGTTCGGAGGTCAGGTTACGCCTTGGGAAGAGTTTTACGTCACCCAAGTCGCCTCGGATAGGACCGAGTCTCCCTAACGTTAGTTAACAAAGTGCATGTGTGTGTGTGTGTGTTTCAAAAATGGGAGAAACTGACTTTTAGCAAAATTGGTTAATTATTTAACAGAAAAGGGTTATTTTGCAATCATTCTGACCAAAAAAGGAAGAAACTGAAAATGCACTCCCCGGCCAAAGTAGCCGTACGGATGGGGAGGGCATTCCAGGGATTTTTGACAGTTTATCCGAAAACTGTCCAGTTTCAGGCAAAACAGAGTGTTCTTGCTGAAACTGGACTGAAATGATCATTTTCAGTTATTTTCTTTTAACAAAAACATGGATTTGATCATCCCTATGTCATTGATCACAAATTAGACACCAAAAACAAAGGTTTTGGGTGTGATCAAGACAATCATTGGGGAAGTTTTGAGAAAGGTGGTGAACATGCCCTTTGGGCCAAAATTGCCATTTGATGAGTAAAGATTGAAACTTTACCATCAAAATGGACTTTTTATGAAAGATTAACCTTGAGGGACAACAAGAACAACATAAAGATCCAATCTTTATGACCCAATCTTAGGGATTTTTTGGCTAGATCAAGGTTAGGATGATAAAGATTGAGCCTTTATCCCCCAACATGATCATCATGGCATAGTTTGTGGAATACTAACATAAAGACATGAGCTTTCACCTTGATAAAGAGATCTTTAAGCCATTTAGAACAAAGAAATCAAACCATGATCATCCTTAGGTTTGAACCTCTTTCACACAAAAGTATGAAGGGCACCTTGAATCATGCTCATGGTTTAATTCATATTATGTGTATATATATATATATATATATAAGATATATATGCTTGAAATTGACAAGTCTTGTAGTAATATAATATATATATGCTTGAGAGGACAAGTCTTACAAGAATGTAAATAAGAACAAAGTAATATTATTAACAAAGCAAAATAGAGTTGAGATGAAGAGAAGATGGGGGAAGGGGACCTCACCTATGATGGTTCTAGTGTATCTTCCTTTCCTTCACTCAATTATAAGGGTGATCTCTCTCCCAGACACAATTTCTGCAGAGTTTCCCCTATCTAAACAATATTCTCCCCCCCCCTGAAATGATCAGCATGGGTTTAAATTTATAAAGGCTGAGGGTGCCCAACATAGCCGTACGGCTAGGGACCTCATGTGCCCAAACCATCCGTACGACTCGACTTGGCGAGCTTCTGGATTTTTCTAAGTTTAATTCCAGTTCAGTCCTGGAATATTAGGTTTATCCTAGTGAGGTCCTGGTCCATTGGTTATTTCCTAAATGGTACCAAAAATTCCTCTAAGGTAGGTCAATTTCAGATTGGTGTACTTACAGAGCCCCTCGGCAACGTCGCTTTTGAAGAAAGCGGGGTTGTCGACAAAACAAGAATCCCAATCTGATGGGAGGACGGCTTGGCCGATTTGTTCTATGGCTGGACCTAGAGGTATAGGATTCCTACGTATCTCTATTCAAGGGAATCAAGCCTAACGTAGTTCGGGTGAGAGATTTTAAGGCTACTCAAACCTATGGGCCTTAGGTGGATATTCATTCATCCTTTCCTAAACAGGCATGGCTCAAAGGCCGGACTTGGTCAACTTCGCTCTATTCGGAGAGGGTCGACTCAAGGAATGGACTGGCTCAGAGGCTCAAATAATGGGCATGGCTCAGAGGCTGGGCTCGATCGACTAGGCTCTATCGGAGAGGGTCGACTCAAGGAATGGGCATGGCTCAGAGGCTCAAATAATGGGCATGGCTCAGAGACTGGGCTCGATCGACTAGGCTCTATCGGAGAGGGTCGACTCAAGGGTAACTGGTCTTATGTCCGACTAAGGACTGCCGGGCCACATTGGTCAATTTGGTCAACTTTTCTCATGGCGGATGGTCGACTACATAAACTGGTCTTACGTCTCTCCAGACCGCCGTCACAATGATAGGTTTTCTCTAACCTGGCCACTCTTGGGGGACAAAGGTTTTCTTAACCTAATCATGACTATACTGGTCTTACGCCCTACCAAGGGCTGCCGAGGCAATAACATCCTAACTTTCATCCTAGACTTACGAGGTACGGCCGGGACTTTCATGATTTCACTTTCTTCCCTGGACTTACGAAGTACGGCCGGGCCAACAAAAATCTAATGGTCTTATGCCACGCCAGACGGCCAAGGACGAATCTCACAAAACCTAATGGTCTTATGTCACACCGGACGACCAAAGGACAGGTCTAACCTAATGGACTTACGTCATTCCGGACTGCCAAAGGACAATTTTATCCTAATGGACTTATGTCATTCCGGACTGCCAAAGGACAATTTTAGCCTAATGGACTTATATCATTCCGGACTGCCAAAGGATAATTTTAACCTAATGGACTTATGTCATTCCGGACTGCCAAAGGACAATTTTAACCTGGACTTACGAATCACGACCGGGCTAAATTTCACAAAGCTTAAACTCTTAACCTGGACTTACGAATTACGGCCGGGTTAATTCAAATTCTTAACCTGGGCTTACGAAGCACGGCCGGGTTAATTCCATAAAGTTCAAACTCTTAACCTGGGCTTACGAAGCGCGGCCGGGTTAATTCAAATTTTTAACCTAGGCTTACGAAGCACGGCCGGGTTAAATTCATAAAGCTAGTCTTATGTCCATCTAGGGACTGCCCGATTTTCATTTTCATTGGGAACCTAATCTTTCTAGGTTCAATTCAAGTTGCATGAGCCAAAAGGGGCATTTTAGACACTTTTCAAAGAGAGGGGGCCTAAGTTCTATTTCAGAAACCTGGGGGGAACCATGTTCAAGGCATCAGGGGCCAGAGTGTAAATTGTGGGCTGAGATTCTTCCTCACCCAAACCAGCCGTATGGCTTAAGAAGGCGTCTCCTTCTTTTTCAAAACAGCAGCCATACGGATGGTTGCTGCATTTTTCAAAATCCAAGCCGAAAATCCCAGAGGGAGAGGCGATTTCAAGAGGGAAATTCATCCAAATTCTCCGGATTTCTTTCTCCAAACCGCTCAAAATTCACTTATGGATGCTCGAGCACGAAGGGGCTACCCAAGAGGGGCGGATAGGCGTCTCTACATGGTCCGCAATTTTTGGGGCTACACCATTGCCCTTAATGACGTGGAAGCGGGGTTCTATAACTCCCCTACCGCTCATTTGTGCCATGACCGAGTGGTAAGTCTTCTTTTCCACTCGATCTTTGTCAATTTTGTGCACTCCCTAGTCCTAGGGTTCATGTTCATGCAATTTGGGGTTTTCGCCTTCCTAGGTGCGATTCCACAAAATTGGCTTCGTTTTCACATTATTGGGATCGCTAGGGACATTGGCATGTGTTCATATCATCATTTGGACATGCCTAGCTATACTTTCTAAAATCAAAGTGCGTTGTCCCGCGATTTATGCATAAACTACTTGTACCTTAGGTTCGACTAGTCATCTTGACACATTCAAGTGCATGCTAGCATTTCCTAGGATAAGTTGTTGCATGTTTGTGGAAATTCGGGACACTAAGCCTCAAAATGGGGACGGATTTCGTTCAGGGGAAAATCCTTTCAAACAAAATCTTACACATTTTTTTATGAGAAACACACCCTTAAATGCCCAACGCCGTTTAAAAGGGGACAACACATTTTTTTTTTACAAAAGACACCTTCAAACGCCCAACGCAATTTGAAAGGGGTAAAATCACATTTATTTGCATGATTCATTCATCATATCCATTTACCCTACGCATTGGTATCTTAAAACTGTGTTATTCATACCTTTGCTGTGTTTACCTGCAGGGCGGTGATCCCAAATCTCGAGGATCTCTCGACATGTGATATTCCTTGTGGGAGGCCATGCCCGAAGCAATCGGCGATGGGCCCGGTCTGAAAGAGTGGGTAGAGTGCACCGGCTTGGTGCCATTCATCCACGCCGTAGGCCAGCTGGTTAGCACTAACAGGAGCCTTGGACTCATCTATGCTTTGGGCGAGCATTGGTGGGATACGACCCACACCTTTCATTTGAGCTGGGGGGAGGTGACTGTGACTCCCGCAGACTTTTCTGCCATTACCGGGCTCTCCTTTGGCGGCCTGTTGGGTATGCCCACTTATATCTCAGTTTCAATGTAATAGGATTGATTAGATTTGATTGATCCATCACCTAAGTTTTATTTCATGGACTTTAGACCCACATGTAAGAAGTATTTATACTTCATTTTTTAGGTTGTCCATTGTAATAGAATAGGCTTAGGAATAGGGCAAGAAGATCAAGATTGAAGAAAATCACTCCGTGAGTTTGAGCTACGCGCCTATACGCTCCATTCAACGCGCCATGCGCCCCCTTCACCTTTATGCCATGCGCCTATCCAGTGCACGCGCATAAGGTGATGCGCCCAGCTATGCTATGCGCCCCATTGGCTCATTCGCGCTTCTTAGCTCAACGCGCCTCAAAGAAGTGTTTTTAACACTCAGTGATTTAACGAAGATTCAAAGACTTGAAGAGATTCAAACTTGGCCAATGATCCAACGGTGAGAAAATGACACGTATGAGATCGCATCTAAGGACACTGACCATAACGGTCATATTTGTGTTATGTGTCTAACGGCTATAAAAGGACACGTGCTCCACTCAATGAGCAACAATACATCCGTCCTTTCTCTGACTCACCAAGGATTTCCAACGGCTAGTTTTGGGGCTCTACTATAAATACTCCATAACTTCAACCATTTGAAGTTGCTAAGCATTTCACGAATTTCTCTCTCAAGCATTTGTTGAAGATTTGAAGATTGCCTTTGATTTACCATAATTCTCAAGAACATCTTCATAACTTCATCCTTAGCCCAGATCCTCAAGCAAAAACACTTTAGTTTTCTTGTGCTCTCAATCTCAAAGATCTAAAGAGCCTTGAATCTAAAATCACACACGCACCTCTTTAAGTTTGATCACTTAGATCTTTCTTTTAGAGATACACCGGTTATTGTCTAGGATTTGTTCTTTCATAGAAATAGATCTTGAGTTAGTGTATAAGCTCAAACGATTGTAATTTGTAACACTCTCTCATTATATAAGATCTCCATTAGAAATCCAAGACTAACCATCTTTGTAGAGGACGTATATCTTTCACTGTTCGAACCTCTCCAAATAGCGCGTACTTATTTACTGCTATTTCCTTTCAAGTTCATATCATATCTAACTATTTGTTTGTTTATTCATTGTAGATTGATTGATTGAACTGTGTTGTGTTTGTTATATCATTTGCCTCAGTTTCTTATTTCACCCACTTTGAGCCAAAATACTTAGAGTGTGTGTGCGCCCCCTTTATCATACTTTGCGCCTATTTACATTACTAAATTCTGCTGTGCATTTCACTCACTCACATAGGCGCATATCATAATGCTTATTTGATAAAGTGCGCATTTGCAATTGAGTTTATCAAGGGTACGAAAAGAATTTTAAAACAGCTATTCACCCCCCTCTAGCTATTTTTCATACCCTTGTTGCCCTTTGGGACCAACAAGTGGTATCAGAGCCTACACCTTTATAAAACACTTTTGTTTTTCAAGCTTAACAGCTTGGGTGCCGATTCTAAATGGCAAACTCAAAACCTATGGCAACTGCAAACTACACTCACGTTCCGGTCTTTGATGAAGATCATTTTGACGTGTGGAAATTCAGCATATTGACCCATCTCAACTCAATCGACGAAAGGCTCCATGACACCGTAGTTTATGGACCTTACATTCCGGTTAAAGAGAATCCAAATCCACGCACCAACGCTGCTCAACCTACAGTTCTGAAACCGAAAGAAGAATGGACTGAGGAAGAAACAAGAAGAGTTGCAAATGATGGGAAAGCTAGAAACATTCTCCTAAGCACCCTAAGAACGGCTATGAAACAACAAGTCATGTATTGTGCTACTGCTAATGAGCTATGGGATGCCATTGAAGAGCATATAGAAGGAGATACCGTTTGCAAGGAGAACAAGAGATACGAAGTACAAAAGAGATTCAACAATTTCTCTCAACTCCACGGAGAAACCTTAAGAAAAACTTATGAACGCTTTTGTGAAATTATCAATCTATGTTTTTCACTTGGCATGAAGTTTTCAAACAAAGATTTGAATGTCAATTTTCTCCAAGATTTTGGATCAAGATACCTACATAAATCTAGCGCTCTTGAAGACGCTGGAACTTTGGATAATTGGACTTTAAGGAACCTTTATGCTAATCTTAAAGTTTATGAGCTCAAACTTCAGCGAATTAGTGAAACTGAAGGAAAATCAAAATCTGTTGCAATGGTGACGCATAGAGAGGAAGCCCAACCTCCTGCGCCTGCACCTATTCAGAAAGAGAAAAGTTCTGATCCCCAAATTTCTACTTCTGAGATATTGGACATGGACGATGAAGACTTCGCTTTATTTGTGAAGAGATTCCAGAAGTTCAGAAAATTCACCAAGCCCGGCTCAACCAGCAAATATCAAGGATCTACCAGCAAAGCTCCTTCAAAGTTCATAAGGAGCAATGATTCTAAAAGAAAAGAAGACCTTGTTTGTTTTAATTGCAGGAAACCCGGACACTTTGCATCGAGCTGCCCAATTCCCAAGTTCGAGTATATGCAAAAGAAGAGCAGTATACTCCTAAATTCACTCCCAAGTTCACTCGTCATAAGGGAATGGTTACTGAAGAAGAAGCACCAGTAAATGAGCACAACACGTGGATTGAAATAGACTCCGATGAGAGCGTTGAAGACTCCGATGATGGACTCGTTTGTTTTGTTGCAAAAGATGAAGATGATGTTGAAATTAATGACTATAACTCCGATGACTTTTCAAAGGATGTTCCCGATATGAAAAACTTGAACAAACCAATCAAGAAATCTGCTAGTCACTCTGAGGCGAACAAGAAGAAAGGACCAACCATCAGTGAGCTAATTGAACAAGGATGTCTTACTCTGGCTTAAAGCGATGGTGGATTATTGTTTTCCCGATGTGATCTAAGTTCAAGGAACAAGCTAAGAGAGGGAACTTACATCAGACCACAAGTTGAACCAGCTGCACCAATTCCTAAAATCAACGATGATGAAATTGTTGCTGAACAAGAAAAGTTATTCAAAAAGGCTGAAAAGGTAATCAGTAGATTTGATAATATGAAGGAAGCTTTAGCACTATCATGTGATGAAATTTCCCAGCTTAAGACCAAGAAAATTGTTCTAAAATCTGAACTCACCCTCCTTAAGGAGCAGATAAAGAGCATGACTCCTCTTACTGTTAAAAACACTTTTCTAACAGAACAGAACTCATTTCTTAAAGTTCAAAACGATGAATTGGTCGCTCAAATTACTGATCTCAAAAAGATTACAAATGAGTGGTCCAATTCTCGTGTCACTATGGACAATATTTTTGAGTACCAAAAAGCCAGTGGTGATAAAAGTGGCTTGGGATTCTCATCAACTAGTGACAACTTTAAGTGTGATGTCTGTGCTGAAAGCGATAGTGAATTTACAAAACAGCAAACTTTTGAAATTCCCAAGGAAAAACATTCTAATTCAATGGGAAAAGGACAGGAAAAAGTCAAGAGACAAACATTCCATTATGTCTACCTAACGAAGCAATTTGGGAAAGCTAATGGGAAAGATATAGCTACAGATGAATCATCCTCTAGCAAAATCCCTCTTGAAACAAAGCGCGCTCCTTCTCCGAGTGCTCATTATGCGCCTAGGAGCCACGCACCTCATCGCCGTGCGCCTCCTAGCCCTCTGCGCCCTCCTAGATCAAGCGCTCTAAAATTTCAAAAGAAGGATTTTGTTAAGGCTAGTCCATCTGACCCAAAGAAGAATGCTACCCCAAAGAAAAGTAAAGAGTTTGTGAAAACTCATGTGATTGGTGGCTTTCATCATTGTTCCATTTGTGATTGTTCTGGACACAAGGCCGTGGAATGCCTTTTGCGATTCACTCCCAATGCCAAAGGACGTAAAAATCCTAAGGTCAAGCAAGAGTGGGTCGTCAAAAGTTGCTAACTCTAGGACCCAAAAGGAATAAAGGGGACCTGCTTAAATGTCTATATTTCAGGTTCTTTGTTTCATGGCTGGATCTTCAAAAGCTAGAAATTATGAATGGATTCTCGATAGTGGGTGTTCAAGACACATGACTGGAGATGAATCCTTATTAGAAGATGTCCATGAAGAAAGAGGTCCCTCAGTAACATTTGGTGATAATAACAAAGGTTAAGTTGTTGCATATGGAAAGCTCAAGAAAGGCAAAGTGTGCATTGAAAGAGTCTCCCTCGTCGAAGGGCTCAAGCACAATTTATTATCCATATCTCAATTCTGCGACAAATGATTAGAATGCCATTTCACCTCAACTCAATGTCTGGAGCGACATTACTCACGGGATATCGTAAGACAAATATTTACATTATTGATTTCCATAGTATGAACTCTAGTACTAATCTTTGTTTTGTAGCTAAAAGTGTGAGCGAAAATAGTTGGCTGTGGCACAAGCGCTTAAGTCACTTGAACTTCAAATATCTATCTAAACTCAGCAGGAATAACCTTGTTAAAGGACTTCCCAAGGTTGCTGATCATCATGACAAGAAGTGCGCCGCGTGTCAACTTGGCAAACAACCGAAGAAGTCTTTCTCCAGTAAGACCAATCCCTCAACTTCTAGATGTTTGCAACTGCTTCACATTGATCTATTTGGACCAGTCACCACCGCAAGTATTAGAAGAAACAAGTATACTCTAGTTGTGGTGGATGATTATTCAAGATATACATGGGTGGAAATGATGATCTCAAAAGACGATTGTTACGATATTTTTACCACCTTATTTTGACTACTCCAAACCCAAAAAGAAGATGACATCGTTAGTGTTCGATCCGACAATGGAACAGAATTCAAGAACAATGGTGTTGCTCGATATTGCGACGATCATGGGATAGATCAAAACTTCTCAACCGCTAGAGTTCCTCAACAAAATGGTGTTGTGGAAAGAAAGAATAGGACATTGATTGAAGCAGGAAAGACGATGATAGCTGAAGCTAAATTGCCCAAGTACTTTTGTGAAGAAGCTATCAACGCAACATGTTTTACTCAAAATTGTTCCCTCATCAACAAACTTCACAACAAGACTCCGTATGAACTTTGGCGTGGTAGAACTCCCAACATTGCATTCTTCAAGATCTTTGGTTGTAAGTGTTATATCCTCTACAATGGAAACGAACATAGAGGTAAATTCGATGCCAATGCCGATGAAGGTATTTTTGTTGGGTATGCCAAACATTCTAAAGCTTTTTGCGTTTTTAATAGATCTACATTAGTGATAGTTGAATCGGTACATGTTACATTTGATGAACATTCTCTCCTTGAGCCACATTTGGCTCTGTAGACACCCCGCCTTGGACCGCTCACCCCGATTGCACATTTGATCTTGTGTTTCTCCCCATTTTAGGTGTTTCTCGTTAGTTTTTGTCACTTCCGTTAAGTTCCTGACTGACTTCGTTAAGTCCAGGGACTAAACTGAATAACAGGGCTGACTTTCTAGTCCATTCTGTCAAAATTGCCTTCCCTAAGTCGCGCACCTCCGACAGAAGGAGCCAGACGCGTGCGCCTCCCGCCCCCAAAGCAGGAAGCGCGCGCCTCTGGGCGTCAGTTACAGATTTCTGGCCAGGATTCTCTCCCTTGCTCAATTTACAGGATTTTGCCCGGGAAGGATTTCTTGGTGACTGAGTTTTGGCACCAAAAACACCTCTCTTTCACCTATAAAAACCTCCCTTTACCTCCATTTTCAAAGGACGAAAACATAGGACGAAAACTTAAGACAAAAACTTTGACCAAAAGATCTTGACTTTACCAAATTTCCTACTTTCAAAGCATTTCTCCAAGTAATTCAACAAGAAGTGTTTGAAGTCTCTTGAAGTCTCTTGAAGTCTAGGTAAAGCTCTTTCTTTCCCCTTCTCAACTTCATCTCTTTTCTCTCTCTTTTCGTTTTATCAAAGTGCAATCACCCAAATCATTTTGGGACATGACTTTAATGATCACCTCATCTCATTGAGGTCGGTTAAAGAGTTATCTCCTACATTCCAAACTCTATTTTAAACCCCTTTTTATGATTTAAAGAAGAAGAAGAAGAACGTTTATCATTCATGTAGATTTTGATCAAGCAAGACCAACTTTAGTTGGGCGAGATGGGTGTTTCGGTACTTTCCATCTCGTAATCTAACCCCCGAACCTCAAAACAAAGAATCTCTGTTTTCGTAATCAAACTTAGGCTATTATCAATAGGTTTTTCTTATGTTCCTCAAAACATAGGTGGCGACTCTAATCAATCTAAAACAAGTTAGACATCCTAGGATAATTCACGCGCTCTAGCCAAGCCGTGGCTCCCCGGGGTATCTACAGTGTTGACTCCGCTGGGGATGTTTGAGGGTTAAACTTGCATTCTGATCAAAATCTACATCTTTTCTGGGCATTCTGATTCCTGATGGGGGAGGCGCGCGCTTCTGGCCTCTTTAGCCTAAGGCGCGCGTATCCCACATCAAGGACCAGAATCGCCCGCTTCTTCATGTTCTTCATCTTCTTCTTTTGCTATTATCCACTAATCATTTCTGCAGGGGTTACAATATGCACATAGGACCAGGGCAATCCCCTGAGTCCAAAATCTTACAATCTGACAGGTGTGCCCAGAAGCGCGCGCCTCCTAATAGCATTGCGCCACGCGCGCGCATACCGTATCAACACCCAGAGGCGCACGCTTCTGGGTTGGTTCCCAGAACAAAAACAGGTTTCAGTGACTGAGCAGAACAGTGGGGTGTGGGCAGAGTTGCCTGCATCAGAACAGAATTGAACCCTCAGACTGTTTATTTTTATGTTTTATCAGTCACACGGGTGATTCGAAAGTTGTAATTATGTGCTTATTTGTTTTTTTTTTATTTCTTTTAAAAAAAAATATAAAAAATATTTTGTCACTTGTTAGACCTCACACTACATGCACATATTCCTATGAACTGCTCACTATCGAGTCGCACAAGTCCAACCCCAAACCCGTCGAGGCCCGTCCTAGAAAGTTTCAAGCTCCACCCGACCTTGACTCTTTCGAAGCGGTCAACCTCAGCCCGTGGCGTAGTTCAAGACTACATGCCGGGGGTGACCTTTGAGCCTCATATTCAAGCCGAGCACAAGTCACACAATTCTAGTTAGGGTCTAACACTCCGTGACTCAAGTCGGTTTTCCATGTACCGAGATTTCCCTAAACTAATGTCTTCAAATCATACATGCCAACTTGTTGAAACGGACGCAATAAAAATCCGTCCCCAAAAGTGGTTATTTTGGACGAAAATAACGTCCCCGCATGTATGCTTTACTACATTAATTTAGTTTAATCCCGATACATGTAGGATTCACAAACGCGATGGAATCCGATGAGTATATGGGACCGCGAGATGGTCTATATACTAGTGTGACAATTCCATTATTTCCTTAGAAACCCCAAAAGGGATCCATTCCCTCCGACTTATAAAAAAAAAAAATTGATCTCACCCACCTAAGTGGGGCTTGCTATGCGGATTTCTCCCAAATGTATGAGGCGGGGGTCCAAATGGACGAGTTGCTCAAAGAAGTGAAGAAAAATGCTCCTAGCTACCACTACAAGGCCACTTCCAACTCCACAAAAGAGGTCTCGGTCAACGCCGTCACTATCGATAAGGGGAATTACAAAAAGGTTCCTCCACCCCAAGGGAAGAAGTCTCGAAATGACCGTGTCTACACGCCTCTCCAAGGCATGACTCAAACCTAAGTGTTCGAAGTCCTCAAGGCAAAGGGTCAAGTCACACCCGAACAAGGGTACCAACCCAAGACGGTCCACCCCAATCATGCTCACCACAAATATTGTGGCTACCACCAATATAGTGGCCACACCACCGAGGAATGCTTCATTCTCCGCAATGTCATTCAAGATCTCATAGACAAGAAAGAATTTGTAGTGACTAATGGCGAAAATGTCAATGTAATAGAGATAGGAGAACTCGAGGGGACCACCCATTCAATCCCAATTGTGAATGGGGGCCCCAATGTTATGTTGTAACTTACGATGAGGTGATGAGGGAAGTACTAGAGAATAGGAAAAAGAAGCAAGATGGGAACGTCAACATGCTAACTCGATCCGGTCGAGTCATAGTAAGCAACCCTTCCACTTCCGCACCAAGCTCCTCTTCTCAAAGGCTGCAAGCTCGCGACACTCCCGAAGATCCTCTACTTGTCCAACTCAAGAAAACTCAAGCCAACATCTCTATTTGGGACCTCATTGCATCCTCAAAGAAACACCGAGATCTTGTCATCCGCAATCTCGATGATACATCAGTTTCTCCCGATACTACTCCCGAGGACCTCACGGCAATGATCGGTCACATTCATTTTGGCAACGTCATCACCTTTGCCGATATGGACCTTCCACCATTTGGTTCTGACCACAACGAGGCTATTTACCTCAAGGTACGGGCAAGGGGGAGGCCCATCTTAAGAGTCTTAGTGGATGGTGGTTCCGCACTCAACCTCATGCCTAGCAGAATCATGGGCATACTGGGGCTTAAGGATTCCGATTTGAAGCCTTCTACTAAAGTAATCCGAGGTTATGACAGCACCGCCCGTACAGTCATGGGCATGATTTAAATAGACATTGAGTTTGGGAGCATGGTCATGTCCGTTCCATTCCAAGTGCTTGACATCCTGGCCTCGTTCAACTTACTTTTGGGTCGACCATGGATTCACAGTTCTAATGCCGTCCCGTCAACTCTCCATCAATGTGTCAAGATCCGAAATGGTGATGAAATAGTGACCGTCATGGCCGAAAACGTCACTATCCACAGAAAAGGTGAGCCCGTCCACCAAGTTCAGCATGGTCTACCAGACTCCACTCTCTCCGGCGTCTCAATCAACGCCATTGACAAAGAAGGGGGAAACGGATCATGGACCCCCAGCAACCACAAAGTCCTCCGCATGATGAGGAATATGGACTACTTCCCTGGTTTAGGCCTAGGGAAATATCAACAAGGAATCCTACATCCTGTGCAAGTCCCATTCGTCAAGAACACATTCGGTTTGGGGTACGAACCTTCCAGAGAAGACTTGAAACAAGAGCAAGTAATCAAGAATGAAAAGGCCCGAGCTCGTAAAGAAGGCCGTCGTTATGAGGTCCCTAAACTAAGGCCTTACAGCAAGACGTTGAATGGCTATTTTGTCCGCCAAGGGGAAGACGTTCCATACATGATCTTTCCCGAGCCGTGGGTTAACAATAAGGGTGTCAAAAATCCCGGTCTCGAAATCTTCTCCGATTGTGAGATCCAGAAATCCGAAAGGGAACCAACTCCCATGTCGCCCCGTGAATGGTGGGGAAGGAAGGTGACTATAGAGTCCGAGACAGAAACCACCGTGGGAGAAGAACTGACAGATTTAGCCTCCATGTTCGAAGAACTTGCCATAATGAATGGATTCCAAGTCAACGCCGTCCATGGCACCGTCACCATGAACGAGACTATCAGTGAGATCCCGCCAAGCTCCGAGCCGATCAACAATTGGTATTCTATGAAAGGGCCCGTGGTATCCGAAGAATTCTTAGTCCAAGAAATGGGTTGCATACCCCGCACAGCAACAAAGGAAGAGCGGCTCACACTTACTTTCGAGTCCGAGAGTGTCTCTAATACCCTCACCCAAGAGGATATGGAGGCCATAGCCGAGCGTGTGTTTCCTTTCTTTGCTAATGAAAAATTTAATATTTCTGAGTACCCTGAGATTGCAAACATCATAAATGATGAATTAACTAATAATGAACTTAATGAACAAGCTAATAACGATTCAAATTATGATGAAATAGACCACGAAAACACAACATACTTAAATGAACTTGCTCAACAAGTCCGTAGTCGTGGTGAAAATGGTCCAGAGGATGACGAAGAATTGCATGTTGTTAACCTGGGTACCGAAGAAGAGCCAAGAGAAACTAAGATTGGAAGCTTCTTCAAGGGGGACGACAGAGATAGATTGACTACACTACTACGGGAGTTCGTGGATGTGTTTGCATGGTCATACAAAGACATGCCGGGTTTGGACAGAAAGGTAGCGGAGCACAGAATTCCGATCAGAGAAGATGCCAAGCCAGTAAAGCAGAAGCTCAGAAAGATCAAGCCAGAATGGTCTCTGCAAGTCAAAGAAGAGATTGAAAAGCTCCTCAGTGTGGGTTTTATCAAGTTTATCAAGTATCCGACATGGTTAGCCAACATCGTGACAGTCAGAAAGGCAAACGGCAAGGTTCGAGTTTGTGTGGACTTCCGGGATTTGAACAACGCTTCCCCAAAGGATGATTTTCCACTCCCTAACATCGACATGCTGGTCGACTCCACTGCTGCCTATGAGGTTCGCTCATTCGTGGATGGGTTCGCTGGGTACAATCAGATTCTCATGGCCGAGGAAGATCAACATAAGACAGCTTTCACAACACCGTGGGGTACCTTTTGCTACACAGTCATGCCATTTGGGTTAAGAAACGCTGGGGCTTCCTACCAAAGAGCCGTTACAGACTTGTTCCACGATATGATTCACAAAGAAATCGAGGTCTATGTGGACGACATGATCATTCACTCCAAAGGGACCGATGGTCAACATTTAATCGATCTCTGCAAGTTCTTCGAAAGACTTCATCAACACAAGATGAGGCTCAGCCCTGCAAAGTGCACGTTCGGGGTTATCCGAGGCAAAGTCCTTGGTTATATGGTCACTGAAAGGAGAATTGAAGTAGATCCTTCCAAAATCAAGGCAATCATTGACATGCCTCCTCCAAAGACGCAGAAAGAGATCAAAGGTTTCATGGGCAGACTGCAATACATCAGTCGGTTTGTGCACCAACTCACTTCCATGTGCGAGCCAATCTTCAAGCTACTCAAGAAGAATGTGGCTCTAGAATGGACCGACGCGTGCCAAGAAGCCTTCGACCAAGTGAAGCATTACTTGACGTGCCCTCCTGTTCTAGTTCCGCCGTACAAGGAGAAGCCTCTTTTGCTCTATCTCACTGTCAATGATGAAGCCCTAGGGCTATGTTAGCACAAGAGCAACGAGAGTCCACAAAGGAGAATGCCATTTATTTTGTCAGTCGCCGATTCCAAGGAGGCGAAAAGAACTACTCTGTCTTAGAGAAGTCATGTGCAGCATTGGTTTGGGTCACTCAAAAGCTCAAACACTATATGGAAGCTTTCCCGATCAAGCTAGTAGCAAAGGTGGACCCGCTCCGCTACATCTTCGAGAAGCCTTTCATGTCAACAAGAATAGCCAAATGGTACTTCATGCTCGCCGGCTATGATATCACCTACGTCACACTAAAATCCGTCAGGGGGAAAGTGTTCAGTGACCAGCTTGCCGAATTCCCGTGTGACGAAGTGAAGGGGGAAGACGTACAGTTCCCCGACGAGCATTTAATTTGTAGTACAACTGAGGAAAATAAGTGGCAACTTTTTTTCGATGGCGCCGCCAATAAGCACGGTTTTGGTATAGGAGTATTGCTTGTCGATCCAAAAGACATCTACACTCCCATTGCCGTTCGTCTGGAATTCGAAGCTACCAACAACATTGCCGAGTACGAAGCATGCATAGCAGGGCTCGAAGCAGCTTTCGAAAGAAACGTTACGGAACTAGAAGTATTCGGCGACTCTTTGCTCCTTATCAATCAGCAATCGGGTAAATGGCGAATCCAAGACCCGACCCTCCAACAGTATGGTCAGTACCTTGAAGAATTGGTTGAACAATTCCAAGAGATCACTTTCAACTACCTGCCAAGGGATAAAAATCGCTTCGCCGATGCACTGGCCACTATAGCTTCATTAGTCGAAATGCCCAAAGGGAAAATGGTGAAGCCTTTCAAAATTGCCCGAAGGAACAGTCCGGCGTACTGAATGAGTATCGAGATCGACGAGGTTCAAACAAACTCCCCGTGGTATTCGGATATCATGAATTTCCTCAAAGATGGCATTTATCCTGAGAATAGCAATAAAAAGTCTCAAACGGCTCTGCAAAGGCTAGCCTCTCGGTACGTACTGATTGGGGACCGAGTCTACAAAAGACACCACGACGGGATCAATCTCTTATGCGCCAATGAGGCCGAAGCTCAAGAGATAATGTGTGAAGTGCACGAAGGAGAGTGTGGACCCCACATGAATGGGTTTATGCTAGTCAAGAAAATACTCCGCATTGGTTACTATTGGAGCACTATGGAACGAGACTGTATCGAGAAAGTCAAAAGGTGTGCCAAGTGCCAATTCCATACTAATCTGCAACACGCTCCACCCTCACAACTTTACAACATGGTCACACCTTGGCCTTTCTGTTGTTGGGGGATAGACATTATCGGTAAAGTCCATCCTGCCGGAAGCAATGGGCAGTCATTCGTCCTAGTGGCCGTCGATTACTTCACAAAGTGGGTCGAAGCACAAGCCTATCGGACCCTCAACGCCAAGAAAGTGGCCGAATTTGTAAAGATTAATATCATGTGCCGATATGGCGTGCCTCATGAAATCATTTCCGACAACGGCTCTCACTTTGAGAAGGAAATGGATGCACTTTTGGTAGAATACAAGATCACCAAACACAAGTCATCTCCTTACCGTCCCCAAGCAAATGGCGCGGTTGAAGCAGCAAATAAGACCATCGAGACCATCGTTAAGAAAATGGCCTCAACAGGAAGGGATTGGCCTGAGAAGCTACCATTAGCATTGTGGGGCTACCGCACATCAATACGGTCAGGGATAGGAGAAACTCCGTATGCATTAGTCTATGGTTCTGAAGCCGTACTCCCAATCGAACTTGAAGTCCCATCTCTACGGGTCCTCCTCGAGAATCAAGTCAACGAGGTCGACTGGATGCAAAGTCGATATGAACAGCTAGCCTTACTAGACGAGAAAAGGCTAAGAGCACTCGAACGCACAAGGGCGTATCAACAAAGGATGGCAAGAGCTTTCAACAAAAAGGTAAAGCCTCGAAACATCAATGTGGGAGATTTGGTCTTAAGACAACATCCTCCTAACGCCATGAATCCCCTGGGGAAATGGGGACCCCGATGGATCGGTTCGTACGTGGTCAAAAAGATACTAAGCGGCGGTGCAGTCCGGCTTGTGGATTTAGATGGTGACCAGCTGCCAAAGGAGGTCAACCTCGACAAGCTCAAGAGGTTCTATGCTTAATAAACAAAGACCATAAAAAAAAAAAAAAAAAAAAAAAAAATCGCTCGCTAGGTTTAAAACCCGTAAGGGCGGCCTAGGCAAAAATTAGAGCACGTGCAAAAAAAGAAGCCCGCTAGATTGAAAACCCGAAAGGGCGGTCTAGGCAAAAACAGGGTGCACACAAAAAAAAAATGGTCTTTGTTTGTTTGAACTACGGAGACCTGAGCCTCCCAACTGGAGGAACGTAGGCAACCTTCGGGTGCGGTCTAAAACATATCAAAAATACCCAATTCACTTCAAATAACAAGATGCAATTTTTATTCATTAAATGAATTATTCAAACCATTACAACGGATTTATTGAGCAACAAAAAGACATCAAGACATTAAATCCTAAAACAAAGTGGTCTAATTTAATTGCAATCTCTTAGGGTACTAAGAAAAGTCCAATTTTCTCTTAGCCTTCAAAGGACCACCCGATCGTCTCTCAATCCTATTCTTCTTGGATAGCGGAGGAGCACTGATACGCACCGAAACCTTCTGTGTTGCGGCACGTCTCCTAGCATAAAAGTCATCCAAAGGAGTACCGAAAGGGTCAGCTAGAATGTTACTCGAATCAGCAGCAGCCTCCCTATATCTCAAGGCACTGCTAGGCTCAAAACCCTTTCCCAACAACTCGGCACGAAGCACATCGACCCAAGTGATGCCACAGTAGAGGGTGCCAAACAAATAATCCAAGTAGCTCTCTGAAAGGAAGACACTTCCCCGATGCAGAGGAGCAAAAGCCCAACGGTTACGAACATCTCCCCAAGCCAACTGAAGCTCACTCGAGAAGTCCGGACCCATGTAAGCAACTGGACGAAGCATTCCGTCCCTCGGAAAAGGAATCATCTGTTGGCGACCAAACTGCCGCAGAACCCGCTCTGGTTGGTAAAAAGATGAATCTCTCAAGCCGGGTACAACCACGTGCTGAAAACCAAAAGTCCATTCCACAAAAGGACGAAGACCCCAAGAAGGAGGGCACCACTCAATATCGACGGTTACCCGAGAGGCAAAGAATTTCTTCCAACCATCTTCGGATAAATCCCGGATCAATAACTTCCTCCTATGAACAGCAAAAGGAGACAAATCACCATCCGGGGAATAAATCTTGAAGTGTTCTCAGAGCCATATGGTCAAGAGCAAAGGGCTTCCCCGACACATCTTGTCCGTCCTATGTAACTCATCAAGGCAGTGCAACATCTCCCCTACAATAAGAGGAATTATACTAAATTGTTGCTCTTTGGCTTGCAAAATAATCTCAGCCAACTGCACATCCGCAGTCCCGAAAGGTGTAACAAACAGTACTTCACTAAAGAGACAAGTGGCCATGGCATTCCTTTTGAAAGATTGAACCACCGGATCCTCCGAGTGTAAACTGAAGAACATCGGCAACTCAGTTATGTCAATCACAGTACCGTACAACATCTTCCTCACGTCCTCAATAGGGAGATTCAGTGACTCAACCCAAGAGTAAATGGCACCATGGTGATATTTAGGGACGGCAATCTGACCGGCCAAAGGCATGCCAAGGATGGCCCCGAAATCATCAACAGTCGGCACCATTTCATTAGCTGAAAATTTGAAGGTATGGCTGTCGCAATCCCAGAAAGGCGCGGCAGCTCTCAACAAATCCCAATCCGGCTTCAACGTCCGCAAAGTGAAAAGAATACGGAACCCGAAGTCTTTAATGAAGGCCTTCTTGGGATGGGTCTTGAAAGAATACACAAAAGTGCCCAAGTTCTTTTCATACCCACTAACAACCTTGGCATCAAGAGCAAAAAAATTGGAAGCCATGGAAAGTGTTGATCACAAGCAAAGTTGAGCAATAATATGATGTTCAAAAATGGCAGAAAGGAGCTGTGAGAATCAAGTGGTCGAACAGAGGATGATATTATAGCTGTTGGGGGTTCTTTTGGCCAGCAAATGTCAAGCCTGGAATTCCGCCTCCCAGACGCGCGCGCCACCCGCCAACGGTCTGAAATGCACGCGCGTCCCAAGCCTATAGAGGAAAGTGCGCGCCTCCCAAGTCTAGATCACTTCAAGAAAAGGCCTTGTCAGAGATCTCCAGCTTAAATCAAGACACAGCCCCTGTCCTCGGACACCCAGTTGGGCACACCATCTTCTGGTCCGCCCTTAAGGCATGTCGAAAATTGAAAGTAGGATAGAAACTCTCACTCAAAAGTAGGCTGTCCTCCTCCAGATTCCAAACTCCCTAAGTTCTGTCACGGGTAACGTACCCCCTCAAGGGTCAATCTCAACATTTCATCCCCAGCAGGAATATTTTTCTGGTCACGGTCAACTGTGCCCGCACCCCACAATTCAAAAAGTCAAGTGTGACTCCAAGTGGCACGAGACTTCAAAGCAATACCTCATCAACGGATTTCACTAACGGATTCGTAAACAAAGGTTCACTAACGGCCTCTTCAAAGGTTCACTAACGGCCTCCTCAAAGGTTCACTAACGGCCTCCTCCAAGGTTCACTAACGGCCTCTCTAAAGGTTCACCAACGGCCTCATCAACGAATTTTACTAACGGATTTATCCTCAAAGGTTCACTAATGGCCTCTCCAAAGGTTCACTAACGGCCTCTTCAAAGGTTCATTAACGGCCTCTCCAAAGGTTCACCAACGGCTTCCTCAAAGATTCACTAACGGCCTCTTCAAAGGTTCACTAACGGCCTCTCCAAAGGTTCACCAACGGCCTCATCAACGAATTTCACTAACTGATTCGTCCTCAAAGGTTCACTAACGGCCTCTCCAAAGGTTCACCAACGGCCTCATCAACGAATTTCACTAACGGATTCGTCCTCAAAGGTTCACTAACGGCCTCGTTCAAAAGGTTCACTAACGGCCTCATTCAAAATATTCAGCCGGCAGGTTCACCTAACGGATCATGCCACCCCCTCTATCAACAAAAGCCGCTCACACAGGGAGCGCACCACTATCTCTCGCAATTTCAAATTCCTGCTTTCATCGAGTCTTTACTTTTTTTTTGGTGATGTCCTCGGCGGGTGTTTTTAACTTTCGTCGACGCGTTTTGCTTTGCAATCCACGTCGCCGAGGGGCTCTGTAGACACCCACCTTGGACCGCTCACCCCGATTGCACATTTGATCTTGTGTTTCTCCCCATTTTAAGTGTTTCTCGTTAGTTTCTGTCACTTCCGTTAAGTTCCTGACTGACTTCGTTAAGTCTAGGGACTAAACTGAATAACAGGGCTGACTTTCTAGTCCATTCTGTCAAAATTGCCATCTCTAAGTCGCGCGCCTCCGACAGAAGGAGCCAGACGCGCGCGCCTCCCGCCCCCAAAGCAGGAAGCGCGCGCCTCTGGGCGTCAGTTACAGATTTCTGGCCAGGATTCTCTCCCTTGCTCAATTTACAGGATTTTGCCCGGGAAGGATTTCTTGGTGACTGAGTTTTGGCACCAAAAACACCTCTCTTTCACCTATAAAAACCTCCCTTTACCTCCATTTTCAAAGGACGAAAACTTAGGACGAAAACTTAAGACAAAAACTTTGACCAAAAGATCTTGACTTTACCAAATTTCCTACTTTCAAAGCATTTCTCCAAGTAATTCAACAAGAAGTGTTTGAAGTCTCTTGAAGTCTAGGTAAAGCTCTTTCTTTCTCCTTCTCAACCTCATCTCTTTTCTCTCTCTTTTCGTTTTATCAAAGTGCAATCACCCAAATCATTTTGGGACATGACTTTAATGATCACCTCATCTCATTGAGGTCGGTTAAAGAGTTATCTCCTACATTCCAAACTCTATTTTAATTAAAGAAGAAGAAGAAGAACGTTTATCATTCATGTAGATTTTGATCAAGCAAGACCAACTTTAGTTGGGCGAGATGGGTGTTTCGGTACTTCCCATCTCGTAATCTAACCCCCGAACCTCAAAACAAAGAATCTCTGTTTTCGTAATCAAACTTAGGCTATTATCAATAGGTTTTTCTTATGTTCCTCAAAACATAGGTGGCGACTCTAATCAATCTAAAACAAGTTAGACATCCTAGGATAATTCACGCGCTCTAGCCAAGCCGTGGCTCCCCGGGGTATCTACAGGCTCCAAATGTTGCTGATGATTCTGTTGAGCTTAATGATACAGGTGATCCTATTTATGTTGCGCCTACTCAAAATCAAAATCTATCAACTCAAGGAAATCCATCCATATCAGTTGCGCCTAACTCCTCATATGGCGTGCCAAATGGATCATCAGTTGCGCCTCACTCACATGTTGCGCCTCTTGATTCCTCTCATGCGCCTATATCTACTGCTGCATCTAGTGTAAACCCAAGTTTCAACTCTACACCAATTCAAAACCCAAATTTTGATGATTACCAATTGAAGACCTTTGTTGGTCCCAAAGACACAACAAGGGTATGAGAAAGGAGGCTAGAGGGGAGGGGGTGAATAGCCTACTTAAAATTTCAACCCTTTTTCAAAATTCAACCAAGTGCTTACAATCTTGAGTTTGCGGTCACGTAATAAACCATGCGGTCAAGATGTAATATGCACAGCGGAAGTTTTCGATGAAAATAAGGTAGAGTTGTTTTTGACAAAATCTCTAAATAGAATCTCACTCACGGTCAAGAGGTTACGGTCGAGTGAGATCCGGTCAGAGTGTTGCGGTCAGATGGTTGAGATTGAAAGTTGTTGTCTTAGAAGTTTTGGCAAAAGATAAGTTAGTCAGATTTTAACTTAGGCAATGTTGAGAACAAACAAACACAATTCACAATACGTTTGAATATCTGTAAGATCAAACACTAAACGACAAACAAAATTAATATGAACAATAAAGAACAAGATGAACAATACTTGAAGGTGAATTTGCAGAAAGTAAAATGACACAAGTATTTGGAAAGGTTCGATCTGTTAAAAGATCTACGTCATTTACCAAGATGGTCAGTCTTGGATTTTGAATGGAGGTATATATTGATTCTTGAGTGTACAGATTACAGAGATGAAGCTTTGAATCAACACCTACTTTTTATGAAGAATAAATCCTAGACTTAGACCAGTGTATCCCTTTTGATTCAATCTATGTGATTGATCAATTGGGGGTGAGTGTGTGTGTAAGAATCAGAAGCTCTTTAAAATCTAAGTAATTGTAGAGCCTAATGAATCTTAAGTGTTACAAGGCTTGAGATGACTTGAATGTTGCTGGAGATCTTTGAAGGCTTGAAGGTGAGTTCTTTGAAGATTCAAAGGATTCTGGAAATCTTGAGTATGATCTTCAATTACCAAGTATTTCAACAGCAATTTCTCTCTTTTTAAATCTCAGATGGCTTCAATGAAGAACTTAAGGGCTATTTATAGCCTTGAATGAGAAAATAACTGTTGGGAAATACTTGGGCTCCAAGTTGAAGGACAGTGAGCTGTTGAATTCTAATTGAAGCTCAATCTGAGATTGTCCTTTTTACAGAAGAGGTGGTCCCACTTAGAGGAAATCAAATTGAATTACTTGGGGTTCAAGTTCTGCAACGTTCTAAACTAACCATAGTTTGACCATGGTTAAGTTTAAACAAACTTGGGTTCTTGGACAACTTCTTCATTTGCGGTCAAGGCCTCACGGTCGAGTGGCTTGCGGTCGAGGGGTCAAATGTGACCTGTCAAGGATATGCCACAAAGCTCACGGTCACTGACTTCCGGTCAAGTAATTCACAGTCAAGTGGTCTTCCACGGTCAGGTGGTCTACCACGGTCAAGTGAATTCACGGTCAAGGTCTTGACCACTAAAATTCCAGACTTAGAAAATTTTCAGCCTATCAATCTAAAGCCTATACTATCAAAGTGGACTATTCTAAAAATGAAGTTTAACACTTCTTACAATATATCCTAAAGTCCACAAAAGATAAAATTAGGTTATGGGATCAATTAAATCTAAGTAATAGGAGTGGTTTATAATAAGCATACCCAACAATCTCCCCCTATTTGATTGAGACCATTACCTACTATAACAAAGGCTAATTCATTGTACTTGGTAATAACATGTTTTCAAGAAAATAATATTTTATTAATTTCATGCCCCAAGTCAATGCACACTCTAAGCCAGTGTCATAGATTTCTATCATCCTAAAAAGATAAAAGATACTAATCCTAGCAAGATAGACATATAAGGTTTGAATGCATTTTTAGAGAAAATAACAATAAGTAAGCAAATGCATCAAACAAACATTCAAAAGGCACTCCACAAAAATATAACCATTAAAGTGAGGAGTGTAGACAAAAGAGAGATTTAAAGTTTTACAGACCCAAATAAAACAGACAGAAATAAAAAAATTGTTTAGAGACAAACATCAACAAATTGTTTTAACATGACCACACACGGTCAGTTCAAATGGTACGGTTAACCAAGGTATGGATCTCCTTTAAAGTAGCAAAACTTCGTTGAGAGGCCAACTCCAGGAATGATGATGGGGTCCTTGAGGTCATTGACTTCCAGGAAGTCTGAGTTGTTCACGGTTGGAAATTCAAAACTATCTTCACCTTCATCTTCTTCTTCTCTAGCAATCCTGCTTCTATGCCCGGTCGCTTGATTTTGAGAGGAGAAGCCTTGAGAGCTAGCAAGGTTGTCCAAGGTCAATTGTAGGGTAGAAATCTTGCTTATCACTTCCTGCACATTAGTGTTAGAAATTTCATAAACCCTATCAATTTTTGAGGTTTGACCTTCTAGTCTTTGAGTGTGGACTTGCATGGCTTGCCTCATAGCTTCTATCTTTGGTACAAACTTATCAGCGACCGATAGAAATCCTACAGAAATACAGGCATTGATCTCTGCCTTGAGAGAGGATTTTACTTTATCCATCTTCTCAAACAAAAAATTCTTATTATGGGTCATTGTCTTGGTCAGCTCCAACCCAGCTCCTTCAATAATCTTGACCACAGAACAGTCAATAGCGAAAGATTGTGACTTGAGCTCTTCCTTTAGGTCAGCATGGGTAAAAGGAGCGGTTGAGGAGGATGCGGTCGAGGCAGTGTTGGGGTTCACGGTAGCTAGGCTTTCAAGAATAGCCTTTGTAATATTCTGACTCTCCCCCTTAATGGTCTCAACAACTGAAGCCTTGAGCAGATCAACCTCATTCTATAACTTAACTTGGTTTGGAGCAAGCTTTCCAACCTCATTCTGAGTATCAAGATTGATTTGCGTTAAAGTCTCAACTGCGGTCAGTAGATGAGCCAAAGGATCGACCGAGCTATCAGATGCGGTCGTGGCTTGAGTAGTTCTAGGAGGAGAGAGAGCAGGAGATTTAACTAACGCATTATCATCATGATCACTGGGTATACGGTCGGCATCTTGACCGTGACCCTGAAACTCAGCCATATCAACAGTTTGGTTATCAACCTTCTCATCACTGAAATCAGGACTCTCAACATCAACAGTTTTCTCAGCATTTTTACCAACACTAGCTTCAATTTCTACACCAGCTTCAACATCTTGATTACCAGATTCACTACTTGAATCTACCAATTCCACATCATCTGGTTCATCAACTAACTCAAGAGTATGCTTGACCCTTTGACGTTGCGGTTGAGTAGGAGCTATTTCAACATCATCATCACGGTCACTCTGTATAGGTGAACCGGATGGAGTGAATACCGGAGATGCGGTCGAAGGAGGTGGTCTTGCAATCTTGGATTTCTTTGCGGTTTGAACGGGACTTAGAGAAAGATCCATTTTCTTGGACTTCTCCCCCTGAGACGAAGCGGGGAGTGCAGAAGTCTTTGTTTTGAAGGATTTGGATGGAACGTGTTGGTGTTGGTGCCCTAGGCACGTTTGTTAAACGTTGTATGAGTTATCATTTATTCATAATGATAAAGAGATAATAAGATCATTATTATGGCTCGTGTTTGCTTATAATAATCTCCGTCCCTAGAGCTTGTTAAGCCCTAGTATAAAGGCTAAATGATCATGGGGTGATCATGTTAGATTTATGGGTACTTGTTTGGAACAAGGTACTGGACATGACCCGCGGTATGAGATTTATGTCATGGTCGATGTCATATATAAATCTCATATTAGTTATGTCATTTGAATCCTTAGACATGAAGTTATTATAGTTTTCCACTTGATGAACATTATGTTTGACATATTCAAACGCTGCCTTAACACGGTAGTTATAAAGGGTATGATTGGCATGATTGGATTCACGTAGGGAAGAATAATAAGCCAAATGGATTTGTCCCTCTTCGGAGAGATGTCAAGCTTGGGCCCCTCGAAGGAATGATGTTGATGAAATGTTTGGCCAAACTCAAATGAATTGATTGGATCAATGTCATTTGGATTATCAACATATTCGGAATCGAGAAAGTATTGAACAATACAAGTTGACTTATTGACCATGACTTGTGTTCAATGACATCGTGGACAAAGGGATTGTGACATGTTCTAAAAGGAATGCGAACTTGTATCTAGTTATACTATTTGGGTAGGTATGACGGTTTGCTAGAACCTAATCATATATTATGGTTTCATGTTTGAACCCATTGCCAACTTAGTATAATCCTAGAGGGTCACACACAATAGAACGAATCCTAAAAGGACTATATTGGAATATTGGGTCGAAGGACCATTAAGGGATTTTGGAAATTTGGGGGTGTTCCAGAGCAAGTGTGCGACCGCACAGTTTGACTTGGGTGGCCGCACAGTGTGGCTCAAATATACCATATTGTTCCAGATGACTTGGGCGACCGCACAAGTGTTCTTGGGCGGCCGCACAGTACTACCGGGGACTGGTTTCCTAATTCCAAAAGGAAACAAATTATGGAAACGTTTTGGACTTTCCTAACTGAGATTCCTTGCGGGTTTAGACACAAGTTACTTATTTGGAATAGGTCTAACTTGTAGATAAACATCCCTAAGTTGGCCAAAATCACTACTAATGTTTTGTGTGAGTCTCCAAAGAGTTTGAGAGAGTTTATTTTTGTTCTAAGAGATCCTAGATTGAAGAACAAAATTATACACAAATAATATTCAATATAGTTCATGTTTAATTATGAAAACGTGTTTCATAATTTTGGTCTAGGAACCAAGATCAAGTGTTCTTGATATTCGTTCGTGGTGTGGATACCGCTAGAGGGTGAAACTTATCATCTTCAAAGTTCGTGATTCTTACTATGTTCGTGATCAAGGTTTCAAGCCTCCATCGAATTCAAGGTTGCAAAGTCAAAGGCATCAAGGGTTAGTATTCTAGTATTCATCATATTGTATTTGACTTAATCATATGAATGGATCTATGGGCTTTGGGTTTCTATTAAATTTTTAAATGCCTATTTTCCGCTGCGCATGTTGCTATGAAACCCAATAGTGGTATCAGAGCCCCGTTCATGTTGATTATTTCAATACTAGATCATGTTGTGTGTATATAAATTGTTTATGTGCCTTGCATGATATGAATATTGAGATATATGATGTTTATGTGTTATGTGATTTTATGTGGTTTATTGTTTTACAACTTTAATCGCACGATTCAATCGCAATAAATATTATGATGGATTCTGAATTGTTTGATTATTAATTCTGATTGGATCATGGTTTTAATAATCGGGGAAAAACAATTTTGAGACAAATTTTCGAACTGAAAAATTACCCTCTGATCTCATCGTGCGACCGCACAAAATTACCCGGGCGACCGCCCAAGGTTGGGCGACCGCACAGTAATTTTTGGGCGGCCGCACATACTGATCAGATTGTCTGATTTTTGTTGAAATCGGAATTTGGAATTTTCGAGAGGTCCAACAAAACCAGTAACAGAACCAGTCCAGACTTGCTGATCTGGAATGGGTTTTGGGTAGTTGGTTTGGGTGTGGATCTTGGGGTTTGATTTTCCTATTTGTTTTAGTCTTGTGATTCCAAGATTGGTTCAAGGTTTGGATGGCTAGTCTACGTTCATCGAGATTGTGTTTCCCAAACTTGATCGCAATCAAAGTTTCAAAGATAAAACGAAGTTAGAATTATGAAGAGTTCATAATTGCTAAAATCAAGAAACAAAGTTCTTGATTCAATGATTGGAGATTCATGTGGAATTGTGGATGCAATTGGCCTACGTTTATCAAGACCATCTATTGCTTAGTTTCGGCCACATGGACTACTTTCTTGGTTTCTTGAATTAGTGCGGGATTGTGGTTGCCTAATGGCTTAGTTCGACCGCACTTCTTGTTGTCTTGATTTGGAGATAATAACCAAAGTTGAAATAGTCTCATCCTCATAATTATAGAGAAACTAATGACACATAAATGTTATGCTTAAATTAATGATGATTAATTTAATGGCTAAACTTGATGCGTAACATGTTTATCTTGTGTGCTCATAAATGTGTTGTATGCTATATGGTAATGAACCTTCAAGAAAGTTTTAAGTCCTCTTGCCATGCCATGATTAAGACACTTGTTAATATATGGGTGACTTTAATGTGGGTTCGCCTCCGCGAGGTGCATTAATTTTATTCATGAATGAGCAAGATGAGGTTCATTAATTTAATGTGGGTTCGCCCCCGCGAGATGCATTAAATTGAATGGTTCCTATACGTTTAAAATGGTTGGACTTAATAAGGGGTCAAAACAGTTTTGGGCCTAGGCAAAGATGAGATTAAACATGCTTTTGAAATTGGATCCCTAAGAATCATATTGGATACGATTGACAAGAAATTGTCTACCTAATTAATTTGATTTTGAGCAGTCCGCCTCCGTGGACTCAAAATTAAATTAAAGATGGATCTTAGCCCAATTTAAAAGAATCTCAGAAAAGGATCTAAGAGTCATATGGGATATGATTGACAGGGTTGTCTACCTAATTAATTTAGTTTTGAGCGGTCCGCCTCCGTGGACTCAAAATTAAATTAAAATTGGATCTTAGCCCATTTAAATTATATTATACATTGGATGTATAAGAAGGTTATATAATTTAGTGTGAGTATTTTTGGAAAATACATTATTTATCTCTTTAATGAGATTGGTACTTGTAAAATTTTGGAAATTTTGCATGAGTTGTAGATAATGACAACTAACTTCGTTGCGATCAATCCTTTAGAAGGATGAGCTTCATAGAGAATGGTACAAACTTCATGGATTGGATCCTGAGCCTAAGAATTGTTCTAAGGCAAGAAGATGGGTTGTACATTCTTGATGGGCCTATTCCTAAAGAACCTAATGCCGGAGTAGACAATCACAAGAATCATGATTATGATTCTAGGAATGTGAGTTGTCTTATGCTCACGATTATGTGCTCTTAAACTCCAACAAAGTTTGGAACTTGTGGAAGCCTATTAAATAGGCGTGAAGTTGAGTTACATGTTTCAAAGAGCAATCTAAGCAAAAGAGGTATAAAACCATTATTGCATTCACTTCTTGCAAAAGGAGTAAAGGATAATATGTGAAACCTCAAATGCTTAAGATAATGGCTACAAAGAGCATCTTGAGAAACTTGGGAGTCCAATTGGATTGGAGCTAGCCATGGATCTTATTCTTAATTCATTGACTAAGAGTTATAATCACTTTGTGATGGACTATAACATGTTTAGAATGAATAAGAATTTCTTCGAATTGCATTAACATGCTAAAAACTGCGAAGATGAAGATATTGGTGAAATGGTTCTCCAGAGCTCATGGTTCATAAGGAAAAGGGCCAAGTGCCAAAAGAAAGGTAAGACAAGAGTTGTCAAACCTAAAAGAAATAATTATGGTTAAAATAATAACTCTAATTGATGCAATTTGGTAAAAATGGCAATTGGATTGACCATTTAGAATTGTAGTCAAAATTCTGGATGATCAATAAAAGGAATGGTAGTGGGACTACCACTTGGGAATTTTATGTTATAAATTATTCTTTCTAAATTTAATTATTGGGTATTGGATACCAAATAATTAGTAAAATGAAAGACTACTTATAGTAAAGTTTTATCTACAAACGGTAATGATGCAATGGTTGCAACATTGTTTGTAGAACACTTGTAAAGTGACTTTACTGATGAAGTAGAAAACATTATTTTGTTAAAAGATAATGAAGGATATTAATTTCTTGTTTGGAATAAGAAAAGTGCTTTATTTATTATGATTTACTTCATTGTGTTATCATATAAATAAATCTTGAAGAACAAAGTAATAAAGGCTATAACATAAATAATTAAAATTCTTTATGCATTATTGTTTTGATCAAATAAAAAAAAGATGCATATCTAAAATTCCATGGGACGGAGTTTTAAGTCATATGATTTGGAATCACATGATTTATGCAAATCTTATTTACTTGGACCAAGACATCCTTTACTATGATTGGTAAAAGGCTAATATCTTAATTGACCTAATACATTTTGATGTGTATGGTGCATTAAGAAGCAATGCTAAAAGAATTTTTTTATTATACTTGGTAAAACTATTCAAAGATTCTGATTGGATCATGATGACGAATAATTGAACCAAGAATTTGACAGTCATCATTAAAATTGTGAAATGGTTTCACAAATTAACTTCACTAAGAACATCATTTTAAATGATGTGTCTGCATGGAAGTATAAGAACCTTATTGGATATGGTTAATTGGATGACTAAGTCAAATAGATCTTCCGTTATTTGTTTTGGAGTTATGTATTTGAAACCGCTGTGATTATACTAATCTGAATTCCATCAAGAGAGGTTAAAAGATGAAAGAAAACTCGGTTGGCCTTTCGCAAAGATTTAAGATGGTGAGACCTTTTGGAAAGGAGTTGTCTGGGACACACTCACATTTAAATCTAATAAATATATTTTCATGGGATATCCTAAGGAAACTTGAGGATATAATTTTACTCATAAGAAACAAATGGTTTGTTGATTATGATGATACTTTTCTAGATAAATGGTTTATCTCTAAAAGAATCAGTGGGAGTAAAATGTATCTCGAATGGTTCGAGACCTAGAAAATATATATTTTAACCTAAGATGGGAGTTGAACAAGTTTTCACAAGGAGTCGTGAAAAGTCCGTTCAAAAGATATACAAGAACTTGCGTATGTGATAGGACACAATCTATTGCAAGAAATATTGGATATTTCGAAATAGAAAGTGTTGAGGTAAAGTTCATTTGGAATGAAGTATTTACCATCTATCAAAGATGCAATGTCAACTCCACATATTTAGATTAATGACTTGGAGTCATGAAATCTAAAAGGCAACCCATGTGTAATAATCAAGTTTGGAACTTGATCATTCTAACCTAAGGTGTAAAAACAAAGGAGAGGAATGAGTTTTCTTGGAGAAAATTTTACATGGATAGCAAAGAAATTTACTAGAATTCTCGTAGTCACATGTTCATATTTGGAATATGAAAATTGACAAAATGATGTCAAAACAAGTGTTCCTCAACGGGAACTCACTTAAGGATGTATTGGATACAACCTAAAGGTTTTGACAGTCAAAGAAAATTCTGATAAATTATGAAAGTTGCAGAAATCCATTGGATGGATTAAAGCAAACTTGTGGGAGTTGGAATCTCCTTTTTGATAAATCAAAAGAGTTTGACTTCATCAATAACGAAGATGAACCTTGTATATACAAGAAGATTAGTGGGAGCATAGTGATATTCCTTAAATTAAATATGTGGATGACATATTGCTCATTGGAAACGAAATTCCTATACGTTAGTCTGCAAAGACTTTGTTAAGAAAGTGTTTCGCAATAAAGAATATGGATGAACCTGCATATGTCCTTGGCATTAAGATCTATAGAGATAGATCAAAGAAGCTAATTGATTAAGCCAAAGTACATACATTGACAAAGTCATTAGAAGATTCTGCAAAGAAAATTCAAAGAGAGGACGGTTGTTAATGTTACATGGAGTTTTCTATGCAAAGACTCAAATGTCCCGAGACAAATGATGAGCATGAGAAGAATGAATGGGATGCCATTTGCTTCGGCAATTGGATCCATCATACCATGATAAGTACTAAGCCTGATATATCTAAATGCTTGGAGCATGACGAGTAGATATTAATCCGACAGCCGGTGAGAATCACTGGATGGCTGTGAAACAATTCTTAAAGTACTTAAGAAGGACTAAAGAATTGTTATGATCTATGGAGGGATGGAAGATGATCTCGATGTATATGGATACACGGATGCATGCTTCCAAACCGACAAAAATGGTAGAAATCGCAATCGAGTTTTATAAATAATAGTGAAGCTATAATTTGGAATGGTTCCAAGAAGAGTACAGTCACTAATTCTACGACTAAAATCTAAGTATATTGCTGCATTAGATGCTGCAAAGGAAGTTGTTTGGATTAAGAAGTTCATTGGTGAACTTAAGATGGTTCCTAGTATTGCTAATTCAATAGACTTTATTAGTGATAATAGTCGTGCTATTGATCAAGCAAAGGAACCAAGGGCACATCCTAAATCCAAACACATACTTAGGCGTTTTCTTATCGTTCGAGAAATCGTTGATAAGAAAGACGTATATATATGCAAAGTACCTTACTAATGATAACGTTACAGACACGCCAGACAATGGGACTTCTATAAAGCTAAACATGATGGTCATGTTAGGTCTATGGGTATTGGATACCTAGGGAATTGGGCCTAGGGCAAGTGGGAGATTGTTGGTGTTGGTGCCCTAGGCACGTTTGTTAAACGTTGTATGAGTTATCATTTATTCATAATGATAAAGAGATAATAAGATCATTATTATGGCTCGTGTTTGCTTATAATAATCTCCGTCCCTGGAGCTTGTTAAGCCCTAGTATAAAGTCTAAATGATCATGGGATGATCATGTTAGATTTATGGGTACTTGTTTGGAACAAGGTACTGGACATGACCCGCGGTATGAGATTTATGTCATGGTCGATGTCATATATAAATCTCATATTAGTTATGTCATTTGAATCCTTAGACATGAAGTTATTATAGTTTTCCACTTGATGAACATTATGTTTGACATATTCAAACGCTGCCTTAACACGGTAGTTATAAAGGGTATGATTGGCATGATTGGATTCACGTAGGGAAGAATAATAAGCCAAATGGATTTGTCCCTCTTCGGAGAGATGTCAAGCTTGGGCCCCTCGAAGGAATGATGTTGATGAAATGTTTGGCCAAACTCAAATGAATTGATTGGATCAATGTCATTTGGATTATCAACATATTCGGAATCGAGAAAGTATTGAACAATACAAGTTGACTTATTGACCATGACTTGTATTCAATGACATCGTGGACAAAGGGATTGTGACATGTTCTAAAAGGAATGCGAACTTGTATCTAGTTATACTATTTGGGTAGGTATGACGGTTTGCTAGAACCTAATCATATCTTATGGTTTCATGTTTGAACCCATTGCCAACTTAGTATAATCCTAGAGGGTCACACACAATAGAACGAATCCTAAAAGGACTATATTGGAATATTGGGTCGAAGGACCATTAAGGGATTTTGGAAATTTGGGGGTGTTCCAGAGCAAGTGTGCGACCGCACAGTTTGACTTGGGCCGCCGCACAGTGTGGCTCAAATATACCATATTATTCCAGATGACTTGGGCGACCGCACAAGTGTTCTTGGGCGGCCGCACAGTACTACCGGGGACTGGTTTCCTAATTCCAAAAGGAAACAAATTATGGAAACGTTTTGGACTTTCCTAACTGAGATTCCTTGCGGGTTTAGACACAAGTTACCTATTTGGAATAGGTCTAACTTGTATATAAACATCCCTAAGTTGGCCAAAATCACTACTAATGTTTTGTGTGAGTCTCCAAAGAGTTTGAGAGAGTTTATTTTTGTTCTAAGAGATCCTAGATTGAAGAACAAAATTATACACAAATAATATTCAATATAGTTCATGTTTAATTATGAAAACGTGTTTCATAATTTTGGTCTAGGAACCAAGATCAAGTGTTCTTGATATTCGTTCGTGGTGTGGATACCGCTAGAGGGTGAAACTTATCATCTTCAAAGTTCGTGATTCATACTATGTTCGTGATCAAGGTTTCAAGCCTCCATCGAATTCAAGGTTGCAAAGTCAAAGACATCAAGGGTTAGTATTCTAGTATTCATCATATTGTATTTGACTTAATCATATGAATGGATCTATGGGCTTTGGGTTTCTATTAAATTTTTAAATGCCTATTTTCCGCTGCGCATGTTGCTATGAAACCCAACAGAACGGTCGGAGAGGACACGGTTGGTTTAGAGATGGGAGCGGTAGACTTGGTTTTCAATGGTGCGGCAGGAGGAATTTTGGAAGGAGACTTAACGGTTGAAGATTCTTTGATAATCACTCCAGTCAATGGTCTTGGTTTGGAAGGAGCGGTCGATGCACTGGCAATTCCTTTGCCTTTGACCTTTCTTCTAGATTCTTCCTCGTCCTCAGCTTCTTCATCATCATCATCATGGACAGATGAGGACTTCCTTGGTGCGTCAAGTCCTAAAGCTATTCTGGCAGCCTTGGTGTAGGCAGGAGGAATGTATTTTTCTCTTTTGTGCTCAGGTTCACGGTTTCTGTATTCCTGATATTGATCATCACCAAACCGGTTGCGGTAGGTAGATCTCATGGTCTTGATATCAAAGACTTTGGATAGAGAGATGGGAACTTTGGCATCTTTATCTCTGTTGATATCCCTTCGGAGTTCAGGAATGAATTTGAACAATAGAGAAAGGAACCTTGAGTTTTTCTAGTATTTGGTGGCGGCCTTTTCAGATAACAGCTTCTTGTAATCAGAAATGTGATCTAACAAGAGATCATATAGAATCTTGGGCCAGTTCATCTTCCTGCCCAGATAGATTGCAGTAGACAGCCTCCATTGAGTGGTATTGAAATTGCCATGGTTACCACTCTTGCAGAGAAGACCGTGGCCAACCAAGTGACCAATGTAATACATCACCTCAGGAAAGGTTTTACGGTAGGGCTTACATACGTCAGTAGATCCAATCAGTCTCATAGCCAATCCATCATACTCATCATCAGATAGAGAGATAGGAGCCTCATTGTCAATGTCGAGACCAAGGGTGGAGGCAATATTAGTGTAGTCAATCTCTATCTTGTGACCGTATACTTCTGCAGCAATCCAGTTAAGAGAATTGTTCTGCTCATCTCTTCCTTTGATTTCCTTCGCGATAGAATAAAATTCTTCAACTACGGCAAGGTAATGATCAGGTTGATTCATTGTGAAGTAGTGGAGTATGTCTGATTTCTTCATTCTTTTGGTCAAGTACCTCCCAATAGCATCTTTCTGAAGGTCTTCATAATCAATAACGCATCTGTAGACACCCCGATCTCGCACCCCTAAAACCAACCATTTGATTCGGTCTAAACGCGATAATTGACCTAAAACCCCAGATTTGGCCGTTCGGGATTACCGACCGCCTTATTGGTGCATCGGATGAAGAAACCGAGTCCGAGGTTATGACCAGGACTCAAAACCGAGTAAACGGGCACATTCTAAAAATATAGCGCGCGCGGACCACGGAGCGGGTCCCGCGCCCCTAAAAAACCTTTTACCGGTCATCTTATGCATTTAAAATTTTATTATGATATTCCTTGCTCATTAACATATTTCAGATATACTATTACGACCAGCAGATTATAAGGAGCAACTTTCATGTTGGACGCATGGACAACCGGAACACCGGAACGCGCACATCGAGACAGTTGCGGAGCGAAAGACGGAGTCGAAGGAATGTCACAAGAGTCTTGCATGGCCCTCTAACGTGTCCTGCTAGTGTGAATACAATGGCTTGGTCATGGAAATGAAAATGGATGAATTGAGGCATGACATATGGCATTCAAGGAGTGATCATTCTATCACAATAATTGAAGACAAAATGATGGCCAATTTTAATCAAACATTTCAATAATTCCCATCACCTTTTTTTGGTTTGAAGACTCCATCCCAGCCATATCCCAGGACACGTCTTTCCTCTCTTTACACAACAACTTTCTTTTTTTTTTCACTCAACCTCACTCCATCTCACTCCATTCCATACTACATGACTCCTCCCCATTCTCTCTCAAGTTCTTAGCCTTTTATGCTCCCAAGCTTTTTCCCATACCTCTCCACAAATCCCGGGCATCACTTCACCACCCCCCTACTACCCCTACTCCAAGGGCATTATTGTCCAAGAAAAAACCCTCAAAACACCCTCCATATACCCCAAGCTTGAAACATAGAAAAGGGGGACATTCATTCAACACCACACATTCCATACACCTTCCTCTCCCCTTCCTCTCTCAATCAAACTCACCACCACTCGTCCACCACAACACCTCCACTCCTCCACCACATCTCCACCACTCAAACACCTCAAACAACTCACCCCAAACACTCAAGCAACAACAACAACAACAAGCAACAACAACCACAACAACAACAAGCAACAACAACAAGAACAACATCAACAACGACAACAACAACAACTTCAACTTCAATCAAAACAAACAAAAAGAAGTCTTCCCTTGGTAGACAAAGGAAGCACAACCTCACCCCCTTAAGCTAGGTAAGTCTCTAGGTAAGCTTGAACTCATTAGCAATGTAAATAGTTATGTAACTTGGTTTGGGACCTAGTCAACTAATGGCTAGGTCTCCCTCATTTTTATGCTTTCATCCATGTAAAAACTCATGATATGGCCATGTAAATGATAGATCTTTGTTGTTAATATTTAAGTCATCAAGTTTGCATGCTTTCATTAAAGTCAATATGCTCATTTCTCCAAGTTATACATGCAAATTCTCATCTTTCCATGAATCTGTCCTCTTCTCCCATTCTTATGTATATTCATGTTTAGATTAGCTTTTAATGTAAAATAATCCTTTGATAATTATCTTAACATGTTAAATAATAAATTCCATGAGTTTCATAACTTGGTTTTAAGCTTTGGTCACGTTTTGAAACCCCTCTTTGTGACTTAAACAAGCAGTTTTCATACTATGTCTGAACTAATGTTTTTCATGCTCTTGGAACTCCATCTTAAAGTGGTTTCTAGGCTTAATTCAAAGCATGAAAGTTGTTCATAATGTGTTTAAGTTCATTCTTGTGAAGTTTCATGTTCATATTACATGTTTAGAATAGGTTTTCATGCTAATATTTGAGTCCCAGACATGCTGTCCAGTGTGTATTTCTTTGTACCATGTTGTGTTCTTGCATCTAAAACTCAGTCAAAATGTGGTTTTTTGGATTAAGTCAGAACACAAATTTTTTTCCCAACGAACTAAGGAAAGTGTAAATATTTTTTACATATTTTTTGTATCTGTAAAAGTTCCATTCTTCCTCTCTTGTTTAAACCATCAAATTTCAGACACTGTAGTTCCAGCTTCTGACATTAAAATGTCAGAGATATTTTGAGCGACTTAAACATACTTTATTGGCTCCAAATTTTTGTATATTCATTATCAATATGTGTTCTTAAACTTTAATTTTTGGTGTTCCTTCAGATTCACTAGTTAAAATAGTTAAAATTGGTGATCAATGTGCCATGTTTCCTGTGAATATTTTCTGGGCAGATTTTGTGATGCATTTTCTTGTCAATATTTGGGGTCAAAATTTAGTCCAAAAAATCCATAAAAACTTGACAATGATATCTAACATTCAGGGAGCAATCCCCAATTTGTAGTTTTGGATTTGGGTTATTTTAGGACAGGTACCGCGGCTCGGGACGGACAACGACGACGCCAAGATCCACAAACGTTCCGTCGCGAGGACATTCATTTTATTTATGGGATTTGTTTCCCACTTTTTGTGTATACATGTATATCCCCTACTGTACATAATTCCCCTCCCCGCGGACGTTTTTTCTTTTTTAACACGTTCAAAACCATTTTCGAACACCAATCGGGGAAATCCACCCAAACCGATTCCCGGTTGTGAATTAAAATGAACGTACCTAGACTAGGAGACTCCTCTGTACATAACGCACGTTTTTTCTAAAAGTTAGGACATAAAACACATCTATCAAAAGGCAAATAAAAATGAAGCGTAGGCGGAAGCATGCTAGAGACCGAAAGGGCGAGCGGAGTGCCTAACACCTTCTCCTCTCGTAACATAGCCCCCGAACCCACTTTTTCAAAACAAAGGTTTTATCTCTATTTTCCTTAATAAAATGAGGTGGCGACTCTCTTTTCTTTTCAAAACCAAAGTAGGGTAACCATTTTGAGAAACCGAGCGGATTCCAGCCGCGTTTCGCACGGATCCCCCACGCGGGTACGGGCGCGGGCTCTCACAGCATCCAGGAATAAATGATTGCTCCTCCTAAAAAATTTAGAAGTTAGTAATACTGGTGCGGTCAACCAGTATGCGGTCGAATGACCAAGAGGATGCGGTCGACTTGCACACGGTAGACAGAAATGGCGGTAAACGAAAACACTTGGAAATATTTCAATGAAAATTCTAAAAACACGCACAAACACCATATTACTATGTGTAATGAATTTTAAGGATCAAAAAGTGTAATCTCAATAACACGAAGAACACCATAAGAACACGAAGATACTGTTCAAAGTGAAGAACTCAGAAAACGATTTAGTGCACGAAAATCCATAAAAATTATATCAAAATGAGCACAAAAACCGATTACGCTCAAAATCATCAACAATTTTATTATCAAAAGCACATTAAACGCAGAATATGAAAGGGCATTTTTAACCAAAAAGCTTCAAGAATAAACATGGCATAAGTAGAAATATCAAGCCAAATTCGAATCTAATCATGGTAGAGAACTCGAAATCATCAAAGTAATAATCAATAATCATAATTAGAACTAAAATATCCCAGGAATATAAAGAATTTAGACAAAAATATCGAATGGGTTTAACCCGCCAAAACCGAAATATAGAACTTGAAAAAGTAGAGTTTTGGGTTAAGAAATCATACCATTGAGTCTTCAGAAATTTGTTCTTGTGATTTCTTAGAAGATTTTGTAGGTTGAGTTGATTTGGGGGCCATTTATAGTTGAAAATCGAGTAGAAATGAGAGAGAATAATTTGGGTTTTAGAGAGAGAACTAGAGAGAGACAGAGTAGAGAGAGAATGAAGTGAGAGAGAGAGAAAGTGGGGGGGGGGGGTTTCTGAAAAGAAATTGCAGAGAGGTGGAGGTTAAGGAGGTAGTGGAACGGTTTGGGCAGAGAAGGAAGTGGGAGGTTAACTCTGCAAGAATCAGGGATTTGACCAGAGATGTCATTTCGCCATAAATGCATGGATAGTGACGGCGGACATAAATAAGGGAATAAAATTAATTGCAAATGATTTGAATTAAATAAAACCGAGGGAAAAGAGGAAATTACGGAATTACCCCTTTGAATGGCTAAGATGATCTTAAAATTTGCTAAGTTAGAAACACTTACCTGGTCACCTAGCTTTTTGCGGTCAGGTGCTTGACCGTGGGTTTTGCGGTCAAGAGTGTTACCTTGGCCAAGAAAAGCTTCTATAAAGCAGTGAACCAATGTCATAATTTTCCATGCGGTAGGCTTCTCCAAAGCCTTTGAACAAATTTCATTCTTTCATGCGGTCGGAGCATTTTGCGGTCAACAAGGATGCGGTCGGTATATCTGATGGATTTTAATGCATCGACCGTGATTGCTTTACCGGTAAGGGTGTTGACCGTGACCTACTTGGTTTTGAACTTGGATAAAACATAAGACATTAGCACAATCAAAATATATGGACAAGTAATTAAAGTTCTAGCATGCCCATTTCTCCTCTAAGATACCTAAATCTCTTCGAATCAAGAGCCTTGGTGAGAATGTCTGCAACTTGATTGTCAGTACTCACATACTCTAGATGGATATTGCCTTTTTCCACATGATCCTTGAGAAAGTGGTACTTGATATCAATGTGTTTGGTTTTTGAATGCATGACAGGGTTGTTGGAGACAGCAATGGTAGATGTATTGTCACAATAGATTGGACAATTTTCTTCATTGATTCCGTAGTCAACCAATTGTTGCTTCATCCAGAGCACTTGGCAGCAGCAGCTTCCAGCAGCTATATATTCATCTTTTGTGGTAGATACAGAGACTGAGGCTTGTTTCTTGCTTGCCCATGAAACGAGTCGATTTCCAAGGAAATGACAAGTTCCACTTGTGCTTTTCCTGTCTATTGTACATGCTGCATAATCTGCATCTGAGTAACCTATAAGATCAAAATTTGAATGTTTGGAGTACCAAAGTCCAAGGTTAATAGTCCCAGATAGATATCGAATAATACGTTTAACAGCAATAAGATGTGCTTCTCTAGGATCTGCTTGATAACGAGCACAATCACAAACACTAAACATGATATCTGGCCTACTAGCAGTTAAATAAAGAAGAGAACCAATCATACCTCGGTATAAGGTTTGATCAACCTTCTTACCTTTCAAGTCTTTATCTAACTTGTTGCCAGCAGCCATAGGAGTGTCATATGCCTTTGCATTTTCAAGTCCAAATTTCTTGATAAGGTCCTTAGTGTACTTTGCTTGATTGAGGAAGATTCCTTCAGCACATTGTTTAATTTGAAACCCAAGGAAGAATGTTAATTCTCCCATCATGCTCATCTCAAATTTGCTTTTCATTAGCTTCTCAAATCGCTTACACAACAATTCATTAGTAGAACCAAAAATAATATCATCTACATATATTTGAACTAATAAAGTATGATCATGATATTTAGCAATGAATAGAGTTGTGTCGATCTTACCACGTTTGAAGCCTTTCTCTAAGAGAAATTTAGATAGAGTATCATACCATGCACGTGGAGCTTGTTTGAGTCGATATAAAGCTTTACGGAGTTTGTAGACATGATTTGGAAATTTGGGGTCTTCAAATCCGGGCGGTTGAGCAACAAAGACTTTTTCTTGAAGTTCACCGTTGAGGAATGCACTCTTCACATCCATTTGATATAACTTGAATCTTTTGAAAGAGGCATAAGCTAAAAATATCCTTATAGCTTCGAGTCTCGCAACGGGGGCAAAAGTTTCGTCATAATCAATGCCTTCTTCTTGTCTGTATCCTTGTGCAACCAACCTAGCTTTGTTCCTTGTGATGCTTCCATTCTCATCCATCTTGTTTCGGAACACCCACTTTGTACCAATCACTCCTTGATCTTGTGGCCTTGGAACTAAGGTCCAAACTTTGCATCTTTCAAATTGGTTGAGCTCTTCTTGCATAGCAACAACCCAACTTGAGTCTTGGAGTGCCTCATCAACTTTCTTGGGTTCAAATTGAGATATAAATGTGGTTAGTGCATCATAGTTTGATCTTCTTGTTCGAACACCAGAATGCAAATCACCAATGATATTCTGAATTGGGTGATCTCTAACCTCACGAACTTCTTGAGGTATATCTGGTTGAGTTGATGGTGGTTGTAAATCTTCTAGTGGTACATCATTTGTGCCTTCCCACTTATAAGTAATTTGAGGGATAGGTTCTTCCACATTGATGGGTGTTTCAACTTCAACTCCATTTGAGGTAGCAGCAGATGTGGTAGCTTCTGGTGCTTCATGATAGGTAGATGGAGGTGCAGTTGAGGTAGATGGATTTCTTTGAGTTGATTGATTTTGTGGTTGATTTGTACCTGTCTCATTAAGCTCAACAAAATCATCAGCAACATTTAGAGCCATATGTGGCTCAAGGAGAGAATGTTCATCAAAAGTGACATGGACAGATTCAACTATCTTAAGAGTGGTTTTATTAAATACACGAAAAGCTTTTGAGTGTTTAGCATACCCAATAAATATACCTTCATCGGCCTTAGGAGCAAATTTACCTCGATGTTCTTTACCGTTGTAGAGTATGAAGCATTTGCATCCAAATATCTTGAAGTATGCTATGTTGGGGGTTCTTCCTCTCCAAAGTTCATAAGGGGTTTTATTGTAGGTCTTGTTGATGAGGGATCTATTTTGAGTGAAGCATGCTGTGTTGATGGCTTCAGCCCAAAAGTATTGAGGTAGCTTTGCTTCAGCAATCATTGTCTTTCCAGCCTCTATCAACGTTCTGTTCTTCCTTTCCACAACACCATTTTGTTGAGGAACTCCGGCAGCAGAGAAGTTGTGGTCAATACCATGGTCATCACAGTACTGAGCTACACCGTTGTTCTTGAATTCTGTACCGTTGTCGGATCGAACACTAACGATGTCATCTTCCTTTTGTGTTTGGAGCTGTCTAAAGAGTGAGGTCAAAATGTCATAGCAATCATCCTTTGAGATCATCATTTCAACCCACGTATATCTTGAATAATCGTCTACCACAACTAAGGTATATCTATTTCCTCCAATACTTGCGGTAGTAACAGGTCCAAACAAATCCATATGTAGCAGCTGCAAACATCTTGAAGTTGAAGGTATCGTCTTGCTGGAGAAAGACGCCTTTGGTTGTTTGCCTAGTTGACATGCTGTGCACTTCTCATCGTGGTGATCAGCTACTTTGGGTAGACCACGAACTAAATTTTCTCTTCCAATCTTGGATAGATACTTGAAGTTTAAGTGACTTAGTCTTTTGTGCCACAGCCAACTATTTTTGCTAACATTCTTTGCTACAAAACAGAGATTAGAAGAAATGCAAGATGAAGTAAAATCAACAATAAAAACATTTTTCTTACGAATCCCTTGAAGCAAGGTGACGCCGGATGTGCCATCTTTGATGAGACAGAAATTTGAAGTGAAGTGGCATTGCAATCCTTTGTCACAGAACTGAGATATTGAGAGTAAATTGTGTTGTAGACCAATAACTAGAGAAACTTCTTGGATGGTGATTTTTCCTTTTCGGATGACTCCATATCCTACAGTTTTTCCTTTGTTATTATCTCCGAAAGTTACTGATGGCCCTTTTTCTTCACGGACATCTTCCAATAAATTGATATCTCCGGTCATGTGCCTTGAGCAGCCACTATCGAGATACCATAAACTTGATTTATCCTTGAAGTGTCCAGCCATTAAGCAGAGGACCTATAAAATAAACATTTAAGAACAAGGTCCCCTTTTTATTCTTTTGGGTCCAAAGGGTTAGCAACTTTTAACAACCCACACTTGCCTCACAGAAGGGGGTTTAAGCCTTCTGGGATTTGGTGTGAATCTTAAAAGACATTCAGCAGCCTTGTGACCATAATCATCACACACGGAGCAATGGTGGAAGCCACCCAACTGAGGGTTAACAAACTTCGTTAAAGTCTTGAGCACATCATTTACTGGTATGGATGAGGTCGCCTTTACAAAGTTCATCCACTTGAACTTTGCCGTCTTGCCACTACCCGCGGTCGTTGGTTTCCTTGCGGTAGCCAACTTCCTTGGTGCGGTCGACTGACCTCGAGGTAAGTACATGCGGTCGGGAGACTTAGCAACCTTGCTGGTGCTTGCCGCAGTAGCAGGTTCATCCATGGCAATACCTTTCAACTTTGCCTTGCCAGTTTGTTTCTTAGGGTAGACATAATTAAACACTAGTTTCTTCTTTGGTTCTTGTCCTACACCCTTTGAAACATGATGTTTAGCTTTCGACTCTTCCAAAGTTTGCTGGGTAAATTTCTCATCTCTTTCACAACAAGATGCACATTTAAAGTTGTCACTAGTTAGGAATCCCAAGCCTTCTTTATCACCACTAGACTTTTGGGATTCTAGTATTTGTTCCATAGTGACACGAGAATTGGTCCACTTATTAGTGATCCTTTTCAGGTCGTTTATCTCAGCAACCAATTCTTCGTTTTTAACCTTAAATATGGCATTTTGTTCTTCTAAGAAACGGTTTCGTTCAGTAAGAGGAGTTATGCTCTTGATCTGCTCCTTAAGGAGGGTGAGTTCAGATCTTAGTAGAGATTTCTCCGTCTTAAGCTGGGAAATTTCATCAGTTGAAAGTGCTAAAGCTTCCTTCATACCAGAGAATTTACTAATTACCTGTTCAGCTTTTGCAAACATCTTTTCTTGTTCATCGGGGGAAATGTCAAACTTGACTTGAGGAGTGGTAAACAGAACTTCCTTCACTTTGGGGTTTAGTAGAGCCTTCTTTGCTGAACTCACATCACATCTTGAAAATAGAAGATCACCATTCCTTTGAACTGGTGTTAGGAATCCTTTTTCAGCAAGTTCATCAGCCGTGTAACTCTTCCGTTTGGGTTTCACATTGGGTGTGAATTGATTATCATCCTCATTATTGGAACGAACGACCAAACAGATGTGACCTTCTTCAGAATCCTCATCACTTTCATCAGAATCTGATTCTATCCAGGTAGCTAACTCTTTTGTGGTAGAGTCCTCTTCAGCAACCATCCCCTTTTGCTTTGAGTATCTTGGATTGAAGTTGCTTTTCTTCTTCATATACTCATACTTGGGAATTGGGCATTCTGAAGCGAAATGACCGGGTTTCCTGCAATTAAAACAAACGAGATCCTCTTTCTTCTTTGAGAAGTTGGAGTATTCTTTCTTACTTGTTGAGCTGCTCCTTGAGAACCTTGCTGGAGATTTGCTGGATGATCCGGGCCTTGCTGATTTTCTGAACTTTTGAAATCTTTTTACGAACATAGCAAAGTCATCATCGTCTATATCTAATAAATCAGATGTGGAGATTTTTGGATCTTCTTCCTCGATCACTTCTTCCTTTTGCGCGACCAACGATAAGCTCTTTGTTTTTCCTTCCATTTCAGCAATGTTGTTAAGCTTGATATCAAAGACCTTGAGGTTGGCATAGAGGCTTCTGAGAGACATATCATCTAGTAGCTTGGTATCTTCAAGAGTGTTTCCTTTGTGAAGATATTGCGAACAGAGAGCGGCAAGAAAATTAACATTGATTTCTTTCTTGGTAAGCTTCTTTCCGAGTGCTGTATAAGTACTCACGATCTCACAATAACGATCATAAGTGGCTCTTAGTGATTCACCGGGGATCTTAGCAAAGTTGTTGAATCTTCTTTGAATTGCAAACTTTTTGCTTTCCTTGCAAGCTTGATCTCCTTCGATGTAATCTTTAATTGCATCCCAAAGTTCTTTTGCAGTAGAACATTCCATGATCTGTCGACGCTGTGACGTACTTAAGGTACTTAGAAGTATGCTTTTTTCTTTCACATCCATTCCAACCAGTCTTTTCTCTTCATCGGTCTATTCAGCTTTTGGTTTCTTGATAGTCGGATTTGCACCATTGGTTTCTGGATCCGGATTAGCTTTCATTGGGAAGTATGGTCCAATGGTAAGACAATCACCAAGTTGCTCGTCCATAGAGTAGAACTGAGTTAGAATGCTATGCTTCCATACGTCAAAATTATCTTCGTCGAACGCTGGAACGTGAGTGAAGTTAACCGTTGCCATAGTTTTTTGACTTGCCATTTTGAATCGGCACCCAAGCTGTTAAGCTTGAAAAACAGAAGTTTTATAAAGGTCTTTGCTCAAATACCACTTGTTGGTCCCAAAGACACAACAAGGGTATGAGAAAGGAGGCTAGAGGGGGGGGGGGGTGAATAGCCTACTTAAAATTTCAACCCTTTTTCAAAATTCAACCAAGTGCTTACAATCTTGAGTTTGCGGTCACGTAATAAACCGTGCGGTCAAGATGTAATATGCACAGCGGAAGTTTTCGATGAAAATAAGGTAGAGTTGTTTTTGACAAAATCTCTAAATAGAATCTCACTCACGGTCAAGAGGTTACGGTCGAGTGAGATCCGGTCAGAGTGTTGCGGTCAGAGATTTGCTGTCAGATGGTTGAGATTGAAAGTTGTTGTCTTAGAAGTTTTGGCAAAAGATAAGTTAGTCAGATTTTAACTTAGGTAATGTGGAGAACAAACAAACACAATTCACAATACGTTTGAATATCTGTAAGATCAAACACTAAACGACAAACAAAATTAATATGAACAATAAAGAACAAGATGAACAATACTTGAAGGTGAATTTGCAGAAAGTAAAATGACACAAGTATTTGGAAAGGTTCGATCTGTTAAAAGATCTACGTCCTTTACCAAGATGGTCAGACTTGGATTTTGAATGGAGGTATATATTGATTCTTGAGTGTACAGATTACAGAGATGAAGCTTTGAATCAACACCTACTTTCTATGAAGAATAAATCCTAGACTTAGACCAGTGTATCCCTTTTGATTCAATCTATGTGATTGATCAATTGGGGTGAGTGTGTGTGTAAGAATCAGAAGCTCTTTAAAATTTAAGTGATTGTAGAGCCTAATGAATCTTAAGTGTTACAAGGCTTGAGATGACTTGAATGTTGCTGGAGATCTTTGAAGGCTTGAAGGTGAGTTCTTTGAAGATTCAAAGGATTCTGGAAATCTTGAGTATGATCTTCAATCACCAAGTATTTCAACAGCAATTTCTCTCTTTTTAAATCTCAGCTAGCTTCAATGAAGAACTTAAGGGCTATTTATAGCCTTCAATGAGAAAATAACTGTTGGGAAATACTTGGGCTCCAAGTTGAAGGACAGTGAGCTGTTGAATTCTAATTGGAGCTCAATCTGAGATTGTCCTTTTTGTAGATAAGAGGTGGTCCCACTTAGAGGAAATCAAATTTGAATTACTTGGAGTTCAAGTTCTGCGACGTTCTAAACTAACCATAGTTTGACCATGGTTAAGGTTAAACAAACTTGGGTTCTTGGACAACTTCTTCATTTGCGGTCAAGGCCTTACGGTCGAGTGGCTTGCGGTCGAGGGGTCAAATGTGACCTGTCAAGGATATGCCACAAAGCTCACGGTCACTGACTTCCGGTCAAGTAATTCACGGTCAAGTGGTCTTCCACGGTCAGGTGGTCTACCACGGTCAAGTGAATTCACGGTCAAGGTCTTGACCACTAAAATTCCAGACTTAGAAAATTTTCAGCCTATCAATATAAAGCCTATACTATCAAAGTGGACTATTCTAAAAATGAAGTTTAACACTTCTTACAATATATCCTAAAGTCCACAAAAGATAAAATTAGGTTATGGGATCAATTAAATCTAGGTAATAGGAGTGGTTTATAATAAGCATACCCAACAACCTTCAAGTTACTACGACTCAACCTAACTTACCTCCTGAAATTCATGAAGTAAGAGGTCACCCAATCAATAATATCATTGGTGATCTAAATGTTGGTGTTCGTACAAGGAGAGCTACAAACTTTGATGCTTACACTGCTTTTATCTCTCAAATTGAACCGAAGAAGGCTGATGAAGCGCTCCAAGATCCTAATTGGCTTGTTGCTATGCAAGAAGAACTCAATCAATTTGAACGATGCAAGGTTTGGACTCTTGTTCCAAGACCAAATGATCAAGGAGTGATTGGTACGAAATGGGTGTTCAGAAACAAGATGGATGAGAATGGAACCATCACAAGAAACAAAGCAAGATTGGTTGCACAAGGCTATAGGCAAGAAGAAGGAATTGATTACGATGAAACTTTCGCGCCTGTAGCAAGACTTGAAGCTATTAGACTCTTTCTAGCTTACGCCGCTCACAAGAACTTCAAGCTATATCAAATGGATGTGAAGAGCGTGTTTCTAAATGGTGAAGTCCAAGAACAAGTCTACGTTGCTCAACCGCCTGGGTTTGAAGATTCATAATTTCCAAATCATGTGTACAAACTCCAGAAAGCTTTGTATGGGCTCAAGCAAGCACCAAGAGCATGGTACGATACACTATCAAAGTTTCTCATTGAGAAAGGCTTCACTCGCGGTAAAATCGATACAACTCTTTTCATTGCCAAACATAATGGTCATAAATTACTTGTTCAAATTTATGTTGATGATATTATATTTGGTTCTACTAATGAACTGTTGTGCAAGCGCTTTGAAAAACTAATGAAGAGCAAGTTTGAAATGAGCATGATGGGAGAACTGACATTCTTCCTCTGGCTTCAAATCAAGCAAATGAATGAAGGCATATTTATCAATCAAGCTAAATATACAAAGGACTTAATCAAGAAGTTTGGACTTGACAATGCTAAACCATACGATACTCCAATGGCTACCGGAAACAAACTCGACAAATATTTAAAAGGTAAACGTGTTGATCAAACGCTCTATCTAGGTATGATTGGCTCGCTCCTTTGTCTTACTGCTAGTAGGCCCGATATTATGTTTAGTGTTTGTGTTTGCACTCGTTATCAATCTGACCCTAGAGAAGCGCACTTGATTGCTGTGAAACGTATTATAAGATATCTATCCGGTACTATTAACCTTGGACTTTGGTACACCAAAGATTCGAACTTTAAACTTGTGGGTTATTCAGATGCAGATTATGCAGCGTTCACAATTGATAGAAAAAGCACAAGTGGCACTTGTCATTTCCTCGGATATCGACTTGTGTCATGGGCAAGTAAGAAACAAGCTTCAGTATCTGTCTCAAAAACCGAAGCTGAATATATCGTTGCGGGAAGTTGTTGCTGTCAAATACTATGGATGAAGCAGCAATTGGTGGACTATGATATCATTGAAGAAAATTGTCCCATCTACTGCGACAATACATCAACCATTGCCATTTCTGAAAATCCTGTCATGCACTCAAAAACCAAGAACATCGACATCAAATATCACTTTCTCAAAGACCACGTGGAGAAAGGAAATATACATTTGGAACACGTGGGAACCGACTTTCAAATCGCCGACATTCTAACAAAAGCACTTGACGCGAAACGGTTCATATTTTTTAGAGGTGAAATGGGTATGCTTGAACTCAACTAAATTCTATATAGTTTTGTTACTACTAACGATTTTATGTTTTGTTGAGTTATAAGTACCCTAGGTCTCAAAAGTTAAATCATTTCAAGTTTCAAGGAAACTTCATGCACCTGAGTATGCGCCCCACTCACTGTGCGCCTCACTCTCTTGCGCGCCCATTTCATATCGCGCCCTATCCATCATGCGCGCCTCCTGAGTGTTATGCGCCCCTCATGCGCGAATTAAATGATTACGGCTCAATCAATTCTACCATATTTATTATTTCAATGATTGAACGTATTCAATGTCACAAGTACCAGGTGAGTTAATTCTTATCATTTATTATAGGAATTTTTGTATTTTGACATTCCATTAATTGTTTAAGGGTACTTGTGCAATTAATTTTTCCCTTGTTTTACGCTTTTCAAAAATTTTATTTTCTGAGGATATATTTCTTGCACCCCAAACTTACACCAAAACAGATGTTTTTGGGGTTTGTGCAAAAATTAATCAAAATTGCTCATACACTTATAAAGGAAGTGGAGCAGTTTTTCTTAACCCAAAATGTCACATCAAGTGTCCTTGGGTCATTCAGCATTTAATAAGCCGTCACATCATCATATCCCTCATAAATGCATGTCTTTTCCCAACATCCCTCACCATTAATACCCATCCTTTCATATTCCATTTTTTTTATCCAAAACCAACCCTATATATATTCTAACCCTAACACATTCATATCTTCTCTAATCATTTCCCCTACAAAACCCTCACCAACTCTCTCTTCTCCCTCTCCTTCCCATCAACTCTCTCTCTCTCTCTGTCTCATCTCTGCGTTTTCTCTCTCCCATTATCCCTATATTTTCTTCCTTTTTCCTCTTCATTTCTTTTATAAATATATATATGGGTCCTAAACGTTCTAACAAATCAAATCAAGACGAAATGGTATGACTTCTAAACCCTTAATCTCTTAATTTCTGCAATTTTTTATTTTTCGTCATTCTGGGTTCTCGTTACTTTGCTAAAACCGAAAATGCTATTTTCTTTTGATAAATCTTGCATATGTATGTTTGCATGATTTTGTGTGTTTTTATGCTAAGTTTAAATTATTTACATAGTTATGCGCCTAACTATGAATCTATGCGCCTAGTTAAATATGCGCCTATTGACCTTATGCGCCTCAAAGTGATTCATGCGCCTAACATGTGTATGCGCCTCTGGCTATTACAAATATTATGCGCCTCAATCCTTTATGCGCCTAATAAAATTTTGCGCCTATATATCTTATGCGCCTCTATTTATACTTAGTCAAATTTTTATGTTTTAATTATTCCCTTAGTATATTTTCATAGAACCATAATATGCGCCTCGTACTTGTATGCGCTTCCAACATATGCGCGCCTAATAATAGTATGCGCATACTATTGTTATGCGCCTATATATTATTATGCGCTTATTTTTACTTTGCTCATTTTATGATTCTATGCGCCTGATACACTCCTAACTTAAATCATTGTTATGTTTCCAGGATCCAGCAAATTTCAAACCTGGTGAGACATTTAATCTCACTGAGTTATCAACTGTCCAGATTGGAGTTGATGTCATGGAGTACATAAGACTAGCTGGTCTTCTACCTTTATTCACCCTGGAGCAACCCTTCTACTCACCGCTCCTTGTTGATGAATTTTTCTCCACTGCTGTGTTCGTGGAAACTCCAACAGACATTGAAGGGGTTATGCACTACAGAATACGCGCCGTGGTTCAGAATGTTGATATTACCATTTCTACTGGTACTTTGTAAAATATCATCAACTTCACCACTACTGGCTGGCCCTCTTGGCGTCTCCGGGAAAATCAACACTTACTCCGTAGCCGCGCAGAACATTATAGCGCATACTTATCTCAATATTCCTATTCTTCAGAATAACATCAAATCTGTTGAGATAAGGGATGGAGGTGACTTGCTGGCGCACATAGCGCATCTGGTGGGTACTTCCATAATTTTCAAAACTGAAAATGTGAACAGATTCACAATGGAGCAGTGGGAATATACTGCAGCTATTATGGGAAACACAATCCTCAACTGGCCTCAAATCTTATTCAAAACTTTGTCGAACCAGATTGACAAGTACAACAAGAACAAGGCTGATGGGAAGACAAAGTTCAAAACTTACTGCCGAATTCTCACAAAGATTTTTCTCACTTATCCTGCGCTTGCCACTTTTCTTGCTGAGAATCCAGTTTATCAAACAACTGATGTTCCGATCTTTGGCAAAGACAGTTTAGTAATGAAACGGCACAGGAAGCGCATGGCTAAGCGCGTGCCGCATGTAAAAGGTAATCAGTTGGTCGATGAAGCCACTGAGTCAGATGAAGAAGTAGATGGCGCAGAACCTGATGTTGCACCCAGTGCAGAAACAATAACTGCTCCAGGCGCAGAAAAGGGCAAAGGGATTGCTGAAAGTTCAAGTAGACCACCTAAGCGCTAAGGAAGCCAGCAGACTGGAAGCGCAGAAAAAGAGGGATGAAGACTACAGATTGAAACAGGCTGCTGATTTATCCAAGTCTGAAAGGCGCAAAGGCACAGGGTCTAGCACTGATGTACGCGCGCCTGCTCCTAATGCGCCTCCTAATGTTCGTGCACCTCCATCAAAGACTTCTGCTCCTGCTCCAGTTCAGAAACTAACTCCAGAACCACTCTCTGCTGAGCGCCAAGCACTCAAAGATAAGCTATCTAATGAACTTTTTGGCGACTTGAGTGATGATCCAGTTCAGGGGGAGCTAGAGCCCTTGACTAGGCGCAAGAGCCCTTCTGCGCCTCCTCCTCGTGATTCTGCGCCTCCAACTATTTCAGTAGAGCCTGCTTCAAGTGATGACTATCTTCCTTCTCCTCACGCTCCTACTCAATCACCAGTTAGGCGCTCCTCTTCTGCTGCTCCTCAACCTGCTCCTGCTCCTCCCACTCCTGATATGAGTATGGTTATCTCATTGCTTCAGCAACTTCAGCAAGGCCAAGCTCACATTAATTCTCAGATGGAGCTTCATACTTCTATGCTACTCAGCAAACTGATGAGATTGCTGCCATTAAGGGGGAGATGGCGCGCATAGATGCTAATATCAAGGACAAACATTTCCTTACTCCTTAATAATGGAATGATGCTATAGATCAAATGAATGAGCTATTCAAAGGCACTCTTGCTTCCCTACATGAACGTATTGACGGTGGCATCAAACTCACTGATGGCCAAGATTTCATTTACGCCATAAGGGAGGTAGAGTCAAATATAGCAGGTGATATAAGGAAGTTGTTTGAGATGGTGGCTGGAGATAGCCAAAAATTATTGAGTGTGGTTGACAAACTCAAAGAAGTTAAGGATGAACTAGAAATCCTGGGTTAACAGTATATGGTGCTGATCCTGGCGCAGAACCCAAAGCTCCTGAATCCCATGCGCCTTCAGCTCCTGAAACTCCTGCGCCCTCTTCTAGCTCTACTCCTGGCGCGCATATTGACATTAATTCACTGCTCTCAAAGATTGATGTTTTGAAGGAATTAGTTGTCACTCATTTAATGCCGCGCATTCCAGTGCAGACAGGCGCACAGATAGAGTTTCTGCTGATATACTCTCTGCCCAAGCTGCTGTTGAAGCAAACCTTCAAGCCTTCACTGAAAACTTTTCACAACAGCAATCCATCACTCAGCGCACCATTGATGAGTATCAAAACATCAATGTTGATCATCTGCGCTACATTAGAGATGGTGTCACTGATACTCACGGTGTTGTAAACCGTTGTCACCAGCTTTCAAAGCAGATTCAGCGCTCCGTGAAGGAGATTGAAGAAGGATTGAAGGAAGACGATGCGCCTCCTCCCAACCCTTAGTTTATGTTTTGTTTGTAAGTTGTTAGAACTCTTTTGAGTTTAGAATCCTTTCGTTAGTGATTTAGTTCCATTGAAAACTTGTAATCACCAACTCCTATATTTCAAGTTTTAATGAGAACAAAGCATCACTATTATTTCAAACCTGTTCACTCAAACTCCTTGTTTGAAGAACACTGAATATTGTTTAAAATCATACGCATCATATTTGAACTGTTTCATATTTTCATGCATTAAGTTTAAACCTTGTTTAAACACATTTCAAAACTAAAACTCATATATCATTTTGAATGTGTTAAACCATCATTTCTATCTTTCCATTTGTAATGATTTATCTTTATTGGAATAGATTAGAAATCTATATCTTGGACTAGTGTGTGCATTAACTTGAGACATGATTTACCAATTTCATTTATTTTGGACATGTTATTATCAAATATAATGTTTGTCCCTGATATAGTAGGTAATGGCATCAATCAAATAGGGGGAGATTGTTGGGTATGCCCACTTATATCTCAGTTTCAATGTAATAGGATTGATTAGATTTGATTGATCCATCACCTAAGTTTTATTTCATGGACTTTAGGCCCACATGTAAGAAGTATTTATACTTCATTTTTTAGGTTGTCCATTGTAATAGAATAGGCTTAGGAATAGGGCAAGAAGATCAAGATTGAAGAAAATCACTCCGTGAGTTTGAGCTACGCGCCTATGCTCTCCATTCAACGCGCCATGCGCCCCTTCACCTTTACGCCATGCGCCTATCCAGTGCGCGCGCATAAGGTGATACGCCTAGCTATGCTACGCGCCCCATTGGCTCATGCGCGCCTCTTAGCTCAACGCGCCTCAAAGAAGTTTTTTTAACACTCAGTGATTTAACGAAGATTCAAAGACTTGAAGAGATTCAAACTTCGCCAATGATCCAACGGTGAGAAAATGACACGTATGAGCCCGAATCTAAGGACACCTGTCCATAACGGTCATATTTGTGTTATGTGTCTAACGGCTATAAAAGGACACGTGCTCCACTCAATGAGCGACAACACATCCGTCCTTTTTCTGACTCAACAAGGATTTCCAACGGCTAGTTTTTGGGGCTCTACTATAAATACCCCATAACTTCAACCATTTGAAGTTGCTAAGCATTTCACGAATTTATCTCTCAAGCATTTGTTGAAGATTTGAAGATTGCCTTTGATTTACCATAATTCTCAAGAACATCTTCATAACTTCATCCTTAGCCCAGATCCTCAAGCAAAAACACTTTAGTTTTATTGTGCTCTCAATCTCAAAGATCTAAAGAGCCTTGAATCTAAAATCACACACGCACCTCTTTAAGTTTGATCACTTAGATCTTTCTTTTAGAGATACACCGGTTATTGTCTAGGATTTGTTATTTCATATAAATAGATCTTGATTTAGTGTATAAGCTCAAACGATTGTAATTTGTAACACTCTCTCATTATATAAGATCTCCATTAGAAATCCAAAACTAACCATCTTGGTAGAGGACGTAGATCTTTCACTGATCGAACCTCTCCAAATAGCACGTACTTATTTACTGCTATTTCCTTTCAAGTTCATATCATATCTAACTATTTGTTTGTTTATTCATTGTAGATTGATTTATTGAACTGTGTTGTGTTTGTTATATCATTTGCCTTAGTTTCTTATTTCACCCACTTTGAGCCAAAATACTTAGAGTGTGTGTGCACCCCCTTTATCATACTTTGCGCCTATTTACATTACTAAATTCCGCTGTGCATTTCACTCACTCACATAGGTGCATATCATAACGCTTATTTGATAAAGTGCGCATTTGCAATTGAGTTTATCAAGGGTACGAAAAGAATTTTAAAACAGCTATTCACCCCCCCCCTCTAGCTATTTTTCATACCCTTGTTGCCCTTTGGGACCAACACGGCCGACCAGATATCTGGGCCGACCTGTTCTCGGCCGCGGATATTGAGGCACTCATCGGCTTTTCGGGCCCTACCAAGGGCTTGGGGATCCTGGTGTAGGATGTTGACCGGGCCATTCGGGCCAGAATTCGGGAGTATTTGGCGGGTTTGGTTATGGCGGAGCAGCTCGGGCGAGCTTACGTGTGGCTCCTTCTCAGCAACACCCTCTTCGCCAATGCCGATACCACATGCCTGTTCCCCCTACTGGGATCATTGTCTTCTCCCGAGACCGTCCAGAGTATTGCTTGGAATCCTTTTGGTGTGCAAGACTTGCTCTTTCCAGTCAAGAATTTCAACTGGTTGTTCCTCATAAGACAAATCAGGCTGAAATGGAATAGCCTTATACTCAAGAACATGTGACTCATCCGCCATATACTTAAGAAGCATGGGCATGTGAAAAACATCATGAATACCAGATAAAGAAGGTGGTAAAGCCACTCTATAAGCCAACTTTCCAACTCTTTCAAGAATTTCAAATGGACCGATATAACGAGGAAATAACTTTCCTTTCTTCCCAAATCTCTTTATACCTCTACGAGGAGAGACTTTCAAGAATACAAATTCACCTACCTGGAATTCAAGATCCCTTCTGCGATGATCAGCATAACTCTTTTGTCTACTTTGAGCTATGCGCAATCTATCTCGAAGGAGTTTCACACTCTCAACTGATTGTTGAACCATTTCAGGTCCCAAGAGTCTAGCTTCTCCCACTTCATCCCAGCATATAGGAGATCGACACTTTCTGCCATAAAGATCTTCATATGGAGCCATTTCAATGCTAGATTGATAACTGTTGTTATAAGCAAGCTCAGCCAAAGGAAGATGAGTATCCCAACTGCCTTTGAAATCAACAACACAGGCACGTAACATATCCTCGAGAATCTGTATAAGTCTCTCAGATTGCCCATCAGATTGGGGATGAAAAGCAGTACTGAAATTCAATTTAGTACCCATGGCACCCTGAAGAGCCTGCCAAAATCAAGAAGTAAAACGAGGATCTCTGTCAGATACAATACTCACAGGAACTCCATGGAGTCGAACAATCTCCTGAACATACAATGAAGGTAACTGAGACAATGAATATCCCATGGAAACAGACAAGAAGTGAGCTGACTTGGTCAGTCTATCTACTATAACCCAAACAGCATCATGGCCTCGTCTGGTACGTGGCAAACCAGTCACAAAATCCATAGTGATATGCTCCCATTTCCACTCTGGAATTTCTAATGGTTGCAACAAACCTGCTGGACGTTGATGTTCCACTTTCACTTGTTGACAAGTCAGACACTTGGACACATATTCTGCAATTTCTCTTTTCATGTTGTTCCACCATAAATGCTTTTTCAAGTCTTGGTACATTTTTGTGCTTCCAGGATGAATAGTATACTTGGCTTTGTGAGCCTCTTCAAGCACTTTCTTCTTAATCTCAAGATCAGCTGGAATGCAAACTCTGCCTCGAAAGGTAAGAATTCCATCACTGTTGAAACAAAAATCTAGTTGTTTTCCTTCATTCATTCCACTAATAATTTTCTGCAATTCAGAATCAGTTACCTGAGCTTCTTTGATTTGTTGGAGTAAGTCTGAAGTAGCCTTTATATTTGCAAGGATAATTCCATGTCTTGATTCACAAGGACTCCAATCACACAAGTCTTCTAGCAATTTCCATTCACAAATCATCAAGCAAGAAATATAAGTCTTTCTTCTTAGTGCATCTGCCACAACATTTACCTTTCCTGGTTGATAAAGGATAGTACAATCATGATCCTTTAATTTCTCCATCCATCTACGTTGTCTCATGTTAAGCTCTTTTTGAGAAAACGAGTACTTCAAGCTTTTATGATCTGTAAAGACTTCAAATTTTATTCCATACAAGTAATGCCTCCATTTATGTAAAGCAAAAATAATCGCAGCCAACTCTAAATCATGAGTAGGATAGTTCTTTTCATAAGGAGATAATTTCCTTGAAGCATAAGCTATTACCTTGTCATCTTGCATCAGAACACAATCCAATCCTTTTTTAGAAGCATCGGTATAAACCATGAAATTCTCAGAACCATTAGGTAAAGCCAAGACTGGAGCTGTAGTTAAGCGCCTTTTCAATTCTTGAAAACTTGCTTCACATTTGTCACTCCACTCAAAAGAAATAGCTTTCTGAGTCAGATTAGTCAATGGAGTAGCAATCTTGGAGAATCCCTCAATGAATCTCCGATAATAACTAGCCAAGCCCAAGAAACTACGGATATCTGTCACTGTAGTTGGCGTCTTCCAGTTTACAACTGCTTCAACTTTGGAAGGATCTACTGCAATACCAGTAGCAGACACAACATGTCCCAAGAAGGAAACCTCTTCTAACCAGAAGGCACATTTGCCAAATTTTGCAAATAATTGTTTCTCACGAAGAACTTGCAATACCACTCTGAGATGTTGCTCATGCTCAGCCCGTGATTTAGAATACACAAGAATATCATCAATGAATACCACCACGAAACAATCAAGATATGGTTTGAAGATACGGTTCATCAAATCCATAAATACAGCTGGAGCATTTGTCAAACCGAATGGCATAACAATAAACTCATAATGCCCATACCTGGTATGGAAAGCTGTCTTTGGTATATGTTCAGATCTGATTTTCAGCTGATGATAACCACTTCTCAAGTCAAGCTTCGAGTATACTACTGAACCTTGAAGCTGATCAAACAATATGAGGTAACGGATATTTGTTCTTTATGGTTACCTGATTAAGATCTCTGTAATCAATACATAATCGCAGGGGAAAATTGCAATTTGGTTCCTGACATTTACAAACTTTTGCAATTTGGTTCCCAACAGTTTTTTTTCGCCGATTGGTTCCCAACATTTACATTTTTTTGCAATGTGACTATAAAAGTAACTGGGCGTTAGTTTTCTAACGATTTTATGTCACGTGACTAGCACATGACGTTTTAAAATATTCGTAAAGCTACACATATCCGATTAATATGATTCTTTTTTTATATTGAAGCTAATATTTAAATCTACAACATGAATTTTTTTTTGGAAATTTTTTGGGTACCTAAATTATTTTTACATTTAATCTTAATTTTAAATATTAAAAAAATAAAAGCACGTGAAATATAATCTAAAAAGGTATTAGCCCAAGTATGTTTCATATGAAGTAATTTCTATATGTATGTTTCCTAAAGTTTATTTTTCTCCACCCCTCTGCCACTTTCTCGCAACACCCATTCCACATACACTCTTCCCTCGATTCATCGTCCTCTTCTTCTTCCTTTTTTTTTCTATCAAAGATTTTTACGAACTGATAATCTACATATAGAATTTATTTCATATGGAACATATTTGGGCTAATATCTTTTTTAGATTATATTTTACGTGTTTTCTATTTTTTTTAATATTTAAAATTAAGATTAAATGTAAAAATAATCCAACTACCCAATAAATTTCCAAAAAAAATATATATTGTAGATTTAAATATTAGCTTCAATTTAAAAGAAGAATCATATTAATCGGATATGTGTAGCTTTAAGAATATCTTAAAACGTCATGTGCTAGTCACATGACATAAAATCTGTTAGAAAACTAACGCCCAGTTACTTTAATAGCCACATTGCAAAAAAATGTAAATGTTGGGAACAAATTGGCGAAAAAAAACTGTTGGGAACTAAATTGCAAAAGTTTGTAAATGTCAGGAACCAAATTGCAATTTACCCTAATCGCAGAGTCCCATCTTTCTTTCTGACAAATAACACTGGTGCACCCCACGGTGATACACTAGGCCTGATAAAACCCCTTTCAAGTAATTCCTCAAGCTATGTTTTTAATTCTTTCAACTCAGCTGGAGCCATTCTATAAGGTGCTTTAGAGATTGGTGTTGTACCTGGTAATAACTCAATACAGAACTCAAGCTCTCGATCAGGTAGCATGCTATACTCAGAAGAGAATACATCTGAAAATTCAGACACAACAGGAATATCTTCCATCTTGGGAACAGATAAACTCTTGTCAAGCACACATGCGAGATACCCGGCACAACCACGAGGTAAAAGTTTTCTAGCTTTTAAAGCAGAAATAACACGTATATTATACATAGGCCTATCACCTTCAAAGGTAAAATCAGGCAAACCAGGTATAGAAAAAGTTACTACTTTTCTATGACAATCAACAGATGCATGATGCACATAAAGCCAATCCATGTCAAGAATCACGTCGAAGTCCTTTATAGGTAACACGACTAGGTCAGCAAGAAGGGCATGATCACCCACAAGAACTTCACATTTCTTATAGACCTCAAAAGCAAACATGCAATCTCCCATAGGGGAAGATACTTCTAGCACATAAGGCATAGAATCAGGAAGAACATGCAAATGCGACACAAAATGAGATGCCACATAAGAATGAGATGAGCCTGGATCTATCAGGACTCCCGCTCTCGTACTAGAAAGTAATATAGTACCTCCTATAACCACAGAAGACTCGGCTACACCCTGCTGATCAGCAAACACTTGACCCTGAACTTTAGGTCGACCCCCACTATCTCTCTTAGTACATGAGGCCTGTTGACTCGTACCCTCAACATGACTTCCTTTGCCTTTAGGACAATTCTTGATAAAGTGCCCTGTTTCCCCACAAGATAAATATTTCCCAAGCTTTAGCCAACACTTGTCTTCAGAATGGCCTTCTTTCAAGCAATAACCACACACTTTCCTGGAAACTTGGACTGTTGTTTTAGAACCAGTTGATACACTACCTTTTCTTTCAGAGGGTTGTCGAAATCGACGATCTTGGCGGCTAGATTTACCACCCTTAGAACCAGATCCCTCTGATTTCTCTGAAACATGACCTGTCATGATTGTTCCCAACTTCACTTTGTGTTCTTCAATGTCATTTTCAATGCCATAAGCCCTCTCCACTGCTTGTTGATAACTAGTAAGCTGTAAAGAACGAAGCTGCTTCCTGTACTCAGTCTTCAACCCCTTCACAAACCTCTGTGCCTTCTTTGTTTCATTTGGAACTAAGTGATCACAATACCTAGCCAATTCTGTGAACTTGGTTGAGTATTGCCCCACTGTCAAGCTTCCCTGCTCCAGATTAAGAAATTCCATCTCTTTTCTGTCTTAGACCACTGTTGGAATGAACTGTGACTTGAATGCTTTGAGAAAATTCTCCCAAGTCTGTGGTACCCCTTCCAGTTCCCAGCTTTTATTCAGAACTTGCCACCAATGTTCTGCAGATTTTTCAAGTTTAAAGGTTGCAAATGTTACCTTATCACCTCCTGCACATCTTAAGGCTGTAAAGATCTTTTCTATACTTTCAATCCACTCTTCTGCCTTCTTAGCATCAGGTTCCCCATCTAAGCTACGAGGTTTCAACTTCAAAAACTTTGTAAGTTGATTAGGATAATCCCTGTCCATATTATCAGCCATCTCTTCTTGAGGAGTTGCTGATCTCACCTGATTACTACCACTAGTACCTTCAGAACTCATTATACCTGTAGGTAAACACTCGGCATTAATAACACACCCAAGACTAACCCATACCTAAGCTATAGACCCTATCCAGACTTAGAGCAAACCAAGGTAGCTAAACAGGGTAGCTAAACCAGGGTAGCTCTGATACCAACTGACACGCCCCAAGTCCCAGGATTCCCTAATAGAACCTCGAACCTGGTGCGCGTAACTAACAAGAATCAAGAAACTAACAAGAAACAAGAATAATACATGCTAGAATCAAATTGACATGATATATATACTCTAGAGTAAGGAGCTAAAATAGCTCACAACACGAGTTCTAGACAAGAAAATTAAAACCAAACTTGGTTACATACAGCGGAAGACATGCCTAGCACATAAGCTGGCATTACAAGATGTCTAGAGACAACAAGTACTATATAAGACTGTCTACCCCAAAATAGGGAGTTATACAACCCATACAAAATTGTCCTCACCAAAGTGTAAAAGGACACAAGCCCCAAAAGAACAACAACCTATGTAGTAAGCTCCCAGCTATGTCGAGCCTCACTGCGCACTATCACTAGCCTTCCTTTGATCTAAGGAAAACAAATAAACAAGGAACGGGGTGAGATAAATCTCAGTAAGCTATTAGATGCAACTACATGACATGTTATCATGCAATTCAAGTAGATACTCAAGTAATCATGTATCAAGTATCATCAAGTAACATGAGAGGCTAAGTCAACTCATCAAGTAACACATAAGGCTAAGTTATCACGTTACAAATGATATTGCTTCCTTCCTTATCCCTCCCAAGAATACCATTGTTGTCGTAGCTTGTATTACTTTTGACAATCACGATCAATATCAAGAAACTGCTTATGCAGTATATATAAGAAGACCCGGTAACCAGTGTCATTCCCAAGATCAAGATTCACGAGGTGTTCACGAGTTTAGCATTCACTTTTATCAGGCGTATTGATCTAATAAAGGAAGCTATGCCCTTACTATGGCCTGTAGTAAGGGGTCAAGCGCAGATACATAGATCCCCGATTATCACTTTGGCCCCAGCCTCATGATAAGCGTGAACCTATATACCTCCGAGCAAGCAAGGACCAGTTGGACTCACACAAGAATGCACAAGTAGGTATTTAATTTAACTACGAGAGTAGAACTAATCCAAAAGTAGTGGACTAGCTCATCAAGAAACATGCTTCAAGTAATCAAGGAGTCACATTGTTATCAAGTAGCTATATGCAATGTTTGCACATACACGTCAAGAACATTTCTCATACACGTTAGTGCTTGTTCTTAACACTTTCAAGTTCATTACCATACACATGTATTGGTTTCAAGGCATGTACAAGATTTTATCATCTTATATTCAAGTTCTCAATCCACTTCTATGGATGTTTAAGACATGTACAAGATTTTATTGTCTTATACTCGAGTTATCATTCCAATCTTTGGACATTCAAGTCATATATAAGAGTTAGACATCTTATACTTCAAGTTCATCATCCTATACTAAGGCTCTATGCCTTAGGAGGGGTAAGGTTTCATTTCATTTCTTTTACCGTCCCACAAATAATAGGATAATTTTCTTTTATTCCATTTAAATATTTCACCGTCCCAAAAGTATAAGTATAATTTTCTAATATACTTGTATAAATATTTAATCAAGTTAATATTTCACCGTCCCAAAAGTATAAGTATAATTTTCTAATATACTAATATACTCATTTAGGGATACTTTCATTCATTTCATCATCCCACAAGTATAAGTATAATTTTTCTAATATACTTGTATAAACATTTAATCAAGTTAATATTTCACCGTCCCAAAAGTATAAGTATAATTTTCTAATATACTAATATACTCATTTAGGGATACTTTCATTCATTTCACCGTCCTACAAGTATAAGTATAATTTTTCTAATATACTTGTATAAACATTTAATCAAGTTAATATTTCACCGTTCCAAAAGTATAAGTATAATTTTCTAATATACTAATATACTCATTTAGGGATACTTTCATTCATTTCACACTCCCACAAGTATAAGTATAATTTTTCTAATATACTTATATAAACATTTAATCAAGTTAATATTTCACCGTCCCACGAATAGGAGTATACTTTCTACTAACAAACTAACAACTAGGCAATGCCCAGGAGTGCATAACAAGTTCAAAACAACTATTTCAAGTTTACTCTTTCATTCCAACACAGAGGGTTAATACTCCCTTTGTCCCAAAATTACAAGTATCACAAAAATCACCCCAAACACGAAATTGACAAGCACAAGTATCAGGAATAACATATATGCATGTTATTACAAGCAAGGGGGAGCTAATAACTTACCTACTCCGGAATCAAAGTTACCCAAACAAATTTATGTTCGGCAGGAAACGTTCTATTCAACGCCACAAATATTTATCCGGGATCGGAATCAAGAACAGAGGGATAATTAAACTCGAGGAGTCGAGAATAGGGTAAACCCTAAACCTAGCTTTCTGAGACAGAGGAAGAACGTAACTAATTTTGGGGGAAAGAATGCTTTCTCAGAGAAGCAAACAACAAGATATACATGACAAGTTTCAAGAAATGACACTTAGGCCCCTCAAGTTTTACTTTTAACAAGAAGGCCCCTAAAGTCATATTTTCACAAATGACCCAAAAGTCAAAACTAGACATTTAACCACCTTAATATTATAAAACAGTTAAGAAATTAACCCAAGTAAAACTAGCACATAATATGCAAGTCAAGAATTTAACAAGAATAAGGATGGGCGTTACACACATAGCCCATAGGGCGTCATCATTTGTAGAGCAAAAGACTCGTCCTCGTGTGGGGGAACAAGAATAAGAGGACATGGCAAGAGATACTCCATTTCTCGGGAGCCTTTCTGACATACTGTAGTGGCACATGCTTGGAGAAGCTTGAAAACTGGGTCACACGTTGTTGCCATTTGCTGCCCAAACCAATTGACTCACTGGGGACCATTCGTGCAACCTCGTACCCCTCAATGATGGGCTCATTCTCGGATGGATCTTGGTTACCACGTGCCTTCTTTCACATGAGCCCAAAAATGCACATTGCAAGAACAATCTTTCTTATGCCAATAACCCAAAGCGACCTTTGATTGTGCCGTATCTTGTCGAGCCTTTTGCAATTGGCTCGGTGGGGAACTGGCTTGCTGAGGAGATTCAATGTAGAACTTGTCTTCTTTAGAGGCCGGGGATCTCCATTTCTCTTTCCCTTCTCTCTCTCACTCTCTCAGTTTTTTTATGACGCACCCTATTTTTTTACTAGACCGCCCTTTCGGGTTTTCAATCTAGCGGGCATCTCTTTTGCGTCTTCATTTTTTTTTGACTCAATTAATGAGGAAGTGTGCATGAACTCTAGCTGAGGATGAGAGACATGTGATTTTTGGTGTAGACCTTTTGTTACCAATGATGAGTGACATTGACTTGACTAGGGAAGTGGTCCCTAGTATTGACATGTATTTTTATTTATTGAATGACTCACGAAGGCAAGTAAGTCATTAAGAGAGAAGAGAAAGAAAGCCCCAATTTGATTGCAAGAAACTGGGAGTGTCGTTGAAAGATAAGAAGCCCCTAGACACGACAAGGAACGGAAAGCGATTCCAAATCTAAGAAAGTTGTTATATCTTGAGGTGATTAATTTATTGACAAATGACTCGTACAAATATGTCTTGATAAGTTCGAGATGAAGGCCAATCACCATAATGCACTAGGGCTAAACATATCTTCTTTCTTGCATGAGACCGGACCCGCAGGTTGCCTACGTTCCTCCAGTGTAGAGGCTCAGGTCACCGTAGTTCTTGTGGATTCTCCTTTGGTCGTGATGGTTGTTGCTTCGTCCTTCGTTGGTGGAGGAATGATGTTGTTGCGAACTTCTTTTGATGAGGGGGGATTTTTATTTATTTATTTATTTTTTTGTTTTTTTTGTGCTCTAACTTTTGCCTAGGTTGTTTTGAAGAGTCAACCTAGCGAGCATTTTTTTTTTTTAATCCCTTTTTGAAAACTTTGCTTGATTTCTCCATGGTTGTTGCTCCACCTTTATTTGTCGCTTGAAGTCTTGGATTTGATGTTGTCGCCTTTGTCACGATGTTTAGCCCCTAGGCGTTCAAGTGATGGCCTTCATTCTAAAACTTGTTTAGACATCTTTTCATCATTTTGCCAAGAATTAAATTGAATAACTTGGAAGAGCGTATGAGGACAAGAACGACTTTTATTTGATAATTGACCCAAAATTTAACATGGGACGAGAGAAAATTTTAATGCACACTTAAGAGGATTTTGACTCTTTTTTTTTTTTTTAATTCCTATTACTAGGTAGAGAAAGAGAAACGGAGATTGTTGTCGTCGTCTTTGCCATTGTAGTCTCCTTGTGGCATGATCTATTGTTGAAGCCCCATTTCAAATCTGAGCCTCTTCCTTGATGAGTTTCTCTTCACCCAAGGTAAATTCACCATTGTCAATCAAATCTTGGATGATGTTTCGGAGAAGGAAGCATTCCTCGGTAAGATGACCACTGTGTTGATGATAGCAACAATATTTGTGATGGGCATGGTTGGGACGCATAGTCTTAGGTTTGTACCCTTCTAAAGGCTTGATCTTTCCACTTTCCACCAAAGTTTCAAATGCTTCGGCTTGGGTTACTCCTAGGAGAGGAGTGAAAACTCGGTTGTCGGCGGTACTTTTGTGGCTTTTGAGGGACGGGCCACTTGAGCATGTTTTACCGTTGACCTTTGCCTTGTTGTCAGTGAACTCTTGCAGACAGGATTTGAGTTCGAAAACCTCTTCCTCGTGAGTCTTTCTCTCGAGATCAAAACGGGCTTGCCATAAATCATCCTTACGGTGGGCATCCTGGACAAGTCTATCCATTTGTTCCCCCATGACTCTTATTATGTTGAAAAGCCTTTCGTTGGGCACGGAAATGCACCCACCATTGTTGTTGTTGCCGTTGGAAGCTATTGGACCTATTGAAAGAGCACGGTCGATCTTAGATTGGCCCACAAACACCTTTTGAGTAAAGTAAATTAACCCACGAATAAGAGAAAAGACTCAACCACATAAGGAAAAATGACTCTTTTATTTATTATTTACAAAAGTCAGAAGGACGGAGTCCTTTTTGGGGTTTCTAGAAAAATAGTGGAATCGTCACACGAGTATATAGACCTTCTCGCGGTCCCATATACTCATCGGATTCCACCACACTTGTGATACCTACATGTGATGGTATTAAACTAAATTAATGTCATAAAACATACATGCGGGGATGGAGTTTTATTTCGTCCATAATAACCACTTAGGGATGGAGTTTTATTTCGTCCATGATAACCACTTGGCATGTATGTTTTGAATACATTAGTTTAGGGAAATCTCGGGACATGAAAACCGACTTTAGTCACGGAGTGTTAGACCCTAACTAGAATTGTGTTGGCTTGTGCTCGGCTAATGAGAGGCTTAAGGTCACCCCCGGCATGTAGTCGTGAACTGCGCCATGGGTTGAGGTTTACCGCTTCGAAAGAGTCAAGGTCGGGTGGAGCTTGAAACTTCCTAGGACGGGCCTCGACGGGTTTGGGGTTATGAACTTGTGCGACTCGATAGTGAGCAATTCATAGGAATATGTGCATGTAGTGTGAGGTCAAGCCAAGTGGCAAAATATATATTTTTTTTCAAAAGAAAAGAAAACACAAATAAGCACATATTTACAACTTTCGAATCACCCGTGTGACCGATAAAACAAACAGAAAATAAAAGAAGTTATGTACAGGCCCGGTGCCCACACACTGTTAAAATTGTCCATTCTGTTCACTGTTCTATTTCTGTTCCTAGAAAATGGCTCAGAAGCGCGCGCCTTGGGCTGTAAGGATGAGAGGCGCGCGCCCCAGACAAAGAGGGCGGATGCGCCCGATTCTGGGCAGTACCTGCAAAACAGTGGACTCAGGGGATTGCCCTGGCCCCAAATTATAGAACTTTTCCCCTGCAGACATTGTTAGCACAGAAACATGAAATAGAAGGACAAGAAGGGAGGCGGGCGATTCGGGTGGTGAAGGTCGGAGGCGCGCGCCCTAGGACAAGAAGGCCAGAGGCGCACGCGTCCCACCTTTTTCCACCAGAATGCCCAGAAAACAGAATGAAGAGCACCAAAAATAAAAACGCAAGTTTCACCCTTTAAATCATCCCCAGCAGAGTCGCCACTGTAGATACCCCGGGAAAACCACAACTTGGATAGAGCGGTGAATTATCCTAGGATGTCTAACTTGTTTTAATTGTTAGAGTCGCCACCTATGTTATTGAGGGAACATAAGAAAAACCTAATGAAATAGCCTAATTTATGTACAAAACCAGAGATTCGGGAAGAGAAGGGTTCGGGGGTTAGGTGACGGAGTGGGAAGTACTTAAACACCCACTCCGCCGCGCTTACGCGGGTCTTGCTACTTTTGGTGTTCTAATGCTAAATGTCCTTCAATTAATTAAATAGTTCTAACAATTATAATGGAAAGAAAGGGGGAAAACAAAAGATAAGTAAAAGAGAATTGTTTTATTTATTGATTTATGCTAAAGATTACATTAAAAGGAGAATTGTACTAATTTATGCTAACAATTACATTAATAAAAGAGTGGTAAACTAAAGTAGTTTAGAATGTTGGAATGTAACCTTGACCAAACTTCAATAGTGAAGTGGTCTTTTGATTGTATTCCTTTTTATGGAGATTGCATACAATGACTAGACAAATAAAATAAGAAGAAGAAAAGGTGAAGTTGTACCTTAAGAATAAACCTTGACTTGAAGATGGTATTGTTGTAGAGAAATTATTGTGTAGAGATTTGTGTAGAGTTTTGTTGTGTAAAACTCTTGTTGGGAGAATTTGTGTAGGGAAAATGATATAGAATTTGTGTAGAGAGAAAGTTCAAGGTCCAAGAACTTGTGTATAGTTTTTGTAGGGAAGATGAAAGTTGGGTCCTTTCTAAGGTAAAAAGAAGTGGCTTTTATAGGTGAAAAAGAGAGGAAAAGAAGCCTTTTAGACCAATAGGAAAATAGAAGAGAATAAAATAATAAATATAAAATAAAATGAAATAAAGATAAAATCATTTGTTTTTGGGAAAAGGCTAGAATAAAGGATTTGGGAGTTACAAAACTAGGGGGGTGAACTTGAAGGTAAAAAGGAGTGTTTGTGATCAAGAAAAATAAGGGAAATAAGGTGCAATCCGTTACTGCTAAAGTGGGAAGCGCGCGTGTCCGGTATTTTAGACCAAACGCGCGCGCGCCCCATGACCATTACGGGAGGCGCCCGCGGGTGAGAAAGGCAGAATAACAGAAATGACTCTAAAGTTAATTCTGTTATGCAGTTTAGTCCAAAACTAACGGAATCAGTTAGGAACTTAACCGAAGTAACAGAAATTAACAAAAATAAGTTAAATAAAAATACTATGTATGCAATCGGGGTGAGAGGTTCAAGGCGGGGTGTCTATACATGTTACCGTAAGTCCGACCACAAACACATCGAAATGTTGAAAAGGGGAGATTGTCACCACAAGTTCGACTATACAAACGCAAAGGTCCCCAAGGCAGCTTGTCCACACATGCAAAAACTTGAGATGGCCTCCTGACAAATCCAAACATGCCCGGACATGAAAGCATGATAAATGGATTTCTCTCTTTAAGTCAAGAATCAAAAATCTCATCACACATCAACTACAAAGCTAAAAGGATCCGCACAAAGCAGCAGCTTTCAGTGTATCCTTGATTTATCAAATATGAACGTGTGTTGAATTTTAGATCATCTTGTTCTTATCATACCATCATCATATCATATACGATGTTGCACCGGGGGGGGGGGGGGGGCCAGCATGTAGTTTTAACATTCATATACTTATCGTGCTAACACTGTAATCGTAGCCACCATCACGTCGAATCTAATCGTAATCTTCGATAAAAACGTGAGTTTGCCAAGAGAAAAGAAACTTGTGCATCTGCATCAACAAAAAATCAATGCATTTGGCAGTAGCACAAGTACTATAGTGGCTTGCAAATGTGTTTATTTGAACAGGTTCGCTCCCGAGCTTACCAATGCCGTTCCTGCTGAACAATGGTCCACTGTAAGGCGGAGCTCAAAATCTCATCACGAAGCAATCCTAGAGCTAAAGGTTCGGAACGAAGACACAACGTGCAACGTATACTTGAATTTACTTTCATGATATTTCTCTCGAATGTTTGAAATGTCTTGAATCTCGAAAAAAATTGGTTACTCCGGTCTGTTCGGTGATCACTGAATTTTACCATCTCAAAAAGTTGGTTACCCCGGTTTGTTCAGTCACCCTGAATCTGACCCCCCTCAAATGTTATTTGGTTACCTCTTGGTTCTCTCGAAGGCTCGAGTTGAATCTCCATGTTAAACTACGTGACTGGTCTGACCACCCCTCAATTCAAAGTTTGGTTACCCTGGTCTATTCGGTCACCCCGAATTTGACCCCCCTCGAATGTTTGGTTACTCTTTGGTCCTCTCGAGTGCTCGGGCTGGATCTCCCTCAGAACTATGCTCAGACTTGATTCCCGAAAAGGATACGTAGGCAGCTCGAATGCAAGAGCTTCAGTCACCCGTTCTATCAAATATGATGCTACCATGATCCCTGGCTCAGAGATGTATGTGATCTTACCAACCCATAAGTCGTTCATCCATTCCAATCTAGTCTCAGAGATGTATATGATCTCACCTACTCATAAGTCTATCATCCATCCCCATCCGAACTACAATTTGTCTGATTCTCGCAAGAGATAAGTAGGAAACTCGGACCTCGAGTTCAACCATATGATTGCATTTTCTTGCTTGCTTGAGTAGAACTACGAAGGATTGATTCCCACAAGGGATACGTAGGAAGATCTACCTTGGGACCATCCGTTAACCCTAGACAAGATGGCTGTCTATAGTGTATCGTCAAATCCGCTTTACATTACAAGTGAATTCGACGAGGGGCTCTGTAGACACGCCGATCTCGCACCTCCTAAACTTTGAATTGTCTAAACCCGATAATTGACCTAAAACCCTAGATTTGGCGGTATAGGACTACCGACCGCCTTATCAGTGCATCAGATGGAAAACAGAGTCCAGATTTGTGATCAGGGCTCAAAACCGAGTAAATAAGCGTATCCTCCAAAAATCGAGGGCCGAGACCCCACGGCAGGGCCCTCAACTCTAAGAGAGCTTTTTACCGGACATCTTGTTCATTTAAAATTATATTTATGTTATTCCTTACTTGTTAACATATTCTGGATATACCCCTGTGACCCAAAAATTACGAGGAGCAACTTTCGTGTTGGACCCCTGGACAACCGGGACACCAGAGCGCACACGCTGGAGCAGTTGCAAGCAGTTGCGGAGCGAGAAAATGGAGCCGGATACGAATTGTAATATGCATGAAAGCTCCCCTAGACTCGTGACACATGGTTGGCCAACCATGGGGTGAGTCAACATGAATGGATCAACCAGGAAGCGACAAGTGGCAAAATAAGATGGGACCAAATTTTTCACTGTGGCCGTATGACCACAATGGAGGAGTACGCCTCCATTTCAGCCGTACGTCCCTAGATCCCTGGGTGAACAGCCTTTGCTTCCTCAATTATTTGTAGCACAATAATGGTTCCCCCATCACCTTTACATCAACTCCATCAAGCCCATTCCGGCCACCACCCGTCTACTACACCTATAGGTGGGGTATCTGGGTCATTTGACCATTATCTCCCTCATCCATAATACCCTTCATCCATCTCATTTGAAAAGAGGAAGGCTCTCATTATTCACATTCTCATCTCCAACACTTCCCTCACTCTCTTTCAAGTCCTTGATACATTCATCACTCCACCACACCTCCACCACATCTCCACCACTCTACCTCCACAAAACAACCATAAAACAACCCTCAAACACAAGCAAAAAAAACAACTCAATCTCCATCCATTCAAATAATGACAACTCAAATCAAACAACAAAAAAAAAAAAAAAAAGTTTTCCCTTGGGTAGACAAAGGAAGCACACCCCTCACCAACCTAATCTAGGTAAAACTCTATCTTGTAAGTGTTAAGTGTAAGAAATGTAGAAGTTTGTATGCTAAGGTTTAAGGTCTAGCCATTAGAATGGCTAGACCCCCATATTCTTTCATGTAATCTTTGTTTGAATCTTGTAAATCTCCACTAAATATGTCATGAGTGTTTGAACTTCTGATCTAACGTGTTTGTATGAGTTACAAGTTCATTTCATGTTCATTTCCATGCTTTAGACCAAGTATAGCATGCTTAAATGTTGATGTCTTCATGAAACTTTGAATTTGTCCTCTTTGTGTTCTTTCATGTTTATCCACAATTTCGCTCATGTTTGTTCATAAATGACCTCATTGTAATGTAAATAACATGTTAGGGTACAGATATTATATGTTTCATGGATTTTTTTTGAGTTTCAAACATGTTTTGATGTCCATCTTCATGCCTCTTGCATTCTATCCAGAATACCCTGTTCAAACCATGCTTATTCATGTGTTTTTTTACTCATAACTTCATTTATGGGCTTATCTCAAAACATAAAAGTTGTTCCTTATATATTGAACATGATTAATTCGAAGTTTCATGATCATATTCTATATTTATGATATGTATTTGTAGAGATTTTCATAGTTCAGATGTGGTGCCCTGTTTGCTGCATTTCTCGACTAACCTGTGTTTTCATGCCTAAAGCTCTATCAAATATTGATTTTCAAACTGAGATAAAAAAAATAAAATTTGTTCTCAACTGACTAAGGAAAATTATCATATTTTTTGAATAATTTTATGACCAAGGAAAAGGCCTATTTCCATTTTTTTGAATCAAATACTTACTCTCAGAATAACCATTTCCAGCGTCTGAAATCAAAATGTCAGAGGTATTTTAAAGCATCTATTTGACTTGAAACGTGACACACTTCATGTTTGATATGTTAGCTCCAACTTTATTGTTTTGTGTTTTTCCATATTCGTAAGCTATGATAGAGTGAATTTTCCATGAACATGAGATATGCTCTATTTTCTGATTCTGCACAGTTTTTACATCTTTGTTCTTGGCATGATTTGAGCTTCCAAAAATAGTCTAAAAATCAAAAAAATATTCATACATGTTCTCTAACATCTTGGGAGTAAATCCCAAGTTTTAGATCTGATTTTCAATAGGTTTTGTACAGGTACATTACTATGAAAAGAGAGAGCAGTCCTAGAAATTCAACACGACTCTTTGGCAATGGACATTTATTCATTATGGGATTTGTCTCTCATTTTTTGTACACAATTTGTATAATCCCAAATCTACCTGATTCCCTCCCATTTATGTGTTTTCCGCTTCGAAATGTGTTCAAAACCAATCGGGAATCCACCCAAATCGGTTCCCGGTTGTGATCAAATGGACATACTTAGAATAGGATTACACCCTTGTACATAAACACACATATTTCTCAAAGTTAGGGCATAACAAGGCATTTCAAAAATTCATAAAATCAATCGTAGGTGGAAGCATGCTAGAGACCGCAAGGGCGAGAGGATTGCTGCTAATCACTTCTCTTCTCGTAACATAGACCCCGGAACCAATTCTTTCTCAAAACAAAAGGTTTTATCTCTATTTTCCTAAAATAAAATAAGGTGGAGACTCTCTGATTTTCAAAACCAAAGGAGGGTAACCATTATGAGAGAGCACGAGTGTGGATCTTTTTCGAGGTTCGAGCGAGCGGGCTCTCACAGGTCCTAAAAGATAAGAAACTTATCATTTTATCTTCTTTAAAGGATAAGTTTGGGGACAATTGTTGTGGGTAAAATCTCGGACGTCGGCATCCTGAATACGGCCAACATGCAGACATCTTGATCCCTGCAGAATAGGTAAAATAATATAATTGTTTTGCTATGAGTAACTAACATATTTTTACACGATAAAACAGGTGATTTAAACGTAGATTATGGACTCACCTCAATGGATAAGAAGACTCGGGCAAGAATGTTTGAAAGAATCCCGAGATTGTAGGAAGTCAGTTAGGCTAGAGATTTTTCTTATCTTTTCCTTTATTTAAAGAGCTTTGAAACGAAACACAAGACCCATACAATTCACATACTCATTCTGTAATCCGCCATAGCTCAATACCATTTGTAAACACTCAATCTTTAATATAACCGTTCGAGAAGGTAGGTGCTCATAAACACCTCCCGAGGTTTTATGCCGGCAAGATAGGTGTCTCAAAGGCTTTCCTTGTTACATAAACGTTCCATTTATTGTTCTTTCAATCCAATTGATTATATTCCATTGCACCCTCCTTAATATCAATTCAAAAACTCTTTCTTTTTTATTCAATTTCCACTTTATTGTTCTTTCACCAAAACAATACATTTTTCAGTCAATGTTTAAGTTCAACCATTTTTTAAATGTAAGTATAATCATATCTTATTGGAGTAAAAGTTTACTTGAATTTATAAAGCCTGCAAGAAGAATACCAATTTAAATAAACTAATGGATTGCAAGATTAGAAAATAACAGAAATCACAAAACAAAAAGACGAAAAAGAAGAGAACGGTTGAAGAAGAACGTGTACATGAGGGCTGGAATTGCAGTCTTGATCGTTTTACCAATTTGAGTAAACCCAATTTCGTATTGCTGACGGATTAGATATGAGAGGGAGGAGCTACTGCAGAGGAAAAATTCAATTTGGATTCTAGCTTCCCTTTGCCGCTAATGAGAAACGGAGAAACAAGATGAAGAAAGAAGCTTACGCTGGGGAGGAGATCGCAGTTTTTGCCGGGGAAAAAAAGAAACGCGTGGTTTAGTATTTGATAGAGAGAGAGTAGAGGTGGTCTCCCATGAGAGGTTTTTTTACTCGGATCCATGACCATGGGGCATAACCTACCACGTGGCAGCCCACCATTCCCCCCCCCCAAAAAAAAAAAAATACTCCCTCTGTCTCTAAATGAGTGTCCATTTTCAAGAAATCTTTGTCCTTAAATGAGTGTCTTTTTTTAACATAACTTTCTCCCTAAACGTTTTTTTTCGAAAAAAATTTCACCGGTTTTTTTATACGTGCAAAACTAAAGGTTTAGAAAAGAGATTACAAGATTATATATGAATCGTTGTTACCAAATTATTCAAAAAGTTGAGATTTTCAGTGTCCCTTAAAATGAAATTTGGACACTCATTTAGGGACAGAGGGAGTATTTTTTTTTTTTTTTTACTTTTTTTTTGAGTTTTTATATTTTGTTTTTGGCTTTTTCGTCGTTTACCAAAAGTAATAGTTACCATAACTTAATGTAATGACTGTATACATATAAAGTAACATTGTTCATAAGTAAACGTAACACCTGTTTTACAAAAACAAAAAGCTCGTTTTACCCATTTTTTCAAATGTAATACTAACTATAATTACATGTAACCTAGACGTGTCCAATCCGGTTAACCGGTTATAACCGGTGGTTAGAAATTTCACATGGAACCAACCGGAACCGGCCCGGCTATAACGGTTAAGGTTAGGCGGTTAACCGGTTAAACCGCTTAATTTTTAACCCTTTTTTAAAAAAAAAAAACTGAAAATGTCAAAAAAGTGACTTGAAATCTGGAAATTTAACTGAAAATGACAAAAAAACTAACGGAAAATTTGAATAAACTGGCTGAAGTCCTTACAAAGTAACTGGAATCGTTAAAAATCTGACTGGAAATATGAAAATAAGTTAAATAACTGACTAAATTCTGGAAATTTAACTGAAAATCTTCTATTCTTGTCTTTCGGGATGCTTTGTTGTAATATGCCTCTTGAATGTACCGTAGCCACCACCTTTTCTAAAGATGTACGTCATTCCACAATACTTGCAAGTGAATTTGTGTGTGGGCGTAGTGGGCGCCATGTACAAGCCATCTTCGTTGAGTGGTGTGATTGCAAAATGCCTCCCCATAATAGTAAATTGTCCCACCCTCTCATTGTTTGAATTGGAAGCCATTTCGTTAGAAAGTTAACGAAAAAAGTAATAAACTTGGTGATGTTTAATTGTAGAGAAAGATTTATATTGTAGAGAAAGGGTTTGTGAGGTAGTAGTGTGAAAAAATAGTGAGGAGGGAGGGGGTATTTATAGTTAAATTGGTGGAAATTCTCAGCCAAGTTAAAAAAAATAGCCGTTGGGGGACCAAACTGACATAATTCATAGTGGTGGACCACAATGTGCAGAACAGAAACTCAGAAAATTCAAAAAAAAAAAAAAAGGGCTGGGCTGGGTCTTTCTTGGACTGGGCTTGGGCGCTTGGCGGGTTGGAGGCTGGAGCTGGACGAGTGGTGGGCCGACAGCCTACTGGACCGCTAGGTTAATATGCTTGGGCCTTGGGCATTTTTCCTTTTTTCCTTTGGTTTGGGTTTGGCCCAACGAAAAAAATTATATTTAAGCCTTTTTTTTTTTGGGACAGAAAGTTAATAAACTTGTAAAATGTAATTATTTTTTTTTCAAAAATCTTTAAAAATATGTTAGCATTTAAATTGAAACCCAAAAGATTTTTTTTTTTTTTTTGAGATTTTTTCAAAAAATACTCAAGAAATATAGTGTATTTTTTTTAAAAAAAGGGACGGTACCCTTAAATTTTATTAATTAAAATTAAAATTACAAAGAGGGGGACAACCAAACCTTGCCCTTTTATAATTAAGGGAGGACATAATGGAACCTTTACATCAACTTAACTATTACAATGAAACTAAAATAAAACTATTCTAAACATTAAAAATATAAAAACTTTCTAATTGCCTTCCCCTTCCGAACTTCCCGTAGACCTTTCCAAGTCGTATTGATATCGTGGATCTTGTATATCCTCTTCATAAGGCATATCTTGCTCTCTCTTTTCCGCTCTAATCCAATCACCAAGTAAGAGTTGATTTTCCAAATTATCAACCGTTAGTTGGGAACGTCTTGGATCCAAAACATTTCCTCCCACGCTAAATACCGATTCGACCGCCACTGTTGAAGCGGGAGAGGCTAAGACTTCTTTTGCAATTAAAGAGAGTATGGGATAACTTTCATGCCTTTGTGCCCACCACCTCAAAACGTCAAATTTAGTTGGATTTGGAGTGTTTTGTACATAATCAAAATTGGAGTTGAAATATAATTCCAACTCGTAAGGAATGGTAGAAGAAGAAGAATAAGAAGAAGAAGAAGTCATTCTAGGACGTTTTGAGGAAAACAAGTCGTCAAAAAATCCATATGGATTGAAAGTGAGCCCACCATCTTCTTGTGTAGCAATATCTTGATTAGCATATGAGGGTTCTTGTTGTTGTTGAGAAGGTAGGGTAGAATTGTGGGAAAATATTGGGAGGAGGGAGGGGATATTTATAGTTTCATAAAACTGGAAAAAAAACTTTTTTTTATTATTTTCTGCATTATAGCCGTTTTTGGTCAGAAAAGTAACAGCCAAAAACTGACAAACTAGCCGTTTTGGACCTTTCTGGTCAACTAGCCGTTGGGAGGGGCCACACTGTCATTTCTGGAAAAATCAGGTGCATAATGCATTTAGCCGGTTTAACCGCTGGTCCAACCGGCGGTTATAACCGCCGGTCCAACCGGTTACTTAACCGACGGTTATAACCGCCGGTTGACCGGTTGGTGGAATCTCTAACCTTAACCGGACCGGCCCCATCCGGTTAACATCCGAAACGGTTGGCCGGTTAACCGGTTGGCCGGTTTTGACCGGTTTTCACCGGCCAGTTAACCGCCGGTTAGCCGGTTCCGGTGGAGTTTTGGACACGTCTAATGTAACCCAAACAATATCTAAATGTAATTATCATTTATACTAAAATATAATAGTTCTTTTACAAAAATGTAAAATGTTGTATATTTTGATTTTATTTTTTAAAAGAAAGTAACATTTGAAAAATAATAACTTATGTATATGAATGTAATTGTTTATACAAGTAAATGTAACACTTTGATAGATAAAATTGTAACAGATTTATATAGATAATGTAATACTTTTACATGTATCATGATAAATTGAACACATTGTAACTTATTATTTGAAAACATATAGATATACTACTCCTTCCGTCCCAATTTAAAGTTCCTAGTTTGACTTTGCACGGAGATTAAGAAAAAGTAAATGTTGTGAGTATGAAAAGTAAAGAGGGAGAGAGAAAGTGGGTAGGAAGTTTTTGTTGTGAGAATGACACTTGGGTCCCACTTTCTATTTTAGGTAATAAAACAATGTAAGAACCTTAAATTGGGATAAACTAAAAAGGAAAGTAAGAACCTTAAAGCGGGACAGAGGGAGTATTACTTTTCTATACATATGTATTACAAATTATGTATAAACACTGTTACATATAAGTAATACGTTCGTTACATTTTAGTTGTAATAAGTATTACTTTTGGCAAACGAAGAAAACATAGAAAAAAACACTGTTACTTTTCTGTATATATATATTACTTTTATTTATACAAACTATTACATATAAGTAACACGTTAGTTACATTTAATTATAGTAACTATTACTTTTGACAAACCGAAAAAAAACCAATATATATATATATATATATATATATATATATATATTGGACCTATGAGAGGCTGCCACGTGGCAGGGTCGCCCCCATGGGTACTGGAGCCGGTACGTGGGTCGGGTCGGGCGGGTAAAAAAATACCCGTCTCATGGATGAGACGGGTTCTCATGTTCGCAAATGAGTTTTTGTCGAGAGAGTATAACGCGTTTTTTTCAACGAGGTTGTCTCCCATGAGAACACCCATTTTGTTCTCAATGGATGAGAATGGTTGCAACGGGAGCAATTTTCTGCGAAGCATAGGATCCCAACGAGTAAACTACTAAAATGACCCGCGTACTAACAAAGTTTTACATATTTACCTGCGTACTAACGAAACAACCGGTCAAACATGTGTACTATATATAAAATAACCAAAATCGTTAAAAAAAAGTTAATCAAAGTTAAGAGTGTTAGTTTTTTAACAAATATTACTATCATATTTTTCAAATTGCCCCAAAAACTACAAACCTAAATGGAGGGGCTAAATAAAAAATTCTTATACACAAATATAAAAACAAAACCCTAAATTAATCTAATTCACTTCCAGTAGTTCCTCTACCCTCCTCTCCATTTTCGTCCACCGTTCACGTCCCCTGCTCCAACCGCTGGCATCCCTCTACTTTCCAGTCGGCGATCTTCTCCGGCGGGTCTCCATCAACGCACATCCCTCAACCCAAGTTGGCCACAACTCATTCACTTCCTCATTCCCACGCCATCCCTTCGCTATCGCATCCCCTCTGCCATGGCACCGCTTCTGCTCCCTGTTTTCATCTCCTTTCTTTTATCCCCAGCTCGTTTTCTTCTCACCTAGCAACACAAATTGTAAGTGTTGTGCAGCCCCTCTCTCTATCTCTCAAGAAACCGCATCCCTTTCTTTCTCTCTAGATCCAGATTGGTTACTTTATTTCTCTTTGTATCGGATTCAGGATTGAGAAATTTTATTTGATCCGGGTTTACTTTTGATTTTACTTTGTGGTGGGTCAAAATCTCTCTAAGATTTGAGTCTTTGATTTTTTGGTGTGAGAAATTTGGGATTTTTCTTTGGGCAAATTGCACTTTAGTTACCTGAGTTTGTCGTCATGTTTCAATTGGTTATCCAATTTGTATTTGTAACAATTTGGTTACTGAATATGTCTTTTTGTTGCAATCAGGTGTAATTTTGGTTAGCCCGTTAAAAAACTAATGAAAATTGATGAAAAACGTAACAAGTATCTTTCAAAATTGCATACCCCTATAGTCTAAATTATCCCACTTCGCTCCCGAGCTCCTAACGAATGTTTAAAAACTAAGGAATCAATTAATGACTCTTAAAATTTACATATTTACCCTTTTCTCTCTTATATTAAATACCCACTCCATCTACTGCACACATGCAGGAAAAAAATCTACTGCCCACAAAAGAGAGAGAAAAAACTATACCCATAGAATGATATATTTATAACCGGGTGACTTTTTTTTCTTTATTTTATAGTAGATATCATTTTTTTTATATAATTTTTATGTAATAAATAAAATGAAAATTATTGAAACACCCATCATGGGACATGTACATGTCAAACTATGTTAGTTTTTCAACATTCGTTAGGAGCTATGGGGTGAAGTGGGATAATTTAGTCTATATGGGTGATTATTGCAATTTTGAAAGATGCTTGTTACGTTTTTCATCCATTTTCATTAGTTTTCTAATGGGCTAACCAAAATTACACCTGATTGCAACAAAAAGACATATTCAACAACCAAATTGTAACAAACACAAATTGGATAACCAATTGAAACATGACGACAAACTCAGGTAACTAAAGTGCAATTTGCCCTTTTTCTTTTGGAATACCCATTTGGGTTTGGAGGTAACCTAGGAGTATATGTGTAGTTTGGATTTGGTGAATCAAAGTGCTTTAGATTTTTGTTGGTGGGTTGGTGGGTGGTGGTAAGACGGTGGGTATGGGTGGTGGTAAGACGGTGGGTGTGGGTGGTGTGAGGTGGTGATGTTGAACAACTTAGTTTAACCACTATAAATAGATATTTTGTAAAGGAAAAATATAATGGATATTGAATTTAGTTGAACATACTCCCTCTGTCCCACTCGAATTAGGATTCTTAATCAATCTAATTATAGTTTAACCAATAATTTGAATAAAAGTAAAGATACTAATAAAAATTTAAAAATTGTTATTGTATCACGGTTACTAATAAATTCAATAAGTATTTTTAAATTTTCATTTAAATAATTATTTTTTTTCAAATTATTGGTCAAAGTATAATTAGATTGACCAAGAATCCTAATTCGAGTGGGACGGAGAGAGTAGTAATTTTGTTCAAAGAAAATTTAAGTATTATTTTTGTGAGTAAATTACATTTTTTTGAAAACATATTTTGGATCTAATTATTAAGAAACAGAAACATAATAAAGTTTTTATTGTTTATTTATGTATTGCCTTTTTCTTGAAAAATATTAATTAATGATTTTGTTATAAAGAAAAAAGAAAAGATTTGTTGTTAACCTTTAAAAAAAAGGTTTGTAGTTTTGGGGGCAATTTTGGAATTATTTGAAAATATTGAAGGTAATATCTGTTAAAAAACAAACGCTCATTAACTTTTATTAATATTTTTTTAACGATTTTGGTTATTTTGGTTATTTTGTATATATTACGCAGGTTAAGTTGGTCGTTTTGGTAGTACGCATGTAAATATGTAAAAAGTTGTTAGTACGCAGGTTATTTTGGCAGTTTACTCGGATCCCAACCCATGATCCACTCAAAATCTATCACGTGGCAGCGACCCATGACAAAAAAAAAATCCATAAAAACATATTTCATTTTTTTTTTAGTTTTTATATATTTTTTTAATAGTTTTCTTCGTTTGCCGAAAGTAATACTTAGTATAACTAAATGTAACAATTGTTTTACTTATAAAGTAACATTGTTTATAAGTAAACGAAACAGCAGTTTTACCAACAAAAAAAAACTCATTTTACTCATCTTTCAACAGTAATACTAACTATAAATACGTGTAACACTAACAATAACTAAATGTAATTATTATTATACTGCAATGTAATAGTGTTTTTCCAGATTTTTTTGTTTTGAGTATTTTGATTTTAATTTTTAATGAAAGTAACATTTGAAAAAATAACAACTTATATACATGAATGTAATTATTTGTACAAGTAAGTGTAACACTTTAGGAAATGAAATTGTAACAGATTTCTATAGATAATGTAATACCACTACTACATTTTTAAGCAAATGCAACGCATTTAATGCAACAATTTGAGAATGGCGTTGCATTATTTCATCTAATGCAATATGAGCTATTGTAACAACTATGACCTAAGCGTTGCATTAAGTAACTTGGTGTTGCATTAGATTCTTCTAATGCAAAGACTATATTACTAATGCAACGCCTGCAATAGCGTCATTGCATTAAGTTACTTGGCCTTGCATTATATATTTCTAATGCAATGGCTATATGGCTAATGCAACGCCTTCATTATTATCATTTATTAAAATTATTACTATTGAGTATTGTAACAATTATTTAAGTATTATTAATTTTTATGAAGATAATAATAATAATAATAATAATAATAATAATAATAATAATAATAATAATAATAATAAATTTTATTTTTATATTATTATAAATAATAATATTATTAATAACAATATGACGTGTCAACCATCCCTACTACTCCCTCCGTCCCAGAGTAAAAGTCATACCCCTCAAATGAACGCAAATTAAAAAATTGTGGAAGTGATTTAAGTGTTGTGAGTGTAAAAATAAAGTAAGAGAGAGAATGAGTGGAAGAGAATACTAAATTGATTGGTGTTGTTAGTATAAAAGTAAAGTATGAGAGAATTATTGGGATGCACATTAATTTTTTTTTTGTCATTTTAGGAAAGTGACTTTTACTTTAAGACGTATCAAAATAGAAAGTAGAACTCTTAATCTGGGACGGAGTGAATATATTTTTAATGTGTTTTTTATTTGGACCACGCCATGGAGTTGATAGGAAAGGATACTGGAGTAGGTCTTAAATAAAGAAATTACTCAAAATAAAAAGAAAAAGAAAAGAATTAACCCAAACACCCTCCCTATTGTTACGCCCACTTCTTCACATTTGGGTCCACCTACTCGACCGAAAATCTCGTCCCATAGTTGCTGAATAAGGCCCGCTCTACATTATCCTAAAATTTGGCAAAAGGCGGGCATTTGAAATTTACAAAATACTACATCCCTCCCAAAAGTACGCTTCAGCTTCCCCCACTATCCTCTCTAGGTTTTCATATTCCGGCGCCGATAACCATAATTTTCCATTCGACTATTTTGTATAAGTTCCGAGATGGTTGTTTGACACTCGGTCTCCGTTTTCCGGACTGCCTCCCAAGCAGCGCCTTTCAGAATGCCTTCAAGTCGTCTCCTCCCATGCGTCAATTGTCAGCGGCCCACTCTCAATTCATCGGTTATTTTTCCAATTCACTAGTATTTATCTTTTTCTCCAACTATTTCACATTTGATTTTAGGTTTTTTAATTTGTAAGTGTCTGCATTTGATTTTCTTGTGTAGTTTTTGGGGATTATGACACTAAGTTTCTTGCATCTGCAATTTTAGCATGTGAAGTGATAGTGTGAGTGATTTCATTGCGTTTGTGTGATTTAATGTGTGTTTATGTATAATTTGAGTGACTTATTTCAGTAACTATGTGAGTGAGTGAGTGAGTGATTAAAGAGTGTGTGTGTGTGTGTGTGTGTGTGCGCAATTTCAGATAGTGTGCATGATTTGCTAATGTTTTGGTCTTTTTCTTTCTTCAAGTTCTAGTTGGCAGTATTTTTTTTTGCTTATGCCTTCAAGTAGTAGTGTTGTTTATTTCTTTGTTCTGTAGTTCAGATATAGTTTGAAATTGTTTGTCACTTACATAATGAAGGCAACATGCCTATACATTCAAGTGATTGTTCCATCTTATGCTGAATCTTCAACTTTTTTTCTAAACGATTATGATGAAGTGAAGTTTTTACAGAGTGGATCTTACAATAAACATGGTGACGGTACTAATAAATAACCCTTCGATTATAACTTTCATATTGATGCTTTTGCTGGTAACGAAATCCATCCTTTTCTTTGCAGAAGTTCACTATGGTCTGAATCCTAAGCGATACTCAATGCTGCGATGGATAAAATGATGAACCACTTATGTAACTTACTACCTAACTAGTACCTACAAGTAAATTCACAAATCTTGCTTTTCTTTTTCATTGCTACAACTTTATCTTTTAATGTACTTGTCGATTTCTCTTTTTTAGTGGATGGGTTTCAATTGATCTGTTAATAATAATGGTGTGTTTGGAAACTCTTTGACTACTATTTTCTTATTTTGTGTGGGTATATGAATGAACAGTATGAGTAGTGTCACCTCTTCTTTTTCTTATATATTGTACAAATTACACATATGAACTACTTAGGGGGGGGGGAGACTTTAAAATCCCCTGCTATAGGTTGGATGATGTGTAATGTGCTTGTTAGTAACGAGAAGGCGATAAAATCTCATTATAAGTCCATGTCTTATCATGAAAATGTGACACTAGAATTTCTAGGAAAAAAATATAGGCTTTTAAAGATTGATTGCATTTCTAATTCTAGGTAACCTCTTACAATACCATCTAGCTATTGTGTATTATTGAAATATCGGGAACCTTACGGGAGCTGTCCACATGAGATTTTGTTATAATTTATTTGCCTCTTTCAATGTTCTTGAAACAGGATGATATTCCAGCTTGGGAGCACTATCAATCCAGGCTTGAAGATAGTGCAGGTAACCTTTTACAATGCCATCTAAATGTTTTGTATTCTTGAAACATTGATAATTATGTGGTTAAGTCTTACACTAATATGTAATGATTTTTTGATGATTATTATTCGATATTTCATGATCTTAATTTGTAGGTACGTGGTGAGCTAAATGGATAGAAGTATAGCAATCCACAAATGAGAAAGTGGAGGTTTTTTGTTTTCATCATTTTATGGGTTGTAGTTTGTAAGACATGTTATAGAAAGTCAGAACATTGTGTTAATGAATACTTAATTTGTAATGTGTCCATTGGACGTAAAATTTGTAATGTTACTTTTTTTATCAATTGAAATCTTTTTTTATTATCAATATTTGTTTTAATTATTTATTGATTGATTGATTTATTCATTTATTTATGTATCATCATCATTATCAATAAAATATTGTTATTACATTATATGTAGCTGTCGCATTAAGTGTCTGTATATGTGTTTTTTACAATGGCGTTGCATTAGATGCATATATCGTACTTTTGACGATGGTGTTGCATTAGTTGGGAACAGTTGCATTATATCACCAACCAGTTGCAGGGGGAACGTTGCATTAGTTAACAAGTGTTGCATTAGAAGTGAATTGTTGCATTTTGGCACCGTTGCATTAGATGTCGATATAATGCAACGGTCAGGCACAAGAACACTTTCTCGTTGCATTAGACCTAATGCAAGGCGAGCGGATGCAATGGTTTAACGTCGTTGCATTAGAGCTAATGCAACATGTAATGGTCACTATGGCAACGAATTTAAGCGTTGCATTAGGCTTGAAATGTAGTAGTGTACTTCTACATATATCATGATAAATTGAACCCATTGTAACTTATTATTTGAAAACATATGGATATACAATGTAACTGTCTTGCAATGTTATTATACAATTAAAATGTAACATTCATTTATAAAATTTGTTATTTTCTTATTTTTACAATGTTACTAACACAATAGTTTTTAGTTCTAAAGTGTAAAGGGTTGAATTATTACGTTTCTATACATACTCCCTCCGTTTCACATCACTTGAGATTTTTGGTCAATTTAAGATCGTTTTGACCAAGACTTTAAAGAAAATTTGATGATCTTGAAAAAAAATTAAAAATTGTTGAGAGTGTTTTTTATGGTGAATCATTTTATAATTTTTAAATTTCCATTAGAATCATAAAATTTTCTATAAAGTCTTGGTCAAAACGATCCTAAGTTGACCAAAAGTCACAAATGGCGTTAAACGGAAGGAGTATGTGTTACAATTATGTATAAACACTATTACATATGAGTAACACGTTCGTTACATTATAGCTATAATAAATATTACTTTTAGCAAATGAAAAAAACATATAAAAAAAAAACACACAATTACTTTTCTGTATACTCCCTCCGTCCCACCTCACATGATACCTAAGAAGTGAGCACAATAACTAAGAAAAAAGAATAAAGTAAAGAAAATGTGTGGTAGAAAATGAAGAGAGAGAATGATTGGGGTAAATAGTAATGTTGATTGAATAAATTGAGTGGTGGAAAATAAAGAGAGAGAATGAGTTGTGGGATAGTTTGAATATAAAATAATAAAAAGATTGCTATTTTGGAGAGTCTCAAGTGAAATGGGACGGATCAAAATGGAATTAAGTCTCAAGTTTTATGTATACAAACTGTAACATACTCCCTCCGTTTCATGTGAATTGAGACAAAAAAAAATGGGCACAATAATTAAGAGAAAGTAGTGAATATGTGGTGGAAAATGAAGAGAGAGAATGAGTGGGTAAATAGTAGTGTTGGTTGGATAAAATGAGTGGTGGAAAATGAAGAGAGAGAATTAGTGGGGTTAAATGGGTGGGGTTGTGTGAATATAAAATATTAAAAAGTTTGCCATTTTGGGCAGTCTCAATTGAGGTGAAACGGACGAAAAGGGAAATAAGTCTCAATTCACATGAAACGGAGGGAATATAAGTGACACGTTTGTTACATTTAGTTATAGTAACTATTACTTTTGGCAAACCGAAAAAACACCAAAATAAAAATATAAAAACTTTAAAAAAAAAAAAAATTGCCCGCGGGTCATGGTTCCAGGTCATGGGTCAAAAATGACCCGTCTCTACTATGAGACGGGTCATGGTGTTCTCATAAAAGTTTTTGTCATTTTCTACTAGTGCGTACGCACCTGGTGCTTATAGGATATATATATATATATATATATATATATATATATATATATATATATATATATAGAGAGAGAGAGAGAGAGAGAGGCGGGTGCTCAAATGAGAACCACAATTGCGTGAGAACCGTGAGAACCAAGCATAACCATTAGATTAAAATCAAAATCAAGGGTCCAAATTATAGGTACATTGAATACACTTGGATACAATACATAAATTTTGATATTGTACTTGGATACAGTAGCTAAACAAGTACTGTATCCAATTGTTGCACTTGGATACAGTTGGTTAAAAACTAATGTATCCAATTGTATTTTTAAAAATTAGCTAATGTATCCAAGTATATCTAATGTATCTATAATCTGAACCCTTGATTTTGAATTTAATCAAACGGTTATGATTAGTTCTCACGATTCTCATTTTAAATGGTTCTCATTGGATATATATATATATATATATATATATCCAGACCGAAATCGTTATTCAATGGATAGAGGACAAGAAAACTTTACATGAATCCATGGTTTTTATAAGGTTGGAAAAACTTGAAGCCGTTGCTCACGTTGTTTTAGAATTATGCAAATATTATTCATCGCAAATGTTAGATTAAGGTTGTGTTTGATGCATCAAATACTTGATGTTTGATGTTTTTGAATTATTATTATTTATTATTATTTATTATTATTATTATTATTATTATTATTATTATTATTTATTATTTATTATTATTATTATTTATTATTTATTATTATTATTTATTATTTATTATTATTTATTATTATTTATTATTATTTATTATTATTTATTATTATTTATTATTTATTATTATTTATTATTATTATTATTATTATTATTATTATTATTATTTTAATTATTATAGGTATTCCGAATTTCTTCAATTACGCCAATGGAATGAAATTGATATTGAACATTCCTCCCATTTTTGGATGGAATGATAAATTCCTTCATGGAATGGAATTGGGCATTCAATTGGAATGAAAATTAAAAAAAAAATTGTAATCAAATGCATCCTACGCCCAAGTTGCCCTACATTCTATTAAGGATCAAGCATCTAGTGCTTGATGCATCAAACGCAACCTAAGTCATTAGTTATTAAATACGAATACAAAATTTATGTAAAACAAAACTCCTTCATTAAATAGTACATAATCTCATCAAGAAAATCAAAACACTATAATGTCACTAACTGGAAGTGCCAATAAATTGTACAAGTTTCCTAATACCTTGCCGCGGTTGATCCTCAACAATGGCTAGGTAGTGAGATGGGGAAGCCATCTCCACCTCAATATACAGCCTATAGTTAACGACCTCCTTATCATCAATGAGCCACTCATCATAATATTTACCGCTTAAAACTTTACCAAATTTCAGGTTAGTGTTGGAGTCATTGTTATGCTCGTCCACCGCAAATTTCGCAATCGCTACAACAGTAGAGTCATTTACGTCAATTGGCGTCCAAACGCCCTCTACCAAGGCTCTCACGGTGAAAGGATATGAAACAAACGATATGAGTGAGAGGGATAGTAACATAAAAGTTAGAGGTTGAGACATCAAAGCCATTTTCAAAGGGAAACAAGTTTGAACGATGAAGCCACTGATTGGTTCTCTTGCTCATTTATAATGTGGAGATTTGCATTCTGTTATGGATATGCACAAAACTATTAAGGAATCTAAAGTATTTGGTGTTTTTTATTAAAAATACTTGCCAAACGTACTACTCCTTACTCAGTTACCAAAAAATATACTACTCCCTCATTTGGTAATATGTGTCGTGCTATCCATTTTGGTCATTCCTAATGTATGTTTTGTGTTTCTATATTAGGATATAATTTTAATGTAATCTTACTGTGACACAAATATTGTAAAAACAAGTAAAGCATAATATAAATATATTTCAACAAATCTACTGTGTGACATTTAATATTGAGCGAAGGGAGTATTTCTTATTTTAGGGAAGTATGTAATTTATTCTTGTTCATCCTTGTAATAGATTCATGTTTCGCCATTTTCAAGATTCAACGTATAGGGGATAGTTAGGAAAGAAAAGGAATTATTTATTGATATATGCAATCTACTTTGCCATTTGGTATAAAATAATGCAACGTACTCCTCAGCATCTGAAAATGTTATGTACTTTCAAAATATATGTATCAATAGTGCAATTTGGTTGAATTATTTAATACAAATCTCGAAGGTACGTTATGCCATTTGATATATTTTTGGCAGAAATACTAATTTTATT